>JASJET010000138.1:140000-1340000 GCA_034092305.1 Diaprepes abbreviatus | reverse complement strand
GTTTAAAAGAATTAAATATTATAAAATTTACTCAAAATTTTTGTTAATTTTTTAGTCTTACCTAATAACACATAGGTAAAATAAATCGCTACTGGCAGGTAATTTTCTGGAAGAAATCCTGCTACAGTAAATAAAAAATTTTAAAATTAATATGAAAATATTTTAGAGGGACAATAAATTTTCGACACTTATTTAATTTTTGACTTATTAATACCGAAGACACAACATTTCCCTGATTAATGTTTTTACACAACTTTGACTATTATTTCTTTAGTAATAACTGAAAAGTGAGGTATTGATTGTACTAGTTTTAGATACATCAAGCTATATGTTCTGAAATATTCAAAAAATGAAGAAAATACAATGATGTAACCGGCGGGGGGGGGGGGGGGCAACTATCCCCTGACCATGTTTTTTAACACCCTCTAAATATCTCGTCGATAAATATCAATGGCTTCAAATTCGTTAGAAATTAGGATTTTTTTAACAGTTTTGAAAAAGCTACAGAAACTTCAAGCTCGTGTAGTTTGCCCAATGAATTTACTCAAAAAGGGGTAAAAAGGGTTGATTTTTTTCATAATGAAAAAGCCCTTGGGCATGTTAAAAACGGCCTTATAGAAAATTTTGAAATTTCTCTATATATTTTCTCTAATTAGATACCTTTATTCAAAAATTAATGTTGAAATTAGATGAGTTTTTCAAGTCGCAAACAATTTCTAGTGTTTGGAGGTAGAAAACATCACTGCTTCTAATGAACACTCTGTATGATTTGTGTATTTTTTAAATTTAGATATTCAATCAGAAATAATGGATGGATATGATCCATTTTGTAGTTTATTTATTGAAATAAATGAGAAACATAAATTTAAAACTAAACTCTTTCTTAATTTCCAAAAAACTAGACAGTTCTTTTTAACATATGCCAGATATAACAATAACAAAACACTGCAACAGGCAAAAGAAGTTTTCGTAGATTAAAAAATATTAAAACATTTAATAGGTCGACTACGGCTAAGAACAGATTGAGTAACATAACTTTATTGAATAATGAGAAAGAATATTAATATTGATATATACAATAAAACCATAAACAATTTAGTCAACATACTATTTTTGTATTTTGTTTAGATTACAAATTTTATTAGAGTGGTTGTGTATTTTTTCCGTATTTTGAAAAAATGTTATTAACCTTTTCAGGTATTTCTGTTCATTATTCATTATATACGCATAGTGTGAATACATTTTATTAAGAAATAAATTTTTGCAAATACTAATGGTTTTATAAAACATAGAGCGCCCCAAAAGACTATCTACGCCACTGATAATAGAGTACCCCAATTTTTTCCAGATAATTGGTCTAAAACGCACAAATTTTTAGACATATACAATATTTCAAAACTATTCAGCACATTCTCAAAGACGGTTAAATATCTTAACCAACCTATTCAGACTGAATACATCTAACTTATTCTTAATCTATATGATAAAAACAATTTTTCGTAATATTTACATTAACTTCAACAAAAAAAAATAATGGTTTTCAAAACAATACTATTGATATATTATAATACCGCTAAAACTAACAGGACACAGCTTAGGTGACTAGATACCAGATTATGTATCTTGCGTGACTAGATAACTGTTATCTGTCACTGCTAGATATATTGCTTATAATAGATTTAACTTTAATTTTTATAGTATTTTGCAATTTTTTACTGTTATAACTTGATTGATTTATTGACTATGGTAATTTAACAACTACCTATTTTAAATTCCTATTTGATATTAAAATTAAATTAGATATTTCTGAGATCACATATATTTGTTTAACACTAATCTATATATGTATATATTATTAATTTTTATTTGAATATAATGCTTTATTCACCTTATTACCGCTATTAATATTATTACATAATATTACACAAAATTACCTATTTACATCAATTTCTATGGAAAAATACTACTTTTGCTAGCCATGGGCAATTACACAGCACCGAGGACTGCAATTTTGTTTTTAAATGTAATCATAATACTGGAAAATATGTAAGTTAAAATATAAAAAGACTACTACTGCTAAATCATTCGTGTTTACGTTGTTTTGTCATTCCAACGGCACACCTGACCGATTGTTATAAAATCAGCTCCTTCAGATAACGATTTTTTAAAATACTCACGTAGCAAAACCACAAATATTTTTAGAATAATCGGTCATGTATTTCCAAACAACAAAGTTCATTATAAATAATTGATCTCGAAGTAACTTCAATATATATATATATATATATATATATATATATATATATATATATATATATATATATATATATTAATTTCTTTTATTTTAGGCCTAAATCAAATAAGAAATTATAAGCAGTAGAGTCGTTTTCTGCTTATCAATACCTCACTTTTCTCAACTTTATTTACCAAAAAAAAAACAATAAAATAAACTTTATGGAGCCACCCTACCACATTTACGATATATCTATAAAATATAGCTAGGATATGTAAGTATTTTTGATAAGCAAAGCGGTCGATCCGGAATGAAATTGTAAGAAATAAAATTAGTTGATTGGTCTTCACTAGTTTCATGCCTCATATTTAAAAGTAGAATATTTGGAATTTAAATGGACCTTATAGACTCCTCAATAACACAAATAGTGAATATCTGCGTTAGTACACCAGTGTTTTGGTGTCTATAAGATAACGAGCCTATTATTTACAAGACCTAGATGCAAGATAATATGAAAAGTTCTTAAAAGATCAAACAAAACTTATTCTTCTCCGCCCTATGTTGGGCGCCCACAATATATTATTTTATTTTTATTATTTCTAATAAAGTGACCTCAATAATCTTATATTTTACATTACACATATTAATTTACGTAATTTACTAGAAAATGAAAACAAATTATAAAAAAAAAACAATACAATAATTTTCCGAACTTATAAATTTCCTCTACACTAACCTGCGTTGCCGACGGATACCCATATCCTGCAAATTGAGCATATGCAGCCATTTTAAATCCACGCAAGTCCGTAAATTTTACTGCAATAACATTCAACGTCACTTTTACTAAATAAATAGTATTTTATCGTACCATTGCACATATATTTAAAGCTAATGTGTTCACTATAGATCGGAAAACGTCACAAAATAAGGTTCAAATCCATTATGTTTTATTATAAATCTAAGAAATTCTGTTGCACCAACTATCGAGTAAGAATAAATCTATAAATAAAACTAAAACTTAAAAATTTGGCTCAGAACACTACCAAAATGAGTCGCGCGAAACTCCCAAAAACACAAAACGAGGTGCCTGAGCCTCACGACCTTTTCGAAATTGTTGTCTGCTTGCGACTAAAGGTGATCCCCCTCTGACTCATTCGGATCACAATGCTCCTCCCCTTACCTCTCACTTTGTGGGCGGAGCGAGCACTTGAGCCAACAACTACATGAAATTCGCGGAGCCTATGCGCGGGCGCAAAAGCCCATTGGTGGTTGCGCGAGCTAGGCCACGTCCACGACACTCACACTCCTCCCGAAACGTGCTTTAGTGGGGGAAAACATGAGTTTTCTATCTTGTTTTATAGGGTTAGTAAAGCTGAGAACAAATCCCCCTTCTCTATGGAACAACGACTCCAAGTTAAGTGAATTTATTGAAAACACGGTGTTCCTGAGCGAGGAATGAATCGGTAGATCGTTTGTATTTTGAGGTCGGTGTTGCCATGTTTTTTATAAATAGTTTTTATATTTGAGCTAGACATATTAACACAATCGCTGAATAAACGTCTTTTAGCTTTCTTTTTTTTTTTGTATGTTATAGATTTTATTTGACGTCACTTTTTTTCTATTGATAATAGATTACTTTTTAACTACTTGTAGGGTTTCATAGTTGAAAACAATATTTTGATTTTTTATATGGCATTTGTGGAGGTATAAATAATTTACAATTCCGATGTATATGAAACCCGTATCTTTGGGTTAATTTATTTTAATAAATGAAGTTTTACAATTAAATACACTGGCGTAGCCACGTGGAAATTAGGGGGGATGACCATTTCTTCCCCGCTTCTATTGAATAAACGCCCTCGCCTCTACATAAAGAACAGTATTTTTTATAACACCCTCCTACATTTATCCGTTGATTCCACGTGCAGTTTTTTCAAAGTTTAGATATTCTAATTTGTTTAAAATACGTAAAATATTGTATTACTGTAATTAGTATTAATTTTATAAATCGTCTTTTATTTAACTGGTAAATCAGTATCATAGAAAATTTTCCGAAGCTAAAATATTTTCAGGAAACTTGTAATAAAACACTAAAGCCTCAAAACAAGATTCCGTAGACAAGTAACCCTTGATTTGTGGATTAAATTTCTAAAAATTTTCCTACAATAATACAGGTTTTGAAAATCATCTCATCTAGTGAAATTTCAAGTACTAACACAAGTCACATATTTAAAAATATTTTAAATTCGTACGTTTTTTTTTGTTTTTGGAAACAAACACTGTAAATAATTCAATATCTGTCTAATTATTGACAAAAAGCCGACATAAATATGTCAGCCGTTATATCTCGACTGTAAAATACTTAAAATTCTTTGGAAATGATTAATCTTTGAAAAAAAATCTAGTGAAACTTTAAACTCGTGTAGTAGTAGCCCAATAGATTTACCCAAAAGGAGTCAAATTTTTCATGACAAAATAACCCCTGGACACATTGAAAAATATGTATATTTTTTGTACTGGATATCTTTATTTAAATATTAATTAACAAAGAGATTTGAAAACTTTCTCTAAGTTGCAGACAAATTCTCAACCTTAGAGGCAGAAAATGTCGATGTTTCTGAATAAAACAAAATCTTTGTATGATTTATGCATTTTTTACAAATCATATTTTTAATCGGAAATAGTTATTGAAATCAATGAGGAACGTAAACTGACATTTGGAAAAATATACCCTTTCTTAATTTCCAAAAAAAAAATCAGCTTTTCCTAATTTAAGCAAATAAAACTGCTACAAATACTGAAACAGACGACAGAATTTTTAATAGATCAAAAACTATTAAAATATATAACGTTGATTTGTAAGTAGACTTGAGAAAGACGAATTTCAAACCATAAAAAATTGCAGAATTATTTTGTAAACATATTTTACCTATTTTTTGTATTGTGTTATACGTTCCTTTTTGGAACGGTGGCAGTGTTTCTTGTTCGTATTTTGAAAAAATACCGTTTTAAGTAATATTATTTGTTGTTTAGAATATACGGATACTGTAATTAATTGCACAATTTTCTAGGAATAACTTTTTTTCAAAAAATAAATTGTATAAAAAAATAATATAAATGTTTTTAATTAACAAAAATGATGGTTCTAAAAAAATAGAGAGTACCCCTCAAAATGTTTATCCCTCCCAAGCTACACCATTGTTGAAATATAAATAATAAAGGAAGTCTTTCAACCTCTTTTTATTCTAAATATTATTTAGTAATGTATAAGCTTGAGTAATGATACTTTTTTTGGTTACATGTGCTTTAACAGGTCCAGATTACTTTAAATTAATATTTTTATTATTTTTACTTTACTTCAGCTGCAATAAAAATATTAATATAGCGTCAATACGCTACTCTAGAAGTATTTCAAAGACTAATACCTGATTCTATGTAATTTTAAAATTTATATATATATATATATATATATATATATATATATATATATATATATATATATATATATGATTCTGCGATAGCATTATTAACATAATTATGATAAATAAATAACATTTATTTCCTTTTAAGTATGTTATTAAATTTGTTTAATATTTCTATGTGTTATTTTTAATATTGGTTTTTCCTTAATTCCCCCTGTTTTTCAATAGAAAAAATATTATTTATAGTTTACCATACCATACCATACCATATTTTATTCCAATAACTGTCCTTCAGAAGCTACGACTCTTTCCTACCTTTCAAGCAAGAAATGGATTTTTTGATATCTTTAAAGGACCTGAAATGCTGTAGTGAAACAAATAATAATCAAATGGTGCTATGTCCGGTGAATACGCAGTTCATGTATCTTATATATTCTTCTACGATCTCTGCTACATGTAGCCGAGCATTGTTATAGACAAAAATCAATTTATTATGGCATTTGACGTATTCAGACCTCAATGTTTTTTTCAATTTCTGTTTTAGTTTAATCAATTATGGTTTATAGAGATCAGCTGTGATCGGTTCACCTGGTTTCAGTAACTCATGGTATACTATACCTCCTTGATCCCATTAAACATGCCTTTTGAGCATGAATATGGCGTTTGGGCATTGATGGATAAATGTCTGCACATTGTCTCAGGTAGAGTATATATATATATATATATATATATATATATATATATATATATATATATATATATATATATATATATATTGTAAGCTTACAAAGAGACTTACGCTAGGCTTTTCTCAAAGGTTATCATAAGCTTAGACGCACATAGTTCTGTAACACGTAATCTTAAGACAAAATCTATTTTTACCAGCTACTGCAGAAAGGAATACACTTAACAAACTGTAAATAAATTTCTGGAAAAAGCGCTATATATCTTACGGTCCTAATTTTTAACAAAAAAGGAAAATTAACTTGTTTTTATGAAATTAAGCAAAATATTTTATTGCAGTTTTAAATTAAAGCTATTATTAACATCTTAAAAAATATTTATATATTTATTAAAATATGCCTAAGTTGGCAATAAATTTCCACTAAACTGTTACAAATTTTTTACCAAAAACTCCGTAAATTTACACTTGATGATAAGAAACGCTTAAATTTATATCGTTTTTTTCTGTTCAATTTTCCATAAAAATACAAATACAAAAGATACTTAAAATTTAGAATACAAAGGCATTTTTTTTTGCAAAAATATTCGAATTTTAATATATATATATATATATATATATATATATATATATATATATATATATATACATATATATATATATATATATATATATATATATATATATATATATATATATATATATATATATAACTGTAAGCTTACAAAGAGACTTACGTTAGGCTTTCCTCAAAAGTTATCATAAGCTTAGACGCACATAGCTCTGTAACACAATCTGCTACTGCAGAAAGAAACACACTTAACAATCTGTAAATAAATTTCTGGAAAAAGCGCTATATATCTTACGGTCCTAATTTTTAACAAAAAAGGAAAATTAACTTGATTTTATGAAATTAAGCGAACTATTTTATTGCAGTTTTAAATTAAGGTATAATTAACATCTTAGAAAATATTTATATATTTATTAAAATATGCCTAAGTTGACAATAAATTTCCACTAAACTGTTACAAATTTTTTACCAAAAACTCCGTAAATTTACACTTGATGAAAAGCAACGCTTACATTTATATATATTTATAACCTTTGAGGAAAGCCCAACTTAAGTCTCTTTGTAAGCTTGCAGTTATATATATATATTTATATGCTGCTCAAAGTCGTCACTGGATTCAAGAAACTTATGGTGAATATACTCTATCTGAGACAATGTGCAGACATTTATCCATCAATGCCCAAACGCCATATTCATGCTCAAAAGGTATGTTTAGTGGAACCAAGGAGGTATAGTATACCATGAGTTACTGAAACCTGATGAACCGATCACAGCTGATCTCTATAAACCATAATTGATGAAACTAAAACAGAAATTGAAAAAAGCATTGAGGTCTAAATACGTCAAATGCCATAATAAATTGATTTTTGTCCACAACAATGTTCGGCTACATGTAGCAGAGATCGTAAAAGAATATATAAGATACGTGAACTGCGTATTCACCAGACATAGCACCATCTGATTATTATTTGTTTCACTACAGCATTTCAGGTCCTTTAAAGATATCAAAAAATGGCGCGGAGTGCATTTCTTGCTTGAAAGGTGGGAAAGAGCTTCTGAAGGACAGTTATTGGAATAAAATAAAATGTATTGTAAACTATAAATAATATTTTTTCTGTTGAAAAACCGCGGGAATTAAGGAAAAACCAATATTAAAAATAACACATAGAAATATTAAACAAATTTAATAACATTCTTAAAAGGAAATAAATGTTATTTATTTATCATAATTATGTTAATAATGCCATCGCAGAACTATTTGACTATACATATATATATATATATATATATATATATATATATATATATATATATATATATATATATACATATTTTATCAAGCAAAAATTTAATAATTATAATTATGTCATCACATATATGCCTATAGTTTCCAAAATCTTTTTATTTATTTGAGTAAACCATATAAATGAAAATTTTAAAGTTATATAGAATCAGGTACTAGTCTTTAAAATACTTCTAGAGTGGCGTATTGACGCTATATTAATATTTTTATTGCAGCTGAAGTAAAGGAAAAATAATAAAAATATTAATTTAAAGTAATCTGGACCTGTTAAACCACATGTAACCAAAAAAAAGTATCATTACCCAAGCTTATACATTACTAAATAATATTTAGGATAAAAAGAGGTTGAAAGACTTCCATTATTATTTTTATTTTAACAGTGGTGTAGCTTGGGAGGGTACTCTATATTTTTTTAGAACGATCATTTTTGTTAATTAAAAACATTTATATTATTTTTTTATACATTTTATTTTTTGAATAAAAGTTATTTCCAGAAAATTGTGCAATTAATTATAGTATCCATATATTCCAAACAACAAATGATATTACTTAAAACGGTATTTTTTCAAAATATGAACAAGAAACACTGTCACCGTTTCAAAAAGGAACGTATTCTCTAAATGCAATATAAAAATAGGTAAAATATGTTTACAAAATAATTCTTCTATTTTTTATGGTATGAAATGTGTCTTTCTCAAGTCTACCTACAAGTCAATGTTATATATTTTAATAGTTTTTGATCTATTAAAAATTCTGTCGTCTGTTGCAGTATTTGTAGCAGTTTTATTTGCTTAAATTGGGGAAAGCTGATTTTTTTTTTGAAAATTAAGAAAGGGTATATTTCTCCAAATGTCAGTTTACGTTCCTCATTGATTTCAATAACTATTTCCGATTGAAAATATGATTTGTAAAAAATACATAAATCATACAAAGATTTTGTTTTATTCAGAAACATCGACATTTTTTGCCTTTGAGTTTGAGAATTTGTCTGCAACTTGGAGAAAGTTTTCAATTCTCTTTGTTAATTAATATTTAAATAAAGATATCCAGTACAAAAAATATACATTTTTCAATGTGTCCAGGGGTTATTTTGTCATGAAATGAATTTGACTCCTTTTGGGTAAATCTATTGGGCTACTACTACACGAGTTTAAAGTTTCTTTAGATTTTTTTCCAAAGATGTTCAATTTTAATCATTTCTAAAGAATTTTAAGTATTTTACAGCCGAGATATAGTTGCTGATATATTTAGGTCGGCTTTTTGTCAATAATTAGACATATATTGAATTATTTACAGTGTTTGTTTCCAAAAATAAAAAAACATGCGAATTTAAAATATTTTTAAATATGAGACTTTAAATTTAGGATAAAATGCATTTTTTTGCAAAAGTACTCGAATTTTAATATATATATATATATATATATATATATATATATATATATATATATATATATATATATATATATATACGAAATAGTCCATTATCGCTGTAAATACATTATTTTTAAATACACACCTATATTACAACGATAACTATAAAAGAAAAATACAGAGGTAAATAATCATGGAATCATGTTGCAATGACCGATGTAATTTTACACTATTTATTTTTAGATTGTACATTTGTATTCAAGTAATACATGAAAAACATTAACAGATTGGCGCCCAACGTAGGGCTTTACGAACTCAATTTCTGGAAGTTTAGCGTTACAGTACTTTGTTCCTACAAAACGTTCAAAAAAGTTTATAACAACTTAATAATTTTTAAATTCTTCCAAATTATGTTTACTTGATAATAAAATATCTTTAACGATTGGCTCCAAGAAATGTACGAACGATGCACTTGCAAATGTAATTTAGAAAATTAAAAACCCCGTTTGTAAACTAAAGAGTGAAAATGGCGCCCAAACATACATAATTAAATATTAGACACCGTCGTGTTTGTCAAAGAAACACAAAGGTTTTTAAGTGTAAATAAAGCTAATAGCTTTGTAAATATGGAGTCATGAATACGCTTAATAATATTCAAGATATCGGAAAATAGAATCAACGATTTCTACATATATACATATATATATATATATATATATATATATATATATATATATATATATATATATATATATATGCAATGTGAACAATAAAGTCCGCATCATATGAAATTTTTTAAATTAATAACTTTATTCGAATTTTGACTTTGGCAACAATCGAGATGAAAATTAACCAAAAAAATAGTACTCACGTGATTAGCATTATCTGTCAAATTTTAATTTTTTTTCCAAGAAAGATTCAAAAGTGGGGTTATATCTAAAAATATCGAAAACAGTTATTACAAAAAGTTTTTCTAAATGTAATTTTTAGCCCATATACAAAATTTCATCTGTATAAGATAATCTAGATTTTTTGCCCATTTTTTGTAAATTGCACCACTGTTGCAAAATAAAACTCAACGCAACCTACATAAAACTTCTTAGTTTTGAAGATTTTAAAACGTAGTTTGTATCTAAATTAAGAAAAACAAGTACACAATGGAATTATAATTTAAATCGTAGATAAACTTTACGTAAAGTTAAATAAAAATTTATTTTCTACCCACATAATATATATATATATATATATATATATATATATATATATATATATATATATATATATATATATATATATATATATATATATATATATATATATACTCTGCTCTGCGGATATGGATTGTCAGTAAACAAGGCTCTCATGGAAAGAATAGCCTGATGAATCCCAACGAGAACGAAACAGCGCTGTCGTCATTTTCTAGACACGGAGCTTCTCCATTTTTTAAAAGTTCTCCACACTTTTTATTATGAGAGTAATACTGAAAATCCATGTCCGCAGCGACGATATTTTCTATTTAAACTTGGTGTTTGTTGAGTCAGCTCGAGTCTTTGCTGCGTATGTTATAAGTGGGCACACGCAAGTCTTATAATCTTTAACTTGGACTTTAAGTTATATATTTGCATTTCTCTAAATCATATCTCTCTATATTCCCCCTTGTTTGCTTGCTTGCTCACTTCTTGAATAAGATTTCTATCAGCAAAAACTTCTACTTGGAGATAGCTGATAATCATAAGTTATTCGGTTATTTTTACATCACATTCTAGTTTGCATCTTAGTGGATTTTTTTGAGATGACAACAGATTTAGTTAGATATTATCATATTATATTTTCTTACAGTCATTTAGACACAATACAAGAAGCGTTGTGCAACTAGAACTGCGTCGTCGGTGTACTATATTTTTAGTTTTACCATACTATGTCCCGCATTTTCTTTACTTCAATTTAATTGTGATCCATGACGATATTAAAGAGATTTAAGCTCGCTACCCAGTCGAGATTTGTTTTAGATCTACGAATAACATGTATACATATTTATTAAATTAGATATTCGTTTCTATTACTTGCCGAATTATAAATATAGTATCCACAGTTGATAATACATCAATACAGGCTCGGATCCAAGGGGGGGGGGGAGGGCTATCGCTCATTTTATTATAAATTAAAAACATTTTTAGGATATTTGATGTTTTAGTTTATTTATTTCTTAAACCATCCGCAGAATTACATTAAACACTAAAAAGATATTCAAATATAATTAATTATTATATGTTATAGAAAATTTAAATAATAAATTGTGTTTACGCTAGTAAACATTACGGATCTAATTCGTAATCAAAGTCAGTGATTCTATCTTCGCTCAAATTAATTATAATTGGTTCCTCTATCTCACCAATCATGAGATGCACATTTTCTTTTATTCTTTTATTATATGGATTTTTCCCAATTTTCAACAGTAACTTCATTCAAAAAAATCTTTCAAAACTTCAGTTAAATTACTAATTTTGTAAGTTGTGTTGTTTCTAGTAACTCTACCTTTTACTTGAGAGAGATATTTCCTTCTCCAACGGATATTTTCGGGACTATCTATAAGAACAGATTTCCTATCTGGTTTTTTCCAGCAAAAATTAAGTTCTCTGAGCAATTTCCAGAGCTCAGTTCTTTTAATTTCAGGTAAATCTCGATTTTCATTGATTTTAGTTAGAATTTTTCAGAAAAATTGGGATCTGCTTCTCATAATAAAATGTATGTACAACTTCTTTTTGTTGCATTTTACATCTCTTCTTCCAACGAGGTTTTTCGTCTGCCTGTGATCGAATGTAGCTTGGGAGTACTAACAATTATAGTTGTTTTCTTCTCCTTCAGTATTCGGTACATAATAGATTTTCCAACTCCTGTCATGTTGGAACACATCTCAACAGAGCTTTTAACATTACTATCTAGATATTGATATCTTAAGGCATCATAAACATTCATCGTAATAAGAATCCATATCTTTTGGGTATCTCACTAATCTCAAATAATATATAAAAACAAGCCCAAGCAAGATAAATCACTAAGGACACACTGTAAGGTGTACTTTGCTCACTGACAGAAATTAAATTGAACTATCAGAAATTTTATTGTTGCAGTAAATTTATAAAAGCTTATAATATTTAAATAAAATTAAATATAATTAGATTTACGGTAGTCCTCAGTTACCTGCGGCACAGGAGCAGGTACCGTGGAGGTTTCGGTAACAGTTTTATTACTCTCTCTAGTTCTTGAATAGAGTATAAGAATGTGTATGCTTGCGATCGTCCCTCCCCTTCCCAAGAGTTTTAAGGTCAGGAAAACAGAATCGATTCTGCTTTTTATATTAGGAATGTGTATGTTGCTGGCTTGTTTTTCTTGCGATAGCCACCTCCTAAAAGCTTTGAATTCAGGAAAATAGACCCGATTCTGCCTCTTATACTAAGATTGTGTACGCGGCTCGCATTCTATCCCCCTATCGACAACTTGTTTTTTCCTGTGATCGCCCCCTGCCCCTCTCCTAGAGCTTCAAATTCAGAAAAATAGATCCGACCCTGCCTTTTACACTAGAAATGGGAATGTTGCTGGTATCCCCCCCCCCCGTCGACAATTTGCTTTCGCTTACCATACTGTACTTTTGTGATATCACCGTCCCCCCCCCAAAAAAAAAAGAGAGAGGCTGGATCCGCCCCTGCATCAATATATAATGTAATATAGCCGAGTAAAGACAATGATATTAGACTAAATTGGGAATTAAAAAAAGATCTGGGTTTTTTATGAATTTACGCTGCCTAGACATTTCAAGACACTAAAACAATACATGACGAGCTGCACATGACTCTATCACACGTAACCTTTAAACAAAATTCGTTCGTGCTAGCGCCTGAAGGAAAAACACTTCATATTCTATAAATAAATTTTCCAGAAAAAAACACACGGTTCTAATTTTTAAAAAAAGAGGAATAACGAATTTACTTTAACAAATTACGCAAAAAAAATTACTGCAGTTTTAAATTAAAATTTACTCATAACATCTTAGAAAATATTATATATTTGCTAAAATTTTAGTAGTGTAAATTAGGTTTTATTACACAATTTTTACAAAATATGTTTCAATATTTCATGTCAAGCTGTCAAAAATATTAAAAATTTATTAAACTATTACCTCAAAAATAAATATGATCTATATGCATTTTTCTTGAATTTTTACATAATTTATGTTTGTTGTCAAATTTAAGAAATACTGAAAATTTTTATGGCAGATCATATTGCCATATTATTAAGACTAAAAATTACGCACAATTCATAAAAATTTTACAAAAAAGAAGCACAATTTTTGTATAAAATGACACCTAATTACAGAATTTTTCTGTGTTAAATTAGGATCAAAAGTAGAAGTAAAGTAAAATGGTTGCGTCGGTAAAGATTACTATTTGTTGACAGAGCTAAAATTTTAACGACGTAATAAACTATTTAAAAAAGTTTATTAAAAGTCCATGTAGTATCAGACTCACTGCATTTAATTATAGAAATTTAAACGTGTTTAAAATTAGGCCTAAGTTATATAATAATTTGTTTTAAAATACAAAACCCCGTTTTGCAACCATAAATATTAGTTTTCAAATGAACTTCCTCTGTCTCTATCAGCAGGAAAGAATAACTTTATAGGAAAACGAGATTATAATGATGAATTAAATTCTAAAATATGAAACTAATTAGCAAGTAATAATCTGACTTATTTAGATAAAACTACCTAATTACACGAATTAATTTAAAAAAATGATATTAAGAATATTTTAACGGTTACTTAAATCATACAATTTCCTTCATATATTTTAATTCCCCGTTAAATTATATGAAATTACTATACAACAAATGAAAAAATTTTATGCAAGTCTTTTACAATTTAACAAGCAATTTGAAATAAAACATGTTAAACACATTTTTAACCAATCGTAATGGTTTAAGTGTAATAGTATATTATTTTAAATTATTTTTAATTTCCTTTGTCTAACTATCACTTTATTCTAAAAAGATTTTCAAAATTTGTGTTTTTAGGTCATAATGAACACAATTTTCAAACAATTCAAAATGATTTAACAAATTCTGTCAGTTGTTGAGCATATTACAGAAAAATAAAGAATAACCGGGGCACAAAAAAGAATTATTAAAAAAATAATTCAAAGTTTTACACACCCTTATTTTACTTACACATTACATTAATACTTTTAATATTTACAGAAATCTATATTTTGACATTTTCAAATAATAAATACTTTTATGATTGGTTAAACACATTTTTAACCAATAGTTTAAAATGTATTATGCTGATAATGAATCGAATGTTAATCCATTTTATACGTAATTTTAATAAACACAATTTTATTTAAAATTATTTTTACTATCTTTTATCTAATTGTATCGTCCATCACTTTCAGATTTTCAAAATTTGTATATTCAGATCATAATGAAGATAATCTTTAAAGAAGTCAAAGAAATTTAACAAATTCTTTCCGTCGTTGGAAATATTATAAAAAAATAAAATAAGAATAAGGAAGGCCCAAAAAAGAATTTTTGAGAAAAGAATTCAAAGTATTACACACCGTTATTTAATTTGTAGATTACATTACACACTTTTAAGTTTATAAAAACATGTGTAAGTCTTTTTCAATATCGCACGCCATTTGAAATAAATAATAAGTACTTATATATAATGGTTTAAAACTTATTATATTGTTAACGGATCGATTGTTAATCTAGTTTATTTGTAATTTTAACTAACACAAGTTTACTTAAAATATCAAATATTATCTTTTATCTAAAATGAAATGTTTATCACTTTGTTCTAAAACAGTTTCGAAAATTTGTGTATTTAGATCAAAATAAAGATAATTTCTGAAAAAGTCAAAGGGATTTGCCAAATTTTTTCAGTTGCTGGGAATATTACATATAAATAAAAAATAATAAAAAAAAACAACCAGGCACAAAAAAAAAACTAAAAAAAAAAAGTCAAAATTTTACACAATTATTTTACTTACACATTACATTTCATATTTTTAGGTTTACAAAAACATGTGCTTTGGCATTTTTTAATAAAATAAACATAGAAAATTACAAGTCTTCTTCAATTTCACAAACCATTTGAAATAAATAATGATTGGCTAAACACATTCTTAACCAATGGTTTAAAATTTATTATATTGGTAACGAATCGATTCTTAATCCAGGTTATATGTAATTTTAATAAATACAAGTTTATTTAAAATTATTTCTATTTAGTTTTGTCAAACAGAAACGTTCATTACTTTGTTCCAAAAAGATTTTGAAAAAGTGTTTAGGTCATAATGAATATAATTTTCGAAAAAGTCAAAGGGATTATTACAAATTAATAAAAAATATGCGGAGCACAAAAAAAAACAAAAAAGAACTCAAAGTTTTACACACCGTTATTTTATTGCATTTTTAGGTTTACAAAAACATGTGCTCTGGCTTTTTTTAAATAAAATAAACATATACAATTTTTTATGCAAGTTCTTTTCAATTTCAAAAGCCATTTAAAATATATGAAAAGTACTTTTATGATTGGTTAAACACATTTTTAACCAATGGTTTAAAATTAATTATATTGGTAATGAATCGATTGTTAAATCTAGTTTATATGTAATTTAAATAAACACAAGTTTATTTAAAATTATTTCTATTATCTTTTATCAAACTGAAATGTCCATCACTTTGTTCTAAAAAGGTTTTGAAAATTTGTGTGTTTAGGTCATAATGAAGATAATTTTCGAAAAAGTCAAAGGGATTTAACAAATTCTTTCAGTTGTTGGAAATATTACAAATTAATAAAAAAAAGAATAAAGAATAAGAAGGGTATAAAAAAAACCTAAGAAAGAAGAACTCAAAGTTTTACACATCGTTATTTTATTGCACTTTTAGGTTTAAAAAACACGTGCTCTGGCATTTTTTAATAAAATAAACATATACAATTTTTTATGCAAGTCCTTTTCAATTTCAAACGCAATTTAAAATAAATGATAAGTACTTTTATGATTGGTTAAACACATTTTTAACCAATGGTTTAAAATTAATTATAATGGTAATGAATCGATTGTTAAATCCAGTGTATATGTAATTTAAATAAACACAAGTTTATTTAAAATCATTTCTATTATCTTTTATCAAACTGAAACGTCCATCACTTTGTTCTAAAAAGGTTTTGAAAATTTGTGTGTTTAGGTCATAATGAAGATAATTTTCGGAAAAGTCAAAGGGATTTAACAAATTTTTCCAGTTGTTGGGAATATTACAAATTAGTAAAAAAGAATAAAGAATAAGCAGGGCACAAAAAAAAACATAAAAAAGAAGAATTCAAAGTTTTACACACCGTTATTTTATTTGCACTTTTAGGTTTACAAAAACATGTGTTTTGGCATTGTTTAATAAAATAAACATATACAATTTTTTATGCAAGTCCTTTTCGATTTCAAAAGCCATTTAAAATAAATGATAAGTACTTTTATGATTGGTTAAACACATTTTTAACCAATGGTTTAAAATTAATTATATTGATAATAAATCGATTATTAAATCCAGTTTATATGTAATTTAAATAAACACAAGTTTATTTAAAATCATTTCTATTATCTTTTATCAAACGGAAATGTCCATCACTTTATTCTAAAAAGGTTTTGAAAATTTGTGTGTTTAGGTCATAATGAAGATAATTTTCGAAAAAGTTTCAAAGGGATTTAACAAATTTTTCTAGTTGTTGAGAATATTACAAATTAATAAAAAAGAATAAAGAATAAGCGGGGTACAAAAAAAAACGTAAAAAAGAAAAAGTCAAAGTTTTACACACTGTTATTTAATTTGCATTTTAGGTTTCCAAAAACATATGCTCTGGCATTTTTTAATAAAATAAACATATACAATTTTTTATGCAAGTCCTTTTCAATTTCAAAAGCCATTTCAAATAAATGATAAGTACTTTTATGATTGGTTAAACACATTTTTAACCAATGGTTTAAAATTAATTATAACGGTAATGAATCGATTGTTAAATCCAGTGTATATGTAATTTGAACAAACACAAGTTTATTTAAAATCATTTCTATTATCTTTTATCAAACTGAAACGTCCATCACTTTGTTCTAAAAAGGTTTTGAAAATTTGTGTGTTTAGGTCATAACGAAGATAATTTTCGAAAAAGTCAAAGGAATTTAACAAATTCTTTCAGTTGTTGGGAATATTACAAATTAATAAAAAAAAGAATAAAGAATAAGAAGGGTATAAAAAAACATAAGAAAGAAGAACTCAAAGTTTTACACATCGTTATTTTATTGCACTTTTAGGTTTACAAAAACATGTGCTCTGGCTGTTTTTTAATAAAATAAACATATACAATTTTTTATGCAAGTCCTTTTCAATTTCAAAAGCCATTTCAAATAAATGATAAGTACTTTTATCATTGGTTAAACACATTTTTAACCAATGGTTTAAAATTAATTATATTGGTAATGAATCGATTGTTAAATCCAGTTTATATGTAATTTAAATAAACACAAGTTTATTTAAAATCATTTCTATTATCTTTTATCAAACTAAAACGTCCATCACTTTGTTCTAAAAAGGTTTTGAAAATTTGTGTGTTTAGGTCATAATGAAGATAATTTTCGGAGGATCAAAGGGATTTAACAAATTCTTTCAGTTGTTGGGAATATTACAAATTAATAAAAAAGAATAAAGAATAAGCAGGGCACAGAAAAAAAAACATAAAAAAAAAGAACTCAAAGTTTTACACACCGTTATTTTATTTGCACTTTTAGGTTTCCAAAAACATGTGCTCTGGCTTTTTTAAATAAAATAAACATATACAATTTTTTATGCAGGTCCATTTCAATTTCCAAAGCCATTAAAATAAATGATAAGTACTTTTATGATTGGTTAAAACATTTTTAACCAATGGTTTAAAATTAATTATATTGGTAATGAATAGATTGTTAAATCCAGTTTATATGTAATTTAAATAAACACAAGTTTATTTAAAATTATTTCTATTATCTTTTACCAAACTGAAATGTCCATCACTTTGTTTTAAAAAGGTTTTGAAAATTTGTGTGTTTAGGTCATAATGAAGATAATTTTCGAAAAAGTCAAAGGGATTTAACAAATTCTTTCAGTTGTTGGGAATATTACAAATTAATAAAAAAGAATAAAGAATAAGCAGGGCACAAAAAAAAACATAAAAAAGAAGAATTAAAAGTTTTACACACCGTTATTTCATTTGCCCTTTTAGGTTTACAAAAACATGTGCTCTGGCTTTTTTTAAATAAAATAAACATATACAATTTTTTATGCAAGTCCTTTTCAATTTCAAAAGCCATTTCAAATAAATGATAAGTACTTTTATGATTGGTTAAACACATTTTTAACCAATGGTTTAAAATTAATTATATTGGTAATGAATCGATTGTTAAATCCAGTTTATATGTAATTTAAATAAACACAAGTTTATTTAAAATTATTTCTATTATCTTTCACCAAACTGAAATGTCCATCACTTTGTTCTAAAAAGGTTTTGAAAATTTGTGTGTTTAGGTCATAATGAAGATAATTTTCGAAAAAGTCAAAGGGATTTAACAAATTCTTTCAGTTGTTGGAAATATTACAAATTAATAAAAAAAAGAATAAAGAATAAGAAGGGTATAAAAAAAACCTAAGAAAGAAGAACTCAAAGTTTTACACATCGTTATTTTATTGCACTTTTAGGTTTAAAAAACACGTGCTCTGGCATTTTTTAATAAAATAAACATATACAATTTTTTATGCAAGTCCTTTTCAATTTCAAACGCAATTTAAAATAAATGATAAGTACTTTTATGATTGGTTAAACACATTTTTAACCAATGGTTTAAAATTAATTATATTGATAATAAATCGATTATTAAATCCAGTTTATATGTAATTTAAATAAACACAAGTTTATTTAAAATCATTTCTATTATCTTTTATCAAACGGAAATGTCCATCACTTTATTCTAAAAAGGTTTTGAAAATTTGTGTGTTTAGGTCATAATGAAGATAATTTTCGAAAAAGTTTCAAAGGGATTTAACAAATTTTTCTAGTTGTTGAGAATATTACAAATTAATAAAAAAGAATAAAGAATAAGCGGGGTACAAAAAAAAACGTAAAAAAGAAAAAGTCAAAGTTTTACACACTGTTATTTAATTTGCATTTTAGGTTTCCAAAAACATATGCTCTGGCATTTTTTAATAAAATAAACATATACAATTTTTTATGCAAGTCCTTTTCAATTTCAAAAGCCATTTCAAATAAATGATAAGTACTTTTATGATTGGTTAAACACATTTTTAACCAATGGTTTAAAATTAATTATAACGGTAATGAATCGATTGTTAAATCCAGTGTATATGTAATTTGAACAAACACAAGTTTATTTAAAATCATTTCTATTATCTTTTATCAAACTGAAACGTCCATCACTTTGTTCTAAAAAGGTTTTGAAAATTTGTGTGTTTAGGTCATAACGAAGATAATTTTCGAAAAAGTCAAAGGAATTTAACAAATTCTTTCAGTTGTTGGGAATATTACAAATTAATAAAAAAAAGAATAAAGAATAAGAAGGGTATAAAAAAACATAAGAAAGAAGAACTCAAAGTTTTACACATCGTTATTTTATTGCACTTTTAGGTTTACAAAAACATGTGCTCTGGCTGTTTTTTAATAAAATAAACATATACAATTTTTTATGCAAGTCCTTTTCAATTTCAAAAGCCATTTCAAATAAATGATAAGTACTTTTATCATTGGTTAAACACATTTTTAACCAATGGTTTAAAATTAATTATATTGGTAATGAATCGATTGTTAAATCCAGTTTATATGTAATTTAAATAAACACAAGTTTATTTAAAATCATTTCTATTATCTTTTATCAAACTAAAACGTCCATCACTTTGTTCTAAAAAGGTTTTGAAAATTTGTGTGTTTAGGTCATAATGAAGATAATTTTCGGAGGATCAAAGGGATTTAACAAATTCTTTCAGTTGTTGGGAATATTACAAATTAATAAAAAAGAATAAAGAATAAGCAGGGCACAGAAAAAAAAACATAAAAAAAAAGAACTCAAAGTTTTACACACCGTTATTTTATTTGCACTTTTAGGTTTCCAAAAACATGTGCTCTGGCTTTTTTAAATAAAATAAACATATACAATTTTTTATGCAGGTCCATTTCAATTTCCAAAGCCATTAAAATAAATGATAAGTACTTTTATGATTGGTTAAAACATTTTTAACCAATGGTTTAAAATTAATTATATTGGTAATGAATAGATTGTTAAATCCAGTTTATATGTAATTTAAATAAACACAAGTTTATTTAAAATTATTTCTATTATCTTTTACCAAACTGAAATGTCCATCACTTTGTTTTAAAAAGGTTTTGAAAATTTGTGTGTTTAGGTCATAATGAAGATAATTTTCGAAAAAGTCAAAGGGATTTAACAAATTCTTTCAGTTGTTGGGAATATTACAAATTAATAAAAAAGAATAAAGAATAAGCAGGGCACAAAAAAAAACATAAAAAAGAAGAATTAAAAGTTTTACACACCGTTATTTCATTTGCCCTTTTAGGTTTACAAAAACATGTGCTCTGGCTTTTTTTAAATAAAATAAACATATACAATTTTTTATGCAAGTCCTTTTCAATTTCAAAAGCCATTTCAAATAAATGATAAGTACTTTTATGATTGGTTAAACACATTTTTAACCAATGGTTTAAAATTAATTATATTGGTAATGAATCGATTGTTAAATCCAGTTTATATGTAATTTAAATAAACACAAGTTTGTTTAAAATCATTTCTATTATCTTTTATCAAACTGAAATGTCCATCACTTTGTTCTAAAAAGGTTTTCAAAATTTGTGTGTTTAGGTCATAATGAAGATAATTTTCGAAAAAGTCAAAGGGATTTAACAAATTCTTTCAGTTGTTGGGAATATTACAAATTAATAAAAAAGAATAAAGAATAAGCAGGGCACAAAAAAAACATAAAAAAGAAAAACTCAAAGTTTTACACACTGTTATTTTATTTGCATTTTAGGTTTCCAAAAACATGTGCTCTGGCATTTTTTAATAAAATAATCATATACAATTTTTTATGCAAGTCCTTTTCAATTTCAAAAGCCATTTCAAATAAATGATAAGTACTTTTATGATTGGTTAAACACATTTTTAACCAATGGTTGAAAATTTATTATATTTGCAACGAATCAATTATTAAATCCAGTTTATATGTAATTTTCATAAACACAAGTTTATTTAAAATCATTTCTATTATCTTTTATCAAACTGAAATGTCCTTCACTTTGTTCTAAAAAGGTTTTGAAAATTTGTGTGTCTAGGTCATAATGACGATAATTTTCGGAGGATCAAAGGGATTTAACTAATTCTTTAAGTTGTTGGGAATATTACAATATTAGAAAGTATAAAGATTAAGCGGGGCACAAAAGGCATTATTAAAGAAAGAACTAAAAACTTTACGCTTCGTTGTTTTACTTGCATATTACGTCACATAATTATGACTGCTAAAACGCATTTTTAACCAATGGTAAAAATTGTTTATATTGGTAACGTTTTAATTATTAATCAAGTTAAATGTAAGTTTATTAGAAATTATTTTTGATATCTGACTGAAACGTACATCAACTCTGTCCTAAAAAGATTTTCAAAATTTGTGTGTTCACGTTAGTTAGGTCATAAGGAAGATAAATTTCACAGAGGGACTTGATAAATTCTTTGAGTTGTTAATAATATTATGGGGAATAAAGAATAAGCGGGGCACAAAAAAAATATTAAAAAAAGAACTCAAAGTTTTACACAGCATTATTTTACTTCACATTACATTACATACTTTTAGGTTTTATGCAAGTCTTTTTCAAGCCATTTGGAATAAATAATAAGTAGTTTTATAATTGGCTAAACACGTGGTTAAACTAAAAATCTATCATATTGGTAATGAGTTGATTGTTAATCTAGTTTAAGTGTAATTTTAACAAAGAAGGGCTTGTAGACAATGTTGAAGATTGACTAAAATGTGGTTGTCGGACTTGCATTGTCTTTATTTTTATATATTTTTACGACGTTTTGATTAGGTGATCGTTATCAAGTATAAACTGAATGTTTTGTCTTAAGATTACGAGCTTATATAGGGACTGTGTCCATTGAAGCGCAAAATTTCGCTTCACTGTACATACTTCAATGATTTGATGTTACAAAGTAGTGGTTACCAAAGATTAGATATCTCAACACTCGGTTTACTGAAGATTCTATTATTGCTTTTAATATAAGCTGCTTCTATAAATTTTCTTTTTTTCATGTTGGGTTCCATATATATTGCCGCAGCGTCAGACCATTTTATATGGTGTTGTTTATCCCAGGCATGTTCTGCAATACCTGATCTCGACGTTTCCCTTTTTTGTGTATGAGTTTTGTGTTCCTTAATCTAACTTCTAGTGGTCGTTTGGTTTCTCCAATATAGATTTCACCACACTCACATGGAACTTTGTAAACACATTCTTTCTTATTGGTAGCTTCTGATTTTGTTTTTGTTAAATGAGCTCTAAGTGTATTTCCTGATTTAAAAGCTGTTTTTATATTATAACTACTGGCAATTCGTCTTATTTTTTCCGAAGTTCTAATGGAATTGTGAAGAAGAAATGTGTTTCTTGTTGTCCAGTGTTCGTTGTTCTAAAGTTATTTATAACATCGTCAATTAGTTTTAAAGGATAACCATTCTGTTGTAAATCGGATTTAATATTGGCTACCTCTTTTCCCAATGAATCGACATTATTGCATATAGATGTAGCGCGATTATAGAGGTTGCATATAATTCCCCGTTTTGTTACAACAGAATGATTAGAACTATGATTAAGATATTGTCCAGTATGTGTTTGCTTTCTATATACTGAAGTTTTAATAGTTTGGTTTGAACGGTTCACCATGACATCTAGGAAAGACAACTGACCATTTACCTCTTTTTCCATGGTAAACTTAATTGTAGGTCGTATGGTATTTAGATATGTGAAGAAATCATCAAGTTCTTGATCATTGCCCTTCCATACGATGAAGGTATCATCGACATATCTCAACCAGACTTTCGGTTTTACTGTTGCCGTTTCTATGACATGAGTTTCAGACCATTCCATATATATATATATATATATATATATATATATATATATATATATATATATATATATATATATATATATATATATATATATATATATATATATATATTGGCAATGACTGGAGAGAGTGAAGAATCCATCGGAAGCTCATCGTCCTGAGGGTAGAACTTGTCCTTTACTTGAAAATGCACACTACGCAGGCAACACTCCAAAAGGTCCGTCACCCCGTCCCGTGGTAACGTGGTTCGATCTGATAAAGTAGTATCATTTGAAAGTCTAGTTTTGATTATGTCTAGTGATTCCCCTAATGGTACATTAATATACAGACTTTCCACATCAAAGCTTATTAGTCTGTCGTTTGGCTCTAGATTGATGCTACTAATACTGTTCACGAAATGTGTAGAATTTTTAACATGTGTTCGTCTTACCTTGTAAAGGTTGTATGATTTTTAAAAGAAACTTTGTCAGTGCATTTGTTGGAGATCCTCGAGAGCTGGTTACTGGCCTCAATGGTATGGTCGTTTTATGAATTTTTGGTAGTCCGTAAAGATGTGGTGGCTTACTGTAGTGTGTAGCTCGTGGTCTTAAGACGAAATATTCAGTTTATACTTGATAACGATTAGAGATACAACCTAATCGAAACGTCGTAAAAATAAAGACCATGCCAGTCCGACAACCACATTTTAATCAAAGAATGGCTCCTCAAACTCTGTGTGTTTAGTTGTTAAGAACATTATAGGTAAATATAAAAGAATAGGGGATATAAAAATCATTTTACTAAAAAAAGAAGTCAAAGTTTTACACACCGTTATTTTACTGGCAGATGAAATGTTTCTAGGTAGCCAAACTAAAAATTATAATTTTTAGTGTAGTGGTCTCCCGTATGTGACCGTATTTCCATTTATATTTTTAACAGCCTATTAATAATTATTGTGTTCCGCAAGTATTATTAATTACTTCGATAATTTTAGTAGTCATATAATTTGTTTACCTGTTAAAAAAGAAATGTTGTTAAGTGGTTCCGCATATAAAGAAATTTACTATCTACAAGCTTACGTGGGAAGTTTTTAAAATTCTAGATAGAAAATGACACGAAATTATAAATTATGTTACAGAAGCATTATATTTTGTCGTCTGTATAGTCATTTTTTACACTAAAAGTATTGTGAGTTATTAAAAACCGTGAAGTACGCTTATTTTTTTAGTTGATAATAATAGATATACCAAACGGTATTTTGTATCCATTTTAAAAGTAAAAATAATGGTATCGTGTTCCAAATGCGCATAAGTGCAAAATATAATCCCTGTCAATGCAAATTATTTTTAAATATATACAGGATGTCCGAAAAACAGATGTACAATATTTGATGACAGATTCTTGACGTCAAAATAGTTTTATCCGAAACTGCATCATTTTTTTTTTTAAACGTAGTAACTGAATTTAATAATTTTTGTGTGTGATCTAACATTATATTATGGGGTTTTCTAGTAGTATAGCTATAAAGTAGTCTAAGTATTATAAGAGTGACGTCACTTGTAAACATCGCTTCTGATTTTTTATGTCATTAATGTTATTACAACCTAGATATTTCTATCGGATAACCGCATATATTTGAAAGTTTTTTTACCTTCTGAAAAATTTTCCTTGGATAAGCGGTTTTGTAGGGGAAAAAATATATTCAATCACATGTATACACCAATTTGCTGTAATAATAAAACAATTTTTAAAATAAATGTTGGAAGTATATATATATATATATATATATATATATATATATATATATATATATATATATATATATATATATATATATATATATATATATATATATATTGTTACGAACTTTATAGCGTTGTACATTTTTTTAGTATTAGTTTGTGTTCGTAATTTCTAGGGTTTTAGGTATATTTTCTACGAGTTTATAATTTACTTAAATAATTTTACCTTTGTTAATTTCCTCAGGAGACGATTATGAAAGAGAGTCTGGAACTTTTTAGAGAATTCGATTTCCTTATTTTTAACATTTAACGCCTATGATGGAAGGTCTAGAAATCGCCGGATTATTCCTTTTTCTTATTTTAACTATCCCATATAGTACGGAAATCCTTCTAGAGAATTAGGGAATCTTCCGGTATCGACCAAAAGGGTATATAAAGGGTCCAGATCGGCTTTCTGAATCAGTATATTTTGAGAGTTCGTCGTCACAACTTGAATTAGTTTGACAAGTGTCACAATTAAGGTTGATAATAAAAAGCTTTCAAAATAACAGAGAGTGTATTTAATAATACAGTGTGTGTTCGAAGATCGGCCGTCCGGAACAAATTGGTGTCAGAAGTGGAATCAAATCCAGAAGAGGTTAGTTTAGGTTAGAAAATTAGAAAAATAAGGAAAAAAAGTAAATTCAAATTGTATGCCAGTGGAAACTAGAAGCCAGAAAGCAAAAATGGAAGAACAACTTCAAGCTAGTTTAAAAATACTGATGATGATTCAAGACATGAAAACAAGCCAAGAAGATATAAAGAAAAGCCAAGAAGAGATGAAACAAGAATTGAAAGAGGATATGACGAAAAATCAAGATAATATGAAACAAGAATTAAAAACAAACCAAGATGATATGAAACAGGAATTAAAGACAAGCCAAGATGATGTTAAACAAGAACTGACGACACTGACAATATGAAACAGGAATTAAAGGCAAGTCAAGAAGAGATGAAACAAGAATTAAAGACAAGCCAAGATGATATAAAACAAGGACTAAAAATTAGCCTGGAGGACATGAGACAGGAACTTAAGATAAGTCAAGAAGACCTGAAACAAGAACTGAAAGAAGATATTAAATAAAATCAAGACGATATGAAGCGTATAGAACAAGTAATGCAACAAGAACTTAAGACAAGTCAAGAAGATATGAAGCGCATAGAACAAGAAATGCAACAGAAGATTAACAAAATTTACTATCTACAACAAACAAAAGGCACATAACAACAAAAACACAACCTTCCATAGCAAAAAAAGAATTCGTTGTTGGAAATGTGGCCAAGAAGGGCATGTACAAAGCCGCTGTACTGGCAGTACTGCTCCTGACAGTGATCAGAATCAGGAAAACTTCCAGTAGCCAGCTTAGAGGGGCGAAAGCTGGCTAGGTGCTACCAAGCCCCACCAACAATAACAATTAAGATATCCCGGCTGCAAAACAATGGTTCCAGCTTGTTAGTACCCGGAAAGGTATGCGGTCGGCAATGCGAAATGGTATTAGACACTGGTTCTACTCACACCATTGTAAAGCCGAACATCTTGGCTCATTGTAAAACGTATTTTCCGGATACCCTGTAGCGGCGACGAGCTACAAGGAATAATTAATTACTTTAAATAAGTCCAAATGTCTGCCATATGACCAAACTGAGATGAATATAAAGACAACAAATATTTATTATGTTGGATGCTGATTAGATGAAATGTAAATTCGACAAATAATTTCAAAGATATTTCCAATACTAAAATGTAAACAAATACGAGGAAGGAGGTGGGAGCCGAAATTAGATTCATTTTACCCTCCAATCTATGTTGAATGGTTTAACTTTTGAACCCCATTTAGTTGATGATGAAAGTTAGATCTGTTATGTCTATTATAATTTGTCGTATGTGTATATTTACATTTAATAATTATGGAATAAAACATAAATACAAAGCTCTGAAATGGGTAATAATAATTATCAACAAAACATTTTGAGAACAGAATGAACAATTTATTCACCAAATATGTAGAACCTCCCTATACAAACTCTCATATACGGTAAAAAAATTATACGTATAATACGGAAAATCAAACTAGATCTGGCAACCGAGCTTTATACCAACGCACGATGATTTTTACACGAAAATGCACTTTACAATTTCAAACAGAGCTTGAGCGTGTGTCCCGACAAGTATTAAAGATAGGGATATGTTTATTAAACGAACAAGACATAAAACTTAACTCAATGGTGCTTGATAAGATACCTTTTTTAACATTTTAACGTAGTTTAACTGGGTTTTTGAAGGTTTACAAATGTTCAACATGATTTATTTTTTGATACTTTTCTAATTGTGATTACGTATAGGCTTAGCAATATGGACTCTCTCTACTGTTTATAATATAAATGATATTGTTTAAATTTATGATTAAGTTTATCAAAAAGCCTTTGAGAGAGTATATCTATGTTTTTCACTTATAGATAAACCTTGCTGATCAGGGTTGGGTTGACTTTAATCACTTGATTTTTTTCAATAAAAATCATGATTTTTTTTGAACGTCCAAAAAGCTCTAAAACTCCCGATTCTAAAGGCGATTGAAGTTAGAGTAATTGCTCGCCCTTCCATTACAATGCTTTTTTAAATGGGAGAGCAGAAGAATGACCCAAGTAAGAATTAGCAGCTTTTGCTACATTATCTATAGAATGCGAAAGAACTAAAAAACTTGATATAAGTCTACTCATGGAAGAGTTTGCAAATAAAAAGGCCAATCTTTTAGAACGATTTCGTAATAATATGATGCTTATTTTGATGTATATGAATAAAATTACTTTCATTCAAATCAATGTAGTACTGTTTTTTTTTTTCAAATACCATATTTTTATATGTGCCCTTAGAAAGTTGACGTATTACCTTTATTAAAACATAAGTTGTCAAGAACATACCCCCAGGTACAGCGCGTGGGGTATGTGGGTTTGGGAGCTTGAGTTTTGGTTTAAAATCTTACTTGGCTCGCCTGTCTACTGTGTAATGGATATCGATCTAGCTGCATGTAGGGTATGTGGTTTTGAGAGCTTGGGTTTTGGCTTAAAATCTTGCTTCGCTCGCCTGTCTGCTATGTAATGATTATATTATTGATATCGGAGCACGTGGAGTACGTGGGTTTGGGAGCTCGGGTTTTGACTTAAAATCTTGCTTCGTTCGCCTCTCTGCTGTGTAATGATTACTGATCTCGCTGTTCAAGGAGTATATAGATTTGGGAGCTTGGGTTTTGGCAATACATTTCTAAAAACTCGCTCCGCTTATCTGTCTGCTCTGTAACGAGCGTCGATCTCGCCATGCGTGAGGTATGTGGGATTGGAAGCATGACATCTAAACGTCGATATTATAACTCTTCTTCTTCTTTAGGTGCCGTCTTCGTTCCGAAGGTTGGCGATCATCAGAGCTATACGTATTTTCGAGACTGCTGACCTAAACAGCTGGTTATTGCTGCAATTATACCATTCTCTTAGATTTTTTAACCAAGAGTTTCGTCTTCTTCCTACAGATCTCTTTCCCATAATTTTTCCCTGCATAATAGTTCTCAGTAGTTGATATCTTTCTCCTCTCGTAACGTGTCCCAGGTATTGTAATTTTCGTTTTTTAATTGTAAGTATGGTCTCCTTTTCTTTATTCATTCTCCTCAGTACTTCAGCGTTTGTAATTTTCTCCATCCATGATATTCTCAACATTCTGCGGTACATCCACAATTCAAAGGCTTCCAACTTGTTAATATCGATCTTTTTAAGCGTCCATGCCTCCATTCCATAAAACAAAACTGACAGTACGTAACATCTTGCCAGACGAACCTTTAATTCAAGACTCAGGTCTCTGCCACAGAACACTCTCTTCATTTTCGTGAATACGGCTTTTGCTTTCTCTATCCGGATTTTGATTTCTTCAGAGCTATCGTTGTTTTCATTGATGACGGTGCCTAAATAGTTGTATTTTCTGACGTGTTCTATATTTTGACCCTGTATGCGTATATCTGGGACATTTTGGGTTGATTTGGATATTAACATGCATTTTGTTTTTCTTATGTTTAGTGAGAGTCCATATTCTTCATTGACTGTTGCTACTCTATTGACTAAGGTCTGGAGATCCTCGAGTGTTTCTGCGATAAGTACTGTGTCATCGGCGTATCTGAGGTTGTTTATTAAAATTCCATTTATTTTAATACCAACGAATTGGTCAATAAGTGCTCTATTCATTATGTCCTCAGAGTAAAGATTGAACAAGGTCGGTGAAAGTATACACCCTTGTCTCACTCCTCTTTTTATTTCGACTTCTTCAGTCGTCTCATGCTCCACTCGCACTACTGCTTTCTGATTGTAATAAATATTCGATATAATTCTGATGTCTCTTTTATCGAGGTTCTTTTCCGTCAATAGACTGATAAGGTGATCACGTCTCACTTTGTCAAAGGCCTTATTGTAGTCTATGAAGCACATATATACATCCTGATTTATATCAAGGCATCTTATAACTAACAAATGTCAAAAACAACCTGTATTATGATTTTTTTAGCATTTAAACTAAATTATATTGTTAAATTAAAAAGGGAGCTCATTGATATTTCGCGAGGGGGTCCCCAAGCTTTCAGCTACGCCACTGATGGAGAAGAAAGAAAAATCACTTTCTAAACGGTAATGTTTGTCTTCCAATTTTTCAGATCATTACATACAAACCTTTTCCTTCTTTCTTCTTTTATTTATAGGCATTTGCCTGTATTTTCTTCGTCTCCTAGTCTGGATTTATTCATTTCGCCGACTATCACTCCATCTTTTACGTGGTCTTCCGATGCTTCTTTGTCATAAAGGCTTAAAATCTTGCTTCGTTCATCTGTCTGCTGTGTAATGATTATCGACCTCGCTGTTCAAGGAGTATGTAGATTTGGGAGCTTGGGTTTTAGCAATACACTTTTAAAAACTCGCTCCGCGTGTCTGTCTGCTCTGTAACGAACGTCGATATCGCCACGCTTGGGGTATGTGGCATTGGATGTTTGATATTTAAACGTCGATATTATTGAATGTCAAAAACAACCTGTATTACAATTTATTCAACATTTGAACTAAATTATATTGCTAAATTAAAAAGGGGGCCCCACTGAGATTTCGCGGGGGAGGGGGGCCCGAGCTTTCATCTACGCCACTGCCTAAATGACATAAACTTTTAAATCAAATAAATTAGTTTCTAAAATATTTAAAACTTACAGCAGCTAAAAAATATAAATATAAAAGACAACTTGAAATTATAAACTTTTATATAATTTATCGTCAATGGTATTTTCGTTGTCAAATTTAAATATAAATACCAATTTTACACTTTTTTCAATCCTCAATCTATTTCTTAAATAGAAGGTCCATCGACGCTGAAGAAGCAACTGCACATAAGAACTCTTCTGCAATTTCAGGCTCACCTCTAAACGCCATTTATGTTTTGTATTACTTCCTGCGAAAATATTATTTTCCTGAAGGGACTGGAGCATGCGTTCAATTTTATTGCTAGTGGTAGCAATCCCGTATCTTTAAAAAATTTGCAAATAGTTAAAGGCCAAATTTATTTCTTCTGGCGATAACTTCTACTTTTGTTTTTGAGGCTCAAACATATAAACTTCAAAATGATATTAATGCTCATTTTTTAAATTTAATCAATAATATTTTATTTAAAAAAAAAATCGAAATAAACCAGTCCTGTTGCTGGTAAAAAATGTCATCAACGTCCAATAAACAATTAATACAATTTTGTTTCTATTTGTTGACCGTGTAGTTATTAATTAGTTTTTACTTTTTTGGGATTCGGTCATATTATTACTTTATAAAAAAATTAACACATGTTTTTTTCTGACGTTTCGGTTTATTTTATTGATTAAACCATCTTCAGAGAATTACTGTAAATATGAAAAGGAATATGTAAATTTATGCTATATAAACTGAAAATTTTACTTTCTTACCTAATGTTAACAGGTGGTTCACTTGAAAAACTTACATTTAACTATTTTATTACTTTAATACAATATAATTAAACTCTTCTTATTTAATATAAATATAAATATAGAAAACTATTATTTTTTGATGCATTTTTTTTCACATCTGGTTTGTTGTGCTTTTGACAGAGTACTACCAAAGGGTTTGAAAGTTTCTGGACCATCTGCAATTTTATTGCCCTAATAGATTCGTATATACATTATTCAGGTCATTTGTGTCCGTTCTGAAATTCATTGTACCGGGTGTTCTTTTAATATGGATCATTTCTTTAATTGTTCTTTTTTTGTAATTAATTTCTTTGTCTAAAATCTCCCCGTTGTTAAAATCGATGTTGTGCATGTTATCAATTGTATGTTTGGCTAAGGCTGTTTTATTATCGTTATTGTGATGTCTAATGCTGTATTTGTGATTTTGTATTCTATTTTTTAAATACTGTTTGGTTTGACCGACATATGTTTGATTGCAATCTAAGCAATTGATCTTGTAAATGACATTTGTTTGTTCGTCTTTAGGGATATCAGGTTTAAGTTTTGTGTAAAGGTTTTTGAAATTATTCGAAGGTTTTTCAGCTATTTGGATATCATATGGTTTTAGCACTTTTTTAATGGGATTAGTAATTTCTGGTATATACGGCAATGATATGTATTTTTGGGTTGATGGAACATTGCTTTTTGTTGGCTGATTGTTGTTATAGATTTTATCTACTCGGCTTTTTATTATGGGTTCAACAAATTTCTTTGGGTAATTCTTTTTCGCTAAAGTGTCTTTAACTTTTTTTAAATTTTGCGGTCTAAATTGTGGATGGGAAAATTTGATAGCTCTATCGGTTAGTGCTGTGACCACACTCTTTTTGTATTTTATGGGTGCTACCTAAATTACAATTCTGTAATCTATTAGGGCAATAAAATTGCAGATGGTCCAGAAACTTTCAAACCATTTGATAGTACTCTGTCAAAAGCACAACAAACCAGATGTGAAAAAAAATGCATCAAAAAATAATAGTTTTCTATATTTATATTTATATTAAATAAGAAGTGTTTAATTATATTGTATTAAAGTAATAAAATAGTTAAATGTAAGTTTTTTAAGTGTTAACATTAGGTAAGAAAGTAAAATTTTCAGTTTATATAGCATAAATTTACATATTCCTTTTCATATTTACAGTAATTCTCTGAAGATGGTTTAATCAATAAAATAAACCGAAACGTCAGAAAAAATCATGTGTTAATTTTTTTATAAAGTAATAATATGACCGAAACCCAAAAAAGTAAAAACTGAATAATACAATACTAGAATATAAACCACATCATCCTAAATAATAACTACCATTATTACCCATGGAATAATAAACTACTACGCGTCCATAAGGTAATTTATAATCCACGAAACTCTTTGTACCATCCCTTTGAATATATTATTACAACTTGCCGACGTTACATCCTTAAAATGAACATGAAGTAGTGGGATGTGCTGCAAATTTATTAATTGCTTGATCCAGTTGTACACTCGAGTAATAATTTTCCAACTGACCGATTGCTTACCATCAAACCTACTATTTATTTTTTAGAAATTATTCAGGTACAAGTTTGTTTATTGTTTTAGTTTTTTATGGGCTATAAAAATGTTTGAATTAATTGTCTATAAAGACTACAGACCGATTCCATTCAAAATCATGTAGTGAAAATAGTCAAAAAAATAAAATGCCTTCTCCGTGAATTATATTATTCTAGAATACAAAAAAATTTACACTCATTTTGCCATTCTGCGAAAAACTAATTTTCCTTGAAAATTGATGCTTTTGCAATGAAGACGTACTTTAATTTTCTCTTTTGACTCTCTCATGAGTCCATGAACTTCAAGAAAAAAATTTCAAAGCAGAAAATTTTTCAAAATTAACAAAATGTCGGTCGTTTCTCGAAACGAAATCAAGACATTTCTTTGCGATTGTCTGTTATATGCTTCATCATAGAATTATCATTTTTGTATTATTCGCAAAACAGTGAAATACGTCTACACTTTTTGGTTCTATAATAATATAGTTCACGAAGAAAGCTTTTTTAAAAAAAAACCTCATTAGATGATTTGAAATGGAACCGGTGTCTTACCTTGCATTTCAGCACCCATGAAAACAATTGTAATTAAAAAAATATAACAAAGAACACTCGAAAAAAAATTATCAAAAAAAAAGATATTGTTTTTGAGAACATCGCCTATGTTTTTTTTTTCGAGAAACGGCCGCCATTTTGTTAATTTTGAAAAATTTTTCGGTTTTCAAATTTTTTCCAGAAGGTTTATGACTCATATGACCTTAATCCAAAGAGAAAACTGAATTATGTCGATTAGTTATAAAAATATACAATTTTGTATAAAAAATGACTTTCATGCACTACAAAAGCTCTAAGCTCAACTTTAAAATTTCAAAAACTTCCTTGATACCCATGCATGTTTCATGGCGGTTTTATACAACATTGTTGGTCTGTGTAGCTCTTGTGTGATTGAGTGATCCGCCGAATGTCGTTATTGTGTCTTGTCTACTGTTTTTCAATTTTAGAATCAGTGTATATGGCACAATTGCGAGATGATGGTATGTAACAAACGTAATAGCCTGATGAGTTCCATACTAGGACGAAACAGCGCTGTCGTAATTTTTTGGACCAGGAGATTCTCCATTGTCTTGGGAGTAATTTTTAACAATAATCTTAGTCCGCACAGCCGAGAATTTTCTATTTTATTATACTGTTGTCAGATTACATCTCACCGATAAATTCCGTCACAAAGTAGATTCAAATATAAGTTCCGAATAATGGAAAGCACGTCAAAAATGGTGTCGGGAAAAGGCAACGGTGAAACCCATTGATAAGTCCATCGCCATTAGTTAGGATGAAACACCAAACTTTTTAGTGGTCGATTGTGTAAGCCGCGCTGTCCGTTTCCTGGTTCGGTAAATTACACAACTTGGCATCCCTGTTGTAGGGACCGGTCAGCAATAAGGATTTGCTAGCATTCGAGTACTGTTTCTAATACTGATCCCACAAAAAGACCACTAATTAAGACGGTCACTTTCATGCGGTTTCTCGGGCATCTGGCTTTTCATGCAATCCGAAATTAAGACGCAAAAATCTCTAATTCCATAGAAAATAGTTGCCTTGACGTGAGGTGGTATAGTAAGATTATTCCGTCGCCAAGTATATTCAAATATAATAAGTTCCAAATAATATAAAGCACGTCAAAAAAGGTATCTGAGAAAGGTAACGGTAAAATCCACTAATGAGTCCATGGCCGTTTGCTAGAACGAAACACCAAACGTTTAGTGGTCGATTGTGTGAGTATATATATATATATATATATATATATATATATATATATATATATATATATATATATAAAAATTACATGATCTTTTTTAATTAAATGCTTCAATAACCCGCTACTCATCTTGACAACCTTAAAGCCCTCCAGTATCCCCTTGAAAGGAATAGCGCCGACTAGAAAACATTTTCATCCCCGTCGGGAATCTAGAACCATGTTTCTTCATTGGAGATGATTGTTAAATCAATTTATTTTAGATCAAAAATACTTCTTATATATCTTACAAAATATAATTTTTTGGGAATAAATCTCACTATTAATACCAACATACGTTGCAATGATGCGTAGCTCGAGAAAAGTATAGTCAGTGATGCCCTTTCGGTATTATCCAACAAGATTGATACCATGTTTGCATAAAATTATAGATGTGTTTTTCCTATATCTGTGTCCATTTAATTTATTGTCCGAATATTGGTTAGTCATCCCTATGTATTTTTCTGGACAATTCATACATGGTATTGAATAAATTACTTTTGATCTATTTTTAGTAGGGACTTTACCTTTTAAAGGAGTATAGAGTGATGATAGACAGTTTTTGATTTTATGACATAAAATAATAATGTGTTTTTTAAATATATGTTTGTTTTTTTCATACAACTTCTGCTCCACGTTGGGCGCCCAATTTGTCATTTGACAAATTTGATTTTGTTTTTGTAGAAAAAAAAAGTTTAAAATAAATAAATTAAAACGAAAGATAGAAAGAGAGAGAATGTTATTAATTATCTTTCTTTTGGTCAGATGACTTTAATCACTAGGATCTCTATCCTTTGGGGCTTTATCCGACTAGCTAAAAAGGAGAGTGTTCGAGGTAAAGGCGCCATCTGTTTTAGGCCCTAATAAGATAGAGTCGAGTCTACTGTATAAAACAGAAAATTTACTGAAACGAAAAGAAACACTTAAACAAGCACAAAAAAAAGTTGATCTATTAGTTATCTTGTAAATACACAAAAAAATATACATTTAAAAACTGAATTTAAACTTTGTTGTCAAATATTATTCATAAAATGAACCGGTTTCACCCTAAAATGGCTCAAAACCGCAAGTATTACTGGCCCTAGAAGAACGTGCCTGAACAGCTGATGTCAAATTTTTAGTTCTATTTATCTTATCCATTACTAGAATAAATATGAAGGGGCTGAGCAAATCGCCCTGTCTAATTCCTGTGATTACATATATATCCTCCGTTGTTATATGTCCTACTCTGATTTTTTTCTGTACTGGATGTTGATATCGTATATTAGGTTAATTAGCCTATGGTTTAGACCTTTTGTTCTCATTATTTCTAAGACATCCTTTAAGCGTACTCTGTCAAAAGCCTTGGTCATATCGATGAAGCACATGTACGCAGGTTTATTGAATTCTAGGGATTTTCAGTTATTTGTTTGACAATGAATTTTACGTCAATAGTGGATCTGTTCTTTCTGAAACATTGTTGTTCTTCTCGTATACTTCCAGTATAGTTTTTGTGAATGCTTTAAGAATGCTATCAAGCAGTGTTATTCCTCGATAGTTTTCTGGGTATGTTTCCCACTGCTCTAATGTGATTTTATTAGTTCTCATGGTATCTTTGACTTCAAGCTTGTTTCTTCTAAACAGTCCCCATATTTTTCTCTAGCTTCCGTACATGTCTCTCTCCATCCCTTTTGTGAACCTTTCACAATAGTTTTCTTTTAGTTTTTTAATTCCCGCATGTACCTCGTTCCATTCCCTCCGGTAGTTGTTCCAGTTTTCAGGCGTTTTATTTCGTATATATTGAATGTATACATTTTTCATTTGTTTAGCTACTTCCAGCGTAAACCAAGGTGTTCTATTGATTGTATTGACATTTACCAGTCTCTTTCCTACTGCTTCCATGGCGGCGTCTAATATGTTATTTTTTATCGTTTTCCATTGTTGGTCTATGTTGTCTTTGATATTAACTGGCCTTTGCACTATTTTTTAGTTTAGTCGGTCTTCGTATAGGTATTGTATACTTTTGTCTTCTAGTGATTCGACGTTGAATTTGAGGCCTTAGGCATAGGAGGTAAACATAAAATTATTATTTTTAGACACATTATGATCAGGAAAAATAAAACGTAACAAACTTAGGACAATGCGACATATTTTGTAATATTTTTTATAAAAAATTTCCATCCTAACAATCGAAAACAAAAATTGCAAACAAAGTAATAAGGTTATGTTCTTTTGGTTACGCAAATAACAACAGAATCATCTACTGGAAAGTTAAACGCATGGTTAAATGGCGGTAAAATTATGAAGCTGTTTTTTTTGTGAATAACCGTCGCGTTCGTCCTGACCTTTTGGTAACCAAAAATAATTTAAATTTAGCAGCTAGAATTCAAAACCAATCCTCAAACTTCGAGTAAATACAGTTTTCAAAAACTTTTCCTTGAATGACTTATAGTTTAGAGCACGAGCCGACTAGAAATCACGTCCGATTTCTAAAACAATCACAACACAATTCATCCACTTAGAAATGCATAGAGCACCGTAAAAATAATACCTAATAAATTCATTACAAGCCCATTGTCTACGGAATATCTCTTTACAGGTGATTAAAAAACCATATTTAAATTCTACACCACGATTGTATTGTTTTTCGATATGAATGGGACCTACAACATCGTGTGTTGTATTTTCTGGCTAATTGTATACGGCAGCGAGCTTATTTTCGTCGTTCGTATTTGTCCAATATTTAACAAAGGCTAATTGTTTCATTTGTATGCTTATTATTTAAAATTAGGAGAGGTACCCGTTCTTGGTACGATATTACATTAAAAAAAATCGTAAAAAGTTGAATTTCACGTTCGCTATCAAAATAAAAAATGTAATTTTACGAAGGCAGTTTTTAGTATGACTTCCAAGGAGGTATCATAAAAATATTTCCATAGTCGGTTTCAGTGGCGAGTTTTCCTTAGGGTTGCAAGGTTGCGCAACCCCCAAAAAATTGTAGATTAAAATAAAACAACTGACTTTGCCTAAGTATCATTAGTAATTTATCTGTATTACAGTATTAAGCCTGGAAAAGTTATCGCTTTGCTGGTATGCAATTACTTCATTGGAATGTATATGAAGTTGCCTATCTAAGAAGTGGAGATTGAAAGTTGACTTGCAAACCTGTGTTTAGTTTGCCCCACAAAATATCCCTCTACTAGAAAAATTTCTCTTATGCAACCCACTGCAAGAGCATTTCAAAACTATTTGTCAATTCCTTACTTTATAGGAAACGAAAACAAAAAAAAAACTTTTAGAGATTTGGAAGTTTTTTTTTTGAAGAAAATAAATTAAAAAAATTGAATTGTGTTATATATTAGGACCAAGTAAAAGAAAACATAACAAGATATTTATATTAGATAAGGCAGTAGAAAGCTTCTAATTTTTCGTAGACATTGAAAACTAGCATTCAATAATAACCTAACTTTTCTTAAAATAAAAAAAAATTAATAAATTATATTGTGCTATATTAACCTGCTAGAACAATAATAATATTTATCATCATCAATATTAGGTGTGTAACTATATTAATTACTTGAATCACAACACAGCGCATGATAATTTGTTTAAAATAATGTCATTTTTTAAGAAATAATGACGCTTTCCATCTAAAACTGCACTATAGCCATCTAGTGGACGAGAGCGAAACTAAAACGTTGCAAATTTGTGATACAGTTGTGAAGTAAGATTGGTTAGAAATAGTGTTGGTTGAAAGATAAAATATTTGACCATTTAATTTCATCTAATATTTATTAATAATATTGTGCCATCTGTTTATATTGTTAAATAAAATTTATAAGTTGTTTTAATCATTCTGTGTATTGATTGTCTGATTGAGATCTTATAAACAACTGAACTCACCTGAGAAGGAGTAAATTTACAGGTAGGAACATATCTATATCAATACAGATAATTTGAAAATTGAGATTATTTAAAATTGGTAAAGAATAGTTATAATTTATTATAATCATTTTTTTTACCTGGCGGTCAGTAAAAAAAATACTAATTTTTAATTAAGTTTTGACAATATTTTGAAAATTTTTAAAATTAAATTCGGGGATAAATAGTAACTAAGTCTCCTAAATTTTATTTTAACCAGGCAAATATTGTGTGTCCGTGCGCAATATATCACCCAAAATCGTCACAATATATATATATATATATATATATATATATATATATATATATATATATATATATATATATATATATATATGTATATATATATATATATATATATATATATATATATATATATATATATATATATATTAATTTTTATATGATTATTATGCGCATAATTTAATTTGTTTTAGGAGTTATTTTAAGATGTTATAATAGATTTTGCTTAGCTGTTTTGTATCCGATTTCGTATTATTAGAATTCTTATACTTTTGTATTGTTTTCTGTTTCAAGGATTTTTACATTTTTGCTTTTCTGTGCTGTGATTTGCCAATGTGCTTTTATTAAGTTTGTCATATTTGTATCCATTTATTCTGTTTTTTAGATGTTGACTGGTCTGGCCGATGTAAACTCAGTCGCAATTTTTGCACGGGATCTATAGTAACTACATGTGTCTTTTTCCTTAGGTATTTTAAGTTACTAAAATTATTTGTTTGTAGATGGTGTCCTGTATTACCAACAGTAATATTATGGTTTTTAAGAACATTATGAAGTTTTCTTGAAAGTTTTGGTATGTATGGTATGGAGACATACTGGTTTTGTTGGTTTCTTTTCAGGTATTGTGGGTTTTGGTTGTCGTAAAAATTATGAATTCTTTTTTTTTTAAGATATTATTTATAATTGTTGGGGAATACTTGTTCAATAATAAAGCTCCTTTTGCTTTTTTAATCGCTTCGTTTGGGTATTGTGGATCGGATAATTTTATGGCACGATGTGCAATTCCTATAACCACCCATTTTTTTGGGATAGAGGATGTTGAGAATTATAATATAAATTCCTAGAAAATCATGTTTCATTGCGGTACAATTAAATTTTGATAGCAATGTTTTGGTGGTAAAATCGAAGGTCTAAGGAATTGATTTTATTTCTTTCTTTTTTTTTTTGTATAGTGAAATGCAATTTTTGGTGGTATGAACTAAATTTATTAAGGATATCTTCACAACGATTTTTAGGAAATGCTGTTATACAATCATCTAATGTTCAAATTGGGTATGACAGTGTCTTCTAGGTTTTCCAATACTGGCTTAGCTATAACACTGGATTCTGAAACACCCATGGCGCAGCCGTCAGCTTATTTACAATATCTCTTACAGCAAAGAAAGTATGTTTATGTAAGGATTTGTTTCCATATTGTTTTATTTTATTCCATTTTTTGTTATTATTTTTTTTTGCCTAGGCATTATGAAATATTGATGTATAAGGAAATTACGTTTAAAAATATCAATATGTAGTTTTCTGGAAAAGTTGTATTTTTAATTTTATGTTTAAAATTCATGGAATCTTTTATGTGGTATTCGTTTCTATTAACCACTTTTTGCAGTGTCCGAGGCATGTATGTTACTATGAGCTACATTGGTGTTTTACTGCGGGTAGGCTGCTAACCTGTCCCGCAAACCCTCCTCATTTAGCCGGGCTTGGGACCGGCACTGATATTTGCTGAGCTACTCAATCCGCCCAGCCCCTGCCAGAGGGCATTTGTTTTGTGGACTTTACACAAGCGTTCGACCGAGTCAAACTGGAACACATAACAGAATTACTGCGAAGAAAACAAGTAGATGAAACAATCATACGCACAATATACGATCTGAATTCCAAAAACACCATGGTAATTAAAACAAATAACACTCTAACAGAGAAAATCCCTCTATCCATAGGAATAAGACAAGGTAATAGCCTAAGTCCAACATTTTTCAATGTAATCATAGAGGAAATCAGGAAATGAGGTAAAAAGCACAAATATTGGGTACCCAATGGGACACAACACCGTTCAGATTATATGCTTTGCAGACGATGTTGCCTTGACAGCAGATAGCGAGGACAACTTACAAAGAATGCTTTTCCATCTCAATCGAACAACCAAACAGTATAATATGAAGATATCTGTGGAGAAAACCAAAGCAATGGTAATAGCAAAAGAACCGGTAAGATGCAAACTAATGGTTGATGACAAACATATCGAACAGGTTGGGAAGTTTAAATACCTAGGAGCACATATAATAAGTAACAGGGCAGTAATGGAAAAAGTACGCACACAGGCCAACAAAGCGGCCATGATATCAGGCCAACTAAGAGACATAATCTGGAACAATAAACATATGACGGTGGAGAGCAAAGCAAGAATTTACAAGGTCTGTGTAAGACCGATACTGACCTACGGCGCAGAAACAAGAAATGAAACCATAAAGACAAAACAAATTATGAGAACCACAGAAATGAAAACGCTGAGAATGATCACGGGAACAAGTTTAAGAGATAGAATAAGAAACGCAAAAATACGCGAGGACAGCGGAGTGGGGGATGTTGTGAAGTGGGTTCGAAACCGTCGTAGGCAGTGGAGAGATCACGTGGAACGAATGGACGATGACAGACTAGCAAAAACCGTGATGAGAGAGAAACCAAACACCAAACGGCCGCCTGGACGGCCCCCCAAAAGATGGAGAGACAGCTGGATTTCGACCTCAAACGAGGATCGATGAGGCATTGTATAGATAACAGAACTTGGTTCTACCTAGAAGAAGAAGAAGAAGAAGACTTTTTGCAGTATGGCTTTTAGGAACTTTGACAATTTTTCGAAAGGTCATTGTATACATAAAATTATTGGTCTGAGAAAAATATTTTGTTTATATAATTTTGGTAGTCCATAAATTCTTGGTGATTGTGCCTACAGAGTTTTTAACTGTTTGGCTGTATTTGGAGAAATGAATATTTTATTTTCCAATGTGTAATAAGCTCATTATTGTTTTTTTTTTTTGGTAATCGATTGTGGAATCTTTCTTTAGTTCTTTGTACGTAGTATGATCTTATAATAGGGTAGTCATTTTTTGATCGTATTCGTTAGTATGTACTACAACGGTTATGTTTGATTTATCTGGCCTTCAAATTTGTATATTCTTATTTTGCTTTAAGAAGGATCTTGTTTATTCCATTTTTTTTAGAAGTGGTTTTTGGTTTGAATTCTTTTGTAGTTGGTGATTATATTGCAACAGGTGGTTCTTAGTTCGTCCTTTATTTCGCTGATTTTGTTTTTAATTAAAGTTTCGATATTGGTTATAATTTCAGGAATTAGAATTTTATGTTTCGAGAGCCTAAGCAACTGAACCTGGAATGTGTAAGTTTGTTAAATTTTCAATCCAACTCGAAGTTTCTTTTACTGTTATTGTGTTGTTTTTTACTAAATTATTTATTTTGTTTATATTCTTTTGTTTTAATCTCTTATATCCCGTGAAATATATATCTTTCTATATAAAAAATTGGTGTTAGGACAAGCTATAGATGCCCACAGACCTATTGCTGACCAATTAAAGAAGTGCGTAAATCCGTGCTACCATTTTGATAGATTTTTATATTTGCTATCATGCACGACATGTAGATAAAAAATAAGTATTATTTCTATTTTAATTTATTCCTTATGACTGGACTACTTAAAGGATAATAGACCTCTTAGAATTCCTCCATGGCTCAATAAAATTATCTGACAAAGAACGGAACACATAAATCTTAATAATACGTCTGAAAAGTATAACAGCATTGTATCTCTATGACAAATGAAGTTATATCTAGAATTCCGATCAAAATATTATAAATCTGTAATAATTAAAACAAATTTATTAAAACTGGTTGCTTGTAAAACAAAAGAGAAATATCTAATAACTGTATAGTGTTGATGTACGGAGTGTCTGAATGCGATTTTGCCATTAAATGTTTCACTTGGCTTGCTCAGTTTGTATAATGCCTTCGATGTATGTAACATAAATTATAATTATGCTAATGACTATTTAAGTTTGTTAAAAATTACATTTTTAAATTTATTTTCTTTTTAAATTAAATAACATCGTCATCCTGAAATTATGGCTAAGAAATGAAATTATTGTATGTCCTTTCAAAACTTAATCCCTTGATTTACGGACATGATCGAATTTTACTACTGGTTTAAGTTGACAAGAAAGGATTTAAATTGACAAGTGCAACAATGAGTCAACCAAATTTCTAACCTTAAAATGGTCAATTTTGTTTATTCTTGGAAGTTTCTTACCAATTATATGGATAACCACTCCAATATTTGTTTGTTATAACACGGCTATATATATATATATATATATATTTTCTTGATTCTTGAACCATAGATTATATCATTTTTCTTTATTTTGTCTTTCCTTAGGTTTAGGTTCTATTTTTAATAAAAAGACAAAACGATTGACCTTTCGCCCTTTATTCAAGGCATTTTCAAAATTCTTTCCTTCTAAAAATATATAATTAAAATACACCACATAAAAAACATATTTAGAATTTCAAAAAACAAACAAGGCACTTAAAAATAGTATTCAAAACTTTAAATTTTTTTAAAAATATTTAATTTTACCGGTACACACCTTGACATTTTGCTGCTCTGTTACTAAATAAAATTCAAATTTTACCTCGTCTACTGAGGATACGTGGAATGCGAATGTGTTTTATTTTTTTAATATTTTTTTATATTTTACAATGCATAAAAAAACAAATAAGGTATATGTTTGGTTTTATGTCTAAGAGGATATTCAATTTTTGATTCTTATTTGACCGGATCGAATACTTAATATTTTCGTTCAAATTAGGCTTGCGTAAATGTGGCTTAAATTCCGTTTTTCTGTTTAAGAGGATATTCAATGTTTGGTTCTTATTAACAGAATCGAATACGTAATATTTTTATTTAAATTAGGCTGGTGTAAATGTAGTTCAAATTTCCAGTATCTGTTCTGTCGTTAACAGTGTTTTTATCTTCTTTAATTTCAATCATTTCCTTTATCTGCAATTTTTGGTAATTCATATCTTTGATTTTTATTATGGTACTGTTATAATCAAAAATATGTTTTTCGTCTCGTATGTGTTTGTTTTTTTTTTTATAGCCATTCAATCTGTTCTTTTCGTCATGCCTATATATTTTTTGGAACAATTTGTGCAAGGGATCGAATATACTACATTTGATTTATTCATGAGAGGAGTCTTACTTTTAAAATTTGTGAACAGTGTATTTAATTTATTATGTGACCTGTGGCATACGATAATATCATGCTTTTTTAAAATGTATTTTATTTTTTCTGGCAGTTTTTTGCTGTTTATGTTCTATGTTTCTTGTTATTACGTTATTATGAAATTTATATGCTCGTTTATTAATTATTTTGGTGATAGTCTTTTCATTGAAATTATTATTTAGTAGGGTCTTTTTTACTTTTTGCAGTATTCTTGGTCGGAATTGTGTATTAATGTTGAGGCGTTTTTCGTATATTTATGGCCATTTAATCTGTTCTTCAGTAATTGGCTCGTCATGCCTATATATTTTTTGGGAAAATTTGTGCAAGGGATCGAATATATTATATTTGATTTATTCAAGAGAGGAGTTTTACTTTTTAAATTTATAAACAATGTATTTAATTTATTATGTGACCTGTGGCATATGATAATATTATACTTTTTTAAAATGTATTTTATTTTTATTATTAAGTCAGATATACCATAATTTGATATTTTAATAAAACATATTTGAAGCGACTCTATAATAAATATGAGTAATGATGCTTGGGACGATTTCATATACACCCATGCAAACGAAAGAACGTTATTAAAAAAAAAATAAATAATAACCTTTTTCCTATCCGGTAGAATTCTAACCATAGCAATTGCATACCAAGTGTCATAACTGAATTTTATTTTTAACATACACACAAAACTACTTTCAAGGTATGTACTATTTTATAATTTTATAATTTTCACTATTTTAACCTATTTTAACCTGTTGTATTGTTTTAAAATTTTAAACTTTAAGATTATTTTAAAATCTGTTTTATTTTTATTAATTTTAATTAAATTAAAAATATGAATGTGTATTACTGTGATGTATGTATTATAAAAAAACTTTGTAATTTTGTAGATGAAAAATAAATATACCAGCTCTTTTGAAGAAGCTCACTATGTAGAGGAAAACGTCAAGAAAAATTGTTGTCCTTTGTTTCTCTAATGGAAAAACCTATACCCAAGAAAATATTAGAAAAAAATATTATATATATATATATATATATATATATATATATATATATATATATATATATATATATATATATATATGTATATATACATATATATATATATATATATATATATATATATATATATATATGTACATAAATAAATAATTATACTTAGTAAATGATTATTAAACCTTCCTAGCAATCCTAAATTCAGAACTAATTAAAACTGTAAAGAACTCATGAATATTCCGCTGTTATCTGGTATAATTTAATACTTTTTAATTATGAGTGGAAATTATAAAATTCGGTTCCCCTTGAGAATATATGTATAATAAAAATATTCAGGCATTTGCATCAGACGGAAAAAAAATAAACAAAACTAGGCCTTTATAATTTGCCGGGGGGGCCCTCATTATACGAAATTATGTGTTAATGCAGTAAATAAATTACACGTATTTTGACTAGGTACGATTTATTTGACTTTAATTGTTTTAGGCTTCTGAAAATATTACATTTTTCATTTTTGAAGATTCGTGTTTTAACGTGTCATATTTTTATATAATGTTTCCATGCCATTCATTTGTAAAAACTAGACATTTAACATACGTTAGAATCGTCGGCATTTTATTTTTAATTTTAATTGCAGATAAACTGTGGTAAAATAAGTTTAGAAGTTTAGCTTCTCTGGGATGACGTACCTAACTGATGTTTTTGATATTGAGTGCACTTGACACTTGAATTGTTATTTGAGGGTTTCTGTCTATTGAGTTTTGATTTCTATTTGACTACCGTCAAATTGTACCCGCCATTTTTAATTTTAAAAACCAGAAGATGAATTTGTAATTGTTTTTCTCGAGATTCTTTCAACTGTTATTTGTTTGAAGGTCTTCTACTTGTGACAAAGTGAGAACAAAACAAGAAATCATACACCAAAAGAAATTTTCCAAATATCAGAGCAGACAAGAACGACAAGAGCCATCTCAAAGCCAGAGGACAATTGTTAATATACCTGCCAAGGAATTAACCTCAGCGGAAAACTCACTAGTTGCCAATGGTTTGAACTTCACGGTTGCTCCAAAAGAGGTTCTCATTCTCAATATAATTAGTGCCGCAGACTCAGCGAACATCGAAGACCCTTTTGCAGATGAGTTCAGGTGGAAAATAAGAGAAACCTTACAAAAATCTAGAAAAACCGAACCAAACATCAGCAAAGACGAAAAAACTGCCCTAGCTACCCTACAGAAGGACTCCAGTATTAAAATTCTACCAGCGGATAAAGGAAATGCTACAGTCGTAATGAATGCTGAAACATACAATCAAAAAATTGACGAAGTTTTAAGGAAAGGAAATTATACATCGCTTGCTAAAGATCCCACATCTGCAATTGAAGGAAGAATTTATCGCGTTCTTAAGAAACATGAACGGTATATTCCTGAGAGGATCCGGACTCAGTTGACGCCACACCATAGCAAAACTCCACATCTTTATGGCCTCCAGAAAATACATAAGCAAGACATGCCCTTACGACCTATCACGAGTTCCCGGAACACTCCGACTTCTGAACTTGCCAAATTTCTTCTTCCAATCCTGAGACCATTACAAGGAAATACATCGTCCTGGGTTAAGAACTCGCAACATTTCGTAGAAATTATACGTGAAATAGAAGTACAACCAGAAGACCATTTTATTAGCTTTGACGAGGAAAGCCTATACACCAACGTTCCAATTAAGGACTCACTAAAAATCATAAGAAAGAAACTTGAAGAAGACCAGACCTTAGCAGAAAGAACATCTTTACCACCGCACGCCATTATGGACTTGTTGGAAAGTTGTTTGACTAATTCCTATTTTCAAGAAAAGGAAAAATTCTACATCCAGGATGATGGACTACCGATGGGATCTTCACTCTGCCCGGTGGTAGCAAATATTTTCATGAAATGGTTCGAGACGTTTGCAATTGAATCCACAACTAAGAAACCAAAGTTATGGCTCAGATATGTAGACGATACTTTTATTATTTGGAGTGGAAATGACGAAGAACTTCGAAACTTCCTTTTTCATCTCAACAATATCAGCCCAACTATTAAACTCATCATGGAGGAAGAAGTAGAAAATAAATTACCAAATTAGAACTTCGGTTTACAGATAAACCACCCATACAGGACAATACCTTAGTTATTCATCTAATCACTCCAACAACACCAAACAAGGAATTATAAGAAATCTTGTAGATAGAGCCTTAACTCTCTGCAACTCCAACGAGAACTTGATGAAAGAGATAGATTACATTAAAAATGATCTGACAGCCAATGGGTACCCAGTATATCTAGTGGAAAAATTTCTAGAACAACGCAGAAATAGGACAATATCGATAACGAATGAAGAACAAAAACCATTATTGAACATCCCCTTTGTTAAAGGCATTTCAGAAAAGGTTAGAAGGATAGGAAAACGATATAAAATCGACGTTGTTTTCAATTCAAATAACTCTCTGAGAAGTCGGCTTACTAGAGTCAAACTAACAACTCAAAGAGATATGAAGAACTGTGTATATCAGATACCATGTGAATTTGGCAATTCCTACATTGGCGAAACAAAGAGACCTCTTGATGTAAGGATCAAAAAACACCAAAAATACACATCTCGAGGAGAAACAGAAAAATCTGGTGCCGCCAACCATGCCTGGACTCATGAACACGACATAAAATGGTCTGAAGCTAAAATACTACACCGAGAACAACATTGGAGAAAACGGAAAGTCAAAGAAGCCGCGGTTATACATCAGAACCCGAGCTGTTTTAGCAAACCATCTTTAGATATAAGAGAAGTGTGGAAACCACTTCTTAGTAATTGTAAACTAAAACTAAATACAGCATAAAAAAATGGGATTTTGCCATAGCAGGCATGACTGCGCCCATCTCAGTCATACTCTACTGAATTTACTTTTAGTATAAATAGTCATGTAGCTAAGGGATTTATTTAGTTTCACTTGAAAACGGCTAGAGATAACTACTGGCCGAAACGTCGTGATTTCAACAAAAATAAAGACAATGGAAGTCCAACAGATATCTACTACTTCTTTCAACTGTTGTTGAAATGCATGTGGGGTTTGAGAGGTGGTTCCCCCAGACATTGTCACGGTTCAATTTTGCGCTTAAGCTCACTATGGCTAATTTATTTTATTTAAACTTATTTTGCAAATACTGTCGTTATGAGGAACACAGTATCATTTTCTAAGGATTCTTTGAAAACAAGCATTTCATTAAGTACAGTTTCGATTAATTTTATTTGCCATTATTTTGGTCTACTTTGGTATTTCACTACACTGTGCTTAGGTATTTTCTTAACAATATCAAATTTACTTGCTTTTTTTTGTATTCAGATAAATCTTGTTTTTTCCCTACCATTTATATTTACATTTGAAGGGATTGTATGTTTATTGGGTTGCAGAAATCAGGAAATTTCTATTGATGTATTAATTTAAATTTCTTGAATTTGAAGATAACTACTTGGATACATATTAGATTTATTATTTTTATTTTAACTGGAAAATGCTAATAATTTACGAATTGGCTTAACTAACAAATGCATTTTAGCCGACTGTTATCGCCCAGTGTCTTTCTTTTTGAGCTGTCATTTCTTTCACACGTGGTAATTGAACGCGCCTGATGGAAGTCGATTAGTGCGTAAGCAGGGCCATGGTTATAAATGGAGGCCGTTTTGCCTTGATTTTTCACCTTTTTTTCTGGTTTGATTCGGCCAAAGCAGCTGCAGACTTCCATCTCAATTTTCAGTTGCCAAGTTTTTGGGATTCTGAGATGGAAAGTCGAAAATTATCCCGGTAATTTTGTTGAGTTTTGGTGTACCGTATCTTTTGCCAGGTTGGCAGTTATAGTTTTTTTTTATCGAGATAAACCTGGAGACAGAAATTTTGAGCAGTTTGCACGGCAACGAAGGAATCAGTCTGACCCCAGAAGATCGGGTAAGGAACTTAAAAATAATTACTGTTAAAATCCTGCGTAGTTTTTTTTTTTATTTATTAAAAGATTTCAGCTCAAAATTGATTTTTTCCTAGTGAAATTAAAGCCTAATTTAAAACCCACCGTTATGTTTTTCTAAGACTCATTTAGATCTAAAATTAACCACTTTAAAACATTATTAACATGTATTTTGAGGTTTTGGGGCCGATCATTTCTTTCTTTGTGATAAATGTATAATTCTTGAATTTTGAAATTTGTAAGTTTTTTTGGGTTTTTAATATTTGCTGCCATGCTGTGCCTAAATTTTATAATTTGTTATCAGTAAGAGTTGATTTTGAGAGTATTTTATCATCATGTGTAGTTTTCACTATATTTTGCTATGTTTTTGCCTCCTGGACGTATCACGAATTTTCAGTTAAATTAATTTATTAATAGTAATATTGAAGTATTTTGCATTGTATGTAATTTTACGGTCCCATTCTGGGTTTATTATTCTTCTTCTTCTTTCTTCTCCAGTAGCCCTACAACCCGGGGTGGGTCTTGGCTGACTGCACAACTTGCTTCCATCTCACATGGTCGTCCATGATAGTTGGGACAGTGGGTAACCCCATTGTTCTTAAATCTGACCATATGTTATCTCTCCATCGCATTCTTGGGCGTCCTAAAGGTCTTTTCCCTGTCGGGACCTACTCCCAAATTAACTTGGTAAGGCGGTTATTAGGGAGCCTATGGACATGGCCAGCCCATCTTAGGCGTTGGGATTTAATTTCTTGTACGATGTCGCTAGCGTTATATATCTGTTTGACTTCGGCATTTGTTCTTATTCGGTATTTATTAGTATTGGGGTCGTGATAGGGTCCGAAAATCCTTCTAAGGATTTTCCTGTCAAAACATCTAAGTTTCATTCCATTGATTTTGTCAGCGTCTACGTCTCACAGCCATACATGAGCACTGGTCTAATCACTGCTCTATATATCCTGATTTTTGAGGTTCGTGTTGGGTTCTTGGATTTGATGGTGTTATTGAGACTATACATACATGCTGCTGCCTAAATTCTTCCTTTTATCTCCTCTGTGATATCGTTATCTGCGGTGATTGTCTCTCCGAGATATTTAAAACGCTCCACCCTTTCAAAGTTATATGTTACATTTTGTCCTATTCTATCTCGATTCTTTTCTCTGTTTATGCACATGTATTTGATTTTCTCCTCATTGACCATTAGACCGGTTTTCCTTGCCTCTATCTCTATTTTGTTGAAAGTTTCCTTTACATTGGTGACGGTGTTTCCAACAATATCAATGTCATCCGCGTATGCTAGTAGTAATTTTGGTCCATTTACTGTTATTAGTTCTGTTCACTACTTTTTCCAGGATTATATTTAAGAGGAGGGGTGACAGTGCATCTCCTTGTTTTAGGCCACTGTTTATTTCAAACGATTCTGAGAGTTGGTTACCTATTCGTACCCTGAATCTACAGCCATTTTCTCATACTTTGGCGAGGTGGATCAGTTTTTTTGTAATCGAAAATTCTGCCATTGAATTCCACAGTTGACTACTTTTAATGCTGTCGTATGCTTGTCGGAAGTCGATGAAAAGATTTTGGATAGTTCTACTGAATTCCCATCCTTTTTCAAGTAGCTGTCTTATAGTAAAGATCTGATCTATAGTCGATCTATTTTTCCTGAATCCGGCTTGGTATTCCTTTAGGAAATTTTTTACAAAAGGCGTTAGTCTACTTAATAGGATATTCGATAAGATTTTGTATGCCGTGTTAAGTAGGGAGATTCCTCTATAGTTGGAGCATTTGGTTTTGTTTTCCTTTTTATGGATAGGGATTATTATGCTTTCGTGCCATTTTGCTGGCATTTTCTCTTCTTTCCATATAAGTGTGATTAGTGTGATGTAAAGCCTCCCCTCCGTACTTGAGAAACTCGGCCGGTATATTGTCGAAGCCTAGGGATTTTGCGTTCTTTAATTTATTAATTGCTTGTACTGTTTCTTCTATTGTTGAGTCCTCTATCGGTGGGTCCACCCCAATATATATATATATATATATATATATATATATATATATATATATATTTATATATATATATATATAGAGTTAATATAAAATTAATTAATACGCGTTGCATGTTAGCAAGCTTTACCCCAATTTATTTGAAAATAATTAATGTTAATAAACCAAGTATTGTAACGTCATCACACAGTGGCATAGATTTATAAATTTTATGTCAAGTTTCGTGATGATTGATTTAATTGAAGAACCATATTCTCTGGTAAATCTTTTGTTTAATATTTTGTTAAAGTAATTATTGATAAATTTAGTTATGGATCGATTATTTTTTACATGTACATTATATGGCTTATCGATTATTTTGTGTAAATAACTGGAGTCATACTGGAAATTTTACTTGTGCATTTTTACCATAATATTACTCCTATCTAACTCGAACTCAATAGTTAGAGCAGGCGATTACTTTACATGATTTGTTTCAATATTTCTTATGTCATTGATTTGTAGTTTGCCTTTGGCCATTTTTCTCTTTTCTTTGATTTTAGGTGTTTTTTTTGACATTTTGCTGATAGATAATCGCTTGCTCTCTTTATCATATCTATTATAAGGATAACACGAACTAAGCATCGCTATTTTTTTAATTTTATTTAAATTATAGTCCACCCTCGGGGTCGAAAAACACCCTAGGTCCACCCTCGGGGTAGCAGAATACCCATATCCACCCTTTGGGCACAAAAAACCCTAGAACCACCCTTAGGGATATCAACAAATGCATCCTTCATAACATCTTTTTCAGTAAATAAAGAGTAGAATTAATATTGAACCTTTCTTGAATTTTCATTTGACCCGCAACTTCTTGTTGTTTTTTTTTTTATTTTGAATATTTTGTACAGCGATTTGAGAGCTGAATTGAACGCTAGGCCCAAGAAACAACATGGGGGGGGGGGGTTCTGAGTTTGCCCGGCCAAAATTCAGTGGCGCCTTTTAAAAATACCCACCCCTACTCTACAGCATAGGGGTAGCTTGGCATCTTGCTTGCTGGTGCCGCCTCTAGCCTTCAACTCTGTTCTGCTCACTCGAGTTAATCCTCACCAGCGCCTTTATATCAAATATCAGTGTAGTTTTCCAGTGCACACATTTTTCAAAATTTTTGATTGATTTTGTAAATTTTTTCATGTAGAATCCAAATCTCGCATACTCTATCACCTCTGGTTTTTGAGATATTCAAGAAATGTTCCGAAAAATGGCTATTCTGTCATTTTTTGACAAGAATATCTCAAAATTCTGTCACGATATCCAACTTTGGTACATAAATTTAGCACACCAAACTGCGTAGGAAATGACCCTTGTCATGAGAAAGGTATACCCTTGTAGGTATGTGTTATTAAGGAAAAACATTCTCTGATGTGAAAATTTTTTAGTTTTTTGATTTACGACAGACATATCTCAACACAATACCTGCAAGGCTATGGTTGAAACAGTTGGGTCATATATTTATTTTTAAAGCAGATATTTGTTGAAAAATCCTGGGTGTTCTATTGCACTATTTAATGCGTAGGTAGATCTTTTGTGATACACGGTGCCCATGGGCAGGTAGGTACGTAATTTCTTAAATATTCAAATGAGATTTAAAAAACGGATGTTTTAGACAATTCTACACATTATTTTGATAAATTAAATAACCTTCCTTAACAATAGATTTTTTATTGTGCCCGCGGCCAATTCATTTTAAACTATTAGGCCTATTTATCATTGGAAGTTACGAGGCGATTCCAGAAAATTGTATGCTTAGACAAAAATTATTAAATAAACATTTCTTACCAAAAAAAAAATTGATTTTTTTTAGCAAATGTTTTATTTCCCTAATTTTCGTTCTATCCGTATTCAAAAATGTTCTGAGAACTGTCAAAACATGCTAATTTTAAGAAACACTTTAAAATCTAGTTGAATGGGTGTTTAAAAGTGTAATCAAATATGGATTTTCTTGCATAGTAGCTTGATTCCTGTAATATTAGCCTGCTAGCACTGTGTCCCCTCCTATAACTTTTCAACAGTGGATTTTGAAAATCCGAAAAAAAGACAGTACATTTAAATAAGGCTCACTAATTTATGAGATACCAAAAAATATATTTCACAGGATTTTAAACGATGTTTTGATATTGTTTGAGGCCCATAATTCAGCTCTACCAAAGACTTCGAACTTTCTCCGTTCACGTCAAGCTTTAGAAAAACCTGATTGTACTTTTAAAAAAGAAACTCGTGCAGAATTTGAGTCCTTGAGGTGCCCCAAAAACCCAGATATGATATTATTATATAGGTACTTTTAATTTGAATGGGTTTTGTTCAGCACCATTGGTACAGCGCTGTTTCTGCGATTTATTTAGTTTTTGCGCAAGAGACTTTTAATTTCTATTTTGAAAAACTGATGATATCAGCATTTAATGGGAGCTCTGTTTTCGAAAATTTGATAAGTAAGGAGGCTGATGCAAAAAAAACAGCTGAGAAAGTTCATAGAAAGACGAACTCTACAATTCATTCGGAAACCGTTGAATGAATGAATGAAAAAGGGGTGGTGATACTAGATCATCGTTGCTTAGGCCACCATTGGGCTCTTTACATTCCATCATAGCTGCAAGTTATTTGAGGCCGATCGCCCTTGCGCATCCAAGCAGCCTCGTTAGTTGAACTTGCCTAACTGCTTCCGATAACAAAATTGTATCTCCGAAATAATTCTATCTCAGTCCGTTGAGTACTGGGTACTCTCTGAGGACATGGTCGATAGTTTCATCCTCCTCCGAACACCATCTGCACGTCGGGTCGTCTTCTACACCGATGCGATGAAGATGACCCCTGAGGTGACAATGTCCTGTCAACAATCCCACCACAATTCGCAGCTCTTTCCTTCCCAAGGAGAGAAGCTCCTTAGTACGCCGTGCACTAAGTCCAGTTATATATTTCTTAGCACACCTCATTCCAGGAGCTCCCCACCACGATTCAATAAATTTGCTTCCCAGCAACGATTTTAATTGCCTTTTGCCCATAGCAATTAAGACATGTAGTATTAGTTGGAGTCCTTACAGTTCAGTTGCCAAACCCAACTTTGCCAGACCGTTTGCTTCCTTATTTCCGCTTATGCTCGAGTGACCTGGAACCCGTACGAGTCTGAATGTGCAACTGTTCCTTGTTCCATTCAAGCCACCCGATAAGGATGGTATATTTCCAGCTTTACAACAATATTATAATACGCCACCTGGTGAAACTATTCCGCTCATGTTTGAGCTTGGGATACATACCAATGGCGTAAAGGGAAACAAAAGTAGTCTATTCCCAAGGTAGAAAGAACAGACTACACAAATCATAAGTCTTTCCGCCCTATCAGCCTGACAAGTTTCTTATTAACGACACTGGAAAGGTTGGTGGACCGACACATTAAGGAAATAATAATGGTGCAATATTCCTCACACCCTTTGTAATTTGCCTATCAGGCCAGAAAATTCACAGATGCGGCGCTACACCGACTCATCCCAAGAGTCAGAATCGCGCTGTTGGATGAACGATCTGCCTTAGGTACCTTTATCGATATCGAGGGGGCATTCGACAACACTTCTCACCATTCGATATGCAATACTCTACAACGACGAAGCTCTGAATTGACAGTAGTCACATGGATCAGAGCAATGTTTACTAAGAGAATAATATATGCTGAGTTTAACAATGTAACTGTTAAAGCACTGTCAAGTAGGGGCTGTCCACGGGGAGGAGTGCCTTTGCTGTGGAGCCTTGTGGTGGTCAGCCTGTTGAGTGAAATGAATGATGCCGGTTTGTATACACAGGCCTATGCTGATGATCTAGTCATTTTGTGCCCCGGTCACCATGTCTGGGACCTGGAGGGGACAATGATGGGGACCCTCCGGATCGCGGAATGATGGTGCCGCAGGAAAGAACTCGGAATAAATCCGGACAAGGCCGAGATGGTACAATTCACAAAAAAGAGGAAAGGATTCGCAAAGGCGATCGGTCTCGAATAACCTGCAGCTATGGTGGGATGTAAAGGGCCCAATGGAGGCCCTATCACCTTCCCTTTTACATTCATTCATTTAATTTTTTTTTCCATTTGTGTTGTTAATTTTCATACTTTTCAGACAGACTTTAAACCTTGATATGTTCTAGAGTTTTGATTATTATAAGGTCTAGCTTGGGAAGACTTTTAATTAATTTTTCAAAAAATCTTGAATCCGTTAAATAGAACCGGATATAATAGCCCTTTTTCGAAGATTTTGAAAATGGCTCATTTTTATAAGGCTGTACGTAAACCTTTTCTTGAAGATAGAACAATCATGAAGTAAAAATTTGATCTCACGTATTTGGGTCTGTATATTTTTTTTTTCAAATTGAGAATATCGATTTTTACCAATATTCTAATATTAAAAAACAGTAAACAAGACATAGCAGTGACACCTCGACGGATCACTCAATAACACAAGAGCAATACGAATCAACAATGTTTTATAAAACTACTATGTGATTACGCGACGCCATCACATGAGTTTATAAGGCACATTTGCGAGATGATGGCTTGTACCGAATGCAATAGCGTGATGATTCCTTTACTAGAACGAAACAGCGCTGTCGTCATTTTCGGATACGGAGCTTCCCTATTTTCTTGGAATTCTCCGCACTTTTTAACACGCGAGTAATGTTTATCAAGAATGTTATGCCCGTACAGCCAAGAATTTTCTATTTTATTTTAAAATAACACGGCCGAAAATTATATATATATATATATAGTTTTCGTCCGTGTAATTTTAAAATAAAATAGAACATTCTTGGCTGTATATGTATATATATATATATATATATATATATATATATATATATATATATATATATATATATATATATAAAGGGTGTTTTAATAGAGGTATAAAACTTTAAGTTGGCAACACTTTTTTAACTGGCGGCCATTTTGTCAGCTGTCAAGTGATTTATGTTTAGTTTGGTTTGGCATGTCAACATGAATAGACTGACGCCTGAAGAACGCTTCCAAATTGTGCAAAATTATTTTGAAAATCATGGTTCTGTTCGAAATACATATCACGCACTACGGTCAACATAATCGTCTATCAGAGCAATTAATTCGATTAACTATGGAACGTTTTCGCACCACGTTTACTATAAATGATAATACGCATCCACAGAGACGTCGTACAGTGCGTACAGAAGAAGTCATTGCTGCTGTAGAGCGTAGCGTAGAGGAAGACCCGAATCAGTCTATCCGCCATCGTGCACAGGAATTGGATATGTTTCCATTCACTTTATGGAAGATTTTGTGGAAAGATCTTGGTTTGTGTGCTTACAAAATCCAACTCGTGCAAGAATTGAAGCCACACGATCACCTAGCAAGGCGTAGATTCGGTAAATGGGCCCAAAACAAGATTGCCGTTGATCCCGATTTTCATAAGCGAATTTTGTTTAGCGATGAAGCGCACTTTTGTTTGAATGGATACGTCAATAAACAAAACTGCCGTATTTGGAGAGATAATAATCCTCAAGTGTATGTTGAGACACCGTTACATCCAGAAAAACTGACTGTTTGGTGTGATTTATGGGCTGGTGGAATCATTGGTCCGTACTTCTTTTCAATGGTGACCGCTATAGAGCCATGATTACTGACTTTTTCGTTCATCAATTGAACAACCATGATGTTCAGGAGCTGTGGTTTCAACAAGGCGGCGCAACATGTCACACAGCTCGTGCCACAATTGATTTATTGAAGGAAACGTTTGGTAACCGCATAGTTTCACGTTTCGGACCCGTGAATTGGCCTCCAAGATCGTGCGACTTAACGCCGCTAGACTATTTTCTGTGGGGATATGTGAAGTCGCTAGTCTACGCCGATAAGCCCGAAACGATTGATCACTTGGAGGACAACATTCGCCGCGTTATTGCCGATATACGGCCACAAATGTTGGAAAAAGTCATCGAAAATTGGACTTCCAGATTAGACTACGTTCGAGCCAGCCGTGGCGGTCATATGCCAGAAGTCATATTTAAATTATAATGCCAGAAGGTTATCTTTCGAATAAAGTAAATTTCATGTCAATTTAAAAAATTCATCTTTGTTTTATTCCATTTAAAAGTTCTATACCTCTATAAAAAACACCCTTTATATACATATATATATATGTATATATATATATATATATATATATATATATATATATATATTGTCACTTAGGAATGAATCTAATTTTAATAGACCCAAGCTAAATATAAACATTTGTGTAATAAATACGAGGGTTAAATTTCCATTTAAAACTCGACCTCCGAATCATTTTTTGAACTACTTCAGACCCGCATTAAAATGCTAATGGCCATTTTTAAATATAAATAGTCGTTCTATCCACCTGGTAGCTAATAATAGGTATATGTTGGTTCTAACACCTTACAAGCATTTTAAATTTTGACAGGTCGATGATTTTGAAGATAGATAAGGATATTAAATTTCATATGCTTTGAATGTTTTTAGACCTAATAGCCTTTTTAGCGACGGGGTGCCGCTCGTGGATACAAATTTTATAAAAATTTGTTTTGACAATTATTTGATTAATTTCCTGAAATATTTTTGTAGGAAGTATTTTATCGTAAAAGCTGAATTTCTTAGAAAGACCTTCATTTTCTTATCAAAGGGTATTTACTACTTAAATACATCCTCTCAAGGTAAAAATTTTTAATTACCTTTCATCTTTAGGTAGTGCTAAGTCCATCAAGTTTGGAAGTATTCAGAATTCTTTCTTAAAAATTGAGTGGAACTTAGGGGGGTGCATTAACTGCGTACTTCCGTAATCTTTTAATGAGGGTTCGGTTTATTACCTAAAATACTTAACACAATTGCAGGTATTTATATAAATAATACTAGTTTACAGTATATCTGTTGCCGAAGAAATTTTAGCTGTTGTCAGGTTGAATACATATGTTATGTTAATTTCAAATAAATGGTGTTTTTTTATAGAGGTATAGAACTTTTAAATGGAATAAAACAAAGATGAATTTTTTAAATTGACATGAAATTTACTTTATTCAAAAGATAACCTTCTGATATTATAATTTAAATATGACTTCTGGCATATAACGGCCACGGCTCGCTCGGACGTAGTCTAATCTGGAAGTCCAATTTTCGATGACTGTTTCCAACATTTGTGGCCGTATATCGGCAATAACGTGGCGAATGTTGTCCTCCAAGTGAGCAATCGTTTCGGGCTTATCGGCGTAGACTAGCGACTTCACATATCCCCACAGAAAATAGTCTAGCGGCGTTAAGTCGCACGATCTTGCAGGTAAATTCACGGGTCCAAAACGTGAAACTATGCGGTTACCAAACGTTTCCTTCAATAAATCAATTGTGGCACGAGCTGAGTGACATGTTGCGCCGTTTTGTTGAAACCACAGCTCCTGCACATCATGGTTGTTCAATTGAAGAACGAAAAAGTCAGTAATCATGGCTATATAGCGGTCACCATTGACTGTAACGTTCTGACCAGCATCGTTTTTAAAGAAGTACGGACCAATGATTCCACCAGCCCATAAAGCACACCAAACAGTCAGTTTTTCTGGATGTAACGGTGTCTCAACATACACTTGAGTATTACCATCACCCTAAATACGGTAGTTTTGTTTATTGATGTATCCATTCAAACAAGAGTGAGCTGCATCGCTAAACAAAATTCGCTTATGAAAATCGGGATCAACGGCAATCTTGTTGTAGGCCCATTCACCGAATCTGCGCCTTGCTAGGTGATCGTGTGGCTTTAATTCTTGCACGAGTTGGATTTTGTAAGCACGCAAACCAAGATCTTTCCGCAAAATCTTCCATAAAGTGAATGGACACATATCCAATTCCTGTGCACGATGGCGGATAGACTGATTCGGGTCTTCCTCTACGCTACGCTCCACAGCAGCAATGACTTGTTCTGTACGCACTGTACGACGTCTCTGTGGATGCGTATGATCATTTAGAGTAAACGTGGTGCCAAAACGTTCCATAGTTAATCGAATTAATTGCTCTGATGGACGATTATGCTGACCGTAAAATGGACGTAGTGCGCGATACGTATTTCGAACAGAACCATGATTTTCAAAATAAATTTGCACAATTTGGAAGCGTCGTTCAGGCGTCAGTCTATTCATGTTGAAATGCCAAACCACACTAAACATAAATCACTTGACAGCTGGCAAAATGGTCGCCAGTTAAAAAAGTGTTGCCAACTTAAAAATTTATACCTCTATAAAAAAACACCTTTTATATGAGTAGAATTTTTTTATTAGCTCTAGTTTCTGAGTTTCAGCTATGTAGGTATAAAACGGAAAAAAACAGATATATTTAACAAGAAAAAATTTATTAAAAATCAAGTTAATGATTGAGTTCTAAAAAACTTCGTTTTAAAGCTCTTCTCTGATGCGTAGACTTAGGAAAATGACGTGTCAGAGACCAACGATAGCCAGACATCATATTCGTATCCCAGAAACCCTGATAGCGCTCTTGCATGACGCGTAAATCCTGATGCATACGCTCTCTCTGCTCTTCGCTCAAATCTCCTAAATTTTTCAGAAACCTGTCTAGATGACTATGGAGGAAGTGGAGTTTTATGCTCATATTGCACCCCAAATTTTTTAATTGTAACAGAAGATCTTCTACAAGTTCAATATAATTTTCTGATTTTTTATTTTCGAGAAAATTCTGCATCACAGAGACGAAAGCTGTCCAAGCCCTTAGTTCTAACTTAGTCATAGAATTTCTAAATTGAGTATCTTTCGTAAGTTGTCTAATTTGGGGGCCATTAAGAATACCGGCTTTAATATTTTCCATAGTGAACTGAGGAAATTTTTGGCAAATGTAAGAAAAGCAGTCCCCGTCTTTATCTAATGATTTAACAAACTGTTTCATGATGCCCCGTTTTATATGTAATGGTGGAAGGATAATTTTGTCACGAACTACTAGTGAATTCTGGACTATATTTTGCTTTCCAGGCTTCATATTTATTCTCAAAGGCCAGTTTCTTCTTAATCAATCTACTGTCCCAAAGACATATAAAACAGGGAAACTTAGTGTAACCACTTTGGTGACCGAGAAGAATGTACCCCATTTTTAAATTAACACAAATTTGCTACATATAGTCATTGTACTGTATTTTATTTAAGACTAGCGAGATGTTACAATATTCTCCCTTTAACTTTATACTGTGGGAATAGGTACCCCAGTGTATTTATTTCCATTATGTAATAGAATACATTTTAGGCTACGTTTTGAGCTGTTAATGAATAAACGCCAGTCGTTTGGTTCGTATTGTTTCAAGCCCATTTTTATCAACAAGTTTTTAATGTCTGAACAAAAGGTAAAACTGTTTTCTTCGGAAAAATAACGCCGTAATTCTTTATCTCTTTTACGATAAAAAGTTATTTTAGTATTTGAGGAATTTTTTTTTCTTTCAGTCTTGATGAATTCTGAAGCATGTTTAGAAAGATTTAAATCTCTTACAAGATCATCTAACTCATTTTGGGAAAATTTTGGCATATTTGATATACCTTCAGCATCATTTTGTGATGAGCTTGGTCCTTCCTTGTCTTGTTCTAAGGGTTCAGATATATTGTTAGGCACTGAAAACTCAGGTAAATGGTGTACTGGACGCTGAACACAACTAGTATTTGGGTACTGCCATTTAGCTCGATTTTTAGTGTTTAGACCGTTTACGTTCACGTTACAAAAGTAACCGTCTTCGAGATGGTTTTGTGGTTCTCGCCAAACAGTCGGTGTTCCAAATTTAAAGACACTTCTTTTACCACTTTTCCATAATCTTAAATATTCCACACACGATTTACAAACACAATTAGGAACCCAAGACTTTTCATTTTTATTTAAGAGCATCCCAAAATACTCAAAATAGGTATTTTTCACCAACTCTGATATGACTTTTCTACAATTGTTAAACACGTATTCTCTGCATATATAGCAAAAATGATTTGGATTGTTTAAACAACGTCTCCTTGAACTACTCATGACGCAAAAACTTCAAATACTAATCTTAACACAGTAAAATACGCACGTTATCGATAAATAAATACGCATAAATGATAAAAATTTAAAAAAAGTAACTCGAGCTGCACAAAAATTTTTGAGGTTAGATTTGACAAAAACAGGTCATAAGTGAATATCATTAACCATAAAATTCCCGGCAACAGACAAAAAGTTAAATTTTGTAAACTAGTGTAATTATTAGTCTATTTTCTTTATCGTTTTATGATAGCACGATCAAATAAATTTTCTGTACGATTATTTGATTGGTCGAAATGTTCATTTTTCCCTTATTCTTCAGATTTCTTTTATGGAGATGAGTGTAGTACAATTTTTTAAAGATAACCTAGCATCTATTATTAATTATGAATCCCTCTTTAAATATAAACATATACAGTGTGACCAGTAAAAGCCGCATCATTAATAACTTTACTCGAAATTTGACTTTTGCATTAATTTCTGCTTCGATCGAGATGAAAATTAACTTAAAAAATAGTAGCCACGTGATTAGCATTTTTTTCCAAAAAAAAAATTAAAAGTGGGGTTATGTCTCAAAATATCGAAAAAAGTTATTAGAAATAGTTTTTATAAATGCAATTTTTAGCCCATATGCAAAATTTCAGCTGTATAAGATAATTTAGATATTTTGTCCATTTTTTCTAAATTGCACCACTGTTGCAAAATAAACCTCAACGCAACCAACATAAAACTTCTTAGTTTTGACAATGCTTCATTCCAGACATATTTTATTTAAAGTAGCGCCATATTAAATGTGTATTTTTCTACTAAATCCAAGTAGGGCTATTAAAATTTGGTCACATGTGATTCAGAGTTTAGTTGTTTTTGACCCTGTATAAGGTAACTTCATAAAATAACTATTTTTGAAAATATAGTTCGTATTTAAGAGTAATGCACATTATAATTAAGACAAACAAGTGCACAGTGCCATCAGTAAAGTCTGCATTAGGTGGAAAATAAATGTTTGTTTAACTTTACGTAAAGTTTATGATTTTTTATTAGAAAATTTGAGTCTTTTCAATTAAACTATTTCCTTAATATTAATGTGTATTACTTTTAGACACTAATCAAGTTTTCAAAAATAGTTATTTTATGAAGTTACCTTATACAGGGTCAAAAACAAATATACTTTGTATCACATTTGACCCAATTTTAATAGGCCTATTTGGATTTTGTAGAAAAGCACACATTTGATATGGTGCTACTTTAAACAAAATATGTCCGGGATGAAGCATTGTCAAAACTAAGAAGTTTTATGTAGGTTGCGTTGAGTCTTATTTTGTAACAGTGGTGTAATTTACAAAGAATGAGCAAAAAATTTAAATTATCTTATATAGCTGAAATTGTATTTAGAAAAATTTCTTCTAATAATTTTTTCCATATTTTGAGATATATATTTGAATTTTTTTTGGAAAAAAATTAAGATTTGGCAGATAATACTAATCAAGTGACTATTTTTTAAACTTAAATCCCCTATTTTTATAATATTATCTTATTTAGCATTACAAATATGGATGATTTTGAATAAGGTATTCTATTCGAAAAATTTGTGGTTTTTGAAATATTAGCAATTTAACATTTTTGTATTGAAAAAACGCTATTTGGCTTTTGAGTTTTATTATTATTTGACCATGACGGAAAAACGCGACGAAAGAAGACAATACAGCACTGCAGACATGTCACTCTTTATTGTCATTTGATAATTATTATATGGTCTGATTTTTTTATGGGGCTGAATAGTATGTCAGAACAAACTATAGTAAAAGTTAGTAGAGATAAATCTCCTTTATGACAAAGAAGCATCGAAAGACCACATAAAAGATGGAGCGATAGTCGGCGAAATGAATGAATCCAGACGAGGAGACGAAGAAAACACAGGAAAATGCCTATAAATAAAAGAAGAAAGAAAAAAAAGATTTGTATGTAATGACCTGAAAAATTCGAAGATAAATATTAGCGCTTAGAAAGTGATTTTTCTTTGTTCTCCATCAGTGGCGTAGCTGAAAGCTCGGGAGTCTCCCCGCAATATCTCAATGGGGCTCCCTTTTTAATTTAGCAATATAATTTAGTTTAAATGCTAAATAAACTGTAATACATGTTGTTTTTGACATTCGTTAATCATAATACTGACGTTTAGATGTGAAGCTTCTAATCCCATGGCGAGATCGACGTTCTTTACACAGCATACAGGCAAGCAGAGCTAGTTTTTAAAAGTGTATAGCCAAAACCTATGCTCCCTAATCCACATACTCCACGAGGAGCGAGATCGATATTCGTTACACAGCAAACAGGCGAACGAAGCAAGATTTTAAGCCAAAACCTGAACTCCCAAACCCACATAATGCACACGCCGCGAGATCGATAATCATTACATAGCAGACAGGCAAGCGAAGTAAGATTTTAATCCAAAACCTAAGCTCTCAAAACCACATACCCTACTCGCAGCTAGATCGATATGCATTACACAGCAAACAGGCGAGCAAAGCAAGATTTTAAACCTAAGCTCCCAAACCCACGCGGTGAGTCTGGGGTGTGTTCTTGACAACTTATGTTTTAATAAAGGTAATACGTCAACTTTTAAAGGGTACATATAAAAATAATATTATTTGATAAAAAAAACAGTTCTACATTGATTTGAATGAAAGTAATTTTATTCATACACATCAAAACAAGCATCAAATGCATCATAAAATATTCAGTTTCATGTGTTATTACGAAATCATTCCTAACGTTTGGCCTTTTTATTTGCAAACTCTTCTATAACTAGACATATCAAGTTTTTAGTTCTTTCGCATTTTATAGATAATGTAGCTAAGCTGCGTCATTGCGTTGCTTTCTTCATTTAAAAAACATTGAAATGCAAGGGCGAGAAACTACTCTAACTTCAATCACCTTTAGAATCGCGAGTTTTAGAGCATTTTAGACGTTCAAAAAAAAAGTTGCGCGTCTCTTGAAGATTCTTGTTTCTATTTTTTAAATGTCCGAAAAGCTCTAGTACTCGCGATCCTATAAACAAATAAAGAATAAAAAATCTAAATGGTAATTGCATTTATTTCAACTTTAAATGATTGTCAAATCTCGAAACCCCGAGTTTTTTAGAGGTTCAAAACAAGAAATTACGCGTTTTAAAAATAAGCAGAATTTCTTTTTTAAACATCTAAAAAGCTGTTAATCTCGAGATTTGATAAACATTTGTAATAAACTCAATTTTTTAAAATTTTTCGCAACTTTCTCTGTCTGTTGAGGACCGAATTTTGGAGCTTTCTGAACGATTGAAGAACAAAAACAGCTTCTTCAAAAGACGTGTAATTCCTTTTTTTTTAAATATCTAAAAAGTTCCAAAACTCGCAGTTCTACAACAATTGAATTGTGAGTAATTCGATTTTATTTCATTTACAATGTTTTTTAAATGGGAAAAAATTTACCCAGCTTTTTAACTGGAGAAAACTTCAAACATATATATTTCGGGTAATCAGCTACGATTTTAAACAAGAAAGTTTCAAGCACTACAAATTATTACTCTGAAACTGATTTTGTCGACATTTTACTTTGAAATATAGTTACTTCTTGCACACCGTGAATATAAATACTAATACAGACTGACACAGAGCCCTTGCGTTCAGTGGACTTAATGTGATTTCTTATTATGTATATATATATATATATATATATATATATATATATATATATATATATTTATATATATATATATATATATATATATATATATATATATATATATATATATTTATATATATATATATATATATATATATATATATATATATATAAAATAAAATAGAATAAAATATTGGCGAAGCGGACGTGATAATTTGTCAATCTACATGATACTCGTGTTAAAAAGTGCGGAGCACTCCAAAATATGGGAAAACTTCGGGTCCGACAGATGGCGACAGCGCTGTTTCGTCCTAATATGGTACTCGTCAGGCCACCGCATTCGGTACAAACCATCATCTCGCCTTTGCATCCTATAAAGCTGAATTTAAAATCAAAAAACAGCAAACAAGACGACAAAGGCGACATCTCGATGGTCCACTTGATAATACAAGAACCACACATATTAACAAAGTTTGTAAAAGAACCGTCATATGGTGGCGCGACGGTGAATTAAAACAGAAATATGTAAAATCGAGTACACGAAACGCGCTGCCCAAAGGATAGGGGTCGCATTTTTCGGTACTGGCAAGCAAGCCTACCGCTCATTTTAGCAGCCAAAGCCACGTGTCGTACTCGATTTTACATATTTCTGTTTTAATTCACCGTCGCGCCACCATATGACGGTTCTTTTACAGACTTTGTTAATCTGTGTGCTTCTTGTATTATCAAGTGGACCATCGAGATGTCGCCTTTGTCGTCTTGTTTGCTGTTTTTTGATTTTAAATTCAGCTTTATAGGATGCAAAGGCGAGATGATGGTTTGTACCGAATGCGGTGGCCTGACGAGTCCCATATTAGGACGAAACAGCGCTGTCGCTATCTGTCGGACCCGGAGTTTTTCCATATTTTGGAGTGCTCCGCACTTTTTAACACGAGAATCATGTAGATTGACAAATTTTCACGTCCGCTTCGCCAATATTTTATTCTATTTTATTTTAAATTACACGGACAAAAACTTATCTACTTATATATATATATATATATATATATATATATATATATATATATATATATATATATATATATATATATATATATATATTATGCGTTGCATAAATGTCCATTTATAATAAATAATTATTGACAACTTGCGTTAAATGGATTCTAAAGTAGCAAGTTTATTGGAGATTGATTAAATTGAATTCTAAAGATTTTTTTGGGTGAGCGCCCCCCTCCCCGCGCTGCGGGCTTTGCGGTGCCTTCGCTACGCCTCTTTCCCCATTGTCGTAATTTAGATTTACAGGTACAGTCAGTCATACGACTTTACATACACTAAATTCATTTTTAAAACTTAATAAGTAATGGGGCTTTGGGTTGTTTTCTAAAATAGAAATTTAAATTAAGAAATAACTTAACATAAACATCAATGGGCAGCCTACCTTTGTCCCAACAAAGTAATTATCCATTTAGATTTTAATCCTTAAAAATATGACGAAGTTTTACGAATCATTATCTACCGCATAAACATTCAAATGTTTACTGTATTTAGGATTATTTTTTACAATTTGTCAACCAATAGAAAACCCCTATAATCTCTTTTTGCTTACCTTCAAAGCTGATAATACATAATGTTATAATCCTTATATTTCCAACCCCTAACACAAAACCTAGGTAAAGTTTAAAACTGTAAGAAGCTTTAAACATAAATGATTTATACCGAAATGTTGGGAAAACCCAAATTTCTCTATACAACATAAAGTGTATAAAAGGACAATATTAAGAAGTTAATACCATCGGCATTTGAAAGTACCCTAAAGTTAAAAAGGTACAAATTGTTTTATGGCAATGGTCGGTACTCAGGTACCTACCTTCCCAAGAACAACAGTACGTTATGCAATGAGCGCATGGAGTGGTACTTTGTAATTAAATAGAGAAATTTACCGCAAGGGACATAAATGAATAAATCTTAAAACTACTTTGATAAATATTTATTAAAAATATAATTGAAGTCAATTCTTGGAAATCTCGACAAGATTTGACTTTTTCTCTTCTTATCGCTACACTAGTTTTCTTTTTAATATCACAGGTACCCTCACTGTGCTTACAAATACCATATTCGATTACAACTCCATTTTAAAGCTGCATATAAATATAAACAGAGCGAATAATAACGCAACATAACTCAGTCGTTATAAAACGTGTATATAAAATATATATAAAACCAGTAAAAACCTAACCCGGTGCAGACGTTAACACTGGTTATAGCCCAGTAAGTAAATTAATGTGCATTTATAAGATTAAAAGACAAAGAACAGCGAAAAAGCAATATCAAAAAACTAAACAGACTCTAGTCGATTCAAACACAGATAAACCTACGAACTTGACATATAAAACTAGACTGCTCATGTATAATACCTCCCTTATACTAAAAATGACCCCACCATGCTCTGTGCCATTACGTGCAAATAATTGGTTTGGCAACAATGAATTCCCTAAGTTTTTATTATATTGATGAAAGTGTATTTTTGACATTTACTGAATACTTTTCATTTTGACAATAATTTATCTTTAATTTTGCTGTTTTATGCATTCAATCACATTTTATCGCATTTTATGTAACGTTTTACTGAAAATTTCAAACAGGAGAGTGAATTTTAAGGCTTTTTTTGGTATTTTAAAAAATGCGATTCTTAATCGTAAGACGTGCACATACCTCCTCTTTATATAACTGGTAAGTTATAAAGCATTCAATAATAATTATTTAAAATGTTACCTTAGAATCAAATTATAAATCAAAGGGTAAAAAGTTTAATCTTATGGATATAATGTATCACAATTTTTAAATGTTATCAATATTTTAGTTTTCTACGAGAAAAGAAACTTAAAATTCAAGGGCTGAAGCAAATTGGTCATGATCATAATTCTTTTATACAACAGATGAGTAACTCTATTCAGAGCATTTTTCTGGAAATAGTTTTATACAAGAAGATGAGCAAAAATTTTGTGGTGTGCTTCTTACAAATGCCTGAAAAAAGCTATGAAGCACTGTTTGATGTAAACATCTTGAAGCAACTAAATTTGGACTTAATAACATACACTGGCTCTACAAAAAAAGTCCTGAATAAGGCGTGCATTAACCAACAACAATATCGTATTACCATGAAGTTAATGTACCACTGACATATAAAGCTGAACATCGAAACTGGTATGCTATTGAAATTTAAAATGATTATACGTTTAAAAGGCAATATGCCATATTAAAATAGAAATAAACGATTGCATATAATATGAAATTTTTCAATATTATTCAGCATGTTTGGAAATTACATAAATTGTACTTTTATGTATTTGTTTTGTCTAAAAATAAAATAATAACCTTTTGTTTGAATATGTTATAAATTTAAAATAATTTTGTATTTAATTATTTATCATTTAAAAAAAAATAAAACAAAAATTCTTGATTTTAGCTCTTGTCGATATGGAACACAAAGCTCTAGAATACAAGATAAAAGAAAGCAACGAGTATGAAAAGCACGATAAAGAGAACAAAGTCCCTCGAGAGTTAGTAAAACAATTGAAGGATTAGCCTAAAAAGGCCAAACCAAACAAGGAAAAAAACTCGCAGAATTATTTAAAATACTCTAAGAAAAAACAGGTACACAACAAATTCTAAACGAAAATAAGGATTATAGCTACGAAATTAGCAAACTCCAAAACAGTCACTGGAAAAAATTCTCAACAACACATGGATTAGCTAAAACAAGTAACTAGCCAAAAATAAGAAATGGAGATAGAGAGAGACCAGGGCTCAGGTTTGAAGCCAAGGATGATGATAATGAAGAAAACGCCTAAAAAGAGTAACCAGAAAAAATCAGATACGAATCTACAAGCCACTGTTGAGAAAGGCGCCAAACCATGGCTGCGCTCGACTCTTTCAATACCAAAGATCCAACAGTCCTGAGAATCAAGGCAAGTTACAACAAAATAAATATAGAATACTCCAAGACAGTGCCAGAGGGCCTCCAAATAAATTTGAAAACAATTGAAAACCACAGCACATTATCAAAGATTTCAGATACGTCCAAGTGTCAATATCATATGCCCACTCAAGTAGAGGAAAAATCCCTCTTTATAATTCTGAGGGGTAATTTAGAATACTTCTCTAACGAGGTAATCGAAGGAAATCTAAGAAGTAAGAGTTCCCATGCAATGAAGATTATAAGATGGCATCACAAGAACGTGAAACCGATGCCCTTTTTGAGAATCGAACACAAAAAATCCAGAGAGAAGATCTTCCAATGCTATAACTACCAACAGTTGGGGCACGCAGCAGCAAACTGTAAAACTCAATCTAACTGCGTCAGTTGTGGCATAGCCCATCAATGATAAGAATATAACAGACCCAAACAAAACCAGCCACAGTAATCCAACTGTGAAGAAGCACATCCCCTGCCTAGATATAAGTCCCCAAAAACAGCAACACAATAAACAGGTCACCCTAAGAATTTAGAGAAAAGATCTTCCAATGCTATAACTGCCAGCGTTTTGGGTACGCAGTAGCAAACTGTAAAATTTAACCTAACTGCGTCAGTTGTGGCATAGCCCATCACTGATTAGAATATAAAAGACTCAAAAAAAAGACAGTCACAATAATCCAACTGCGGAGGAGCACATCCCCTGCCTAGATATAAGTCCCCAAAAACAGCAACACAATAAGCAGGTCACTCTTGAAGATGTGGAAGCAAGACAGACGGGAAACAACATCGTACAGCTCTAGAAAATAATCCATAAATTCTTTCAAAACACGACGACTCAGTTTCACAGCAAAAAAGTCGCAGGATCGGCTCAGGAATTGCAATGAAACCAGGACTATCCGAGACAACGCAGGATCATCCCCTCCCCACCCCTCTAAATCAGTCTTAGCCAAGAGGAAAACACAATTTACATACTTTAGATATATCACTTTACCTAATGTTATTGTAATATGAAGCATTGTAAGATTTCTACACAGGTTTAAAAGCCTGCTTATTGTAAAAGTAGTATAAAAAAATTCTGCCTTTTTGTGTAACATATAGGGTGACGGCACCAATTATGGACATGTTAAGGATACCTTTTTCCGTTTTATAAAATAAAATTCGCGTTTTTATGTGTACAGATACCGTATAGTGGTAAATTAATTTAGAGAAAATATGAGAAGACGAATCTTTAAGTTGAACTTTAAATAGTTGGACATAAATATGTTATTTTACTTAAAAATGTAGAAAGTTCAAAATCACCATTAATGGACACCTAAACCCCAGTAATGATCAACCAGTTATCGACAAGTTCAATGAAAGAAATCCAGTCATTGGCAGTAACCTCGCTTTTCTAAAAAGCATTTAATTACAAGTTTAGGTAGGTACGTAAATGATAGATATATTTAAAAAGAATAGGCACTTATTAATCATAAATTAGCTTTTATTTGACTTTTATTTGAACTCACATTATTTGCGATAATCATCCCCAATTAAAATATTTCTGAAAAAAAAAACACTTATTCTCATATAAACTATGGCATCGAAGTAATAGTCTCATAAATTTATCATTTACAGTCTCAGTATCATTAAAGTATTTATCCATTTAATATAAAAAAAATTATAAAACTAAAAACAAAATGAGCAAAGTAACAAAAACTAAGTAAATTCTTATAAAATTAAATTGTTTTTTCTTACAAACGAAATATTATGTATTAATGAGATCTTCAGAGATCTGTGAATTAAAAATACTAAAAATCACAAAAGGAAGTGTGCCTACGTAATTAAATACTGTATAAATCAGGTAAGTATTTCTCCATTTCCTTAACTTTATAGAAACCTCTTTTATTCAGAAGCAAAGGTTCACTTATAACTTCTATTAGATCGTGTTTTTATACCATATTTTATCAGGTTTGTCAGGCCATCTAAAAGAATTGCCTGTTGATAGTACCATAGTGCTAATTTCATACTGGTCTTTATCAACGGCTTCTGTTCTGCCCGGGAAAAACTCGTCTTCATATTTTACTATGACAAACTGTCCGGGTCGAACAATGGCTTTATATTTTGAAGGTAACGTTTTGATTTTTAGCATGTTTAGCGATTCATCTTCAGAATTTTCTTCACTCACGAACAATGGCTTTATATTTTGAAGGTAACGTTTTGATTTTTAGCATGTTTAGCGATTCATCTTCAGAATTTTCTTCACTCTTGTTTTCGCGACGTTTTTTGATCTCCCTTTTTTCATGCGCGAGTCCAGCTCTTTTCCGCTGTTTACACTTATCTACTTTTGCCCTTTCTCCGTTATCTTCGGTAATGCCATCCTCTTTTTCATTATAACTATTGTTTTCACTCTCAGCATATGTTATTTCTAAATCTGTATCTTCGGAAGTTGTGTCATCCTGGTCTATTGCTTTTTTTTAGATTTAGAACATCGTTTGTCCATCATTGGTAATTTGGTTAGTACTCGATCCAGTAATAAACATTGCAAAAAACAGAGATTTTAGGTTATGTTTCTATTTAAAATTATGACAAAATATATTCTTAGTTCCTAATATTCAATATAAAATAATATCAAACTTAATTATCAAATAACATAATGAAGTAATTCACGAAAATATGTACTTACTCTCTTAACGATTTTCATAATAAAACCGGAATTTTCGGACGTAGCTCATATTTCACTTATATTTAGGCTGCCATCTTGAAGAAAGTGGCCGATCTTGACATTTTAGTTTGTTAGTGAGACAACTGACCCCCTACTACTTATAATCCAGTGTTACCATCCCCAAAATTCTTTTGCGTTTGGTTATTATTTCGGTTTATTTAGAAAAAATGTCCATCATTGGTTCTTGTTCATAATTGGTGCTATCACCCTATAGTTATCGTACTGCAGTAATAAGCTTTTTTGTATACAGAATTTATTTCTGTAAGTAGTTATGTTTGTTTCCGTAAATGCCCTATCTAGAGCATTTAATGACCAAGCGAAACTGTTATATAGAACCCCCTATTAACAAAAGCAGGTGTTGGTCAGCTCCTATTAATAAGTATTTTAAATTACACCAGTTTTCAGTTAACTGACAGTAAATTTTTATTAAAAGATGATAACAGAAAGTTTTTAAGGCCAATCAAAATTACATTAGTGTTGTACGTCAGTGTAGATTTATAGATTACAAAATTTTTATGGCCCTTTTTACCGGAATAATAATTTGTATTGTACGAGGGAGATAGAAAAATTATCTAGATATCTATCGTGGACACGATGGGGTGTTGATTGTTCGGTGCATCAATCTCTTGGGTCAATTTGAAAACGTTCCACCCTTGATATGTCCCTTCCAATAAATAATATTAAAAATCGAAAAAAAAACGTCAATTTTATGTCAAAGGGAACACTTTTAAAGAATTTTTGCAGCCTTCGTGATTCAACCCCCTTTAATAAAAAGGGGATCAAGTGGGACATCATTTTGAAGCTCGTTTAATTCTCTTTTCAATAACACCCTAATTTATTATTTTCTAAGAAGCAGTTCTAAAGAAATGGAATTTCAAAATAGACGTAATTAGAACTTACCTGCACTGAGATTTATTGTTTTTGATATTAATTATTTCAAAGATACTTATTTAGTTGGTTTTCTTTATATTAGATAAATTTAGGTATGATTAAGTGACATTAGTTCCAACCCTTGAACAGAAGCAAAGTCTAGTCCAGACGTTTAATTTTTTATTTCATGGCTATTTTACTTTTACAAATTCGTCTCCAACATTTGGAAAAAGTTCAATTGTAATTCGATGATCAATATCAGAATGTTGTGTTTCATAAACAACAGATTTAAAATATCCAGAAAGAAAGAAGTCTAAGGGAGTTAAATCAGGTGATCTCGGAGGCCATTCAATTGCTCCCCTTTTGCAAATCCATCTATTAGGGAATCTCTAATTTAACCACTGTCACAAGGAAAGAAAATAATGATGTGAAGCACCATCCTTCTGGAAATGTTAGAGAGCTTCCTGTAAAATTAAATTACCTGCTGCATCAATTTGAGTCTCTAACTCGTGACATAACAGCCTCGGTAGTCCTTTCAAACAGATCGCCTGTGAAGTTTTCTTTAATAAGTAAAGGATCAATAATGACATTTCCAAAAATATCAGCCCAAACATTTTCTTTTTGTGGCCGTTGTGTATGTCATTTTCGAAAAATATGCGAATTTCTGTCACTCCAATAGCGACAATTTTTCTTATTTAGATTGCCATTTAGAAAACATCTATATTAATCGATGAAACAGTTATTTGGATGATGATGACTAGATTGGACATGGTTTCATAAAACTCTAGCTTCTATCAATAATATCCTTATGAAGCTGTTCAAGTCTCTGCATTTTATAGGGATGAAATTTATATTATTTGGATTTCTTTCATTAAAAAGAATCCTCTTTTACCGATTATTTTTTCTTCAACTATGAATTGTAGTAGTTCATATTTTAATTCATCATAGTTTGACCAAAGTATGTGCTTGTTTTCTTTAACATCGTTACTTAATTCCTTTTCCTTTTCCATTGCTTTCAGTATTTCTAAGTGTTGTCCAAGGAACTCGTAACATTCGGCGGTAACACCATATTTAAAATGACTCATTTTCTGGGGTGTTGTTTCTGTAAGTGTTGCAGCTTCTATACCATATAACATGCCAGAGACAACGTAACATCAGCACTCTTGTTCTTGTTTTAAAGTTTAGTTTACAGTTACAGAGTGTGCTGCGCATTTTGGAAAAGTATTTTTTTTTTTCATTCTAGAGAGAATTTCAATATTCTGGTCCCAAATACATTCTATTTGTTGCCCTTTCGAGTATTTGTTGGTGTATTTTAATGTTTCTATTTGCCTAATCATTAGTTTTGTTTTCCCTTTAGTCAGTTTCATATCATATGCCTCAAAAATATTAACAATCCTGTTCAAAAATGTTTGTTAGCCTTATTCACTCTCTGCCAAAAAAACAGCATCGCGAATTTTGAAGCTTTTTGAGCGTGTTAAAAACGAAATAATGCGTTTTAAAAGACCTTTTATTTTTATGGTACGTCCAAAAAACTTGAAGAATTGCTTTTCTACAGACAGATAATGCATCAGCTATCAGAAATCGTTTTCTTACAGAATCACAAGTTTTAAAGCTCAATATTTCTATATATTCTACATCTTTTTCCCTTTCGAATACCATTTGGTTCATCTCTGTAGTTAGAACAAAATAAACAATATATATATATATATATATATATATATATATATATATATATATATATATATATATATATATATATATATATATATATTGTATTCCCTTTCGAATGCCATTTGGTTCATCTCTGTAGTTAGAACAAAATAAACAATATATATATATATATATATATATATATATATATATATATATATATATATATATAATGTTATGTCTTCTAAATCATCAATACATTTGAAAATTTAAAAGAATAATTTTCTACCAATTCTGAACGTACAAGAAAATGTCCTAAAAATATAGTCATTTTTGTTTCACAGCAACGCTCATTGAAAATATTTTTAGTAGCCCCCGTATACTCGTTTTAAATTAATTGCTATTTGAAGGAAGTGTATACACTGTAGATATGATGCGAAGGACATTATCTTTATGAAAATCTAATCGCTCAAAAAAAAAAATTATACTCCTGAGGCCACAATAAAAATGAATGGTCTGGGTATTGATAAATGGGATATAAATGTAAACATAATTACTCAATTTGTTAATAGTATATCATGTTGGATACTGTAAATGTTTACGCTATGTGAATAGACTTTTTTTGATAAATCCCTTATAAATAAAACAAAAAATACACTTTGAAATATAAATTTGATACTGAGCGAAATGCGATTTAGAAAAAATGCCAAAGCAGGAATTTAACTACACATCGTTAGTCAACAAAGGATTTCTTTTACTCCTAATAAGTCTTAGATTTACTATTTTTGTAAGTCAAATGGGTTGCCATAGATTTGACCAAATAATCTTCGAACTTTTCTACTTTATATATATACAGTGTGACCAGTCAAGTCCGCATCATATGGTATTTTTTTTTATTAATAGCTTTATTCGATATTTGACTTTGGCAACAATTTCTGCTTCGATCGAGATGAAAATTAACCAAAAAAATAGTAGTCACGTGATTAGCATTATCTGTCAAATTTTAATTTTTTCACAATAAAATTCAAAAATAGTTTTTCTAAGTGCAATTTTTAGCCCTTATGCAAAACTTCAGCTGTATAAGATAATTGAGATTTTTTTGCCAATTTTTGGTAAATTGCACCACTGTTGCAAAATAAAATTCAACGCAATCTACATAAAACTTCTTAGTTTTAACAATGCTTCATTCCAGATATATTTTGTTTAAAGTAGAACCATATTAAATGTGTGTTTTTCTACAAAATCCAAATAGGGCTATTAAAATTTGGTCACATGTGGCGCTAAGTTTGTTTTTGACCCTGCATAAGGTAACTTCATAAAATAACTATTTTTGAAAACGTAGTTTGTGTCTAAAAGTAATGCAAATTATAATGAAAACAAACAAGTACACAGTGTCACCAGTAAAGTCTGCATTAAGTGGAAAATAAATTTTTATTCAACTTTACGTGGGCTGAAAATTGCATTTAGAAAAACTTTTTCTAATAACTTTTTTCTATATTATCACATATAACGCTACTTTTGAATTTTCTTAAAAAAAAAATTAAAATTTGACAGATAATGACAATGTCATGTGATTAGAGATTACTAGTTTTTTTGGTTAATTTTTATCTCGAACGAAGCAGAAATTGATGTCAAAGTCAAATTCCGAATAAAGTTATTAATAAAAAAAATCCCATATGATCGAATTTTACTGGTCACACTGTATATATATATAATTTATTTTTGTATCTTAAACCTTTTGTTAAATATTTTTTTCTAATATTTTCTTGGGTATAGGTAGGTAATGGAAAAACCCATACCCAAGAAAATATTAGAAATATATATATATATATATATATATATATATATATATATATATATATATATATATATATATATATATATATATATACAGGGGCAAATCTAGCCTCTTTCTTTTTTGTGGGGGAGGGGGTGATATTAGAAGAGCACAGTATGGCAAGTGAAAGCAAGTTGTCGACGGCATAGGGATGCCAACGACATTTACGTTCCTAATGCAGTAAGCTGGAGCGGGGGGGGGGGGGATGCACTCACATTCCTGTTGTAAAAGACAGAGACGGGTCTATTTCTCTCAATTCGAAGCAAAAACGAGTTGCCGACGGGGAGGGGGGGAGGCCAACATCATTAATATAGTGTAGGAGGCAGGGGTGGGTCTATTTTTTAAATTCTAAGCTCTTGGGGGGGGGGGGGGGCGATCGCAAGCAAAAGCAAGTTGCCGACGAGGGGAGGGAGATGCCAGCAATGTAGAAGGCAAATATAGGCCTATTTTTCTTAATTCGCAGCCTTAGGAGGGGGGGGGAGGCGATTGCTCTCCCCCCCCGGATCCACACTTCCCCAGCTCGTTTTTGGTCTTCCCAGTTTTATCTTCTCTGCGGATTCCCAAGTAGCTCTTTATCCCTTCGAGCAACGTGTCAGTACCACCTCACTTGTTATTTTTCCACGCCTTCTATGATTATATTTTCAATCGAAAGGCATCGTAGATATATCTAAAATGGCCAGAATTTTTAGGATGGAAAACGGGACAAATGGACTAGGCAAGAAAATGTTGCCAGGGTATATGCCATTTTGACGCGATAAACGCAAATTAATTATTGGCTGTTTTTTATTATTGTGTACAACGTAAATAATACATAAATAAACAACAAACACTTTAAAAAGATACAAACTTGCCGATTAAAGATCGATTTAAACCGACTTCAATTTGCCAAAGACGTTATTGAAATCTCGTTTTTGATAACCGCCGAAATTGCAGTTACCACAAAAGGCACCATTTTTGTGTTTAAATTATATTCGTTTAAAACCTTGGGTAAGCATTTTACAATAATATCGTATGTTTCACTGGATTGCTCTTGAAAATTCAATAGTTTAACTTGTACACCTTCATATGGTCAAAAATATCTTTCTATATCATCAGCTGCATTGCGTGCCACAATATTGTAACTACTGATTCGGTTTTAGTTCTATCACATCGAAACTTTCGTTCAAAACAGTGCTGAATTAGCTCTGAGGCACAATCATTGCTGTAAAAACTGTGGTTTTCGTGTACAGTGTGATAGGCCCAAACACAGTCAGCTTCTACAACATCCATATATTTAAAAGTTGGTGCATTTCTTTTCTTAAAGTAATCAACTTGTACAAATATACTTGAAGATCAAGCATGCACAGATTTTCTGTTTTATCAGACCGTAAATGCTTTATATCACTGGCACCTTACACGATGTAATCTATTGTTTTACAAAATGATATTTTCTTTGTAAGTTTTCAGTAGAAATATATTTTCACTTTAGCATTGTAGAAGAAATTGGTGTTATTTTATATTTGTTTCTATTATTACCGCTGATTCTCTATCTGCAACTTGATAAGAAATATGTCAACGTCGTCTGTCGAGCTGCTTATATAATACTCGCGCTCCTTCTAGACCCTGCAAAGAACTGACCTGAATATACGGGAAAATTCGAAGCCGCGGAGATGGGATCAATGAGTTTCGCTGATTAGAATCCATTCGCGTTTTCTGCAAGAAAATACCTACAACCAACACATGCAGATCGCTTTTCCACTGCTGTTAAGAGAACTGAACATTTGAAATTTCACCAATTGTCTAATGTTTGCAAAATTGTTATAAAATAAGAGTTTTTGTGCCCCGACAGGCTCTTTGGGGACACCGATAAAAACGGAACATATGGTCACTTTAGCTACACCCGAACTATAAATTAAAGGAAAGATTTTATTTGTGACAGTCCGAATCCCATAATTTAACAAAATCCACATAAAGCACTAAAAACGGTTTTATAGCAGAAAAGGAAATTTTTTAATTAGTGGCCAGTAATAAAACAAAAAAATCTCTACCACTCCGTAGGCGCCAATTTTCACATTCACACGCCAATATCTCCGGTCGTCAACTAAGAAAAAACAAATGCTAAACAGAAAACAAAACGTTTATGACAGTCGATGTGGCCATACATTTCATCAAATAGCCCAATAAAAATCGTTTATCTTCAAGTTCCGGACAAGGTCCGCCGCTTGAGTTATGACTTTTAAAATTTTGACCGGCGCCAGGTTTAGCCACTACCTGACTATAGTATTTATGCCGCGTTCCCGATTTGTCTCCTAAACAAAAAAAAAATGTCGTAAAAGCGTTTTTGTTCAAAATACCACTCCATTTTGAAAAATTTCAAAGGGCCAAACGACTTTTGAAAATGAGAATTCCTGCGAAGATTTTAGGCCTAGTGGCTCATATTTTACGGATATTAATTCTGGTTAACAGTAGCATTTGTCGATAATCCTGCGAATCGTTAAAACCCGCGCGAGTTTGAAACCGCCATTTTTATAAATTTCAACGGGCCAAACGAAGCTTGAAAGTGGGTATTTCCTGGAAACATTTTGAGCCCAGGGGCATAAGTTTTACGGCCATTGATTTCTATTAGTAGGGCCTAAATTCTGCGAATTCACTGGAAATATTTTGAAAAATTTCAAATAGCCTGATGAGGTATATATATATATATATATTATATATATATATATATATATATATATATATATATATATATATATATATTTGTTTGTTTTTCTTGGGTAGTTGAAGCCGTTTTATTTCTTTTTTTTTGTATTTATGTCCGTTTATTCTGTTTTTTAAGTATTGGCTTGTTTTGTCCTATGTATACACCGTTGCAATCTTGGTATGTAATACTGTAAACGACATGTATTTACAACACGTATCATAGAAAACCACCATTCCTTTGATTTTGAGAGAATTCAAAATTTAAAAAACTGAAAACCACACAAAAAAAAATAAAAATTCGGGAAATGGTAACAAAAAATAAACATGCAGTAAAAAGAGTTTGAAACCGCTATTTTTATGAATTTCAACGAAGCTTGAAAGTGGGTATTTCTGGGAATATTTCGAGCCCAGAGGCATAAGTTTTAGGGCCATTAATTTGTGTTAGTAGGTCCAAATTGTGCGAATTCCCATTTTGAGCCCCAAAGCATATATTTTAGTCATTAATTTTTTATTAGCGAGTTAGCAGCCATATTTTGCTGAAAATCGCGCCATTTTTAAACAGCCTTTTTGAAAAATTTTCGAGAGCCACACGACACTTGCAAGTGGGTATCTATACGATCACTGAGCCCCACTACAATATTTTTAGGCCATTAATTTTTGTTAGTAGCCGCATTTTTCTCATTATACTGCTGACAACAAACTGGCCTACCAGATTTGACTCCTATAAAGTCAAACTCAACTAACCTGGACTAATCTTAGCCCGGTTGATGTGGAAGGTGCATATATATATATATATATATATATATATATTATATATATATATATATATATATATATATATATATATATATATATATATTTATATATATATATATATATATATATATATATATATATATATATATATATATATATATATATATATATATACATATATATATATATATATATATATATATATATATATATATATATATAAATATATATATAATATATATATATACATATTTGTTTGTTTTTCTTATGTTGTGAAAGCCGTTTTATTTTTTTTGTGGTATTTATGTCCGTTTATTCTGTTTTTTTAAGCGTTGGCTTGTTTGTCCTATGTATTCACAATTGCAATCTTTGTGTGGAATACTGTAAACGACATGTGTTTACAATACGTATCATAGAAAAACCACCATTCCTTCGATTTTAAAAGAGTCCAAATTTGAAAAGCTGAAAACCACACAGAAAAAAAAAGAAGTTCTGGAAATGAGAGAGATACAAAAAAAAACATGGAATAAAAAGAACTTTTATTCAAGGTAAATATACAATATGTTTTAAACAATTTAACTTGTATAAAAAGTGCTCTCTTATTTTTAGCATCCTGTATATTCTGAAGGTAAATAAATTACCGAAGAGTCAATTATATATAAAAAATGAAAAATATGGAAAGTACACCAACACAATTACATTTTTATTATATATATATATATATATATATATATATATATATATATATATATATATATATATATATATATATAAAATTTAGAACACAGCCGACCCACCTGATCTAACTCCTATAGAGTCAAAAACCAACAAAAATTCCAAATGACATACAAGGAAAGTTATGAATGAACTATGTGCCTATTGAATATGCCCCATGGAGCTTTACTGTGGACCCCCTGTAAAGAAATTATTGATAGATATGATGAGCGATTGATCGGAATTTTAAATATTTAAGAGCATTAAAAAGCTATTTAATTTTTTAAGTGATTTAACACTGAAAATATTAAAATAGTAATTTATAGGAGTAGTTTGACAGTACCACCCTTAAGGTGAAAGTGGAGTTTCAATGATGAATCACAAACACCACAAATTGGTCGTTTCATGTTTGATAATTTAGTATTTATTAAGATTAAGTGAAATCTAGGAAAACGACTTTTTTTTTTAAATTTCATCACATACCTCTCTATTTCATGGTGATAAATCATGATTACACAATTTTGTTTGAGTTTTTCGGTAAACAGAAAAACACACAACGTTTTACTTGACAAGGTCACTTTAATTTCTGGAAAAAACACAGACAGGTGCGGATCGAACGGATCCATGAGCTTCAAATTTAAAAAAAAAAATGATTTGTCTGCCTACTGTATTAGGAACGTGGATGTCGCTGAGCCCCCAACTTCACTCCACCCCCTGTTGATAACTCGCTTCCACTTGTCATAATGTATTCGAATGGGAAGGGGGTAATTTCTGTATTTTCTTTGCTCTTATGTGCAAAAAATTAGACCTAAAGTGAACAGCTATTTTCTGTACTTTCTGCGAAACTGAAGAAAAATTGTGGAAAAACAAAGCCAAAATAATGTTCTTTAATATCAAATAGGGGCATGTAATCAAAATAAAATTAAAAAAAAATTTTTAATTTATATATATATATATATATATATATATAATATATATATATATATATATATATATATATATATATATATAAAGGGTGTTTTTTATAGAGGTATAGAACTTTTAAATGGAATAAAACAACGATGAATTTTTTAAATTGACATGAAATTTACTTTAAGATAACCTTCTGGCATTATAATTTAAATATGACTTCTGGCTTATGACCGCCACGGCTGGCTCGGACGTAGTCTAATCTGGAAGTCCAATTTTCGATGACTTTTTTCAACATTTGTGGCCGTATATCGGCCAATAACGCGGCGAATGTTGTCCTCCAAGTGATCAATCGTTTCGAGCTTATCGGCGTAGACTAGCGACTTCACATATCCCCACAGAAAATAGTCTAGCGGCGTTAAGTCGCACGATCTTGGAGGCCAATTCACGGGTCCGAAACGTGAAACTATGCGATTACCAACCGTTTCCTTCAATAAATCAATTGTGGCACGAGCTGTGTGACATGTTGCGCCGTCTTGTTGAAACCACAGCTCTTGCACATCAGGGTTGTTCAATTGATGAACGAAAAAGTATGTAATCATGGCTCTATAGCGGTCACCATTGACTGTAACGTTCTTACCAGCATCGTTTTTATAGAAGTACGGACCAATAATTTCACCAACCCATTAAACAGTCAGTTTTTCTGGATGTAACGGTGTCTCAACATACACTTGAGGATTATCATCACTCCAAATACGGCAGTTTTGTTTATTGACGTATCCATTCATACAAAGTGAGCTTCATCGCTGAACAAAATTCGCTTATGAAAATCGGGATCAATGGCAATCTTGTTTTGGGCCCATTCACCGAATCTACGTCTTGCTAGGTGATCGTGTGGCTTCAATTCTTGCACGAGTTGGATTTTGTAAGCACGCAAACCAAGATCTTTCCAGAAAATCTTCCATAAAGTGAATGGACACATATCCAATTCCTGTGCACGATGGCGGATAGACTGATTCGAGTCTTCCTCTACGCTACGCTCTATAGGAGCAATGACTTCTTCTGTACGCACTGTACGACGTCTCTGTGGATGCGTATTATCATTTAGAGTAAACGTGGTGCGAAAACGTTCCATAGTTAATCGAATTAAAAAAAAAGCGATATTTTGAATAAGGAGTGAAAGTGTTATTGTCCAGAAATAGTGATTGAGAAAGGAATATTAAAACAATATAATGAAATCCACAAAAATGAAAATCTTAATCACCCATTTTATAAACAGTGCGAGTAAAGATAATATTAGTGAAAATAAGCGTCAAATAATAATTATTTAGAGAAATATAGACACTATTTATCAATAGTTATTAATAACGCATTAATTTCTACGTATTACAACAACAGTATTTGTTAAATCTTGGTTAAAAATATTGTAAATGTGCAATAATAGTATAAGAAAAACTAGATTATAAGTTTCTTTTAATAAGACACTGGATTAAAGAATACCTAATTATAGGTAAAACTTTGCTAAATATGATTATGATACTAATAAAACAAGAATTATCAATTTCAGCAAGTTATAATTAAATTTTAAATGTATAGGTAAAATTTTCTTCGATGTAATCCAATTTTATTTATCAATTTTATGCGCTAAATAATAACCAAAAGTAAGTATAGATATATCAAAATGTCAGGAAAAGTCCAAAATTTACATAAATCATAATTTATTGTGAACAAATAGAATATTTATTTTATAATATCAATCAAATAACAAAATTTTATCATAAATTGACAATTAGGAATCCATTTTGATTTTGTGTTTCAAAGCTTAAAATTTCATCTAGTTGCCAGTTCACGTCTGATGGCCGACCAATCAGAAAAAAATTAAAACAAAAATTTATATCACGTGACCACTTACTATAAAAGCTAAAATACATTTTTTTTAAAGGAGTACAGATCCATCATTTGTGTAGTAAACATCATTAATCTGGTTCTTAAAAAGTCACATAACCTCAATATTTTCACTTGTTATTTTGAAAAGTAAAAGGAGTGGTTATTAATCGATTATAGTGTAAAATTCGCTAGTCTTTTTTATTAACGAGACCATAACCTAAAAGTTTTTCATTTGTTATTTCATAAATAAATTAAAAGGAAGACAGTGTAGATTAATCTGTGGTAAGGAAAACATTGCAGGTCTCATTCATTAAAATTTTTTCAAAAAAGTAAAAGGAAGAAACATAGAGCTTGGATATAAAAATATCTGGAGATTGAAAGTCAATTTTAAAGGAAGGAAAAGTAGTTTAATAAATTAGTAAATAAATGATGTCATTACGCAAGCAGCTGTGAAAAATATTTAAATAATTGGCAAAGGAGGAAGGATTTGTAAATTTTTCTTTATTAAGAAAAAAGGAAGGAGGAAATATGAAACGGGGATATAACAAAAATTTTCTGGAGTATTTATTTATTGTGTAAGATATAAAAATAGATTTATACTAATCTTATTATGAATAGTTATAGTTAATAATAAAAATAAATTGTTTAATTTGCACTGTATCAAGATCAGTTTTTAATAATAACGGCACACACTAGATTATTTTTAGATTGTTTAAAATAAAATCACATATTTTAAGACGCTAATCATTTGTAACCGTTTATGTTTTATACAATATTGTCAGATTTAATAATTCTAAATCTAAATATATATATATATATATATATATATATATATATATATATATATATATAGATATAGATATAGATATTCGTGATTAAAATATTAATTTAACACAACAATCTCTCACACCAGTGTCTGCATTGATCGTTCATTTTTACAAAGAAATATAATAGCGGTAATCTTAAGGTTAAGGTGGTACAACCAATAATGTAATAGTTACATAATAACGACTAACAGATCAACTTTTGTTTCATTTTTAATAAAACAGTGGGTGACCCAAAACAGTAACAATGTAATAAATTTAATTGACATTGACAGTCATTATTCAGTTGTCACAATTCAGGCGTACAATTAAAAATATAAGTAATTTTAAATGTTTTTTACTACCCGCTGTTGACGGATTTTTAATCCTTGTACGGCATAAATTATCATATAACAAACCTTCATAATTTGAATATGAGATATAAAAAATTAATCACTTATTGACAGCATTATTTATTGTAAGTAAAATAAATTATTTTTGAAATTAATGTGGTAGTTCTTAATAAAATGAACCAAAAAGAAAAAAATTGCATATCTGTTAGATTTGCAATGACAGTTATTCTTTGCTCAATTCAGCCTAACTGATTACTTTAAAATATAAATTTATTTATTTATTTATTTATCCATACACGAGACAGACCCATTCGCACAAAAGTACTAAATAACAATAATCACAGTCTATAGTTAAAATGTAGATTACAAGAAAAATCATATAACAAACAAACAATTAACCAATCACAATTTAAAGAAGTTACTTCTAGATTTATCACAAATATATAAATTCAGACAAACAATTGTAAAGTATTTTTAAGACAAACTTTAATCTATTAAGAGAAATATCAAATAAATTCCCATGAAACTCGTTTCATTTCTCATAATACGGTTGACTGGCGAATATTCTCCATACGTTGTTCGATGTTGCCTCAACTGGAATAGTTTACATTCTCTCAGTTGTCTAGGTAGAATATATATTTGAAACAATTCAGTAAGTTTTGGGCTATTAATGAACCAATTCAGAATCTTGTATGAAAACACAATACGTTTTGCTATATTATTCAAATTTAACTCCAATTTTAAGCTTTTATAATTGATTTTCCTTTGGTATATGCTTTTTAAAGGCTATATGACGAAAAAATTTTCTTTGGACTGAATCAAGCTTATTAATGTAGACCTGATAATAAGGACTCCACACACTGGAACAATTTTCCAAATGTGGTCTTACAAGAGAGATGCATAATATTTTGATAGCATTGACGTCATTAAAAGCTCTAGTGTTTCTCATTATGAAACCCAGCATCTGGAGAGCCTTGTTATAGCAAGCATCGACATGCTGAGCAAAAAAAAATTTGTTATCAAAGAGAACCTTAAGATCCCAAATAAATTTAACACTCGATTTTATAATTGTTTAAACAATAGTTATTCTCTTTAAAATTAGTTGACCTGGAAAATTGTATATATTTACATTTCTCAACATTCAAAACCAATTTGTTTACATTGCACCACCTAGAAAATCTATTAATGTCGTTCTGTAAATAGCACACATCCTCAGCATTACATATTATTTTAAAAATTTTTAAGTCATCAGCATATAATACATAATTTGAATGCAAAAAACATGATGATATATATATATATATATATATATATATATATATATATATATATATATATATATATATATATATCTATGAAAGATGCAATAGCAGTGGATATATCCACATTATGCCGTTGAAGTGCTGAAATCACATTCAGCAAACATACAACTATATGCAGCTCCGCGTATGAATGAAGTAAAATGCGAACAGTGAATGCAAACTTCTCTCCATCATATCCTTTCTGTGTTAGAGGTTGCACAGTTAGAATAAATTGTCATAAAACGCAATTTATCCTATTCCACCACCATCGAGATGATGGCCTACCTGTACCACCATACCGAGAAGAAAGTCAAAACTTACCCTCCCCGCCACAGTGATACGGCAGAGGTACATGTTTCGTCTTTACTAAACTCATCAAGGTACCGACATGCACCTGGCTGTGCAAAGGACAGATCGGAAGGAAGCATGTAATTACTGAACACGGCTTCTCCGACCTCCCGCCGGATGGCGTATAAATGTTTATGCGGATTTCACGGATTCCTCCGTGAGAGATGCAATAGCAGTGGATATATCCACATTATGCTGTTATAGTGCTGAAATCACATTCAGCAAACATACAACTATATGCAGCTCCGCGTATGAATGAAGTAAAATGCGAACAGTAAATGCAAACTTCTCTCCATCATATCCTTTCTGTGTTAGAGGTTGTACAGTTAGAATAAATTCTCATAAAACGCAATTTATCCTATTCCACCACCATCGAGATGATGGCCTATCTGTACCATCATACCGAGAAGAAAGTCAAAACTTACCCTCCCCGCCACAGTGATATGTGGCGGCATAATGTGGATATATCCACTGCTATTGCATCTCTCACGGAGGAATCCGTGAAATCCGCATAAACATATATACGCCATCCGGCGAGAGGTCGGAGAAGCCGTGTTCAGTAATTGCATGCTTCCTTCCGATCTGTCCTTTGCACAGCCAGGTGCATGTCGGTACCCTGATGAGTCTAGTAGAGACGAAACATGTACCTCTGCCGTATCACTGTGGCGGGGAGGGTAAGTTTTGACTTTCTTCTCGGTATGGTGGTACAGGTAGGCCATCATCTCGATGGTGGTGGAATAGGATAAATTGCGTTTTATGACAATTTATTCTAACTGTGCAACCTCTAACACAGAAAGGATATTATGGAGAGAAGTTTGCATTTACTGTTCGCATTTTACTTCATATATATATATATATATATATATATATATATATATATATATATATATATATATATATATATATATTGAATAATGGTGGTGCAGGATGTGCCCCCTGCGATACACCAGAGGTAACAGTTATTGGTTTGAAAAATAATTATTTATTTTAATTATCTGATTCCAGTCCGAGATATATGATTTCATCCACTGCAAACATGAGCCCTTTATACCATATCTGGACAATTTACATAACAAAACGTCATAATTCAATTTATCAAAAGCCTTAGAAAAATCTGTGTAAATGGAATCAACAACTTGACCATGTTCTAAAGATTTTTGTTATATATTCAGTATATGTTACCAGATGTGTTACTATTGACCTCCCCTTACTAAAACCATGCTGGCGTGTTATAATTATGTTTTGAAAAGTACCATCAAGAAAGTTAGTTATAATTGAGTCTATAATTTTTGGTATAAGCAAAATTTTAGATATTGCTCTATAATTCGACATACAATCTCTTTTACCAGCATTTTTGAAAATTGGACTCAGAAAGGACGTTTTCCAGGCATTAGGGAATTCCACTAGTTAAATAATTATTAAAAATTAGCCATAGTGGTCTAGCTAGTGAAAAAGAACAGTTTCTTAGAAATTTGGGAGACAATCCATCTGGCCCAGGGCCTTTCTTAAGTCAATATTATCCAACCTTTCAAGAATATTTGAAATATTAAATTTAAAACACAAAATGTTTAAATCAGCTAGGCCAAAGAACTCCTCCTCTAAACCGTTTATCTGATAATTCTGTTCTCCAGCATATACAGATGCAAAGTGATCTGCAAAAGCATTAACAATTTCAAATTCATTTGTTAATTGTATATTATTGTAGGTCATAACATGAGGAATATCACCTTGTTTCTTCTTACTCTTAATATTTGACCAAAAATTTCTATAATCTCTATTTATTCCTGCTTCAACATCTCGAATATACTCCTTATAACATTTACTAGAGAGATTTTTACATTGAGTGCGCAATTCACAAAACTTACTGTAAATATCTATAGATTTAGAAGATTTATATTGTTTATGTAACTCTTTTTTCTTTATAATGCAATATAAATCGACGAAACATAAAGTTGTAAGTAAATTCAGATTTTATTGCAATTAGTCAAAATGAATTCTTATACGAGGTGTGGCAGAAAAGTAATGAGACTGATTTTTTATTTATCAAAGTTTTTATTTATTTCAAACATGAATGTTATCTCCTTCAAAGTAGATTCCTTGGGCAGCTACATACCAATGGAGACATTTTTCCCACTGTTGGTAGCAGCGGCTGGAAGTTTTCAATGGGTATGGTCTTCAGCATGTCGGTTACACTCTTTTGGATGTTTTCTAAAGTCCAGAAGTGACGTCCTTTGAGGACATTTTTCAGTTTAGGAAAAAGAAAAAAGTCACAGGAACTGATATCAGGTGAATAGGGGGGATCGGGAACCACAGGAATGCCTTTTGAGGTCAAAAATTCTGTGACGGAGAGGGAAGTGTGACATGGGTCGTTGTCATTGATGGAGCATCCATTTGTCTGCAATATCTGGTCTGACGCGAATCACCCTTCTTCGGAGCCTTTCAAGGACGTCTATAAAAAACTTGGTTGACAGTTTATCCTGGAGGAACTAATTCTTGGTGGACGATTCCCCTTCTTCGATTTGCTCATTCGGGCTTTCTTTGATCGAGGAGAGCTCTGAGTGTGCTACTCCTCACTCTGCTCTTGGTCTCTGGATCGTAATCACACAACTAAAAAAATCTTGCTCATTGGCGATTCTGTCAAGAAGATCAAGACACTTGTTTTTTCGATTGTCCTTCTGCTCAATTGTGAGATTTTTCGGCACCATTTTGGCACAGACCTTTCGCATGTGCTGATGTTTAGTCAAAATTTGATGAACGGTAAATCTGTTCAAATTTAATTGTTCACTCAACATTCTTAATGTTAAACGGCGTTCTGATCTTACAAGAGTCTCCACACGTTCGATGTTTTCGTCGGTTTTCGAGGCTAAAGGCCTCCCTAAGCATTATTCATCTTCAACGTTTTCTCTACCTTCCAAAAATGATTTTGTGCCAGCGAAAAACTTGAGCTCGGGATAAAGAATGTTCCCCAGAGGCCTGTTTTAACTTTTTAAACGTCACACTTGCCGATTCTCCAAGCTTAACACAAAATTTAATGGTACAACGCTGCTTCAAATTCCACTTTTTCATTTTGAGTAACGCACAAACAAAACACAACTTCACTAATAGCAGTCGAAAAAATCACGTAGTTAACGGAAGGCGTTGAAACTCGCACTAAGCGATGAGAAGGTACTAATACACGTGCTCTATCAAGGACAACAGCGCAGATCACTTGCATTGTTGCCAGTCTCATTACTTTTCTGCCACACCTCGTATACTAATTTCTATTTTATTCATTCCATTTACTATAGAAGAAATTCGATACTGGCAATCATGATCACTGAATGTGTTCTAATCTAGTGGAGTAACGATCCCTGAAGATGCATCGTGCAATCGTAGGCGAAACGTCGGATAATAATTCCAAATTTACTCGGTCTCAACCCAAGGACCATGATTTTCTAATTACTTTTCGCTAATTACTCCCAATTCTTTGATAACTACTTGTTTACATTTTCACTATCAAATTACTCCTAGTTCATTACCCACTTATTTATATACACCTATAGAATATACTAGAATAAAATTCTAGAATCTCCCTAAAAAATTACTAATAAAAGCTTCTAGATCATTTCTATAAAGAACAGAGTCGTACTCAGATAGTCCCGGTTACAATACGTAATTTTCAAACTTACCATTCATAGACGGGGAGAGTGCCTCCACCCTAAGCAAAATTAGAAATGACGCTCCTGTTTAAACTATTATTTTAATCTAATGAATAACATAAATTGCGAGTTTAAATATTCTTACGTTAATAACATTTTACGCTCATGTAAAAATTACTATTTAATTTTCAAAATTTTATGACCTATTAAACGAAATTTACTGCCACATCGATAAAATTCGATTTAAACGCAAAGAAAATGCGATTTCATAAATTATAGAAACATTTGCTACCGATGTTAAGGTGTTTTTCTGCTGGACCAGCTGCTTTTCCATAAATAATGTTTTATTGATCATATAAAATTAAATTTCATATAAGTAGTGTTAAAATATATTTAACCTGCACGGTAGACATGTCATAGAACATAAATATGTTTAAATACATTTATATAGTAATAATTTAGTTAGATGTTCTCACTATGAAAAGCTAGTGTTTTGAAATTTATTATTCTTGTAATTTAATGCTTTGTAATTTATAAGTTTCTGTCTTATATTTTGTTTTCTTTTTTCATCTTATTTATCAAATGAATAACCTGTTTTAGTTCTGTTTCCGCCTAATGATCGCTTAGAACAACATTAACGAAAAATACTTAATATTGTCTCAAAATAAAATACCAAAAAAGGAAGAAAAAATAACAACAATACTAAAGGAGATGAAGAATAATCAGATACCAGATGCAGATGGAGTATTGAATTAACAAAAGGCGGAGGCAACTCGGATCATTTCACAATTTTACTCTGAATGAAAACCCCAGTATGGCTATTGTAAATGATTATGCATTAATAAAAAAGGAAAGGTTTCCCGGCTTTGGTCAAGTTGAGAATCAGTAAGTATACAACTTATTAAAGCAGAGAAAACTATCTTATCCAAAGAACAGAACTTCGTCATCACTCCAAGGCGCATACCAGTGGAAGAAATAATTTCTGGTGTCGAAGCGTCCATTAGAAAATTATCTCCAGAGCATGCACACACGATTCGATACGAAACAGCGAAGATCATAAAACACTCACAACCACCTAAATCAAATATCATATCAGCGGAAAGAAAGATTATTAAAAAACTGAACGAGAACAACACCATCTTAGTTCAACCAGCTGACAAGGGAAATGCGACTGTTGTTATCTTCTTCTTTAGGTGCCGTCCTCGTTCCGAAGTTTGGCTATCATCAAAGCTATGCGTATCTTTGACACTGCAGATCTAAACAGTTGGCAGTTATTGCAACTGTACCATTCTCTTAAGTTCTTTAACCATGAATGCCTTCTTCTTCCTATGGATCTTTTGCCCATTATTTTTCCCTCGATAATTAATTGCAGCAACTGGTATTTATCTCCCCTCATAACATGTCCCAAGTATTGCAGTTTGCGTTCTTTGATAGTAAGTACTAATTCTTTCTCTTTCCGCATTCTTTGCAAAACCTCCACATTTGTTACTCTCTCTGTCCACGATATTCTTAATATTCTACGGTACATCCACGTCTCAAATGCTTCCATCCTCTTGGTATCAATCTTTTTCAATGTCCACGCTTCCATTCTGTAGTAAAGAACTGACAGCACGTAACATCTCACAAGGCGAATTTTAAGTTTAAGGCTTAAATCTCGTCCGCAGAACACCTTCTTCATTTTAATAAACATAGCTCTAGCTTTTTCCACTCTGATTCTGATTTCTTCAAAGCTATCGTTATTTTCGTTGATAACAGTTCCCAGGTAATTATATTCTTTCACACGTTCAATTCTTTGATCATGCACGGTATGTCAGGGAAGTTTTGTGGTGATTTAGATACCACTATTATTTTTGTTTTACTGATGTTAAGAGATAATCCATATTCTTCACTGCATTCTACTATTCCGTTAATTATCTGAAGATCCTCCAAAGTTTCTGCAACTACAACCGTGTCATCGGCATATCTCAAGTTGTTTATTGGGATGTCATTTATTTTAATACCTATATTTTGCTCTGAAAGTACTCTGTTTACAATGTCCTCTGAGTATAGGTTGAATAAGGTTGGTGAAAGTATACATCCCTGTCTTACGCCTTTCTTAACCTCGAGTTCCTCCGTTGTCTCTTGCTCTATTCGAATATTCGCTTTCTGGTTATAGTAAATCTTGGAAATAATCCTGATGTCTCTTTTATCCAAGTTTTTTTTTCTACCAGCAGTCTCATTAGATGATCGTGACGTACTTTATCGAACGCTTTATTGTAGTCAATGAAGCACATATACATATCTTGGTTCATATCTAGACATCTTTGGTACATGACGTTAAGTGCAAATAGTGCTTCTCTTGTTCCAAGCCCCTTCCGAAATCCGAATTGACTATCACCAATATCCACATCTAGTTTTCTGTGAATTCTTGTGTGAATTACTTTAAGGAATATTTTTAATGTGTGTCCCATTAAGCTTATTGTGCGATGGTCAGTGCACTGTTTTGCGTTTGCCTTTTTTGGTATGGTGACAAAAGTTGACAGGGGCCATTCTTTTGGTATTTCTCCTATTTTGTAAATGCAGTTAAAAAGGTCGACAAGAATATTCACTGATTCACCTTCCACAAGCTTGAGAAGTTCCGATGTAATCCTATCTGGACCCGGTGATTTACCATTCTTCACCACTGTTGTTATGGATAAGGACAAATATACTGATAAAATAAACCAGCTCTTGGACGAAAATGTTTACAAAGAAATTCGGATCGATCCAACAAACAAAATCGAAAGGAACCTCACATCTCTAACCAAGCAGCTTCAAGGTTCCACGCCTCTACAGACTGCCTAAAATATACAAAGAAAATGTACCTTTACGTCCAATCGTGAGCACAATAAACTCACCAATCTACAAAATAGGTAAATATCTGACCAAACTTTTACATCCCTTTACAGGAAAAACCGAATCCTTTGTCAAAAGCTCTGGACACTTTGTCCAAAGATTAAACTATGCAATTAGAGCCTGGAGACATATTGGTCAGTTTTGATGTAGAATTACTGTACACTAATGTTCCTATAGACGATTCAGTTTCCATAATATCGGACATATTACGAAACAACAACATGGACTCCACTCTACTAGAATTAATTAAAGCATGTCTGATTTTCACTTATTTTACTTTTCAATGAATTTTCTACTAACATCTTCATAGAAGCTTGCGAAGAAAACGCCTTGTCTTCTGCTCCTCTAAAACCTAAGTTTTGGTGCAGATATGTAGATGATACGTTCGTAATTTTGCCGCATAGCACAGATAACCCCGATAATTTCCAGGATCATCTAAATTAACAACACCCTAGCATAAAATTCACTATGGAAACTGAATCAAATGGTGCCCTTTCCTTTCTTGATGTACTAGTATAAAGGAAAGAGAATGTCAAATTAGGACATTCTGTATACAGAAAACCAACACACGCAAATCGATATCTCAATGCAACGTAACACCATCATCCTTCTCAAAAACAATCCGTCATAAAATCTTTGGTACATAGAGCACTTTCAATATGTGACGAACAATTACCGAAATCAGAAACAGTAAGCCTCCAAACGACGAAAGACACGATAGCCAAATTAAAAACGAGAAAAACCCCAGGACCCGACAATATTCCCAACGAACTAATTAAATATGGTGGAAATGCAGTACACGAAGAACTAACAAAACTCTTTAACAAAATAATTAAAGATCAAGAGATACCCCGAGATTGAAAGAAAATCACGGAAAACTATAGAGGAATAACTTTATTAAATTCAATAATGAAATTATTCACCAAAATCCTTGATGGTATAATAACTGACTATTGCAGAATATCAGAAGAACAGCGAGGTTTCCGCAAAAATAGATCTACAGTAGATGCCATATTCATCGTAAGACAGATAGCAGAGAAATCTATTGAATTTATTAAGCCGGCTTTTATGTGCTTTATAGATCTCACTAAAGCCTTTGATAGGGTGAGACTGGATGATATTCTGCAAATAATGCGAATTAAAGGCATCCCAAACAATTTAATTAACATAGTTGAACAGCTAAACTCCAACACCACAACACAAATCTCAGTAAGCGGCAACCTAACTAAGGATGTACTGATAGCGTCGGGCATACAACAGGGGGACTCTCTGTGTCCATTACTGTTTAACATAGTAATGGACCAAATAATTGAGAACGTCAAAAGAACGGCACCAGGGTACAGAATGAATACCGGGGAAATAACAATAATATGTTACGCTGATGACGCCGTCATAGTATCGGAAAATGAAGACGATCTCCAAAGACTTCTATTTGCATTCCACACCATAAGAAAGCAATTCAACATGAAAATATCCATCGATAAAACTAAGTCAATTGTAATAAGCAAAGTGCCCTTAAGATACAAACTAGTAGTGGATGACAAACCAATAGAACAACTCATGAACTTTAATTACTTAGGAGTTGAGATATCCGCAAACCAAGACAGAACAAGAGAAGTAAGAAACCAAGTAAACAAGTCAAATAGAATCTCAGGAAGCCTGGCGGATATAATATGGCACAACACATACATGAGCAATGGACGCAAAAACAAAAATCTACAAGACCTGTATTCGACCGATAATAACGTACGCAATAGAGACGAGAGCTGACAACACAAAAACAAAATCAATTCTAAGAACTGCCGAAATGAAAGTACTAAGAAGAATATCGGGATACACATTAAGAGATCACATACGCAATTCAACAATACGCGAGGAACATTGAATGCAGGATATAGTAAGATGGGGACGGAAGCGCAGAAGAGCCTGGAATGAGCACGTAGGAAGAATGGCGCAAAATTAGTATAGCGAGAATCGCCCGAGATGGAACACCGGAAACCAGATGACCAATAGGTAGACCACCTAAAAGATGGAGAGAGTCCTGGATTTCAACATCAAATGAGATGAATGATTGAGTTGGAAAAAACAGGCTGTAAGCCTATAACAAGAGGAAGAAGAAGGATGAGGAAACAGAAAAACTGACTGATGCTCTGAGAGACAACGGATATTGCGCTGAAGATATAAGACGTTCATTAATAAATATTAGAACCTAATGCCTCAACAAAAATGTCACCAATGTACTTTTATGGACAGTGTTGTCTTACCGAAAATACATGGAACCACCGACAAGATTGCCAGATTGCTCCGAAAATCAAACATTTGGACAATTCTCAACACATGTAAGAAAGTTGGGCAATGTTTGAAGTCTCTAAAGGACACAATTCCATTTCAAACAGAACGCGTTTACAAGATACCTTGCTCTTGTGGTAAAGTATGTATAGGTAAACCGGGACGGGAGGCTTAAGGAACATGAAAGATATATAAAAAATTGTACAATCTGCAGTAGCTGAACACTAGCATTGCTCAGGTCACACTTTTAATGTAAAAGACTAAGGTGCTAGAATCAGTGCCTGAGTTCTTTAAAAATAAATTTAGAGAATCAATCGAAATTTGTAAATATCCAAATAATATTAATAGAGATGCAGGTTATAATCTACATCACACGTTGAAATCGATTGTAACACTGGATCAAGGTTCGCTGAGCCCCAGTCGAGCATAAATACCGGGGCTGTTGTTCCTCAAAAGTCATTCAGTGTTCTAATATCGTGGAGTAAAGATCCCAGAAGATACCTCGTGCAATCGTAGGCGAAACTTCGGATAATAATTCCAATTTGACACGGTCTAAACCCAAGCACCATGATTTTTAATGATTATTCATTCAAAGTTACACATTTATAGGATAAAAATATTATGATACTGATATGAGAATTTTACAAACTTAATTGTTGTTGCAAAACGCTTCATAAAATTCAAAATAACGAACGCATTGAAATAAAATTTAACACAATATTAAAAGGTTGTCCCATATTGAACATTGCTAAGTAATGGCTAGGTGAATATTTTCCTAGTACCCTTCGTCCATAATTCTATGCCTTTTTTCCTCACCAATGTCATAAGATATTCCTTCTTGTAGTATTGAAAATTAAGCTCCTTATTAAGTATAGCAAATGTTCAGTCAGGTAGAACGGACTATTCAGAATTTTCCTTTATTGTACCTACTTTAGAGTTTTAAGGACAAATAATGAATATTTAAAATAGTCTCTTAATTAGAAATATGTGGTTTCTCTAAACAATATCTACCCTTAATTAAAATATTCACTTATCTGTTGAAGCACATATTTCAAACTCTCATGCTCTTAAATTCATAAGAATAATTTTATCTTTTTATAGATCTTATTGTAATGCATGAATATTTACGGTTCCTGAACATCAGAAATCTTTGTCTCCAAGATCTGAAAAGGTTGTTAATCTACCAAATATACAGAGTATCCGCGAAAATATGGGAAATCTTCCGGATGTGAAAAAACCATGTGAACGGAATACTATAATTTTTTTTCATATAGGTCTCCTCGGCGGAGATATGGGCCCCGAAAGAGCTGTAATGGAATCAAGTTTTTTACACATAATTATTGAACCACCAGGTATATTTCAATTTTTTTTATATGATGTATACCAGGTAATGTATTACAATCAGCGAGCGGCAGTAAAAATTGGACGGAAATATCCGGAGATGTGGAAATACAAAGGGGAGTCAGACAAGGGTTTATATTGTCACCTTTACTATTTAACGCTTATTCTGAAGAGGTCATATTGGAAAGTCTTGAATCTGAAACAGCAGGGATAAAAGTAAACGGAGTTTTAATCAACAATATTAGGTATGCAGATGACACCGTAATAATAGCTGATAGTTTGAAAGACCTAGAAAAAATAATGAATAAAATATTAAGAGTTAGTGGAGAATATGGACTCTCTCTTAACACGAAAAAGACCAAGTTCATGATAATTAGTAAGAACAACACCAATAATAATGAAACCCTAATGTAGAAGGCCAGCACATAGAAAGGGTTAAGAAGTACACTTACTTGGGAACCCTAATAACAGAAAATAATGACTATACCTTCGAAATAAAAACCAGACTCGAGAAAGCACGTGGCAACTTTATTAGAATGAAAAAGGTTATCTGCAGCAAAGATCTAACGTTAGCCCTGAAAATACGACTGACTAAATGTTACGTATACAGAGTTCTATATTATAGAATGGAAGCATGGACACTGAATCGAGAGGCAATGAGAAGACTTAACTCTTTTGAAATGTGGACTTATAGAAGAATTCAGAGGATCTCGTGGGTGGGTCGAGTTACGAACGCCGAGGTGTTGAGAACAATGGGGAAAGAAAAGGAAGTCGAGATAACAGTAAAACAGAGAAAACTGCGGACACATTATGCGGGGAGTACAGCATCTTACGGCACATAATCCAAGGCAAAATAAGTGACAGAAGAGGTGTAGGACGACAACGAATTTCATGGCTAAATAACCTAAGGGAATGGTTTGGATGCAGTTCAAAACAACTATTTAGAGCAACTGCATTAAATAGCTATTATGATTGCCAACCTCCGGAATCAAGAAGGCACTTGAAGAAGAAGATACCAGGTAAGACCCTTCAAATTACTTTCCAAGAAAGTGTTGTGAATTTCTCACAGCTGCAGAGACAGAGTAGTGTGACACTCATAACCCAATTTTTTTTACGCCCTGCAGGATAAGAATTTTGACAACGTTTTTTACATACCTAAACTATGGATTAAAAATTAAAAACTCTTCATCCATATCGCTAATCATAACCGTTTTCGAAAAACGTCATTTTATTTACACTGTTAGTCCCCTAACTTCTGTCTGGGTAAAACTTCGTAAGAGGATTCAACATGGGCTCCGTGAAGTCTGATCACACTCTCGGGAACGACGAATTGAGGACTGCTGTATCCGCCACTTTAACTCAGCATTGTTGATTGTTTGATCACAATGGAACGAGATTCTCCATAGAGTTTTGAGGTGCCCCATAGGTAAAAATCCAACAGCGTTAGGTCGGGAGATCGAGGAGGCCAGGCAATAGGTCTTCTACCTATTTCATGGTTTGGATAGATGTTATTCAAGTGCCCCCGCCCAACACCACTGAAATGAGATGATGCCCCAACGTGCATGTAATACATGTTTCGGGGGGTTCCAAGTGGAAGTGCTCTACTAAATTGTAAAAACCGTTCTGGAGGAACTCCAAATAAAGTTCTGCATTCAGTCGTGCCGGCAATACGAATGGACCAATCAAAAATTTGCCAATGATTCCTGCCCAGACATTAATTGATTGGAACTGGTGTTGATGATACGAAATAATAGTTGCATGAGTACTTTCATTAGCCCATACATGTGAGTTGTGTAAATGAATGATACCATTTTTGGTAAACCCTGCTTCATCTGTGAAAAGAATAGTGCTAAAGAAATTTACATTGTTTCGTTGCTGATCCAATAGCCAGTTTGCAAATTGAATTTTACGGGGAAAATCTTCAGGAATCAGTTCATGCACTTTTTTCAAATGATATGGATATAACAACTGCTCTTGAAGAACTTCATGTACTATTGCTTTTGACGTATTAAATTGCACTGATAATTTTCGAGTATTCGTTGATGGAGTATCCTCTACAACATAAAATATTTTCCTCTAATTGGGTCGCATGTACTTTTCTTCGCCGACCAGCATCAGTACTTCTTTCCCCAAAATTTCATAAAACTCGGAAGAAATTTAATATTACCTTATTAAATGGAATCGCCTGCCATTCTCCCTTAGACATTGATCAACTCGTTGAAATGTTTTCTGATCTGGAAGAGTATGATTAGGATAGCTGTCGTAATATAACCTCCTAGTTTCCAAAGCATTGTAAGATGCAAGACCATGCATCAGATGCATATTTGCATACTCGATAAACGTGTATTCCATATTTCGAATTATTTCACAGTTTCCATAAATTCAAAAATCAGTAAATTAATATCCAAGTAAAGTGTCAAAGTGTCAGCTATATGAAAGTTGACAAGTTCTAAAATGCAGGATATTTATTTCTTTCGTGCCTAGTAACAATAATTTGTTTTTTGGTAGGGGTAAAATAAAACGCACATTTTTTTGCGAACCTAGGTCACAGGATGCAATTTCAACCTGGTCTTATTTAGAAAAGGCAAAAAGCGCCCGTTTTCTATTATGACTAATTCTGAAAACGATCTTACCAACTGCTTCATACAGATGTCAAAGCTATCGGAGAATTGAGAAGAACTTTTTGGCAAGATAGAGGGGTTTATTTGTCATATGTATGGCTTGAAACGATTGAACGTTAATGAGGCAAGAATAGCGTTGTTTCAAAAAACATACAAACCGCTCGACAAAAATGATGTTTTTCAGTTTCCCAAAAAAAAGCATTGATTGCTCGGCCCTACCACCACGCAAATCGGAGTTATACTAACAATTTTTGAGAGAATGTTTCATAGCGCAAATTTGGTCGCACGCACACCTGAAAGTTCCGACCACTGACGCACCTTCAGACTATGGCTGGAAAGAAGTCGACGACAAGTATAACTTCACGTGGTTTTCTGGAAATCAGAATTTTTTTTTAAATATTATTCATTTTGATTTATTACGTTCAATATACGTACTTAATTTTTTATCTTTTTATAGATGCAGGTAACATCGGAAGAAATAGAATATAAAATACGTAATTTAAACAATAAAAAAATCTCCTGGACCAGATCTAATTACCAACGAATTATTAAAATACGGAGGCCAAATGCTTACCGAGGAGTGACAAAAGCTTTTTAATAAAATTATTAAAGAAGAGCAAGTACCGCAAAAATGGAAAACCAGCTATACAATTCCCGTACACAAAAAAGGTGATCACAAAAACCCGGACAACTACAGAGGAATTGCACTTCTTAACTCTGTCACAAAACTATTTGCAGCAATTATTCGTGACAAACTTGAAGAGAAAATAGAGATCTCGGAGGAACAACACGGTTTTCGAAAAAACAGGGGAACCACAGATGCCTTATTTATAGTGAGACAAATAATCGAAAAATCAATAGAATTTAACCACCCTGCATACTTATGCTTTGTTGACCTAACAAAAGCATTTGACCGCATCAAGAAGCAGCACATAATGGACATCCTAAAACAGAAAAATTTTTCAGCGGAGATCATAAACATAATTGATGACTTGTACACAAATTCCAACACAAAAATAATAACATCCGAAGGTCTAACCGAAGACATCAAGATAAACGAAGGGATAAGGCAGGGAGACTCGCTAAGCCCCTTCTTATTCAATTTGATAATGGACCGCATAATGGAGGACAACAGACCGAAACGCGGGTAACAGATGGGCGGACACAATATCAATATAATATGCTACGCGGATGATGCGGTCCTACTCGCAGATAACGAAGACGACCTCCAAAGATTGACACACCTATTTAACGTATCAACTAAGAAGTACAATATGCAAATATCAACGAATAAAACAAAGTGTATGGTAATTTCCAAGGAACCAAGAAGATGTAAGCTACAGATAGAAAATGCCATAATTGAACAAGTCATGAACTTTAAATACCTAGGCATTGACACAACAAGCTGTCATAACCTTACTAGAGAAGTACTGTCACAAAATACAAGAGCCCTACAAGTGGCAGGATGCTTAAGAGATGTTATATTTCGAAACAGATACATGAGAATAGAGGGAAAAACAAAAATATATAAGACCATGATACGACCAATTCTAACTTATGCCACGGAAACAAGAGCAAATACTAAGAAGACAAAGCAGAAAATGAGAACCACCGAAATGACAGTACTGAGATCAATGCTGAACGTGTCAATCAGAGATAGGCTGACAAATACCTTAATCAGAGAAAAATGTAATGTGCAGGACTTGGTCAAATGGACAAAAGAAAGAAAAAGAGGTTGGAAAGAACACGTTGAGAGAATGAGTGAAGAGAGACTAGCCAAAGTTTGTATGTATGGACGACCAAGAGGAAGAAGATTACCAGGACGACCACCAAAGAGATGGGCCCAGAGCTGGTTCTCTTCATCAGCAGAATAAGGCGGGTGTAGATAGAATGACAAACAGGGATATCTCTAGTCAACGTAGGAGAAGAAGACGAAGATGATAATATAGATATCGTGGCGGCAGGCAACTCCTACAGCGAGGAAATCACTGAACAAAAATTTTTTGCATGTTCGTGTGACCAGCTGACGTATAATCCACCACAGTACAGCCAGCTGACTTTTTTATCTTCAAATAATTGTGTTAATTATCATTTGATAAATTTTCAGTCCGGAGGAAAGGATTAAAAACAATTTTTTTTACGTGAGTGGGAGGCTGCTACTACCCCCACCCCCCCCCCCCCCCCCACGCAGCCGCAGCTGATATGCACGAGGCTTCATGGCACAACTGTCTGAAGCATTTCACAAGTTATCGCTCAAGAGAAAATTGGTCCGGAAAATCTGTGGCTGGCTTGTATACTAGTAGGATTACAGACATGAATGAAGAGAACTTAATTTTTAGTCAATAGTTAAACGTGTGTAAAAAACGTTGTCCAAAGTTCTTACCATATAGGGCGTAAAAAAATTGAGTCATGAGTGTCACAGCTAGTCCGTCCCTGCAGCTGTGAGTAATTCACAACACTTCCTTGGATAGAAATTTGAAGGGTCTTTCCTAGTATATATCATAATAAAAATAAATTGAAATATACCTGGTGGTTCAACAATTATGTATAAAAAAAACTTGATTCCATTGCAGCTTTTTGGGAACCCATATCTCCGAAGAGGAGGCATATACGAGAAAGGTTTATATGAACTTGTAGTATTTCTTTCACGTGTCTTTTTTCATATCCTGGAGATATCCCACATATTCCCGGACATCCTGTATATGATCAAGCTTAAAAATTGACTCGGTATTCAATTTTAATGACTTAAAATCAAAATAAAATTCATTATTTCCTTATTATAGTGACAGTTATAGAAATAAATAATCCAGTTCCTATTTTGTAAACAATTAGGTATTTCGTATTCAAATAAGCAAACTTGAAATAAATTCCTCAAAAACAATTCCTACAACAAAAACAAGCAACCTGTCCATTGAAATCAATATCTAACATACATTTTCATGTTAAAAAATGGGGAACGAATCACGCAAAAAATGTTTCATTGTCATTTCTACTTGCTAATGCTGTTCGTGCTAAAGGCCTGCTGCTGAATACCAAGATTGGACACGTTGTTCTAATAATTAGTCAAAATTCCTGACACTTTTTCTTGATGGATTCTAGATTAAAAAAACGCAAAAGTAAGTATTATTCTTTTTAATTTGTTTTTTACGAGGGATTTTTCTGAATTTCTTTCATTTGGTTTTTATTTTTATTTAACCGTCTGTTAATGTTGGGATATTTTGTTTTTGTAACTGATGTGACATATATTTTTTCTATTTTAATATTTTAAAAAATACAGATATTAAAATAGCAATGAAATAATTACTTACTCTCTCTAAAATTTATTTTAAAATCAAAATGCCGTTATAGCTAAATAAGACGTCCTGCATAGTTTATAAAGTTCCCTGTTCCAACTGTCAACTAGTTTATATAGGCCAGACTTCCAGAAGCCTCAAAGGCAGACTCATTTCTCATTGTAGTGACATTAATAGAAGTTTGTCCTCTTGTGTTCTGGCTGAACATGTTTTTCATCAAGACCACAATATAAACTGGGATGACACTGAGATTCTGTTGGAAAAAGAAAAGTATTTGAGCCTCCTGGACAGTCCATCTCCAGACGAATATATTTTCTATTAAATTCTCTCATATTATGTAAAAAAGTCAAACAAGTAATTTCATAACTTTATTTTCCTATTTTTGCTTGACTACGCCACTGTTTACGATATCCGTACTTTCCCCCAGTACTTACACCACCCACTACACTTCCCTCTTGACACATGATAGGTGTCACTACAAAATGGTAGAATAGTCAAGTAGGACGTTTGGCTATTTTCGAACTTTCTAGAATTTTTACAATTCCATCAGAAATATGCCTTTAAATACAATTTAAAAGTGCTAATGTTGGTTTGTATCCCCTGTTTTTCAAACGTGTACTTGTTTAATATTCAAACCACATTGGTGAGTTACTTAATAATTATAAGTTAGGTTAATACTCTAACTATTTAATTAATCATTGTAGAGATGTCTTTGAAGAAGAGCTAAATAAATTCTCGAAAGCTCGACAGAATCAAAAAAAGGTTTTTTCTTCTTACCAAGGCCTACAAATTTAAACAGACTGCATCCCCAATAACCCTAGTTAGGAATATTGTTTATATATATATATATATATATATATATATATATATATATATATATATATATATATATATATAAAGAGAGAGAGAGAGAGAGAGAGAAAGTTTCATATGTGATGAAAAAATAAATTAATAATTTTTAGAGTAAGAATCTGAGATAAACAAGAAAATAAACTTTCTAGATATGACTCTACTACTGATGTGAAATATGTCACTATCCCTACGAAAGATTGAGTGGAAAACCTCAAGTCTTTTTCTTTATTTTCATGGGATTAGGTTCACATTAAAATATGTGGTCAGACAATAAATTACGTGATACAACAATTTAATATTTTCCATAATAAACCAAAATTCTTGAGGAAAAATAAACTTTCTAAATATGACTCTAGTACGCAAAAATGATAAAATTCTAATGTAGTGGTACACCAAACCAACTTGGTCGGGAAGATACCATTCAAAAAACCAAAGAATAAGTGTTATTATTAGATTGGTTTATTGAGCCATTTTATTAACGTCTCCTGCCTTCAGACTCTTAACTTTAAGAAAAGTTACAGGAGCTTTTACCCACTTTTAATAATAAAGATATTGAAGAAACTATAAAAAAACATATAAACACTATAACAACCTAAGAACCAAAAGCAATGTTAATTGATAACAGGAAAAAAAACGATACACAGAATTTTACGAAAAATTAAAATACTTTTAGAAAAAACGATATTGTTGCATGCTACAAGAGTTGCAATCAATTAAATTAGGTTTTTACTAAAATGAGAAACAAAACACCTACTACGAAAATCTCTAACTAACTAAAAAATATATAGGAATAGTGAGCCAATGATCAAAAAATCGGCTAAATGGACAAAAATATATCAAAAATGCTACTACAGAATTGACAAAGCATAGAAAGAATGAAAAACGATCGTTTAACTTCAAAGACACCAAAATAGTTGATAGTTGAAACACATACTATAAATGACACAACTGGCATAAACAATCTTAGTCAAATCTAGCATAATATAATTTAAGTGCAGTATATCCTCTTAATAATATCAAAAGGGTATATATCCTCTTAAAAGCAAAAACACATTTCTTTCATTTTTTTGTCATCATGTTCCAGAATTCAAAATGCAAGTTCTTGATAATTTGTTGATATTAGTAATCTCAAGGTGCGTAAAATTGCTTAATATTAGCTTTTAAATAATTAACTTTCCTGTGCATAGTTATTGTTGTATATATGTGTGTGTTAATAATTATAATAAAATTTAAATTTTAATATGTGTGTCATTGTTTATATTTATATTTATAATTCGTTTTAAATTTTCCACCATTATTTTTTGACAATGTTCTTAATTAAGAACGAAACTTGAAGATGATGAAAAACATATGTCAATGTAAAGGCAATCCCAAGGTGTATATATATATATATATATATATATATATATATATATATATATATATATATATATATATGTGAAGTAAAATGCGAAACAGTGAATGCAAACTTCGCTCCATCATATCCTTTCTGAGTTAGAGGTTGCACAGTTAGAATAAATTGTAATAAAATACAATTTATCCTATTCCACTACCATCGAGATGGCCTACCTGTACCACCATACCGAGAAGAAAGTCAAAGCTTACCCTCCCCGCCACAGTGATACGGCAGAGATACATGTTTCGTCTCTCACTAGACTCATCAGGGTACCGACATGCACCTGGCTGTGCAAAGGACAGATCGGAAGGAAGCATGCAACACTGAACGCGGCTTCGCCGACCTCTCGTCGGATGGCTTATATATGTTTATACGGCTTTCACGGATTCCTCCGTGTGAGATGCATTAGCAGTGGTCATATCCATGCTAATGCATCTCACACGGAGGAATCCGTGAAAGCCGTATAAACATATATAAGCCATCCGACGAGAGGTCGGCGAAGCCGCGTTCAGTGTTGCATGCTTCCTTCCGATCTGTCCTTTGCACAGCCAGGTGCATGTCGGTACCCTGATGAGTCTAGTGAGAGACGAAACATGTATCTCTGCCGTATCACTGTGGCGGGGAGAGTAAGCTTTGACTTTCTTCTCGGTATGGTGGTACAGGTAGGCCATCTCGATGGTGGTGGAATAGGATAAATTGTATTTTATGACAATTTATTCTAACTGTGCAACCTCTAACTCAGAAAGGATATGATGGAGCGAAGTTTGCATTCACTGTTTCGCATTTTACTTCACTTATATACGGAGTTGCATATAGTTGTACGTTTGCTGAATGTGATTTTAGCACTACAACAGCATAGTGTGGATATGACCACTGCTAATGCATCTCACACGGAGGAATCCGTGAAAGCCGTATAAACATATATATATATATATATATATATATATATATATATATATATATATATATATATATATATATATATATATATATATATAATTTATTTTTGTATCTTAAACCTTTTTTTTATAAAAATAAATCTATCTATATCAATTGCATACCAAGGATCATAATTGAATTTATTTTTAAAGATACACACAAAACTACTTTCAAGGTATGTACTATTTTATAATTTTCACTATTTTAACCTGTTTGTATTGTTTTAAATTTTAAACTTTAAGACTATTTTAAAATCTGTTTTGCTTTTATTAATTTTAATTAAATTAAAAATATAAAAGTGTAATTACTGTGATATATGTTTATTATATAAAAAATTCTGTAATTTTTGTAGATGTTAAATAAATATACCTAGCTCTTTTGAAGAAGCTCACTATGTAGAGCGAAATGTCAGAAAGAAAATTATTGTCCTTTGTTTCTCTAATGGAAAAACCTATATCCAAGAAAATATTAGAAATATATATATATATATATATATATATATATATATATATATATATATATATATATATATATATATAAAGGCATTAGAGACCGTTCTGAGTATTAATGAATATTTATTTTACAATTTTTTAATGAAACAAAGAACAAAATAACCATTTATTATACTTCTACAAATATTTTTTCCAAACTTTATTACAAATCTGTTAACATTTATTCATATGTCAAGCGACAACTAACATTATGCATATACAAATAGATTGTTTTTTGCAAGAACATTTATTTTTCAATTAAAACAAATGTTTTACTACATGGTTCGAAAATTGTTTTTAAATAGCCTCGGGAATAATATACGCATAATTACATTTTGGTTTTATTTCGTAAAATATTATAGTTAATTAACGAAAACTTGGATATGAGTGTTGCGTAGGTTTGCCATAATTCCCGTCCTTAACAAAGTAATGTTCAAATTAAAATCGAGAAATTATAATTATTATATTGCCTTCTATCGAATGAATATATAAAATATATCTCACCTTCTTCTCAAAGTTAGCACATATTTCTGTTACGGAGACAAAAAAGTAAATTGTGGTGTAATTTAACACCCATACCCCATTATTAACGCCAGCCGTTATTACGTTTGAACAATATGTGTGTCCACAGAATTATTCAAAATATATTTAAAATATTTACAGCCAGATCGACCGAAAAGAATGGATCCAGTTGAAGTTAAAAATCCTGGATGACCAGTTTTGCTTTGTTTATGATGTTAAAATTTGTATTATATATGTTAGCAAAGCACTAGGCAATGAAGAATGCCGCAGTATTGTGAGAAATACTTGAAGAGCTAAAACCAGGACAATCATGGGAAAAGTATTAGGAAACAGTGGTATTCGAAAACAACAATCTACATTTTCAATCGGGTTAAGCCATGGAGAATGTTGTGGCTCAACGTTATTTTCCAGAGACTCCTAGTGAACAGACAACTCATGAAGACCGCTTTGGATCCTCATCCTTAAGGAAAATAAAACGCCGTTTCATCATTTTTCGCTCTATATAAGGTAGCATTTTACTTTGCATTTTAACTATATAAGCAAATCTATCCATAGTGTCATTATTAAAGAAATACCCCCAAAATGATGCCTTTAACATAGGGTTAAATCTTGTATTATGTAGTTATGTTATGTAGTTAGAATTAAAAGTTTTATCGCTAGATCAAATTTTTTTGCACCTGTTCAATGATAAGTACAAATTCAAGTCTCTATTTCCTCCCCAAATAGTGGGTTTTTAAGCCTGGCTACTAAACAGATCGATGTCTACCAACCTTCTTAAAACTGTCCATGGGCTAACCACAATTTCTGGAATTTCAGAAATTATTCTGCGAACTCTTAAAGATCAATTTTAGAAATCCTTTTATTGCTCTTGTAAGAGAATAATTTAAAGCTAATCAAATATGAAAATAATAACTACCCCTTTTTTCAATGCAGCAGCTGTATTATCATTAAATGTAATGCATGCCACGTGACATTTTGAAACATTGTTATATATAAATACATAAAAATTATATTGCAATTTGCAGAAGATGCTTTTTAATACTTGTACTTTACCTGAGAATTTTTTGGATCCAAGAAATACACTTCCATACGATCTGTGAACATTCGAAAATTGGGCCGAATCTAATCAAAAATAGCTGCTGCAGCCCGCTGTCGGCGGGTTGCGATAGTTCAGGCGCATTATTCATTGACGTTTCAAGGAAACTTATGCATCATAAGTAATATTTATAATACTGATGTTGTTTTATTAATTTATATCATAGTAACAATTTGTTTGGTCATATTAATTATTAATTTCCTTATTACCAAAATTTTTACAAAAAATTATAGAAAAAATCATACAAATATTCAATTATATATTATAAATTTACTGTTTTTTTTTTCATTATATTATTATTATCTAACAGTTTAATGACAAAATTTTTACGGAAATTTCTATAAGGAAATCATATAAAAATATAATAATAATACGTCACAAATTAATATCATTTGACCAATGATATTAATTTGTCCTAATACAAACTTATAAAATTAAAGAACACAGTTTTGTTAATAAACTATTAATGCACTCCACGCAAACAAAAACCGAAAATATATCTCGATAACTAGTGGCGCCACTTATAACTTATATCATATCAATCGATAGGTTTTTTAATTCTCTACAACTTCTGTTTAAAACGTTTTTCGATACAGTTTTTACTTTTCAAGATAAACTCAAAAAACCGAAAATCGTGACCCTTTTTGGTCCGCCATTTTTTTTGCACAGGTCTTTCAGAGTTACCATCGAGATATGTCTCATAGGATGCCGAAATGAACACATTCCAGCAAAAAAAACAATGTTACATTTTTGTTAACAAAACAGCTCTTTTTTGATCTAATTTCCAGCCAGCTTTCGGAGGAGGCAGCAGAGGCACTTAATAAGTATTTTCGGTCGTACCGATTAGATTTTGCAAGGAAATTTTTCCTCAGAAAGCTGTACTCAATCGTTTACTTTTAAGTTCCGATCCTCTGTTGAGCAGCATGAGGTGTGTAAAATGAAAGAAACTGGATTCTTTCTTGCCGAAAACTATTAAAATGCTCGTGTCTGCGACGCCGAACACAATTATGAACTCATCAGATAGTGAAGAAGAAAATGCTTCTAATTTGTGATTTTCAATACGTAATTTTGTGACTTGTGTGTTTTCTAATATAATTTATAAAATTTACGTTTGTATCATTTTATTTCGTAGTTTAAAATCCATTTGAGTATAAAAATAATTTTGGCCGCTTAGATTGTTCAAATGTGCAGCATTTATTGTTTTTTTGTTTAATCTGTACATCAATATATCATGGAAAGAACTTATGAAAAGACTACGTAGTTACCACTTACCTATTTCTTTATCTATTTACCTACGTGCAATTGGTACGTATCTTCGAATCCATTCAAAAATTCATCTGTTGCACCCGAGACAAATTTAATTACTTATTCAAAGATAAAGCTCCAAACGGTCTTTTATCTTTGTAATTTTTATCAGTTAAAGCCCAAGACCCTTACAATCGGCTATAAATCTTCGATTAACATTTAAACTGGGCTTTAAGGAGCCAATTAATTAAGGAACACACAGAAAGCAAAAGGGGCAAAAAGATTAAAAAGGAAAAGGAAGCGAATTGATTTAATTAAACGTTGATTTTCTTAATTGATTTGAAGCTACTGCATTGGGAAAAAGGAAATTTTGTTTTGAAAAAACTTTATTTTATACGGATCTATAAGAAAATAATGTTCATATTTCCTGCGAGAAATTTAGTTGCATAAATGTTTAGACCAGTATTTATAAGTGATTTTTTAATTTCATACATTTTATACCGAACCAAGTACTCACATTGTTGAAAATAACTTTAAATTTAATGTACATTCTACAATAAATTCAATGATTTTGTACTTTGGATCGTGAATAATTTTTTTTACATTGAATTTAAAGCAAATTCATTGAAATAACAGTTCGTTATACATTAAATTTTATTAAATGGTAACTTAAATTTCAACAAAGTACTGAAAAGATATTTCAACTTTTTGTACATTAAAATTAATTCACATGTATCTTCACATTAAAGGAATGTACATTAATATTCATGGTACATTGCATTAGATTCCGGGAGATGGCGCAACTTATATTAAAATTTTTATTTAGTATTTTATAAGTTGCTTAAAGAACTAAATTTTCTTATGATGAGGTGTACAGGGTGAGTCAACGATTGGATGAAGTAAGTTTGTGCCTTTTCGGTGAAATTTACAAAGAAACTATATTTATTATTTGATACAGTTTATTTTTACGTAGATTTTAAAAATATTTAGGACTCTACAGGGTGAGCCAAAAAACTAGTACAGCATAAAGTTGTATTTTTTTTAATAGAACACCCTATATACGAATCGTATTTTCGATTTAGCTTATAATTTTAAATCTTTTTTATTAAGGGTTTACTATAACAAAACTTTATAGTTTCTGAGATAATTAAGTTTAAAGAAAAAAAGTCACATTTTCAAGCATCAATTCAATCCTAAATAACGTTTTCAATTTTGTGACAAATATATTCAAATTTGGAATTTAGCAAGGCCAAGGACAAGTTAACATAATTTTTACCTAATATTTGCAATAAAAGCTACAGGGTGTTGAACACATCGGCTCAAATTTGAACAAGTTTAAATGAATAAATATATTTTTTTTTTTAAATGGTACACCCTGTATATTTTCATATTATTTAATAGAGTAATAAAAACCCTAAAAGTTTTGTTCAATATATCCTATACCTATTTAAAATAGTTTTTGAGATATTTCAGTTTTTCTTATTTTCCATACTTTCTACAGTCTTCATTATCATAGTAGCCATGGCAAAAACAATGTAAAAGAACATTTTTCTGTGTGTCAAATTTATAACCGCAATCGCTTCTTTTGGTTTTTATGTAGTGTAGTTTGGTTTTTTTTGCATTCATCTTATATTGTAAAATGAATTTTCCAAAGAATGAGTTAATAGATATGATTTATACAATAGGAGAGGCTCAAAAAAATTGCCTTCTTGTTCAAAGAATTTATAAAATGAAGTATCCTGATCGACGCCAGCCTAATACCCATACTTTTCAAAACTTAATGCAAAGATTTGATTCTTCTGGTACTGTTGATTATCCAAAACGTAAAGTGGTCAACAAACCAGTAACTAATGAAGAAAAAGAACTACAAGTATTGTTAAATGTAAGGAAAATCCTTATATTGGTAGTCGTCAGTTAGCAGCATTATGTGAAACATCACAATCCACCGCTAATCGTACTACCAAGAAATATAGGTATCATCCATATCACATGGAATTACACCAAGAATTGCATGGACAGGATTTTGAAAGTCGTGTAAACTTTTGTCGTACAATAAATGCGGAGATTCAATTAAATCCAAATTTATTATGCAAGGTAATGTTTAGTGATGAAGCTACTTTTAGAAGTAACGGTGCCGTAAATAGACGCAACATGCATTATTATGCCACAGAAAACCCATTTTGGATTAGAGAGGTGCAACATCAAAACCACTGGTCTTTAAATGTTTGGTGTGGTATTCATCATAATCGAATTATTGGACCCCACTTTTTTAATGAACCACTAAATGGCCATAGTTACCTGAACTTTCTACAAGAAGAACTACCCCAACTGCTTCAAGGTCTCGACAAGGATGAGCTTGACAGTATGTGGTTCCAGCACGATGGTGCGCCTCCGCATTACCATCGTGAAGTTCGTGCGTTTTTGGACCAACGATATCCGCAAAAATGGATTGGACGTGGGAGTTTCATTGAGTGGCCACCAAGGTCTTGCGACATCACCCCATTAGATTTCTTCCTATGGGGTTATATTAAAAATAAGGTGTATGTTAATCCACCAACAACAGTGGAAGATATGCGAAACAGGATTAGGGATACCTGTAGAAAAATGACGCCATTAATTTTGTCCAGGGTCCGAGAAAATCTGCAAAAAAGACTAAATTTGTGCATTGCACAAGAGGGTCGTTTATTCGAACACTTATTAAAAAGAAATAATTAATCTCAGTATTTAATAGGTAATTTTTTTGTTTCAATTTAGTATAAAAGTAAATATGTATTTGCCTTGTCGTTATTATTTTTTCACATTATGTTTAATTAAACTATTGCCGTTGTAATATAACGAATAATGTATTTCATCATATTTAACCACATTCTGTTTGTTTCTGTAGTTTCTTTTTATTATTTTACATGGCTACTATGATAATGAAGACTATTTCTGTAAAAAAAGTATGAAAAAAATAAAAACTGAAATATCTCAAAAACTATTATAAATCGATATAGGATATATTGAACAAAACTTTTAGGGTTTTTATTACTCTATTAAATAACATGAAAATATACAGGGTGTACCATTTAAAAAAAAAGATATTTATTCATTTAAACTTGTTCAAATTTGAGCCGATGTGTTCAACACCCTGTAGCTTTTATTGCAAATATTAGGTAAAAATTATGTTAACTTGTCCTTGGCCTTGCTAAGTTCCAAATTTGAATATATTTGTCACAAAATTGAAAACGTTATTTAGGATTGAATTGATGCTTGAAAATGTGACTTTTTTTCTTTAAACTTAATTATCTCAGAAACTATAAAGTTTTGTTATAGTAAACCCTTAATAAAAAAGATTTAAAATTATAAGCTAAATCGAAAATACGATTCGTATATAGGGTGTTCTATTTAAAAAAAATAAAACTTTATGCTGTCTCTAGTTTTTTGGCTCACCCTGTAGAGTCCTAAATATTTTTAAAATCTGCGTAAAAATAAACTGTATCAAACAATAAATATAGTTTCTTTGTTAATTTCACCGAAAAGGCACAAACTTACTTCATCCAATCGTTGACTCACCCTGTACATGTCTGCCGGTACTGACGGAAACCAATGAGTTTGAAACCGGTGTACAGATGACGGTGCACTACCTATGGGAAAAATTTTCACCTTTTCCTGGTAGCAGAATTTTTTGACCTCATATTAATGTTGATACATACCTTAAATTCAATTAACACTGGTTGTATATTTAATGTACATAATCACCTTAAAAAGTATTGATCAAACTTTAAATTTAATAAATGATTACATTAAATTTAATTGAAATATGAGTTTATTTCCTGAGAATTCCACTCCAATTCTCTCTCCCTATTAGTTTCAATCGCCTAATAGTCTTGTCACTGGAGCTGTAATGAACAAAGAGCAAAATTCACAAAAAATAACTGGCAATTTTACAACTCCGATCCGAGATATATCGGTAAGATATTATGTCTGCTAACAACCGACATCAGAGTGTAAAATATCAACAATGAAACGACGTTGGAAAAATGAAATAAAATTTAAAAAAAAAATATTTCATTTAATTTTACTTCTTACTACTCCGATGTATGTACAGACGTCCACTGAGTGTTGATATTTTAATTTTTCGAACAAGTAGGTAGACAGGTATTTGACAATATAAATAATTCAAGCCAATAAAACATTATTCTTTTCTTATGCAGTCAAGTACTCCCACTATAATCAATATCATTCATCTGAGTCAACTTGAACTAACCTACACTAACCTGGATTACGTTCAAGATTTAAAAATCGCTTTCTTTTGTTCAGTAGAATATTTTTACTATCTTTGACATTTTAATTAGTTTTTTCCAAATTTGTATTAAAAACAAGAAAAGAAGTGTCAAAACAAGCAAGTAATACCATTTTTACTATTCTTCAATTTTCTGGTCTTCAAATTCAGGATTGGTTTGACATAGCCCTTCATTTTTGTCTGCCTTGCGCAAAATACCTAGTTTTTTTATTGTCTTTAATGTTCCAAAAAAAAAGAGGGAAAGGTTAATGAATTATAAAAATATTTTATATAATCGATATCTACTGGTTTGTAGGTCGATGCGAGTGTGGCTGCATCGATGCAAACTTCAGTTATATATCGAGAATTCCAAGTGTAACTACTCTGCTGATGTAGCTTTGTTAGTACCCATTCAAAAGAATATTTCCTAACACAACAACAAAATTATCAGCTTAAATTTATTGAATTATAAACCAATATGCTTCCGTGATGCCATTTTCAAAAAATTATTTTAAAATTTTCAGTGAATTTTCAACGCCCAAAAAGTAGTTTTTCAAAAGTTATTGATCAAAAATTGTTAGTTTTCTTTAAACAGTAAATCCCAAAATATTTCCAGGACATTTTCAATTATTAACAAGTTTAAAAAAACTTTTCACTAATTTTTAATAAAATAGTGAACCCAACAAATTCTTTATTGATCAATATCCAAATATTTTTGAAATATGATATGATATAAAAACAAATTGAATTTAAATTTAATTATAAATGACCCATAAAGATTTTTAAACAGTGGAAGTCTTACAATATTTAAAATGAAAAAGAACAATTATGGTGCTATAAATCTTCATAACTCAAAACAGATTAGTAACGGTAGAAAAATATTGATTTCATTGGCCTTCTATAAATGCCCATTATTAACTTTAATACCTTTTGATACCCAATATCCTTCCAGCTACCAATAATCCCATTCGACATAAATTATATGAATTGTGACTTTTACAACCAATTCAGTCACTTGTACCTTTAAAGTGACATCCTAAACCCCCATTTTGCAAACAATGGAAATATTGTGTTGACTTTATAAAATGGTTTAATGTACAGGGTGTATCATATACTTCTATGCAACTGGTTTGTAAAATTTATGAATTGTTAAGGTTTTATTCAGTAGCCATTTTGCCTCTTCATTTATGTCTACCTCTGGATGGTTCAGAGAAAACATTATTATTTATATATATATATATATATATATATATATATATATATATATATATATATATATATATATATATATATATATATAAAATTCTTCCGAACTCAATGGTGAACAGAGCAACCTGATGGTCCTTTAATTCTAATAATGATAACTACTAACTTATTTGATTGTTTGTAAGCATTAGCAAGCTAATTTGCTTGTCATACCATATATGTTCAACTGAGTAAGTTAAACCATTCATAGACACTGGGTACATGGTACCAGCTCGCCAAACCATTTGAGCATAATGGCCGAACGTTTACTCAAAGTAAAGTTTGAGAGTTGCTATGTAATATTTCCCTAATTGATTAACATTAGAAGATTATCACACATGTCTTCTTAGTAAGGTGGCTAAAAACAAATCAAACTATACCTCAAAGAAACCTACAAAACGTATAGGGTTTGGCCTGAGTAGAAGTCACGGGGATTATGGCAATATGCCCCAAAGAGGCAACGGTGAACTACTCCTGGCTATGACGAAGGAGGCAACAACGAATGCTCTGACGCTAGTCTAAATAGAAAACTTCACACCTGGAAATTATGAAGATTCTGGATACAATTCCAATATAATCCATATCTAAACCAATAGACTTCATATCCATAAGTTATGGCTTTGATATAAACTATAAAATAGTAACGAGCTACTACTAAATTAATGCAAATTGATTTACCGTTGGCACCAAGATAAAAGAGGAGGTTGGAGTGGGAGTACCAGACACAAGCCTTAATCTCCCTAAATCTCTAGAAAACACCCGCTGAGAAGACCAAAATATTCATACTCACAACCAAGAAACGCTAAAAGCTCTCAAGTCAAACGCTCCATGTTGCATATAAATTTATTTGAGCAAATTTAAACTGTAAGACATGTCTGAAATCCAAATAATTCATTCAAACTGAAGTTTTTCCACCTAGTATAACTAACAAGGTGGTACTATAGTTTTTATGTTCTCATAGAGTTTATTTTCTCAATGATTGTGCCCTTATTGAGTTCAGAATCTACATTTTATTTTAATTTGTATTTTCCTTTGCTCATCCGAAGACGATTTCTTTTTTGTATAATAAGATGTAAACTACTCATCCCATAAACTGAATAATAGAACCTCGCAATGCCGATGTTGCGGGGGCGGGTCTAGACCCTTCACTTGGAGGAGAAGGGCGATATCACAAGAGCAAAGGAAATGTCAAAATTACCCAATATGGATACAAAGCAGTATGGCAAGCGAAAGCGCGTTGACAGAATTAATTCAATAAGCCCAAGCTCCCAAAATCATATAACCGATGTTTTAGCGATGTCCACGTTCCCAATGCAGCAAGCAAACGAATCTCGGAATTCAAAGCTCTTCACCCTCCCTTTGAATCTGCCACTATGTTATAGGAAGTGAATCAGATTCTACAAATTTGTCACTTGCTCAAATTTCTTTTGAAAGCATACTTTTTGATATGAATTTCGTTCTCTATATTCTTCGTTTGGTTAACGACCGTATTACGTTAAAAGCTTCGATTGCACATGTAAACGCTGGTTAACAATTGGTCTACACAACGCAGTTTACGCAAACGAATTGATTGATAACTTGGTCCTTCTCTAAGAACCTTCAGTGTAACTCTAAAACTGGTCTAAGTTGAAAATAAAGGGTTTAAACTGCTATGCGCAACAATAAATGAACCAAGTTTTGAATGAACACAAAAATAAAGAATCATTTTCTTTTATGATCAAACCGGAAAAGCGAAAAATTTTCGGGAGACAAATAATTCTCTTACCGATTTCTCATTGATTTTTATTCTTAAGTTTTCTATAAAAAGATTTTCTTTACATATTTTAACAATAAATTTAATCATAAATTGTTACGAAATTTTTGTAATTCCGTCACTCAATTTTTTCGAATACCCTCATAAAGGTGTATAAATACTCTAATCGTTCTGTATGAGCAACTAAGATAGTGCGTAAGTCATTATGGATTTCAAGTAAACATCATTCATTGAATCATTTTGTCGTATTTGTCAGTGTTTTGTTTTCAAAAGGGTGTTTTAGTGAAACATACTTACTTTTTTTAATAACGTAACTTATTTGGTTTGGAAAAGTTTTGGATTATTCTTGTTGATTTAGTCACTTTTTTGATTGATGACATATTAAAAAAAACTGTCAAATATTTTTTATTTGAAGGTTATTCCTGTGGTAGTAGACCGGAACCATAAACTCTTGGTCTTTTTTCGCTGACTATGAAAGAACGAGGTACGTCTATTTGTTCTCTTAAGTTTTTTTTTCCAAAATTTAGCAGCTTATCTTCTCTGAGATACAAATTACTTTTTGGTTAATTATATTAGGTTAGAGCAAAAAGTTAAATATGAAATTTTAAAACATAATTATTAGATAACAAAAATCTAAAATAACACTTATGCTTTTTTTGAGAAATCACAGGTTTTATATTATCAAATAAGCCCTCTTGCGGCCTATTTGGAAAAGTAAAAATATTTAATTTAATTATATTGATTTTTTTTTTAAATATTATTATATATAGTATTTTTTGAATCACAATATTTATTGCTTCCCCTTTCTTTATTTTAAAGGTTAGAGATAAAAGTTAATAAAATAACTTTTCCAGATGCATAGACCATGAAATTATTTATTTTTAATAATTTCCTATTGCTCCGGGGTATATTTCAGATGTTCGTTTGTACTGTTTAAGATAACAGTCCGGCATCAAGTTTGAGGGTAATATCCTGCCGATATTTTACGATATGGGGATTTTAAGTAGACAGTTGTTTTCTGTGCATTTTGCTCTCAGTTCGTTATAGTTCCACTGATGAGACCATTAGGTAGTCGAAACTAGTATGGAGAGAGAATCAGAGTGGAATTCGCAGAGAATATACTCTCTGTCCCCTTTCTTATCGGTCGTAAGGACAATAAAATAACTTTTCCAAATGCATAAACCGTGAAACTATTTATTTTTATTTTTAATATATATATATATATATATATATATATATATATATATATATATATATATATATACATATCTTAAAATTTTTCCGTATAGGATTCTTAGGAATGAGGTTCATTGATACTCCGGGATGTTATGGGTTCATTTAATAGACATAAAACACATAAATAAGACGTTTCAGCTATTGTATAGTCTCCATCAGTTACAATTAGTCTGTCATAACAAATATAAAATAAAAATTATTTACAATTAAAATATAGATATATAATAAGTTAAAACTTGAGACACTGCACACAAAGGTAATTAAAATGGTACGAAACCAAGATCAGATTTTCAAAATTCAAGATGGTGAACCCAATAATAACCCAATTCTCTAAATTTCGACAATTCAACCTAGGATTTGTGATTAGCGACTCCAAATACCCCCGTATACCAAATTTAGTGCAGATCGGTTGATTTTTAAGAAATACGTCTGCCACATTGGATCTGCCATCTTGAATTTTGCAAAATCGACGTCGGGTTCATAACTAGCGACCCCAAAAACCCTCGTATACCAAATTTGGTGCAAATCGGTTTATTCTCAAAAATTCGGCCACTATAATGGATTTTTGACCGCCATGTTAGATTTTGTCAACCTGCCATGCCAGCTTTTTAGAGGCGTCCATCAGATGAAATTTTTTTTTTTTAGACACTCGATTTTTCTACGGCTTCTGGCCGCCATACTGGATTTTTCAAAGGCGCACTAGGTATTTGAAAGTAGATGCTCTAAGATTTAAAATGAGCCCTTGTTAAATTTTTTTAGTTGTTTCTTATTTTGGTCGTAGCTCTGATTCGGTTGACGCGAATTGTCGCATATATATATATATATATATATATATATATATATATATATATATATATATATATATATATATATATATATATATATACAGTTGGATGAAGTAGGTTTGTGCCTTTTCGGTGAAATTAACAAAGAAACTATATTTATTGTTTGATACAGTTTATTTTTACGCAGATTTTAAAAATATTTAGGACTCTACAGGGTGAGCCAAAAAACAAGGACAGCATAAAGTTGTATTTTTTTAAATAGAACACCCTATATACGAATCGTATTTTCGATTTAGCTTATAATTTTAAATCTTTTTTATTAAGGGTTTACTATAACAAAACTTTATAGTTTCTGAGATAATTAAGTTTAAAAAAAAAGTCACTTTTTCAAGCATCAATTCAATCCTAAATAACGTTTTCAATTTTGTGACAAATATATTCAAATTTGGAATTTAGCAAGGCCAAGGACAAGTTAACATAATTTTTACCTAATATTTGCAGTAAAAGCTACAGGGTGTTGAACACATCGGCTCAAATTTGAACAAGTTTAAATGGATAAATATCTTTTTTTTTAAATGGTACACCCTGTATATTTTTATGTTATTTAATAGAGTAATAAAAACCCTAAAAGTTTTGTTTAATATATCCTATACCTATTTATAATAGTTTTTGAGATATTTCAGTTTTTCTTATTTTCCATTCTTTTTTACAGAAATAGTCTTCATTATCATAGTAGCCATGTAAAATAATAAAAAGAAACTACAGAAACAAACAGAATGTGGTTAAATATGATGAAATACATTATTCGTTATATTACAACGGCAATAGTTTAATTAAACATAATGTAAAAAAATTAACACAACAATAACGACAAGGCAAATACATATTTACTTTTATACTAAATTGAAACAAAAAAATTACCTATTAAATACTGAGATTAATTATTTCTTTTTAATAACTGTTCGAATAAACGACCCTCTTGTGCAATGCACAAATTTAGTCTTTTTTGCAGATTTTCTCGGACCCTGGACAAAATTAGTGGCGTTATTATTCTACAGGTATCCCTAATCCTGTTTCGCATATCTTCCACTGTTGTTGGTGGATTAACATACACCTTATTTTTAATATAACCCTACAGGAAGAAATCTAATGGGGTGATGTCGCAAGACCTTGGTGGCCACTCAATGAAACCCCCACGGCCAATCCATTTTTGCGGATATCGTTGGTCCAAAAACGCACGAACTTCACGATGGTAATGCGGAGGCGCACCATCGTGCTGGAACCACATACTGTCGAGCTCATCCCTATCGAGACCTTGAAGCAGTTGGGGTAGTTCTTCTTGTAGAAAGTTCAAGTAACTATGGCCATTTAGTGGTTTATTAAAAAAGTGGGGTCCAATAATTCGATTATGATGAATACCACACCAAACATTTAATGACCAGTGGTTTTGATGTTGCACCTCTCTAATCCAAAATGGGTTTTCTCTGGCATAATAATGCATGTTGCGTCTATTTACGGCACCCTTACTTTTAAAAGTAGCTTCATCACTAAACATTACCTTGCATATTAAATCTGGATTTAATTGAATCTCCGCATTTATTGTACGACAAAAATTTACACGACTTTCAAAATCCTGTCCATGCAATTCTTGGTGTAATTCCATGTGATATGGATGATACCTATATTTCTTGATAGTACGATTAGCGATGGATTGTGATGTTTCACATAATGCTGCTAACTGACGGCTACCAATATAAGGATTTTCCTGAACATTTAACAATACTTGTAGTTCTTTTTCTTCATTAGTTACTGGTTTGTTGACCACTTTACGTTTTGGATAATCAACAGTACCAGAAGAATCAAATCTTTGCATTAAGTTTTTGAAAAGTATGGGTATTAGGCTGGCGTCGATCAGGATACTTCATTTTGTAAATTTTTTGAGCAAGAAGGCAATTTTTTTGAGCCTCTCCTATTGTATAAATCATATCTATTAACTCATTCTTTGGAAAATTCATTTTACAATATAAGATGAATGCAAAAAAAACTAAACTACACTACATAAAAACCAAAAGAAGCGATTGCGGTTATAAATTTGACACACAGAAAAATGTTCTTTTACATTGTTTTTGCCATGGCTACTATGATAATGAAGACTATTTCTGTAAAAAAGTATGGAAAATAAGAAAAACTGAAATATCTCAAAAACTATTATAAATAGGTATAGGATATATTGAACAAAACTTTTAGGGTTTTTATTACTCTATTAAATAACATGAAAATATACAGGGTGTACCATTTAAAAAAAAAAGATATTTATCCATTTAAACTTGTTCAAATTTGAGCCGATGTGTTCAACACCCTGTAGCTTTTATTGCAAATATTAGGTAAAAATTATGTTAACTTGTCCTTGGCCTTGCTAAATTCCAAATTTGAATATATTTGTCACAAAATTGAAAACGTTATTTAGGATTGAATTGATGCTTGAAAATGTGACTTTTTTTCTTTAAACTTAATTATCTCAGAAACTATAAAGTTTTGTTATAGTAAACCCTAAATAAAAAAGATTTAAAATTGTAAGCTAAATCGAAAATACGATTCGTATATAGGGTGTTCTATTTAAAAAAATACAACTTTATGCTGTCCTAGTTTTTTGGCTCACCCTGTAGAGTCCTAAATATTTTTAAAATCTGCGTAAAAATAAACTGTATCAAACAATAAATATAGTTTCTTTGTTAATTTCACCGAAAAGGCACAAACCTACTTCATCCAATCGTTGACTCACCCTGTATATATATATATATATATATATATATATATATATATATATATATATATATGAATAGTTTGGTTATTCCGGGTTTCAATCCGTTCGTTCAAAAAATCGTTTTCACGACGTTTCGCCAAAATCTCATTTGGCATTTTCAAGTGCGGTTCATGTCGTTACTCGCTGAGAACTCATGTCGGTACCCTGATGAGTCTAATAGAGACGAAACATGTACATCTGCCGTATCACTGTAGCGGGGAGTGTAAGTTTTGACTTTCTTCTCGGTATGGTGGTACAGGTAGGCCATCATCTCGATGGTGGTGGAATAGGATAAATTGTGTTCCTTAGCAATTTGTTCCAACTGTGCAACCTTTAACACGGAAAGGATATGGTTGGAATGAAGTTTGCATTTACTGTTCGCATTTTACTTCATTCATATACGGAACTGCATATAGTTGTATGTTTGCTGAATGTGATTTCAGCACTACAACGGCATAATGTGGATATATCCACTGCTAGTGAAGGCCGCATAAACATATATATATATATATATATATATATATATATATATATATATATATATATATATATATATATACAAAGATTTTAAAAAAATTAGTTAAAGCCGCAACAATCTGTTAAAAGTGGAGCGGCATTAAAACTGGTACGGAAACTCGGATCGCACATACTGAAAGGCTGAGAAACGCTGATTTAAGTTATTTGTCAAAATTATATCGCTTCAAAGTAAATGAATTCTTTCTTTATGTCGATTCGAATCATCTGTGGAATAGTTCAGATAATATCAAGTATCTAAACGGCTTAATATTTTATTTTCCCACCAAAAATGCTTAATAAACACCTTTAAAAGTACAATTTTAAAATAATGGTACTCTTTTAAACATAATTTTACCGCAATTTTTCTACTAGTTTAATTCTCATGGTTTAAAAGACCATAAAGAAATGACCTCTGGTATGCGGGCAGACAGTTTATAAGAAAGGTCAATACGTGAGGGCTTAAAGAATGGGACATGCCTCGCAAGGTGTTTGGTGCTTAGACCACAATTTATAGGAAGTTACAAGTTTTTTAGAAATAAAATAAGTCTAATGGGGACCAGGTGCCGGCGTCGGGCAGGATACTAGATGGTATACTGTTTTACTATTGTTTCAAATGCATCATAAAGAAAGTAAGCGTAAAAGGTCAAGCTTCATATAGTTTTCCAGAGCAGACAGTGAAAATGCATGCAAATTTTATTGTATTTAGATAGTGGCGCTATCAGATCTGAAGTGCCAAGGTATTTAAAAATAGAAGGCGCTAAATCTTGTGAATAGAGGTGATATTCAAGCAATCCGAACTGTAATCCAGTGATTTTTGCCACCGTCAAAAAGCTTGTGTGAGCAGAATCATGCACCTGCTCAGAGCCAGACGACAGACTAATAAGCTTTGATGTGGAAAGTCTGTATACTAATGTACTATTAGGGGAATCACTAGACATAATCAAAACTAGACTTTCAAATAATAGTACTTTATCAGATCGAACCTCGTTACCACTGGACGGGGTAATGGATCTTTTGAAGTGTTGCCTGCGTAGTGCTTATTTTCAAGTTAAAGGACAGGTTCTACACTCAGGACGACGGACTTCCAATGGGTTCTTCACTCTCTCCAGCTGTCGCCAATATATAATTAGAATGGTTCGAAACTCGTACCATAATAACGGCAACAGTAAAACCGAAAGTCTGGTTGAGATATGTCGATGATACTTTCATCGTATGGAAGGGCAATGATCAAGAACTTAATGATTTCTTGAAACATCTAAATAACATTCGACCTAAAATTAAGTTTACAATGGAAAAAGAAGTAAATGATCAATTGCCTTTCCTAGATATCATGGTGAATCGCTCAAACGAAACAATTAAAACTTTAGTATACAGAAAGCCAACACATACTGGACAATATCTTAATCATAGTTCTAATCATTCGGTTGTAACAAAACGGGGAATTATACGCAACCTCTAGAATCGCGCTATATCTATATGCAATAATGCTGATTCATTGGAAAAAGAGGTAGCAAATATTAAATCCGATTTACAACAGAATGGTTATCTTTTGAAACTAACTGACGATGTTATAAATAACTTTAGAACAACGAACACTGGACAGCAAGAAACACATTCCTTCTTCACAATTCCGTACATTAAGGGAACTTCAGAGAAAATAAGACGAATTGCCGGTATTTATAATATAAAAACTGCCTTTAAATCAGGAAATACACTTAGAGCTCATTTAACAGAAACAAAACCAAAAAATACCCATAAGAAAGAATGTGTTTACAAAGTTCCATGTGAGTGTGGTGAAAGGTATATTGGAGAAACCAAATGGCCACTAACAGTTAGAATTAAGGAACATAAAACTCATACACAAAAAGAGGAAACGCCGAGATCAGGTATTGTAGAACACGCCTGGGATAAACAACACCAGATAAAATGGTCTGAGGCTGCAGCAATATATATGGAACCCAACATGAAAAAAAGAAAATTTATAGAAGCAGCATACATTAAAAACAATAATGGAATCTTCAGTAAACCGAGTGTTGAGATACCTAATCTTAAGCAACCACTACTTTGTAACATCAAATCGTTGAGGTGTGTACTGTGAAGCGAAACTTTGCGCTTCAGTGGACACAGTCCCTATATAAGCTCGTAGTCTTAAGACAAAACATTCAGTTTATACTTGATAACGATTAGAGATACAACCTAATCGAAACGTCGTAAAAATAAATAAAAATAAAGAAAATGCAAGTCAACCACATTTTAGTTAAAAATTTAATGTTTCTAAAAAAAGTCATTACTGATAAAATCCCCCATATCATACATAGTCGTAAAAAAATATCATACATGGTTGTAAATATCTAAAATAAACCAAGAGTAAACTACCTCCAAATCCTTCAATTACATGAAAAAATGTTATTATTTCAAAGCTCTAAAATTTGTTTACTTTTTATTACCTTTATCACTGAGATGATGTATTAATATTTTTTTATTTCCTCAGTGACAATATTTAATATTCAAGAAATGTAAACTAACCTGAACTAACAGGGAATCATCAAATCAACATTCGATTTTAACATGAGACAAAAACTTTCTTCAAAATGAGTTTTTCTAGAAACATAAAATTTTTAGTCTATTTGTTCTCTTGTAAACTATCCAGGGACATCCTGCATAAAGAAAATGAAAAGAAACTAAGTGAAGATCACTTTGAACGCAATTTTCAAGTTATCTAAACATTGGTAATAAAGCACACAGACCGACAGTACTATGGCAAATATCACCTGAAACAAAGCCATGACCTAAAAAGCATACACCTTCAGTTTGGCTACTAATATTCCGTGATTCACACAGTCGAATGCTTACGTGAAATCGGAAGATATACCTGCGGCAAGTCATGCATCATCATACAATAATATAGATATTTCAGAAAAGAAGAAACTGTATAGTTTGCTAGAAATTTATCTTAACTTATATAGTAGACATTTTATACGATTATAATAACTGTCCACCATAAACTAAATAGAGATTGGAAGCTCCTATCCATATTTCAACGATATCGATTCAAGATTTTACACTTGATTGGCTTTTTATGTATTTTAAAGACAAAACTGGCACAAGAAATTTATTGAAGCCCATAGTAATAAATAACTAAAGGCATAAAATCATAGCAGTGTACCATAACAGAATTAAAGCAGAAACAAGACAGGAGATACAAAGTCATATTAAAATAAGTTGATACCTTTTTAATACCGTGTGGGCTGCCATATTTTCATACATATTAATGTGGAGCGCCATTGTTCTTAATGGTTCTTAATGTAGTGTTACTGTTTTTATTAAACTAGTTCATATTATTCTAAAACTCTTCATTCTTGTTTAGAAAATTAACGAATTCCGTAGTTGTCCGCGGAATTATAATTAAAATATTTGTCAGTACAATAGTAGTTTTTTTTTGGAAAAAAAATTACAGTTATTTTAGCAAATTAATTACAAATTATAATTATAAATTAACTATTATGTACCGGGTGAGTCAACGATTGGATGAAGTAAGTTTGTGCCTATTCGGTGAAATTTACAAAGAAACTATATTTATTGTTCGATACAGTTTATTTTTACGCAGATTTTAAAAATATTTAGGACTCTACAGGGTGAGCCAAAAAACTAGGACAGCATAAAGTTGTATTTTTTAAATAGAACACCCTATATACGAATCGTATTTTTGATTTAGCTTATAATTTTAAATCTTTTTTATTAAGGGTTTACTATAACAAAACTTTATAGTTTCTGAGATAATTAAGTTTAAAGAAAAAAAGTCACATTTTCAAGCATCAATTCAATCCTAAATAACGTTTTCAATTTTGTGACAAATATATTCAAATTTGGAATTTAGCAAGGCCAAGGACAAGTTAACATAATTTTTACCTAATATTTGCAATAAAAGCTACAGGGTGTTGAACACATCGGCTCAAATTTGAACAAGTTTAAATGAATAAATATCTTTTTTTTAAATGGTACACCCTGTATATTTTCATGTTATTTAATAGAGTAATAAAAACCCTAAAAGTTTTGTTCAATATATCCTATACCTATTTATAATAGTTTTTGAAATATTTCAGTTTTTCTTATTTTCCATACTTTTTTACAGAAATAGTCTTCATTATCATAGTATCATGGCAAAAACAATGTAAACGAAGATTTTTCTGTGTGTCAAATTTATAACCGCAATCGCTTCTTTTGGTTTTTATGTAGTGTAGTTTGGTTTTTTTTGCATTCATCTTATATTGTAAAATGAATTTTCCAAAGAATGAGTTAATAGATATGATTTATACAATAGGAGAGGCTCAAAAAAATTGCCTTCTTGCTCAAAGAATTTACAAAATGAAGTATCCTGATCGACGCCAGCCTAATGCCCATACTTTTCAAAACTTAATGCAAAGATTTGATTCTTCTGGTACTGTTGATTATCCAAAACGTAAAGTGGTCAACAAACCAGTAACTAATGAAGAAAAAGAACTACAAGTATTGTTAAATGTTCAGGAAAATCCTTATATTGGTAGCCGTCAGTTAGCAGCATTATGTGAAACATCACAATCCACCGCTAATCGTACTACTAAGAAATATAGGTATCATTCATATCACATGGAATTACACCAAGAATTGCATGGACAGGATTTTGAAAGTCGTGTAAACTTTTGTCGTACAATAAATGCGGAGATTCAATTAAATCCAAATTTATTATGCAAGGTAATGTTTAGTGATGAAGCTACTTTTAGAAGTAACGGTGCCGTAAATAGACGCAACATGCATTATTATGCCACAGAAAACCCATTTTGGATTAGAGAGGTGCAACATCAAAACCATTGGTCATTAAATGTTTGGTGTGGTATTCATCATAATCGAATTATTGGACCCCACTTTTTTAATGAACCACTAAATGGCCATAGTTACCTGAACTTTCCACAAGAAGACCTACCCCAACTGCTTTAAGGTCTCGATAGGGATGAGCTCGACAGTATGTGGTTCCAGCACGATGGTGCGCCTCCGCATTACTATCGTGAAGTTTGTGCGTTTTTGGACCAACGATATCCGCAAAAATGGATTTGACGTGGGGGTTTCATTGAGTGGCCACCAAGGTCTTGCGACATCACCCCATTAAATTTCTTCCTATGGGGTTATATTAAAAATAAGATGTATGTTAATCCACTAACAACAGTGGAAGATATGCGAAACAGGATTAGGGATACCTGTAGAACAATAACGCCACTAATTTTGTCCAGGGTCCGAGAAAATCTGCAAAAAAGACTAAATTTGTGCATTGCACAAGAGGGTCGTTTATTCGAACACTTATTAAAAAGAAATAATTAATCTCAGTATTTAATAGGTAATTTTTTTGTTTCAATTTATTATAAAAGTAAATATGTATTTGCCTTGTCGTTATTGTTGTGTTAATTTTTTCACATTGTGTTTAATTAAACTATTGCCGTTGTAATATAACGAATAATGTATTTCATCATATTTAACCACATTCTGTTTCTTTCTGTAGTTTCTTTTAATTATTTTACATGGCTACTATGATAATGAAGACTATTTCTGTAAAAAAGTATGGAAAATAAGAAAAACTGAAATATCTCAAAAACTATTATAAATAGGTATAGGATATATTGAACAAAACTTTTAGGGTTTTTATTACTCTATTAAATAACATGAAAATATACAGGGTGTACCATTTAAAAAAAATATATTTATTCATTTAAACTTGTTCAAATTTGAGCCGATGTGTTCAACACCCTGTAGCTTTTATTGCAAATATTAGGTAAAAATTATGTTAACTTGTCCTTGGCCTTGCTAAATTTCAAATTTGAATATATTTGTCACAAAATTGAAAACGTTATTTAGGATTGAATTGATGCTTGAAAATGTGACTTTTTTTCTTTAAACTTAATTATCTCAGAAACTATAAAGTTTTGTTATAGTAAACTCTTAATAAAAAAGATTTAAAATTATAAGCTAAATACGATTCGTATATAGGGTGTTATATTTAAAAAAATACAACTTTATGCTGTCCTAGTTTTTTGGCTCACCCTGTAGAGTCCTAAATATTTTTAAAATCTGCGTAAAAATAAACTGTATCAAACAATAAATATAGTTTCTTTGTTAATTTCATCGAAAAGGCACAAACCGACTTCATCCAATCGTTGACTCACCCTGTACAATAGTAGTTTTTTTTTTGGAAAAAAAATTTACAGCTATTTCAGCAAATTAATTACAAATTATAATTATAAATTAACTATTATGTATTGTGGGTATTAGCGAACGCTTTATTTATGTGCAGATGAAAGTTTTAATAACTGGAGGGATATAGTATATTTATATATGTAATTAAAACTTTCAATAACATTGAGAAAATATTATTTTTGGTTCATGTATTAAAGATAGTTATTCTTGCATTTCAGTTTTATGCTTTTTCAATAATCGAGATTTTATATTATGGACAGTGCATGGATATTGAGCACTTTTTTAAAGGAACCAATATCAAAACGGGCTCTGATGCAAACTATGTTGTGAAAAGAAGGAAATAGCCTCTTATATCATGCATAAATGGACAGCACTGGCTCTCTAGAGATTAAACAGCCCTCAAGGAGTAATCCTTATCAAAAGGCAGGTAGCAAAAGGATTACTGACCTTCGGAACATCCTTTCTAACTAGACTTAAGGTACAAGGTAGCAAAAAATCTTTCTCGGGGTGAAAGCAATACAAACTTCAGCTTGGTATATGATATAATAATACATGTATAATTGTCAAACTATAGCAGGAAAGGAGGCAGAACAGATCTATAAATATTCGGGTATGAAACAAGCACAAAGAGTTGACCAACGAAGAATAACGACCGAATAAACCAAAGAAGTTCATAAGACGGGTGAGGCAATTTATGCATGCTCCGCACTCAGTCACTCTTTTGAAATTGAGCTGGACGAACATAGGGAGTCTGCAAAGGAAAGTCAGAACACTCCTGACAAATGCACACAAACATCAACCTCGAGTGCAACTCAGCGGATAATGCTACCCAGATACCACGGAGGAAAAGTGTCGGTCGATTTTGATAAGCAATTGGATCAACGACTAACAAATCTATGCTCATATTTTCACAGGCTGGCAGAGAACAACTGGTTTTCATTGTTGAAAAATCATCAATCACCCCGTCCAGTGGTAACGTGGTTCGATCTGATAAAGTAGTATCATTTGAAAGTCTAGTTTTGATTGTCTAGTGATTCCCCTAATGGTACATTAGTATACAGACTTTCCACATCAAAGCTTATTAGCCTGTCGTCTAGCTCTAGATTAATGCTACTAATAATGTTCACGAAATGTGTAGATTACCAAAAATTCATAAAACGAACATACCATTGAGGCCAATAACCAGCTCCAGAGGATCCCCAACAAATGCACTGACGCAGTTTCTTTTAAAAATCATACAACCTTTAGAAGGTAAAACAAACACATACGTTAAAAAATCTACACATTTCGTGAACATTATTAGTAGCATTAATCTAGAGCCAGACGACAGGCTAATAAGCTTTGATGTGGAAAGTATGTATACTAATGTACCATTTGGGGAATCACTAGACATAATCAAAACTAGACTTTCAAATGATACTACTTTATCAGATCGAACCACGTTACCACTGGACGGGGTGATGGACCTTTTGGAGTGTTTCCTGCGTAGTGCTTACTTTCAAGTAAAGGACAAGTTCTACGCTAAGGATGACGGGCTTCCGATGGATTCTTCACTCTCTCCAGTAATCGCCAATATATATATGGAATGATTCGAAACTCATGCCATAGAAACGGCAACAGTAAAACCGAAAGTCTGGTTGAGATATGTCGATGATACCTTCATCGTATGGATGGGCAATAACCAAGAACTTAATGATTTCTTGAAACATCTAAATACTATTCGACCTACAATTAAGTTTACCATGGAAAAAGAGGTAAATTATCATTTGCCCTTCCTAGATGTTATGGTGAACCGTTCAAACCAAACTATTAAAACTTCAGTATACAGAAAGCCAACATATACTGGACAATATCTTAATAATAGTTTTAACCATTCTGTTTTAGCAAAACGGGGAATTATACGCAACCTCTATAATCGGGCTATATCTATATGCAATAATGCCGATTCACTGGAAAAAGAGGTGGCAAATATTAAATCCGATTTACAATAGAATGGTTTTCCTTTAAAACTAATTGACGATGTTATAAATAATTTTAGAACAACGAACAATGGACAACAAGAAACACACCCCTTTTTCACAATTCCGTATATTAAGGGAACTTCAGAGAAAATAAGACGAATTGCCAGTAGTTATAATATAAAAACAGCCTTTAAATCAGGAAATACACTTAGAGCTCATTTAACAAAAACAAAACCAAGAAAGAATGTGTTTACAAAGTTCCATGTGAGTGTGGTGAAATGTATATTGGAGAAACCAAACGACCACTAGAAGTTAGAATTAAGGAACATAAAACTCATACACAAAAAGGGGAAACGTCGCGATCAGGTATTGCAGAACACGTTTGGGATAAACAACACCATATAAAATGGTCTGAGGCTGCGGCAATAAATATGGAATCCAACATGAAAAAAAGAAAATTTATAGAAGTAGCTTACATTAAAAACAATAATGGAATCTTTAGTAAACCGAGTGTTGATATACCTAATCTTTGGCAACCACTACTTTGTAACATCAAATCATTGAGGTGTGTAAAGTGAAGCGAAACTTTGCGCTTCAATGGACACAGTCCCTATATAAACTCGTAGTTTTAAGACAAAACATTCCCTGAGACAGAAGGCTAGAAAAGTCTTCCAGAAAGCAGAAGAGCACGACAATCCACTGATTAGACAAGCAGTGGACTATGATCCGGATGAGGACGCAAGAAAACACAAAAGACCTAGATTGCAGATCTAGGCATAGTAAATGGAAGGAAAGACGAAATAAGAAGGAAAATCGCGAAGACCAACTGGGAGCAGATCATGGGGAACATCCCCACTAGGACTGCACCAGCAAGGGATCGTAAAGAGCCCATTTTCTCCCCCTTTATTTTCAGGTTATGCAAGATGACGAGTGAATGTAGAGCGACCAACCTTACATTGCATGCGAAATGTAAGGCAGTGCGAAGCAATAGGTGCAAACGGCACGTGGAGCGGAAACACCAATGCGTGATGACCGGAGGTTTATAAGGCTTCGGCCCGGAAACCGATGGGACACCCGCAACGCACATTGTGAGTTATAGTACGCACTATAACTCACAGACGCGGGGACCTTCAGTCCGGGGGGGTTTTAGCCGGTAGGAATCCGGCACTACCTACACACTTAGTGTAGGTGTCTATGCAAGATTTCCCCTCCAGGAAAAAAAAAAAAAAACAAAACATTCAGTTTATACTTGATAACGATTAGAGATACAACCTAATCGAAACGTCGTAAAAATAAAGACAATGCAAGTCCGACAACCACATTTTAGTCAATAAATAACTCTGATACAAAGAATAAGTTATTTAAGCGAAGACGACCAGTCGTCAAATATTATTATTCACTAACTTAATGTAATTCTTGTCTTATATTTTGCGGTTAGTCTACCAACATTCCCGAAAGCAATTATCCAAGAACACCACGGTAAGTGCTAGAGAACAAAAAAATTAAAGAAAATGAGTATCACAAATTTCCTTCCTCGATCTAAAACCTTTTCACGGACTATCAATAAGCCACATAAGAGAAAAAATTCCGAGCTGGAAATAAAATCAGACACAAAACTTGTAGACTTCGACAAGTCATAAGATTCATAGTTTCATCGCCAAAGATTACAAAAGTGCCTACAGAATTTCCTAAAAGGAACCTTCGATGGTCTCCTCACAGGACACTGGCCTTTAAGATACAATCTTAAACAAATGACCAAGCAGTGAGATTTGCAGTTTCTCCGATCAGTCAGTGGAACATCTGCTCAGAAAATACAGTTTTAATGCAATAAGGAACGTAATTTTCAAGAAATCAACAAATTTCGCTAATGAAAAAAAAAATACCAACGTGTTTCCTGTTAAACACAAGCCAACAAGTAAAGAAAACAAAAAACAGGTAGTTTTTAAGTACAACAATTACCAAACCTGTAGAAACGACAAAATAAAAAAATCACTTCTCCTTAGACTAGTTTACTAAAAGTGGAAACGAAGTAAACAATAATAGATAGTAAAGAAATTCTCTTAGGTTTAGTTATAAACGTATATATCGTATTAAAAAATATAATTTCAAACACATGAAATATCATCTGAAAAAATTGAGAAAATGTTAATGAAAGCACTACATAGATGTGAGGTTTAAATTCAAAATTTTTTGGATAGAAGGTAGGTCTAAGAAAGACAACTTAAGTTGGCAACCCGTTACAAACTACAATTTACCAACACAATGTTGAAGTATCAACATTAATTTAATAATATGAAGTATATTTGTTCGCCTTACTTTTCAGTTAAAAACAATTAATTTTAATTATAATTTTGTTCTACAACACCGAAAATTAAACAATTTTTCAACTCATCAAATTCAAGGTGTTCCATAACAAAAAAGTTCATTTATATTTTGATTAAATTGCTTGAAAAAACAACAATTTGTTAACCTACCGAAAAAATTCCTTTAATTAGTCCCATCACGTATTAACATTTTACAAACATCCCATATTAATAAAAAGTTAGTTAGTGGAGGTCTGACAACCTTTGCAGGTGTTTTCTTCGGCAATACCGACTACACACATACGTACACTCCAGGTTGCAAACGGAAGTAAACGACGTGTCTTCTTCACTACCACGGAAGTTCTTTAATTACATTTTAATATTCCTATTTTGCCTTTACAAACGTGCATTATTAAAAACATTTTAAGTCTTTGGACAGGTTTAATTGTGGGAAAAATACAAGGGATAATATTATTTAATTAATTTTTTATCTTTACAGTAAGAAAAGCATAGTCTGGGTGTAGAAAAAGAAGAACAGATTAATAATATCTGGATTTTAAAAATTATTTGAAACTTATTGCTTATTACCTAAGAAATATCAATAAACCACTTTTGGATAACAGATACTACAAATTCTAATCTTTTTTTAAAGATACATCATTTTAGTTCTGCGATTCATTTTGCTGAAGTTTAGTTTGGTACACGAATTATCGTACCCATAGACGAAGTACAAAATTTCGACCGTTGAGAGAATTTGACAGGAATGACATAGTTGGTCTCAGAGAGGCCGGATTGTCGCCTCTAGAAATCATTAGCGGCTCGTGACTATTTGGTCAAGTGGTGCAATACGTGCGAGAGGATAAAACAACAATGTGCTTAGATACCTATAATCAACTTAAGATTAATTTAACTGTATTTTTATGTTATCTCACCAGGTATAGAAAAGCTAAAACCATTTCTCATGTTAATCTTAGATATTTAGATAGTCTTTATTTTATTTAATTTACAAATTATCGCTGATACAAGTTTGTTATAATAAAAAAAAATACTGAGAAAAACTAAAAAGAAATTTGAAAAAGTTATTGGAAATAAGAAGAGAGCTAACCAGAAATAACAAAAAAAAATCCAGATTTTATTAAAATGGTCAGAAAAATGGCATGGTTAAATATTAGAAATTATCAAAAGAAACAAATCAAGAAATTAATAGAACAAAACAGAGGTTTCAATGTCTTTAAAACAAAATACACACAAAAAACAAATTAATAGGCTGATAGAGAGGAAAATATAACAGAGTATAGAAGAGATGTTACAAATAAGACAACGTTGGCTCTGAAGAGTTACACGACATCGAATAGGACGACATTGAGTCTTGAAACAGTTAAAAAATGGAAACGCAGCGGGCGAAGATCATGCTTGATATTATGAAAGAAAGGAGAGAAACTAAAATCCCTATTTAATTCCTACCTTCTCAAGGGAACAATACAACAGGACTGGAATATCGCGATAGTAATTCTGATATATAAAAAAGAAGACCCGAGCGATCTCCAAACCATAGACCAATGAGCCTATTATCACATATTTATAAAACCTTAATGAGGATAATAACAAATCGCCTAGAAACAAAACCTCACGAACAACTGTGATTGGTATCTATAGACTTCGTAACGGCTTTTGACACAGAAGAATTCTGGGCATTAATAAGGTCTATGAGAAGGGAAAGGATAGAACAGCAATACATTGATACTATTTACGAAATAAAAGAACTATTCCAAAAGTAAGATAAGGCTGTATGAAGACATCAAAGATAGAAATCCACACATGCGTTGGACAAGGAGATATTATATCACCTAAATTATTTACACTAGTCCTGGAGGATATATGCAAAGATCTGCACTGAGAGAATAAAAGCGTATAGCAGGAGAGAGACTTACCATCCTCAGAATTGCAGACCATGAAGTCACCTTTGCCACAGACTGTGCGGAACTAAGTAACATGCTTATGCTGGAAGCAAGAATGTTCGGCCTAGAAATGAACTTTACATAAACCAAATTTATGACAAAAAAGAGACAAATATAAAAACGAAAAACATAGATGGGCACCAAATATGAAAAGTTAACTCATATGTCTGTCTAGGTCAAGAAATAATAATGGGAAAGGATAACCATGAGTTCGAAGTAAACCATAGAATCCACGTGAGATAGATTGCTTATGATTAAATGCAACACCTCTTCAACTTCAATCTTTCCCTAAAACTAAAAACCAAAGTGTACATGCATTCTTTCAGTAAAACATATGGATTTCAATAAAAAAAAATAAAAAAATTGAAAGTGCACCAAACATCAATCGAACGAAGAATACTAGGAAAAACACTTAAAGACCATGATGAGTATAAGAAACAAAACTAAAGTCGAGGACATAGCAAGACGAATATGAACTTTAAAATGGAGCTGTGCTGAACATGTTGTCAGAAACACGAACAATTAGAGTGGAGAAATGACCAGATAGAGACCATGTGAAAGTAAGATAAACGCTGGCCGACCACAATAACGATAGTATGCCAATATCAAGAGAACAGCGTGACTGAATTAGTATCGGATGGAACAGAACAGGGATACCTGGAAAAATGTGAGAGAGGCCTATATGCAAAGAATAAACAACGGTTAGGAAGAAGAAGAAACATTTTTTGAATTTGTTAACAGGAATAGAACTACCAGTTATTTGTTAATTTTATCAATATTATAATAGATTTTTGATCATTTCTTAATCTAGTAAAGGTATCTCTTATCCAAAGAAATCAAATTCTAATGATAATTCAATGTGGTAACCGTGTTTCCGCACGAATCTTGTCCATGGAAGAAAATCCACATCAGTGAATTCTGATGAAGAATTTGTATATGTGGGATACCAAACTTTTCTAGTGACTAAAATGTGGTTATCAGATGTTGCATTGTCTTTATTTTTATTTATTTTTACGACGTTTCGATTAGGTTGTATCTCTAATAGTTATCAAATATAAACTCAATGTTTAGTTCAGATACAACCTAATCAAGACGTCGTAAAAATAAATAAAAATAAAGACAATGCAAGGCCTACAACCACATTTTAGTCAATCTTTGACATTGTCAACAATCTTAAAACAAACTTCTCTATATTTGAGTGCTTTCTTTCTTGAATATCAGTAACACTTCTACATTATTCCAAGCTTTGGTGTATTTCTTTTTTTAGGTATTATTTCATGAGTATTTTGATAGCGTTTATAGTAGTATTTTCATTCAATTTTTAATATATCGTTATTCGGTCTTTCCGAGCCTTTTTCGTTTTTCATTCGTTTTAATCTTTCTATTATTTCATAATATGTCATTTCCATTATCTTTTGTCAAAGATTATCAGATACATATTTTATATATTTTTATGCGGTTTAACTTATAGAATTAAATAAAATGAGTGGCGTATTATTTTTTCTTGAAAAAAAAAATATGGTGTACTTCGAAAACCGAGATGTGCCAAACTCACGTTTATATGAACTTTTTGCCTTTGAATTACTATATATAGGTTTATTATTTATTATCTAACTGCATACTTAATTAATACCCTGTATAAATAAAAAATATAGATACTTTAAGGGTAAATGAAACAATAGCATGATGTTGTAGTTAGATTATGTTATCCATCTTCATAATGTTTTTTGGGGTTAATGGTTTAATTCTAACATTTTCGAGTTAAAAGAAAGTTAGTAATTTCTTTTTGTAAACGTTCAAATTATTCGTTTTCTATCAAGAATCAAATACTATTATAGAGTAAGGAAACACAGCAACAAACAATTCGTATTTTTATTCATTTAGTACCCTTTTTATCAAATGAAAATTTTGCATTCATTGAAAACCTCTCAATAAACAGATTTGTTTTACTGGTCTTGAATTTTTATGATATCCCTTTTATATAGTAGAACGACTACAAGGCAGACTTTTGTCGCATTCCCAATTAAATATGAATATTAATACTAATACCATTTTAGTTGTTTTTAAAGCCCGTTGTGTAACAGCACATATTTCTTCCTCAAAAATTCATAGGAATGCTGTTGTTTTTTGTGTGCTGATAAATTTAATTTCAATATCTTACATAACTGTTTTTCTCATATCACGTATTTTTTTAGTCAATATCTCAAGAAAAAACAAAATACCCAAAATTCAATTCCTATATGAAAATGTTTTATTAATCATTATTAAATATAGAGGATCCATTAATTTAAAAAGATTTTGGAGAATTGAAAAACAAACATTAATCCTCTCTTAAGACCCATTCAAATGTTAAAGCTCTAAGACAATAGAAACTTTGGCTTTGAATTAATTTTTGAATAATTCCGAAAACTCACGATATGCAGACATAAACATTATTGTTACATAATTCCCATTTAAATTTAATAGTTTATAATAATTAAAAAAAAATACATTAAAACGTCATTTTTCTCCAATATTTCTGAAGGCAAAAAAGGGTCAATAATGCTATTTGCCATCTCTCTCACTCCAAACAGGACTGGTCGGCATGCAAATGCCCAAGTATACGGACGATGAATGTTGAAGATTATGCTATTCTTTTGGATAAGCTACAATAGAAAATCAAGGAAAAGAGACCAAGTCCGCCGAAGAAAAAATCTTTTTATCAGGACAACCCTTCAACCTCTCCCCAAACCTCAATAATATATTGCCTGAAAAAAGTATAGATCGTTGATATCGTATGATGGCCTAGTACAGCGAAGAAGAAACACCGTCTTCAATTTGACAAGGTTTGAAGAATGGTATATATAGAAAAGATGGGTGCGATGGGGACTGCCCCACACTCAGTCATTGAAGATAAATGAACCTTCCTGAATGAGGCCCTAAAGAGGGTTTATCGTCTCAATTGCCTAGGGCATCACAAAGCAGGAAATAGTTGGTATGCGTGAGGCTGTGAGAGCATAGAGGAAATATGCCCATTACTCATGCAAATAGAATATATGGAGCACTTTTTAAAAGCAGGTCACTTTTTGGAGACACTTTTATCAAACAAAGAAGATTGAGAGCAAGAGCAAACTCTTCCGAGAAATGGATCCTGGTGATTTACAAAAGAATGTCGACCAGATGAAACAGCTGAAGCTGGAGTATTCGGTAGGCGCATGGAAGTCAGAGTGTATAACTCTTCTGAACAGCATGCAATGTGGGAGGGACCTAAATAAAAATAAGACTACTGGCTGTAGACAGTGGGATATGAAGTCGTAGCGTCACGACTAGTGTCTGAATGCCAGGATATATTTGATAATCCGACAAAGAAGGACCACTCAACCAGAATCGTGTGGGTCCCGGGTCATTCGGATATATAAGAAAATAAAATAAACAGTTCATTTGACAAAAATATTTCAATTATTATTCGTAAAAGGAAACTTTAAAGTGGTGCTGCAAAGCCAATTTATTGAATAATAGGGGGAAGCTTCTGGAATAATAGGTGCAGAGAAATATAAAATTTGACCTAATGCACGACTAGGAATCATCTTTCCCTGAAGACGGAAGAACTGAGAATTGTGGTGGATATTGCTGACGGACGGAACATTGCCAACTGCGAAGCCATCTTTATAGAAATGGCATCATGGATAATCCAGTATGCAAATGAAGTCTGGAGGAGGATGAAACTAATGACTGTATTCTCAAAGAGTGCCCAGTACTCAACAGACTGAAGTAGAAAAGTTTTCTAAGATCCTAGAATGACTTGTGTCATAGTAGGATATAAAGGGCTCAGCAAAGACCAAGCATCAGCACTCTTATTCACTCATTCATTTGACCTCATCACAATGATGAACACCAACTTTGCACACTCAGACGGAAGCCCATGCAAAAAAGAGATCTAAGCATTGATGCAAGTGAATATGTTTAAAAGTATATTAGAAAAAGTAAATTTTTGTGTTTTTCTTGCTAGGCCAAAATATTTTCATCTCCTTCTGGTATATTAATTTTATTATAACACAAATTCTTAAAGGGGTTACTTTTATTTTCCCTGGCATGTATCTCAAACGTAATTTCAGAACTTAACTGGCAACTAAAAAGTTAAAATTATATAACATTTGCAACAAACGACTTATTAATTTATTCAATATTTCGATAAAATATTCATGTATTAAATATGGCAGTGTGAAAATTCACATATAGAAAATATATCATTTTAAAATTCACAGAATATAATTTGTATTTTAGATTCCTATCAATAATTATGCATTAACCCGCAAAAACTAAAACAATTTAAACACGCTATGTATCCTTGTGTGCTTTACTCTATAGATGACCTAAAAGTGATATTTTTTTATATTGGTAGTTTCATATTCATTTCCGTTTTCTAGTCATGCAAGTAATACACGTGAGAATGATTTTTGTTAAAATATTACAATTAAAATTAGTTTTCGTTTGTATATTTGTTTTTAATCCACATTCATGCATGCATGAATGGATAAAAGAGGGTAACGAAACATTTTTTTATATGAAATTACAAAAAAGCAACTGATTTTTTGGTAATATGTCTCATTTTTCAAAATTGGTGATAAGATACAAATTGGAGGATGGAATAAAAATTTTCCTGACTCTAAAAAATCTGTTAGGTTAGGTCATTGATTCCCAAAGGTACAGGAGTCAACTGTAACGTGCAAAAGGTCCATATGAACGGGAAAAAAATTGGAAGTGCATATGGGAGTCCGCGAAAGATGAACCTGAACTTTTAATTGATTAAAATCGATAAAAATATAATTCTATTTTCACCCCTATTTTTCCAGTTAAGAGTATGTTCCGGAGAGTAGATCGCGGCCATACTTTTTTCACAATTAACTGTTATCGAAATAAATAATTTAAGAAAATAAAACTCTCATTCAAACTCACAGGGTCGGAAATAAAAAAATATAATTCTATTCCCCTATTGTTTTCGCTAAGGGTTGGTTTCGGAGACACTATCTCGCCAAAACTATTCACGCTAGTCCTAGAGGACATTTTTAAGGAACTTAAATGGGACATCAAAGGTATAAACATCGACGGAATATACTTGAACCATCTCAGATTTGCTGATGACATAATCTTAATAGCAAGTAATCTCCAAGAATTGAACGAAATGCTACAACAGCTAAATGACGTATCCGCATCTGTAGGCTTTAACATGAACTACAACAAAACAAAAATAATGAGCCACGAACAGGCAAACATAACAATACAGAACCAGAGGATAGAAAACGTCGAACGCTATGTATACTTGGGTCATGACATCAGACTAGGGAAATGAAACCAGAATGCTGATAGCTGACACGGGCTGCTTTCGGTAAACTTGCATACATCCTGAAAAATAATTCAATTCCAATAAATCTAAAAAAAAAGTATACGACACATGCATATTACCGGTGTGTACATATGGATGAGAGACCATGTCCCTCACCAAAAAGTCCGCTAAAAAATTAGAAACAGTCCAAAGAGCGATAGAAAGAAACATGCTTGGAATATCATTGAGAGACAAGATTAGAAACACCGATATAAGACGCAGAACGAAAGTCAAAGACATCGTGAAGGAGGTTGCAAAGATGAAGTGGTGATGGGCTGGTCACATAGCCCGATATGAGGACAACAGATGGACACGAAGAATCCTGGAATGGAGACCGAGGGAGACAACAAGAAGCACGGGAAGACCTCAAAAAAGATGGGTAGACGACATAAGGACAGTGGCGGGCAAACAGTGGATGAGAAATAGCGAAGAATAGAGAAAGATGGAAACAATTGAGAGAGAGACCTACATCCAGGAGTAGATGGACAAAGGTTGACAAAGAGAGAGAGAGAGAGAGAGAGAGAGAGAGAGAAATTAGGAGGTACTTACTGGACACTCTGTATATACCCCGTTAAAGCTTGCTTTTGTAGAAGACCTCAAAAAAGATGGGTAGACGACATAAGAACAATGGCGGGCAAACAGTGGATGAGAAATAGCGAAGAATAGAGAAAGATGGAAACAATTGAGAGAGAGACCTACATCCAGGAGTAGATGGACAGAGGTTGACAAAGAGAGAGAGAGAGAGAGAGAGAGAGAGAGAGAGAGAAATTAGGAGGTACTTACTGGACACTCTGTATATACCCCGTTAAAGCTTGCTTTTGTAGTCGTGAGGGAAATAATAATGATTCTTTAGTTTTGATGGTCTCGGTAAAAAAGAGGGATGAGAAAATGCTTCACTAAGTATCTACTAAACGGCGCATAAGTCACAAACTGGTACAGCGTGATTTTTGTGATCTATTGGAGTCTACAAATAAGATTAAATGTCGATGAGAAGGTGCGAATATGATGCAGAAGCATTTTGTTATATGTGTGGTAAATTTATTAAAGAATAATATACAAAATGTTAGTTAGACAAAAATGTGAAGCTTACTAGCTACATTTTCAGTATATTATTGCGAATCAAGACAAGTTATCAGAAGAACAGGTAAAAGCTGGCATCTTTGTTGCTGCATTCAGATCCTCGTACAGATGCTTTGCATTGTTTTAAGGTAGTAATCTACGGTTTTCTTGGAGAAGAACAGAGCAAAAACGGCAAAGAAATAGTTGCTAATATCATAACTTAAAGGCCATGGGTTGTGAGATGTCTCTAAAATTATATATGCTGTATGTTCATTTAGATAAATTTAAATTCATACATATATATATATATATATATATATATATATATATATATATATATATATATATATATATATATGTATGATGAGGGTACTATATTTGGGGTTTAATTACAGAAAGTTCTTGTAAACATAATAAATCGAGTTGTTATTTTGTTAATTAATTTATTAATTAAATTTAATTAAATTAATATGAAAAAATATTTGGTTGAAAAACCAAAATCATTTATTTTCTCAAAATTTGAAATATCATTTTCCTGGCTGCACAAGCAAGTTATTTGGATAAATAGTCATTTTTCTTTGTTAGTATCACCAAACCTATAATAATCACGTACATAAATCTTAGGCACGATTAAAATAGATCTAATATACAAGTTCAAGTACATCAAAATTGTCTTCTTTGAGAGTCTGGAGATAAGTAAATATATTTTTTAATAACATTAATCTTTTTGAATTCCTCAGTGAATCCAATTGTCCATCATGACTTGAGCTAAATGTCATTCGATATTCTAATCAACCGCTTATATTCATATTAACTTTTTAAATTAATTTGTTTATTTTTTGTTTTTGCAATTTATATTATTTACTTTCTCTTTTTTCTTTTTTCTTTTTATCTGAATCTTAATAGACCAAATTCAATGGTACATGATCCGTCTGTATCTAACTATAAAGGACCAACGACTACCATAAGGATTGAATTAAGAGTTTAAATATTCAAAAAACTTAATTTTTGTTCACAGATAACTCATACTAAACATAGTCAAATTTAGAAGAAAATATAGGTAGTCTAGCGTTGATCATTTGCAGGTTGGTTTAATTCGATCATTTTCTTACAAACATCTGCCTAAGTACCTTATATGCAAGTTTTAAGCAAAGTCGCTATGAAAAGATGTAATCCTAATAAAACCGATTAATATTTGACATAGTTTCAGACTCTCAAAGATACCCACGATGGACAGTACGTTCACTTCAAGGTCAAAAGAGATTATGATGTTTCACGGGCGTCTTACAGTATCTCTTACTGATAGTAAAATCAGGAAAACCTCGTACTTCTGAAGAGCTAATTTTACCAGCTATTGAAGAGGCTGTAAAAACTCTTTTACACAAACCTGTATATGATATATTCAAAAAAATTAATTAAATAAATGATGATGTTGAAAGATTCTTGTATAATTATCTGCAAATGATCTAGTTATCCGTATAACTAGACTATTCAACTTTACCTGGCAATGAGATACTGTTACTGGAATACGTTCGTTTTGTTATGGATCAAGAAATCCATGAAGAATTGTTCTTTGCAAAAACTTTGAAAACAGACATTAACGAGGAATCAACAAACAATATTTTTAGAGATTATTTCATGGATATCGTAATACGAACATCCCACCGGTTAATTCCGATGCAAAATGACTTCAAATAGAAGTTCCAAATTATAGTAAGCATGACAAATGTGTCTGGGTGCCGGCGGACTCACTGACGAATCCACCTCCGGTTAACGAGGATTAAACATCCTAACTTTTAGTGGTGGTCGAGATCAATTGTCAATTAAATGCCCTTGACATCAGAGGCATTATTACAACATGGCGCCCGAGCAGTAACGATGCGACGGAAGGCTGTTAAGTTGCGGCATTGGTGTAAAGTCGTATCCGATCTTGGAAAGACTACCTAGGATGTCCATTTTACAACAAGTCCATGCTTCTATACCTTGAGAGTGTGGAGTCTTAAATCATAAAGCGAGTGCCTTAGGGGGGGAATGTTGGGGTCGTACGAATATCTTACCGGTTAATGCCGATGTAAAATGACTTCAAATATAAGTTCCAAATTATAGTAATCACGACAAGGGTGTCTAGAAAAGATGACGGCGGACTCACTGAAGAATCCACCTCCGGTTAGGGAGGACGAAACATCTTAACTATTACTGGTGTTCGAAATAAGTTTTCAATTATATGTCCTTACTATCAGGGGCATTATTGCAACATGGATGAGCCATTCCTTTATTAAATATGATACTATATTAATATTATCGCTGTGTTATAATCCACTTAAGACAAAATGTACCCAGAATGTTTGCAATTCACTGGGTCATCTATATAAAACATTCAGTTGCTAAAAGTCTGAGTGATAGATTACATAAATCTCTTCAATATTTCATAATCGCAGTTAACAAAATTCGGAGCAATGAGATAAATTCTATATTATTTTTTAAGGTGTGAGAGGAAAACGATGATAACTTTCATCAGTTACTTCTCCATACTGAGGTATGCTGGCTGTCGAAAGGATTGCGTTTGGCAAGAGGAAACTCTTTTAGGTCCATTTCAAAAGAAAACTTAATCAGATAAAAGCCAGACATTTCCTATTCACCAAATATGTTGATGGAAATATGACAGTGAAATATCAACTCATATGTTGACATTGATGTATCGGACGTCATAATACAAGAAGAACTGAATAAATACTAACAAGGAAGGTGCAGTTTAGAAATGTATATTAGCAAATTTGGTGTGTCAAATATGTTAAGAAAAACATCAACCGTGTTTGTTGTTACGCTGGCATTTTTATACTATTCCCGACCCATCGTGTTGTACGTTTGGTCACTAGGCTAAAGCTTCAGATGTGAAAAACACATTTAAGTTGATAAAATTCAGAAATAATTCAATATTAAAATGACAGGGGGTTCTACGAAAATCAGGAAAATCAACGCGTCGTCTGCGAGACAAAAAAATTTGAGAACCTCTGGATTTGACTCACAGAGAGCCAAACGCTGTTCTTATACGATCATGCGTTGCAATTTTTGATCTGATACGAAAATTAAGAAAATTTATATTCTTATATTACTCTAAAAAAGAAAAAATCACTTACCTGATGTCCATAATAGTCCTGACTACCACTCGTTCCCATTCCACCATCATCTGAATGTCCCATGGAGTGTCCTCTCAAATCTTCCGCATTGTCCCCCAAGTTTTCCAGATTTGGTTCGTGGTGACTTGCATGGGGCATTCCCATATCTTGATGACGTAAGTCGAGATGCATATCAGACATTGAATCGTGGTGAGGATGATGCAAATCAGACATGGTTACACCCATCATAAGAGGTGAGACATGTTGATCCCAAGTTTCTTCCATGTCAGCGAATAGAAGAATATTTTCAAATAAATGAGTATTTAGTTTGTTTGGATTGTATTATTTGAATAGTGTACAAAGGCTTTCCAAAAGCTTATGTTTTCTCGAATTTTGTAAATTGTTACAAAAATTATTTAAAATATTGTTAGTATGTGAAAATTCTGTTATTCAAATTTAAAGCATGGTAAAATATAACCGTGTCTAATATTTGGATAACAAGAATAAATTAGAAGGTAATGTATATCAATATCATCTTTTAATATTCTTTTTACTTTTTTCAGCTTTTACTAACGATTCTATTGCTGTTCACTGGTTCACCACTTGACAATGTCTTCCTCACTATTCTGCCTACTTTTCTCCTTTTAAGCGAAATCACTTATCCTGTACTTTACTGACCCGAGAAAAAGTGCAAGCTAAATTCAAAGTAAACTCTTCAAACTACTAAGATTTAACTAGAAACAATCGAAGTAATTATTTTTTAAATCTTCGTTGGCTAGTTAAAAAAAAAAGAATTTCTACAACATCTTATGCCATCTACTTCAGATATTCTGTCTCTTTTTAGCTTATATTGTTTGGATTTCTATTCCACTCTTACTCGTTGTTTCACTAATAGGCCTTTACTGATGGCCACTTGTCGATAAGAGGCTCTTAAAGCGTCAGTTGTGGTATGATGCTTCGGTTATTTTTTTAAGTCGGGCTCTTAAGATTCTAAATACGTAGACAGTGCCACGTGCGACTTAGTAAAACAGGTGGTTAATTTTTCTCTTAAATTGGTTTGTTTCAAGTGTTTTTACTCAGTTTGTCTATTGTTTTTGACCTTGTTTTAATTTCTATGTAGGTAGAGTATGTTAGATTTGCTTATTCTGATCTTCTAAGTGTGGATTTTCGTATTCTGAAAATAAAAATATTAATTAGAATATATACTTTACGAAAAATTTCCGTTTTTAAGCGACTTCAAAAAAAGAGCAGATGCAGAGCCCTAAAGACTCTAAGTTTAGAACCGACCTCTCTAATTTAATGAAATTTTAATATTTTATAGAGGCCATAAAGACTTATTAAACCATACTACAGTAGATGTTTTAGCACATCAGAGAAGTCAGGAACGGACTTGCAGCCACACTCGTTGGTCCTAATTTTTGACAGGTTGATTTCTTAAATAAAGGGTGTTTTTTATAGAGGTATAAAACTTTAAGTTGGCAGCACTTTTTCAACTGACGGCCATTTTGTCAGCTGTCAAGTGATTTATGTTTAGTTTGGTTTGGCATTTCAACATGAATAGACTGGCGCCTGAACAACGCTTCCAAATTGTGCAAATTTATTTTGAAAATCATGGTTCTGTTCGAAATACGTATCGCGCACTACGTCCATTTTACGGTCAACATAATCGTCCATCAGAGCAATTAATTCGATTAACTATGGAACGTTTTCGTACCACATTTACTCTAAATGATAACACGCATCCACAGAGACGTGGTACAGTGCGTACAGAAGAAGTCATTGCTGCTGTAGAGCGTAGCGTAGAGGAATACCTGAATCAGTCTATCCGCCATCGTGCACAGGAATTGGATGTGTGTCCATTCACTTTATGGAAGATTTTGCGGAAAGATCTTGGTTTGCGTGCTTACAAAATCCAACTCGTGCAAGAATTGAAGCCACACGATCACCTAGCAAGGCGTAGATTCGGTGAATGGGCCCAAAACAAGATTGCCGTTGATCCCGATTTTCATAAGCGAATTTTGTTTAGCGATGAAGCTCACTTTTGTTTGAATGAATACGTCAATAAACAAAACTGCCGTATTTCGAGTGATGATAATCCTCAAGTGTATGTTGAGACACCGTTACATCCAGAAAAACTGACTGTTTGGTGTGCTTTATGGGCTGGTAAATCATTGGTCCGTACTTCTTTAAAAACGATGCTGGTCAGAACGTTACAGTTAATGGTGACCGCTATAGAGCCATGATTACTGACTTTTTCGTTCATCAATTGAACAACCATGATGTGTAGGAGCTGTGGTTTCAACAAGACGGCGCAACATGTCACACAGCTCGTGCCACAATTGATTTATTGAAGGAAACGTTTGGTAACCGCATAGTTTCATGTTTCGGACCCGTAAATTGGCCTCCAAGATCGTGCGACTTAACGCCGCTAGACTATTTTCTGTGGGGATATGTGAAGTCGCTAGTCTACGCCGATAAGCCCGAAACGATTGATCACTTGGAGGACATCATTCGCCGCGTTTTTGCCGATATATGGCCACAAATGTTGGAAAAAGTCATCGAAAATTGGACCTCCAGATTAGACTACGTCCGAGCCAGCCGTGGCGGTCATATGCCAGAAGTCATATTTAAATTATAATGCCAGAAGGTTATCTTTCGAATAAAGTAAATTTCGTGTCAATTTAAAAAATTCATGTTTGTTTTATTCCATTTAAAAGTTCTATATCTCTATAAAAAAAACACCCTTTACTTTGGTCATTCCTCTTCAAAAGAGGTAATCTTAAGTTATTTCGATAAAACTGGCGGTTTTTGAGATTAATCGGTTTTATGCTAAAAACTCAAAAGTTGCTAATGCTAAACAGAAACAGGTAAATATCAGGTTGTTATTGTTAATATCTACATAATTGACGGAACTTGTCAAAACGGCCTTCAAGTAAAAATAAATTTAAAAAATGGAAGAATATTCTTACGAAGAGTATACTGATATGTATTTGATTTATGATAAAGCGCTGTCAAATTCTTCGAAGCCAGAAGACTTTTTGCAGAAAGATTTCCAGCTCAAACATAGCCAAGTCCAAAAACCTTTGAAAGGGTTGATCAAAGCCTACGAGAAGCACGTAAAAGATGATTAGAAAAAAATTATTAGAGTTAACAAATTAACCTTTTACATATTTTATTCAAGGTCATTTTTGCTGAGACGTGGTGGTGAGGACCCTCCCAAGAGACCACGAAACCTTCACGTAGAGGAACAAATTTTGGAAGATATTACTGACAACCTTCGATCATACTCTGGATTTAAACAACAATAGATTTGTTTGAAAGCTGTTTATGGTCGGTGGGGGAGACGCTTTTTTGATGTTTGACAGACATAAACATATTTACTTATCTTGTTTTTCAGTTTAATTGCTTGTCGTGACTTTTTTCGGTGTTTTTAAGTGTTAGAAATTACTATAAATGCGAAGTTTATAATTAATATTAACAAAAAGAGGATTTGAAAAGTTATTTTTATCGGTAAATATTCTTAAATATTGTTGACATATTGAAAATAACAATAATAATAATTTAAGCAACCATATATTCATACTTTGTTTTCGAAATTGACGTACCGATGATACTCGTTTAAATAATGAAATTAAAAAAGGATAGCATAAAATCGGTATGTGTATACCAAGAAATTAAATATCTATTTTTTATCAACACTTTTTCAAATATAAATAAAAATATTATTACGTTATTCAGCGTTCAGACAACCGGGCCCTAGTTCTGACGTTATACTACTTCTAGAGGGGTATGTTCGAAGTTGACAACCCTTCAAACAGCATAAGAAAGCTCGCGATGAGGTCGGTTTTTACAAGAGGTGGCATAATAAACTCACACAATTTATATTTTTGGGCTCATGAAAATCAAATTCGAAACAAACAAAAGCTTATTGTAAATGTGTGGCTTGGCATCATCGGAAATAACCTTATAAGTCCTCGATTTTGTCTAAAATCAGTACTAGAGGATTTTTATTCGTGTTACTTACGAATTTAAGATATTTCTTGAAAAATTAAATCTAGCGGATTCAATATGGCGTCCTAAAAAGTTTACATTTTCCGATTTTCTCCAAAACTGATATAGGGAGTTCTTGAGGGTGTAAATTATAAATTTAAAAGTATTTTTTCAGGATTCAATATGGCGAATCCAATATAGCGGACTAAAAATTTTACATTCTTTGATTTTGTTCAAAGGTGGGACTGAATCGTTTTTGAGGATGTAAATAGCGAATATAAGATTATTTTAAGAAAATCTAATAAGTCAGATGCAATATGACGGTCTAGAATTTTTAAGTTTCCGGATTTCATCCAAAACTGGTACTAGGGGGCTTTGAAGGGTTAAGATTTAGATTAGATTAAGACGTTAAAATTGTTTTTTTTTTTTGAAATTCAATATGGTGGGTTGAAAATTTTACCTTATTCGCATTTTTTTCAGATTTGGTGGGTCGATTGTATTACGAATATGAAGGTTATTTTTTACAACTATTAGATTGATAAGATACAATATGAGAAACTGAAACTTTTACATTTTCTAATTTTGTCTAAAATTGATATTGCGGGGTTCTTGAGGTGTATACAAATTCAATATGCAGTATAAAATATATCGGACTAAGAAATTTATGTTTCAAGTTCTTAAATATCGATATTGGAAGGTTTTTTAATTTAAAATTTTAGATAGTGGATTTACTATGACAGATTAAATATTTGTTTGACACAATTTCACTAGTATTTGGAGAACTCTAAGAATCAAAAAAATTTTTGGTGGTTCATTTTAGGGTGATTTACAACTTTAGATAAAATGGATAGTTTTTGCCACCTTGGAGTCATTGCGAGGTACACTAATTTCGATTAGTACCTAGTTCAAATAATTTCTGGATATCATAATGAATTCAAAACTAAAAATCGAAAAATAAAATTTTTATAAAAAAATTGAAGCGACTGAAAGTGCGCTAAAAAGTGAAAATAAACTATAAATTTTTATATGAAATTGAAATTTTTGAAGTCGGCGTCAAATTATTTCTAAATGAAGTAAATAACTACTAATATATAAATTATAATAAGAAAGCAATTACACATAAAGTATTTTTCATCTATTTATGCAAATCAAATTTTGTCAGGTATTAGTTTGGCGCCGACTTCAAAAATTTCAATTTCATATCAAAATTCATAGTCATTTTTCACTTTTTAGCGCACCTTTAGAAATCGGTTCAATTTTTTTTATAAAAATTTTATTAACTGTTTGTGTTTAGTTAGCATTAGTAACTTTTGAGTGCTTCACATAAAAACTGATTTAACTCGAAAATCGCCAACCTATTCATAAAATCAGTTTGCAGCACGGTAAAGTAATACCTGTTAAAAATTAGACCCAACGAGTGTCGCTGCAAGTCCGTTCCTGACTTCTCTGTTGATCTAAAACATCTACTATAGTATGGTTTAATGAGTCTTTAGGGCCTCTAGTAATTAAATTATACAAGTCGGTTCAAAGCTTAGAGCCGATAAGGTAAATTGAGGGGTATCCCTTTAGGGCTCTGTATCTCCGTTAACAGGCACTTTAGGATTTTTTTTCTAGGACAAAGCAGGGTTATTTTGAGCTCCCCTGTACGCTTCCGAGAAATTAGAGATATTTACCGGACACCCTGTATATTGTGTTAAAATATAAAAGTAGGCGAGAAAAACTGTTTTCAAAAATCAAATGGATTGATATTGACGTAAGCTGTAATGATAGAAATAAGTCAAAAGTAAAGAGGCTATTAGACTGCACGGTGGGAAGATACAGACTGAGAACAAGAAAAAAAACGCTAACTACAATTCAGTCAATAAAATAACATGATCATAATGAATACCTTTTTCAGACGTCTCTATAATACAGCATCCAACAAGTTCCCGGTCTCACGCATAGATGGCATACTCATATGATTTCTGGATAGTACTAACTTTCAAACGATTCAAAATTTCATGCATTTCGATTATAAGTGTACAAATCATAATGGTTTTAGAGAAACAACTTTTGTTATTTTCAAAACAATAGATAAAACGAATTTCGTGTCTTGATCAAACATTATTTTTTGATGGGAAAAAATACTGTTGAAGCCAAACAATGGCTTGATAAGCGTTGTGGAGACTCTACACCAGGGAAATCAACTATTATTGATTGGTATCTTCTTCTTCTTCGTGTGCCCTATCCTCAGTGGACGTTGGCGATCATGCTAGCTCATATTACTTTATTGACAGCTGCTCTAAGTAAATCAGCTGATGTATTTCCAGCCCACTGTCGCAAATTATGTAGCCACGAAATTTGTCGTCTTCTGGGGCCTCTCTTGCCATCCATGTTGCCTTGCATAACCAATTGTAGGAGTATTTTTGGTAACGCATTATTGGTATAGTAAATTTAAAAGGAGACTTACAAACATGCTGAACGCTCTGGTCGCCCAAAATCGGCTGTTGTTCCGGAAAACATAAAAAAGGTCTATAAAATAGTTTTGGCTGATCATAAACTGAAGTTGCGTGAAATAGCCGACACCTTAAAGATACCAGACGTAGTATGTTTACAATTTTACACGAAAATTTAAGCATGCGTAAGTGGTTTTCGAAATGGGTGCCGCATTTGCTCACACCGAACCAAAAACAAAAACGCGTCGACGATTTAGAGCGCTATTTGGAGCTGTGCAAGAGAAATAAAAAGGATTTCTTGCATCGGCATGTGACAATAGATGGAACATGGATCCACTACTACATATATAAATCTAAACAATCGTCAGCTGAGTGAACAGCAGCCCGTGAAAATTGTTCAAAGCGACAAAAATTCAAAAGTCAGCTAACAAGGTTATAGCATCCGTATTTTGGGAGGCCAATGGTATTTTTGTTCATTAACTATCTTAAAAGAGGTAAAACTATCAATATCGGATATTACATGACATTAGTGAATCGACTGAGTGTAGAAATCAAGAAAAAACAACCTCATATGTGAAAGAAAAAATTGCTGTTTCACCAAGACAATACACCGTGTCACAAACCGATGAAAACGATGGTTAAATGGAATTAATTACGCCCCGTACTCTCCAGATCTGACCTGCAGTGACTACTGGCTTTTTGCAAACTTCAAGAAGATGTTTCAGGGAAAGAAATTTGAATCAAATGAAGAAGTGATCGCCGAAACTGAGGCCTATTGTGAGAGCAAAGACAAATTATTCTACAAAAATGGCATCGAAAAGTTGGACAAGGGTAGGAATGAATACATTGCTCTTGAAGGAAAGTATGTTGAATGAAACCGAATTTATAAAAAAAAATGTTTTTCTTAGACCGGAAACTTATTAAGTAATATGTTACGTGGAAATCGCCTCAAAAAATACAGAAAGAATGGTAGTTGAATTCTTGTCAATAATATGTACAGTAGTGGAAAAATGTATCGAAACTTTTAATTATGTTACTAATTAATACTGAATTTATCAAGGGTTTTTTATATTTCGCTAAAATGCAGAAATGTCACTGATATACATAATTATCGCGTTTAACAATCTAAAAAAAATGTTGTTTATATTTTTTTTGCGATAAGGAATTTGTGGTTGGAAATAAGTATAGAAACTATTTATATTTTCGTTTTAAAGTATTCAGTTTCAGTTCTACAGTGCAAATATCGTGTAAAAATATTAATTTATCATGCCAAAACACCGTCATTTTTCATGTGATTTTAAACAAAAAATTGTGGATTTATTTAAAATGATGAGAAAAAAGTCCTTCATTGCAAAATATTTAACTATTTCTAAAAGTGTCGTAACGAAAATAATACAAAAATATGATAGTCGTGGTGATGTAAGAAATGCGCCTAAGTCGGGATGACCTCGTAAAACTACTTCTCGAATAGATAAAACTATTTTAAGGATCTCAAAACTTGATCCCAGAACAATATCCAGACAAATAAAAACGGAATCTCGGAGCAGTTCAGTGTTAAAGTGACAAGTAGAACGGTACTCAATCGTCTACTTGATGGGGGTTTTTATGGAAGAGTTGCTGTTAAAAAGCCGTTTCAATCAAAGAAGAATAGGAAGGCCCGAATGGAGTTTGCTAAAGCTCATCTTTTTTTGTCTACAGAAAAATGGAATATGGTGCTTTGGAGTGATGAAAGCAAATTTTCACTATTTGGATCTGATGGCAGGAAGTATGTAAGAAGACCGGTTGGCGTAAGATTCAAGGCAAAGTACCAAATTCCTATTGTGAAACATGGAAGACGGAACATAATGATCTGGAGATGTTTTCTCGATCTGGGATAGGACCCATCATTCAAGTGCAGGGTAAAATGGACCAATTTCAATATAAAGAAATATTAAAAAATACAATGCTTCCATTTGCAGGAGAAGAGATGCTATTACGGTGGATATTTCAACAGGATAATGATCCGAAGTATTCATCTAAAGTAGTAAAACAACGGTTTGGTGAGAAAAATATCTGTACTTGAGTGGCCATCCCAATCCCCAGACTTAAACCCAATTGAACATCTTTGGGACATCTTAGATCGCCGTATTCGAGTGCATTTCGATATCAAAAATCAACAACTGTTTAATATCATTAAATCAGAGTGGGCGCAAATTCCTTCAGGAACTTTACAAAAATTAGTTGACTCGATGCCTAGCAGATGCCAAGCAGTCTAAAATGCTAAAGGGTATTCTACAACATACTAAAAAACTGTTAGTCGTATGTTTTCAACAATGTTTTTTGATGAAATTTTAAAAATTTCCATACTTATTTCCATTCCATCATTTAAAAATTCCTTATAATTTAAAAATGTGAACTTCACGGATAGTAATTTTCTTTAAAAACTAACCAAATATTGCTTTACATTATATTATAATTACGCCAACGTTGCAATAATTTGCAAAAAGAAATATAACTCGTGATCCTAAAAGTTTCCATATTTTTTTCCATGCCTGTATATAAAAAATCATTTCACTACAATCTCCGACATTGTAATTATAAAAATAGTCACTAAATTCGCTTTAGAATCCATTCTAAAAAGTAATTTCTAGTTGCATACGAAATTCTCTCTTTAAAAGGTACAAAGGAAAAAATTAGGCTTATAAAATAAATATGATCTAGAAGAAGAAACACTAAATAATGAATTATTTACCTATTGTTTATATTTCTTAATTATTAATTTATGTATTCTATGATTTAACGTCTTTTATGTTTGTATCTCGACAAAAACCAATAAATCCATTTTACTTATTCCCGTTTATATACCATTAAATGCAACCCTTGGTTGTAAATACCGCTAACGTCATTTTAATTCTTTTAATTTGTGGTTTTACAGTTGTTGTTGGAAATTGATTACACAACTTTCCCTAAAATATTACCAATGTGAGTTTAAGGAGGTCTGGCAATTCATCAATCTTTGAATCAAAATTACGCTTTGTCCCTTAACTAAAATTATTCCACAAAAAAAAACAGATATGATATATTTAGTCTAAATACTATCCAGGATCACACGCCGCTCCTAACAATCAGATTCCAGGATTGTGATTTAAGAATTGGGAATTTTTATTTGTTTAAACATGAACAATAATATAAAATGACAAGATTATAAATATATCAGTATTCTAACAAATAAAATGAGACTTAAGCACAGATCACAGTTCATTGATATTGAATTGATATTATTAAGTTGAAATCATAAAAATGAATTGAAAATTCAGAAATTTCCATAATGAGTTATTAAACAATTCATTTTTTACTTACGCTTTTTTAAAAAAGTCAATTTTATATCCTCACAAGCACTATTTGAAAAAACAAATTAAAGTTTATATATAGTTATACAAAACAGCATCCCTGAAACTCTTATTTTTCGCGCCAAATCGTCGTATTGTCCTTACGCGTCCTAAAAAATGCGCGGGAATCCCGCTCGAAGGGCCAAAAACTTTTACGCGCGTCGCAACGCACACGGGGCCAGTATTTAACCGTATACTTTATGCTGTATACCAATACTGTTATGTTCATATATCGTTTAGCGTAGTAAGTGTATGGGGCTTGATCTAGCAGGCCTGCGTGCGGTCGAGCGCATTCTAGTGACCGCCCCGTGCCGGTGCTCTCCGTCCCCCCTGCCTGCCCCCTTGGTTGCCCCCCGGGTCCGTCGACGAGCGAGGTATAATTAGGTTCTATATAAAATGTACCGGGATTTGTCGAAAAGACTGCGATGTTTTTGTATCTTTTGGTAATTGGGCAATGGTTCATGAAAAAGTTAAAGAAATATGTTAATAATAGTGACAAGAATGTAAAATGTTTCACATCTAATTCAAAAAATTTTGTGGAAAAAAATGTTTTTTATTTATATGTTTAATAAATAAACTGCCAATTCTTTGTGCTTTATCAATATAACCGTATCTTGACAGGTTCCACCTTGACATTTTTAGAAGTACAGAAACATGTTAATTCTTATTTTCGATTCGGGAATTATTTTAATTGAAACATTAATCCCCTAATTATACATAATTGATTGATTGTCCTCCTAACCAGTTTACGAATAATATGTAAACTACGTGTTGGTATGTAGACCAGGGCTTATCTGTAAAATATTGGGGTTTCGTGGATGTGAAATGGAACATGGAGATTTTTGCATAAGAACGTTCAGAATAACCTGATTAATGATAAATTTGATATGCTTCAACTCAAAAAGTTGGGCAACATTGTTTTTATTAATAAAAATATAAAATTAACGAAAAAAGACCGTTTTTTTCAAATTTTCTGTCGTGTAACTTTGAAGGTATTCATTTTAGAGGAAAGTTGAAAAGGAAAAAAAGTTTCGCAATTAAATTTTCCATAAGATAGGTTTAGTCGGAAATCTCAAAATGTATTTCCCTTATTGCAAAATAGCTATAATGAAAAAAAAAGGTAAAAAAACGGTTTTTTAATCAATTTTTTTCGACCATTTAAATTTCTCTGAGGACCTTCATATTAGAGCAAAGAAAACTTTATGTCATGATAAAATAACACGCTAAAATTTGGATCAAATATATAGTTTTTGCACAATAATTTTGCAATTTGAGTTCGTTTACAAAAAGTGACCATTTTTTAAGTTTTTCTGAGTCCAAAATATCACATTAACATATTTAAATTTATTTTCAACTTATAGTAGGGAACTCAAGTTTTCCAACACTTTTTTCAGAATCAAAATCGGATGATTTGAACGCCATCAGGAATTGTTTAAAGACATTGTTGTTATTTTTGCTTATAAAAAAATAGATTATCTCGGCGAATTTTCATTGGATTTTTTTCAGCAATATATGGTTTGAAAGTATTTGGAAAGACGCTTCTTTTTGTCAAAAAAAAATTTAAAATCCGTCAATTGGTTTCCGAGATACAAACTGTCAATGTTGACAGCCTGCTACGTTTATGTTATCGGAAACTTCAATAAAAAATTAAAAGAATATCGACCACGCGCGTGGAAAATGAAAAAAGGAGGAGTGGAGAGCTCTCATTTTAAAATGAATTCGAAGATTCAAAATACATATTTGAAAAAATTTTTCATTTTCTCAGCTTCTAATGGAGTGATTTTGATAATTTTTTTTTCAACCGATATATATATATATATATATATATATATATATATATATATATGTATATATATATATATATATATATATATATATATATTTTTTTTTTTTTTTTTTTTTTTTTTGAGAGACATTTGAGATTAACAATGGACTGAAGCAGGGAGATGTACTCTCACTCTCACCACAACTCTTCAACGTAGCTTTAGAACACATAATCAGAAATGCAAGAATTGATACACCGACTTCCATACTCCATCGAGAAGGACCAAACTTACTGCTGGCATTTGCAAACGATGTAGATTTAATAGAAAACACAAGAATAAAAATGAAGGAAACTTTTATCAGGTTCGAGAAGGAAGCAGAGAAGATGGGGCTACAAATAAATGAAAACAAAACTAAATATATGTTCACGAGCCGCAATATTCGAAACAGAGACAGAATTGGACAGAACATCACCATCGACGACTACAACTTTGAGCGCGTCAGAGAATTTAAGTATCTTGGAACAACAATAACTGAAGATAATAACGGATCACAAGAAATAAACAATAGGATCCAAGCTGGGAACAGATGTAGCTACGCCCTTCGAAACCTGATAAAATCGAAACAACTAACAAGACGAACAAAGATAAAACAGTTATAAGACCAGTAGTGATGTACGGCAGCGAAACTTGGACAATAACAAAGGCAAACGAAGAGCGACTGCGAGTTTGGGAGAGAAAAATCCTAAGGAAAATCTTTGGCCCGTTACTGGATGAGGCAACGGGACAATATAGAATAAGAACAAACAAAGAGTTAGAAGAGTTATACGCAGACGCCAACATAGTTAAAGAAATAAAGTCTAGAAGACTCCAGTGGACGGGCCACCTCATAAGACACTCTAACGAAAGAATAGTGAGACTGGTGTGGGAAGAAACCCCAACTGGAAAAAGACCACTTGGACGACCCCGGCTCCGGTGGCGGGATAATATAGCAGGAGACCTTAAAGCTATGGATGTAGAGAACTGGATGGAGCTAGCAAAGGACAGAAACGAATGGAGGCATATTGTCAAGTCGGCTAAAACCCACACGGGGTTGTAACGCCACGGAGTAAAGTAAAGTATATATATATATATATATATATATATATATATATATATATATATATATATATATATATATATATATATATATATATATATATATATATATATGTAAAAAAACGTTTTTCTGCACTCTGTAAAGTTTGTAATATAATATTTAGTGTTAAGAGTGCTTTGAAAAGGAAATTTTTTTCAGATATATATTTTGAATATTCGAATTCAATTTTAAGATGAGAGCTCCCACCCTTTTGAAAAATGAAAAAAATTTTCACGCGCGTGGGCGATATTATTTTCATTTTATATTAACGTTTCCGATAACATAAACATTTAAGTATTTGTATCAAAAAAGAACTCGGCAAGACAAAGTTTTGGGTTCAAGAATCAGGTCTATATTTTTTATAGATTCACCGTAACAAGCTGTCAACTTTGACAGTTTGTATCTCGGAAACCAATTGACGGATTTGAAGTTTTTTTTCATAAAAAGAAGCGTCTTTCCAAGTACTTTCAAACCATGTCTTGCAAAAAAAAAATCCAATGACAATTCGCCGAGATAATATATTTGTTTATAAGCAAAAACATCAACAATGTCTTTAAACAATTCCTGAAGGCGTCCAAATCATCCGATTTCGATTCTGAAAAAAGTGTTGGAACACTTGTGTTCCTTACTATATGTCGAAAATAAATTTAAATATGTTAACGTGATATTTTGGATTCAGACAAACTTGAAAAATGGTCAATTTTTGTAAACGAAATCGGATTGCAAAATTATTGTGCAAAACTATCTATTCGATCCTAACAAATTTTAGTATGTTATTTTATCATGGCATAAAGTTTTCTTTGCTCTAATATGAAGGTCCTCAGAGAAATTTAAATGGTCGAAAAAAATTGATTAAAAAACTACTTTTTTTTGCTTTTTTTTAATTATTGCTATTTTGCAATAAGGGAAATATATTTTGAGATTTCCGGCCAACCCTATCTTACGGAAAATTTAATGACGAAACTTTTTTTCCTTTTTGACTTTCCTCTTAAATGAACACGTTCAAAATTACACGAAAGAAAAGTTGAAAAAAAAACGTTTTTTTTCGTTAATTTTATATTTTTATTAAAAAAATACAATGTTGCCCAACTTTTTGAATTGACGCATATCAAATTTATCATTACTCAGGTTATTCTGAAGGCTCTCATTCAAAAATCTCCATGTTCCGTTTCACATCCACCTAAAAATAGATAAGTCCTGGTCTAATACTTGATAGAAAAAATGTCAAATCGTAGATTTAGCATCAAATTCTGCACAACGCTTTAGTTGCATATATTAAATTTTTATTATTTTTTTATAGTTTCTTTACTTCTTTAGTTGCTGCATTTTATTATCTGGTATTTCAATATAAGATATATGTGATAATGATGATTATTTTTGGTATTATGAATAGGTTCTTACTACCTATTAATGGGGTTTTAAAAATGCTGAAAATAAAAAAATTAAAAGTTTTTGTCTTTGCCAATACATATGTATTCTCCTTTCAAGCAGATAAGAATATATACAAACAGTTTATTTCCTGTAAGTACAACTCTGGTGCTCTCTCCATACGCGTTTGGACTACCTTATGGTCTCGTTAGTAGAGCTGTATCGAACCGAGAGAAATATTTACAAGAAAGAACTATCGCATAAACGCACGATCGTCGTACGGATTGCGTGCCAGTTCTACGGTACGGGAATATCAATATTCGTAGATATCGCGCGACAATTTGACAACAAAGCAGCGCTGGTTACCGTACACGAGTCTCTATTTTGATTTGTCCTGTAGCACAGTCGTTCTTCTCCACCAGGTTGTTTCTCTTGAGAATAATTTTGATGAAGCCTAGGTACCGATAATCCTGGATTAGCTAGCCCCAGATTGAATTGAACGCTGCTTTCATCTTCGAATTGAGGAAATTGTCTTAATTCCGCATCAAACGAACCTTGCAGGGATTTTTGTTGAGTGGAAATGAACACTGATTGTTCAGGTCGTTGAAAGGGACACCACGCAGGTGGTGCCGAAAAGGACTCACCATAAGCGCGCGACCCAGCGAGATGTCAAGCCACCTCACCTTTCTTACTGTTTATTTGTGGAACTTGGGAATGATGAGCCATTGCTCTTAAATTTTGAACAAAGAAAATATTTTCTAGCCAAAATTTAAAAAAAGGTTATGGGTATGCGTCTGGGAGGAGAGTTGAAGTGCTCTAGATGTATTTAAAACATTTAAAAAAAATTTTAATTCAAATAGTTTGAGGTTTACTAATTATTCGTTGAAAAAATAATTAGCAGGGGCAAGATTAATTATATTTTTCATTGTGGCCAATTTTTTGATGCGCAAAGAAATTCCTAACTTTTTGAAAAATATTCAGTTTCTATAACCCAAAAAATCTTGCCTCGAGTTTTCGCAAATATTTGGGTGTAAATTTCCTACTTCCTCAAAACGAAAAAATGTATTGGTAAGAAGATCGCTTCGATAAAACAAGTATAAAAATTACATATTCCTGAACAACAAGCTAAGTGGATGCCGCAAGTAAAATGTTAAAATTTTGTCGAGTAATGTCTCTGGAAGATTAAGTTTTTCTATCTAATTTTTATGTTTTTTCATGAAAAATAAAATGTCTTTATCTTTTATTATCCGCGAAAAATGACTTGTTTTTATGTGTTGTTTAAATATAGGAAAATTCAAGTTTTGGTATAAAAGTTTTGCGATCTTTAGGGCCAGATCTCGTTCCACCGCAATCTCCTTCAAGTATACGGAGTATTCGCGATCTTTGGCCGAACACAAGTGAATATGGGGTCCCTTTTTATACCGAAACCTTACCTAGGAGTCCGTAAGCAGGTACTCCTTACGTCCGCACTCTATTTTAAAAAGGGGAAAACCCAGAGACCCTATTTAAACCGATCCTGGACTCTTCAACAATAATCTGCCTTTCAGCTATCAGTGTGTCTACTCAGAGAACGTCGGATATTGTTACAAACGGATAAGGGTGTTATAGACGAACTTCCTTGACGCACGCGCCTAACCAATGTTATCATAGGTTTAGTGACTTTTATAGAAGATCTAGAAGGTCTATGCTGCCATCAGAAAGATCGTCGTTGATCTGAAAAAGAAAAGAGACACTCTTCTTTCCAGAAACGGGGTGCCAGATCTGGGTAGTAGGGTGGGTGATGAATCACGGAGACCGACTTATGGGCCAAAAATTGTTTGAGGAGTATTGAGGAGTGTGCTGGCGCATTGTAGTGCAACAGAAACAGTCACTGGTGCGGTACAATTCCCGTCTCATACGACGAATCCGCTTCAAAAATCGATTCAGGATACTTTTGTGCGTTCACTGTTTGACCCAGGGCAGCCTCGTTTTGATTTTTTAGTTTGTAGCTCGAACTTTGATGGGTCGCTCTTCGCTTTTGCCTCGCCACTCAGCCGTTTGGCGTTTGGTCGTTGGATCGTATTTAAAACACCATAATTCGTCGCCGATTAAAATTTTGTTTAAAAAATTTTCATGTGTGTCTGCTCATTTTACCAAATCGCGTGAAGCTTCCATAGGGAGCTCTTTTGTTAACAAGTGCGATACGAACTTCACACACAACTTTTTTTCCCGAGAACATCGTGTAAAATGTGATACACGTTTCCTACACTAATATTGAATTCTACTGACAACATTTGAACCATAATTCACCGATTACGCGCATACATTCGATATTATCATCGGTAGTCGAGGTTAAAGGGCGCCTCTCCCGTGGATTGGCTTTCAACGACTGTCGACCTTTCTTAAACTGCGCATACCACTCTAAAACCTTGCTGGGACTTAAACATTCCTCATCATATGCGGTTTTTCGAACCACTTTTTCCCAATTTGAAACAAAATTTGATTGCGGCGCGTTGCTTCATAGCGAAAATTGTGACGCAGTAGCAAAAACACTTCTACTTCAAACCAAATACAGCTGGTCAATAAATGAATTTACAACGTTCACATTTTCACTGCGGGTAATGATATTACATAGTTCTGCCATCGGGTAACAGATAGCGCTAATTGTAAATTCTATACAAAATTAGTCGCAGAACTTTCTGAATGAACCGTGTATATTGGTGGTGTTTCTTACGCGCGTGGGTAATTCGAAGAGCACCACTATAAAATTTATTTATACTTGAGTCCATAAGGAAAAGAAATAAATGCAGAAAGCTCAACATAATATACTTCAATTAATTTTTCACGTTTTCAATCGGCGGTGCTCTTAATTTAGTACTCCAAATATGTGAAAGGATTCATAAGCTGATTTAAGTTTCTAAGGGAAAATTGAAATTACTCAATAACTTTTTTTAGACTTTCGTCTGTTCACTTCTAACTCAATGTATAATATTCATGACTAAAATTGGTAAAACTTATCATTTTCTAATTAAATTAGATAAATTGCAAGAAATCTAGGTGCATTTTGAAAATAATATTTAATAACCTGAAATTTAATTAAAATTGATATATGCGGCTAAATCATTAATAAGCAATTGATTTCTATATAGTTTTTTACAAATTTTCATTTAAAGTAATGTGTATTTTCCCATAACTATTCATATTTTTAGTCAGAAAGTTAAAGAAAATGCATTTAAGTTTTCTGATCGAACCTTATATAACGCACTCTACCCATTACATTTAAGCATAGGTAGGCGAAAGAAGCTAAATTTCTATAGGTGGAAGTATAGTGAAATAGTTTGAAGTACTCTTCTATTGGCCAAGCTGGAAATTACTGTAAAATAAACAATTTTATTTTCCTGAAAAAATCGAATTTCAAAAAAGTAGTTAATCTATTTGCGTTTCGAAAGTAAATATTTTGTTTAATGCTAATATACGTTGTTAAGCCACAAGCTTTGCCCCCAATAAATTACCATCTTGACAAAAAGTAAATGAAAAAGATTATTTACAAAACGTATAAAAAAACTTTTCGAAATGTCACCATTAAGCTTCTTCTTCTTCCTCTTGTTATAGGCTTACAGCCTGTTTTTTCCAATTCAATCATTCATCGCATTTGATGTTGAAATCCAGGACTCTCTCCATCTTTTAGGTGGTCTACCTATTGGTCTTCTGGTTTCCGGTGTTCCATCTCGGGCGATTCTCGCTATCCTATTTTGCGCCATTCTTCCTATGTGCTCATTCCTGACTCTTCTGCGCTTCCGTCCCCATCTTACTATATCCTGCATTCCATGTTCCTCGCCTATTGTTGAATTGCGTATGTGATCTCTTAATGTGTATCCCGATATTCTTCTTAGTACTTTCATTTCGGCAGTTCTTAGAATTGATTTTGTTTTTGTGTTGTCAGCTCTCGTCTCTATTGCGTACGTCATTATCGGTCGAATACAGGTCTTGTAGATTTTTGTTTTTGCGTCCTTGCTCATGTATGTGTTGTGCCATATTATATCCGCCAAGCTTCCTGAGATTCTATTTGCCTTGTTTACTTGGTTTCTTACTTCCCTTGCTCTGTCTTGGTTTGCGGATATCTTAACTCCTAAGTAATTAAAGGTCATGAGTTGTTCTATTGGTTTGTCATCCACTACTAGTTTGCATCTTAAGGGCACTTTGCTTATTACAATTGACTTAGTTTTATCGACGGATATTTTTAAGTTGAATTGCTTGCTTATGGTGTGGAATGCAAATAAGAAGTCTTTGGAGGTTGTCTTCATTTATCGAGACTATGACGGCGTCACCAGCGTAACATATTATTGTTATTTCCCCGGTATTTATTCTGTACCCTGGTGCCGCTCTTTTGACGTTCTCAATTATTTGGTCCATTACTATGTTAAACAGTTACGGACTCAGAGAGTCCCCCTGTCGTATGCCCGACGCTATCGGTACATCCTTAGTTAGGTTGCCGCTTAGAGATTTGTGTTGTGGTGTTGAAGTTTAGCTGTTCAACTATGTTAATTAAATTGTTTGGGATGCCTTTAATTCGCATTATTTGCAGAATATCATCCAGTCTCACCCTATCAAAGGCTTTAGTGAGATCTATAAAGCATATAAAAGCCGGCTTAGTAAATTCAATAGATTTCTCTGTCTTACGATGAATATGGCATCTACTGTAGATCTGTTTTTGCGGAAACCTTGCTGTTCTTCTGATATTCTGCAATAGTCAGTTATTATACTTTCAAGGATTTTGGTGAATAATTTCATTATTGAATTTAATAAAGTTATTCCTCTATAGTTTTCCGTGATTTTCTTATCACCGTTCTTGACAATAGGTACTGTTATACTTTTCTTCCAATCCCGGGGTATCTCTTGGTTTTTAATTATTTTGTTAAAGAGTTTTGTTAGTTCTTCGTGTAATGCATTTCCACCATATTTAATTAGTTCTTTGGGAATATTGTCGGGTCCTGGGGCTTTTCTCGTTTTTAATTTGGCTATCGTGTCTTTCGTCGTTTGGAGGCTTACTTCCTTGGTGTATTCGTCATATTCAGATGCATTTTCGGGTGGGTAGTTGTTCTGTTGTGATTGATCTGTATTTCTATATAGTGTTTTAAAGTGTTCTTCCCATTCGTGCTCAGAAATTTTTTGGGATTGTGTATATTCGTTTATATCCTGTTTTCTTCTTCTGATCATGTTCCGTACCTTCTTTTGTGCCCCGTAGAAGTCATGTTCTATATCTACTGTGAACCTTCGCCAATATTCGTTTTTGATTTGTCTTATGTCGACGTTTACTCTGTTTTTTATTTCTTTGTATCGATTGTGTTCTGTTTCTGACTTGTTATTTCTGTATCGGAGGTAAGCCTGTCGTTTCTCTGCTGCCAATGATTTCACCTCAGGAGTATACCAGTGCTTAGCTGACGGCTTAGAATTTGTGTTGACTTCTCTGTATCCCAATGCTTCCTCGGCCGATTTATCTACATTTCCTCTGATTTTTCCCCAGCTTTCTTCAACATCATCTGAATCTTTAATAGAGTTGTCTTTGATCTTTTCTGCAAGTCTCTTTTTATACAAGTCTTTAGTTGATTCATCACTTACCGATTCAAATTTTAATTTATTTTTAATATTCGGTGGCTTTTTCTTTTTGTGTTGTATTTTAAGTCTTAATATGCATAGTACTAATCTATGATCGGATACTATTTCTGCAGATGTTAAGTTACGGACGTCTAATACTTGTGTTGGATGTAAAACTTTATTTGATATCACATAATCTATTATTGAATTTTGTCCTCTGGTATTTTTCCAGGTTATTTTGTGTTGAGGCTTATGGGGGAAGAATGTATTATTTATTCTCATGTTGTTGCTTGTGCAGAAATTAATCAAGATTTCGCCATTTTCGTTAATATGGTCTTCGTCGTACTTGTTTTTGATCCCATTTATCACTTCATTGCCTATTCTTGCATTCAGGTCACCCAATATTAGAGTCTTTTCATCCGATGGTATTTTGTGGATTTCCGTTTGCATTGTTTCATAAAAGATGTATGTTTCTTCTTTTTTCCTGCTGCTGTCTGGGGCATATACACTGAGGATATGAATTTTTTCTGAGCCTGTTTTCAATGTGATCCTAAGAATGCGTTCGTTGACGTAGTGGCCTCTATGTAATTTTTTATTATCAATAAAAAGTCAATTGCCAAAAAGCAAAAACTATTGCTTCAGATAAAAAATTTGACTACCAAAATGCAATAGTATATAATTACGACTGCTTTTCCAGGTTTGCACAACCCAAAAAAAATTGCAAATTAAAACAATTCATGCTAATAAATATTAGTACAAATATGTTTTTAATTTCTCCTGATAATTTAATGATTAAATTTAAATCAATTTTTACCTAGAGAATATGCGATTATTGAAATAATTTAACTTACTTCATCTAAATATCATTAGTAATTTATCTGTATTACGCCTGGAAATATTATCGCTTGGCTGGTTTGCAATTATAATGCAATCCAAGCTAATTCATTAAAGCGTACGTGGAGTTGCCTATCTAAGACACGGAGAATAATTCCGTCTCATAATCTTCATATAGATTGCAAGAAATTTTTTTTACGTTATACGTTTTGGTTTTGGAAAAAACAAAAGTGAAATTCGTTCAGAGTTTAATTGCAGAGCCATTCTGCGATCAGTCATTAAGTGAAAAGGCTGAAATAAAAAGGCTTGGAAGGCCTGCTCTGAATTTGAAAATAGAACAGTCCGTGTCGGGCAAAAAAAAATTACTAGGACGTTTAACCCTTACTTTTATATTAAACAACATTTGGAAAGAGCATCAGTATTTAAAGTCAAAAACCATTCAAAATGAAATTTTACAAGCAATATTTATTGTATGTCAAGAGGAAATATCTAATGAAATAAAAGAAGCTGAGTATTAGTCTATAACAGCTGACGAAAGTAGTGATTTATCAGATATCTTTCAAATGGCAATTGACTTTAGTAACATTGTATGGGGCAAGCCGGTTGAGAGATTTTAAGATTTTTTAGTGCCTTTAGAACATGACGCGAAAACATATCGAAGGTAATAAAAACAAACTCATTTCACAAACATACGATCGTGCTTCAATCATGAGCGGCTCGTCGAATGGGGTGCAAGCAATTATAAAACCACCTATGAGCATGTTGCTTACGTGCATTGTTATGCACATCAATTAAATTTGGTAATGTTAAACGCTGCAACAGCCAATAAAAATTTCCGCATATTTTTTTTTCAATTTATAAGGGATTTGCTCTTTTTTTCAAATAGTCTTCAAAGAACCGCAATACTAGATCAATCTGTTAACAAACGCTTACCTCGTTCGGTCCCAACAAGATGGAATTTTAATTCTAGAGTTGTTTGTACTGTATTCAAATACAAACACAGCATTCTAGAGACAATGGAAAAAATCTTAGATGACAGTAGAAATAGTACCACAAACCAATCATCAGGGCATGTCAAAATTCTCCAAAACAGAAGCTTCCTTTCAAGTTGATTTATTATTTGGTAAGTTTCAAACAAGACAAATTGACGCTCTTATCGCAAATAAAAATATATTACAATTTGAATCAAAATTAACAGAAATTAGAAATAATATTACCTCAGCAAAAGAAGTTTGTGATTTAATTATTTATTAAGCAAAAGAACGATTCGGCTTTACAGGTCACTTGGTAGCAGCCAGTCTTTTTTTTTTCGTATGTCGAATGTAGTACATGTTTTCCTAAACAAAAAGCTAATGATACTATTAAAATTTTCCCCGTTTTTATCAAACAAAATCTCCGTACAGAACTGACCGTCATGTATAAAACTGAAGAATTTAGATCAATTTCAGGACTTCTTGTACTTTATGACTATCTTTCGCTAAACATCGGGCTAAGTGAGACATTTAGTGAAGTTCTAAAACTTTTTAAAATTCTAATTACCATTCTGATGGTGTTGACTGAAGCAGAACGGTGCTTTTCTACCCTCAAACGTTTTTACGGAATACTGTGAGCCAAGAAAGACTTTCTGCTTTGACAATACTTTCTAAAGAAAGGGATCTTATCGAAAGCATACCTGATTTCAATCAGCGGGTTATTGATAAGTTTGCTAATACCAAAGATCGCCGTATGCGATTGACTACTTTCTTTATATTTAGTTATTTAAAATACACTGCTTTCAAACTAACTCAATTTTTAAAGACTTTTATTTTTTCATCTACCGGTTCCCATGGCAGATTTTATAAATATCTATGTTTTTAATATACCCTTGGAATTGCAACGCCTACTTATTTAATGTACCAGCCGCCACTGGGTTACGATGCTATATTATCTTAGGGTAAGTTCCATACGATAAAAGATTTTCAATAGAAGTCGAGTTACACTCGATTTTGTTGGAGCGCTGCGCACAAATACTGATTTTTACGGTAATTTTGTTCTCATATTGCAGTATCTTAACTTCTAATAAGCTCTTTTCAATTTTGAAAATATTGTCTTCCTCGCCATCAAATTTATAACAAAATTTCATTGCTCCAGAATCGATATCTCATTTATTGACAGTTTTCAGGCGCTATGAATAATTAAATTATTTTTAACAAATTTCCCAACCACCTGACGGCTTATCATGTTGGAGAATTGGATTCAACAACTCGAAATACACATGAATCAATTATAAAACTCCAGGGACTTCAATTAGCATGGAAAATAATTGGGGGCCAACATAATAAAGTTTCTCTGAATTGTTAACTTTACTGAACTATGACTTTTATGTTTTTAAGCCGCCATGTATATCCTACATCAACTTTTCCTAATTCCAGGTATTTCCTCCTCAGAAACCACAATTTTTTTATGAAGAGGTATATTTTTCTCTAAAATCGATATTAAAAAAATTTACCATTTAATAAAAACCTTCCAAAATACGCTGTATATGACTTTACAATTGTGACGGCTTTTCCTTAAGTTTGCAGGTTTGCGCAACCCCTAAAAAAATTGCAAAATAAAACGCGAACAGCAGTGAATTAGTGAAATAATTAAACTTACTTCCCCTAAATGTCAAGAATAATCTGTCTGTATTACAGTATTACGCCTGGAAACTTTATCGCTTCACTGGTGTGCAATTTTAAAGCAATCCAAGCTAATGCATTGGAGCGTATATGGAGTTGCCTATCTAAGGCGTGAGGATTAATTTCGTCTCATAAGCTTAATGAATATTGCAAGTCAACTTGCACACCTGTGTTTTCGCTGTCAATGTATTTTAACCAGATTCAAGGAGTTTCTCGCTATAAAAGTGTGACGTCATAATAAAATTGTTTGCACGTATTTTGAAATAATTAAGTGTACATACGCACTTCATCATTATGGTATTCGGGCGATCTAATTATATCTTAAACCGTGTTACGCCGCGAGAAAACATCTTTAGTTTGCCCATCAATTTCGAGGCTGTAGGTGTTTGTTGTACGGTACGCTATGGTATTTTCTTTACGTTTTACGTTTTGGTTTTGGTAAAAACAATTTCGTTCAGAATTAAATTGCAGAGCCACTTGGTGGTCGGTCATTATGTGATAAGGCTGAATTAAAAAGGCTTGGAAGGCCTACCCCGAATTTAAAAATAGAACAATCCGTGTCTAGTAAAAAAGGACTTTTCTAGGACTTTTTAATCCGGACCTTTATAATAAATATACGTGACTTTGTGGTTGTGAAATTTAACATGCTCTGTTTCCTTATTTATTATTTGGACTTAGACAAAAGTAGTTTTACTGACTTAAATCATTGCAGGGACCGCAATAAAAAGCCTAAGTTGTCGGCAAAACATATAAAAAATGTTTTGCAATATTGGGACTGTTATCGTAGCTGCTCAATTAAGCAACTCTTATTGAAGAGGTATTGAACTTCACAATGAAAAGTGAGACATAATCAATACATTTTAAATATTATAATTAATTGTGTGCGTTTCTGTTGAGCTTTCGAACTAGCATTACGAGGACATCCACCGGTGCTTATGGCAGGTTTTATACATATCTATGTATTTAATGTACCATTGGATTTGCAACCCCCATTTTTTAATGCACCAGCCACCACTGCTTTGCAAATTAAGAGCAATTTTTCTCACATTTTGTGAATCAAAAAAATAGGTAGAAAATTATCTTTCTTAATTTAAAACTTTTCGTAGAGTATAAACGCAGCGTCCTTAATTTAAAAAAAAATATTCAAATATATCCGATTTGGTGGTTGCCTCTGTGTCTGGGTCGGTGAAAATTGCTTTGAGTGTCATCGGCCTCGATCTTAAATTTTAATACCTATTTAATCCAGACATTATTGTTCATAAAAAGACATAAAAATAGCAAATTACAAGTAAAACATTATATTTTATCAGTTGGCTTCATTAAGACATCCTGCAAAAAATTAATAATATTTTAAAGTAATCGCTTAACACCCCATAATTAGACAACAAAAATATGAATATCTTTTGTTTAAATTTACGGAATTATAAGCAAAAGATGTTTTATGCTTTAATTGCCTTTAGTCATCAACAGATCACAACTAAGAATGCAATATTTTGCATAATTTTATGCATACAAGTTTTATATTTTTGTGTTTTTAAGTTTAAAGCTTGAGCATACAAGATATAAAAGTGATCACCGGCTGGCACTTAACAATAAAATTTAATTTCTTGTAATAAAAATATTATTCAAATGCTCAAAAATTAAAGATTATACCTTATTTAAGAATGTAACTTCCATTTTCCAATATTACATATGTAGTTCACTATAAATATACAAAATAGTATTGATTTTTAATCGAAGATAAATCAAAACTAAAAAACTTTCCAAAATTACTTTCAGGTTTATCTCGATTGCCCAGTTCTAATCTTCTTGAGATATTTATGGCCTAAGTTTCGGGAATAAGAAGAAGTCACATGATGCGATAGCAGATAAATACACTGCTTGTGAAGTTATACTGAATTTTTGGTAAAAAACTCAGAAGCAGTGAATTAAGTGTGAGCTGGTATAATACCGTAGTGCAGGAATCAACTGTCATCTGTTTTTCGATGTAACACGAAGACGAACACATACGTTAAAAATTCTACATTTCGTGAACATTATTAGTAGCATCAATCTAGAACCACACGACAGACTAATAAGCTTTGATGGGAAAAGTTTGTATACTAATGCACCAATAGGAGAATCACTAGACATAATCAAAACTAGACTTTCAAATGATAGTACTGTAGTAGTAATAGTATTGTAACAAAACAGGGAATTATACTCAACCTCTATAATTGCATTATATCTATATGCTATAATCCTGATTCTTTGGAAAAAGAGTTAGCAAATATTAAATCCGATTTACAACAGAATGGTTACCTTTTAAAACTAATTGACCATATTATAAGTAACTTTAGAACAACGAACACTGGACAGCAAGAAACGCAGTCCTTCTTCACAATTCCGTATATTAAGGGAACTTCGGGGAAAATAAGACGAATTGCCAGCAGTTGTAATATAAAAACAGCCTTTAAATCCGGAACTATCCTTAGAGCTCATTTAACAAGAACAAAACCAAAAACTACCGACAAGAAAGAATGTGTTTACAAAGTTTCATGTGAGTGTGATGAAATATATATTGGAGAAACCAAACGACCACTAGAAGTTAGAATTAAGGAACATAAAACTCTTACACAAATAGGAAAAACGTCGAGATCAGGTATTGCCGAACACTTCTGGGATAAACAACACCCTATAAAATGGTCTGAGGCTGCGGCAATATATATGAAACCCAATATGAAAAAAAGAAAATTTACAGAAGCAGCTTACATTAAAAACAATAATGGAATCTTCAGTAAACCGAGTGTTGAAATACCAAATCTTTGGAAACCATTACTTTGTAGCATTAATTCATTGAGGTGTGTACAGTGAAGCGAAACTTTGCGCGTCAATGGACACAGTCCGTATATATGCTCGTAGGCTTAAGACAATACATTCAGTTTATACTTCATAACGATTAGAGATACAATCTAATCGAAACTTCGTAAAAAAATAAATAAATATAAAAACAAAAAAAAACGTTTATCTGAACTCTGTACAGTTTGTAATATAATATTTAGTGTTAAGAGAGCTTTATTGAACTTTTTGAACATAATTTATAAAGAATACCTATTTTATTTTTATCTGTATTTTCCGAATAAAATAATTTAAAACCAAATTTTTTTTCAATTTGTTTAAACAATTATTGTTTCGTCTTTTTCAAGTACTTTCAAACCGTTTATTGCAAAAAAATCCAATGAAAATCCGCCGAGATAATTTATTTGTTTATAAGTAAAAATATCAACAATTTCTTTAAACAATTCCTGAGGGCGTCCAAATAATCCGATTTTGATTCTGAAGAAAGCGATGGAAAACTTGAGTTCCCCACTATATGTCGAAAATAAATTTAAATACGTTAACGTGATATTTTGGACTCAAACTTCAAAAATGGTCAATTTTTGTAAACTAATTCGGATTGCAAAATTATTGTGAAAAAACTATCTATTCAATCCTAACGAATTTTACCGTGTTATTTTATCATGTCATAAAATTTTCTTTGCTTTAATATGAAGGTCCTCAAAAAAATTTAAATGATCGAGAAAAATTGATTAAGAAACTGCTTTTTTTACCTTTTTTTTAATTATTGCTATTTTGCAATAGGGGAAATATATTTTCGACCAACCGTAGCTTATGGAAAATTTAATTACGGAACTTTTTTTCCTCTAAAATGAATACCTTCAAAATTACACGAGAAAAAAGTTGAAAAAAAAAATTTTTTTCATTAATTTTATATTTTTATTAATAAAAACAATGTTGCCCAACTTTCTGAATTGACACATATCAAATTTATCGTTATTCAGGTTATTATAAAGGCTCTCATGCAAAAATTTCCATTTCACATCCACGAAACCCCTAGATTTTACAGATAAACCCTGGTCTATAATGTTATCACATTTATCAGACATTGGATTATGCAATCTAAAGTAGAACAAACAACATACATAACAAGGAAACCAAACTATGGACGCTAAAAGACCTCGTAGTCGATGCGTCCCTAATCCATAAATCTCTCTCTCTCTCTCTCAAATTGGAATTATTATCCGATGTACAATCGTAGGCGAAACCTCGGATAATAATTCCAATTTGACATGGTCTAAATCTAAATTAACATAGACGGAACACGACTAAACCACTTAAGATCTGCTGATGATATTGTTATAATCAGTGATTCACCAGAACAACTCCAATGTATGATACAAGAACTTCATCAAGCATCAGCTAGGATAGGACTCAAAATGAACTTGTTAAAAACAAAAATAATGGGTCTAGAACAAATACAAATTAAAGTTGAAGATAAATTAATAGAAAACGTAAGAGAATACATATATCTAGGTCATAAAATACAAATATGGAAGGAAAACCAATCGGCTGAAATTCCTAGAAGAATAAGTCTCAGCTGGGCAGCTTTTGGCAAACTCGGATTCATTCTTAAATCCAGTAACAACCCCATAAGTCTGAAAAGAAAAGTCTACGAGTCGTGCATCCTGCCAGTTCTTACTTATGGTATTGAAACAACCTCCCTAACATGTAAAGCCATTAATAAGCTTCGGGTTACACAACGAGCAATGGAAAGGGCTATGCTGGGAATTAGTTTACGAGATAGAGTTCCAAATGAAGAAATCAGAAGAAGAACGAAAATAACAGATGTGAGTAAACGAGTAGCGCAGCTAAAATGGAGATGGGCTGGACATATCGCGAGACATGACATGGACAGATGGACATACAAGATAACAGCATGGCGGCCAAGAGAGAACAAGAGAAGTGTTGGCAGGCCCCAAAAGAGATGGCGTGACGACATCCAGAAAATTGCCGGAAAAAACTGGATGGGGATCGCTACGGACCGACAGAAATAGAAAAATAAGGAAGAGGCCTACATTCAGGAGTGGATGAAAACGGGCTGATATGAATGAATGAATGAATGGTCTAAATCCAAGAACTATTCTTTTCAACCTGACCAAAACCGTGAAAGCTTTCGTTCATAGTACTTCACTACACTGTTTGTTTTCAGAATGAACATTTGTACCTAGAATAATCAAATAAATATTTTTCGAAAAACATAAGTTCAGGACAAAATTACAAAGAATGAAATTATAATAACTATAGTTTGTTGTTTAGTTCTTTAATGAGATATGCTTGTGGTTAATATTGAATTTCAACACACCTTCTGACAAATTTTGTTTTGTCAGACTGTTTCGGCCAAAATATAATACAACAAATATTGGAGAGTAGCAGCGACTTTTCTTCTTGATTTACTGATAAGCAACATTTTGTTCTCGACAATAGTTCGAACGTTTCCCCTTAATAAAATTTAAATTCTAACAGCAACTATATGTAAAAAGTGCAATATTTCAAGTAAATCTAAACCCATATCAAACCTCTGCAATTATCTACTTAACAAAGACATATAAAGTAACTTAAAATAGTCTAATTATTCAGCATTAAGTAGTAATTGTTTTATAAAAGGTGAGCCAAAGGAAGCGCATTTTTCTTAAATTACGGAAAAAACTACTTATAAAGGTAATTGTCCCCTAATGTAAATGTCATGTACTGGACAATATTTAATGCTCATTTAAATAGGAACTACGCCATTCTAATTTATTTACTGTTTTTTTTTACCTAGGCGGGTACTTAAGGTACTCGGAATTCTTAGAGTTTTCTTTTAGTCAGGCGACACATAATAGTAATATACTTTTAATTATAGTTGAACGCTTTCTTCCAATAAAAGATAAACTGCCTACAAAATAAATATACAGTTTCTCAGTACGAAGTTTTTAAGATCGACCTTTTACCTTCTGATTTGTGCAATAAAATAAAGTAAGCGTAGTTTAATATTGACGTAGTTGTCGGTAATAAAATCGCTTTCTAAGGAACAGTGAAGCCTAGTTTTGTTATAAGCAATAGATAACGATATGTATCATTTTTAAGTTGGTACAACTCTCTCTCTCTCTCTCTCTCTCTCTTTCTCTAGCATTACAACCCGGGGTGGGTCTTTGCTGACTTCACAATCTGCCTCCACTTGCTGCGATCCATCATCAGTTCCTCTGCGAATTCGACGTTTAGGGTTTTGTAAGTCTGCTGCAACGTTATCTCTCCACCTCATCCTTGGTCTTCCTTGCGGCCGCTTTCCTTCTGGGTTATCTTCCCATACCAACTTGACGATACGTTGATCTTGTTTCATAACATGGCCGGTCCATCTTAATCTTTCTGCTTTTATTATTTTCACTATATCTGGCAGGTTGTATAGTTCCTCCAATTCCTTGTTTGTTCTCGTACTATATTGCTGTCTGGTGTTGTCCCTGACCGGTCCGTATATCCCTCTAAGCATTCTTCTTTCTGCGATTTTCAGTCTATTCTCATTTTGTTTTTGGCAACGTCCATGTTTCACATGCATATGTCATTACCGGTCTTATAACTACTTGATATATTCTTATTTTCGTGCGGCGGGATATATTTGTCGATTTCATTATCTTTTGCAGCCCATATCAGCAGCGGTTGCCTCCTTGTATTCTGTTGTTAATCTCTTGTGTAATGTTGTTGTCAGAGATGATCGTAGCTCCCAAATATTTAAACTGATGGACCCTTTCAAAATTGTAATGGTCCATAGTCACGTTCTGTCCTATTCTGTCTCGCCGTTCCGTTCTTGTAGCCATATATTTTATTTTTTCTTCATTGATTCGTAGGCCAACTTTCTTTGCGGCATTTTCCAGTTTGAAGAACTCTTCCTTGACACTGGTAGTTGTATTACCTACAATATCTATATCATCAGCGAACGCCAATATGATGCGCGGACCTTGATTTCTAAAGAGGATCGTTTTTGTGTTGGTTTTTCGCACGATGCTCTCCAAGGCGACGTTAAAGAGGAATGGAGATAACGCATCGCCTTGTTTAAGACCACTGTTGATTGTAAAGAAGGTTGACAATCTTCCTTCAAGTCTTACTGCACTTGTAGATCCCTCTACACATATTTTGGTGAGGTTAATTAGCTTCTTCGGTATGCCCAGTTCTGCCATGGCATTCCACATATCCACTCTTATGATGCTATCGTATGCTTGTTTAAAATCTATAAATAGCTGGTGCAATGTTTTGTTATATTCCCAACATTTCTCCATTAATTGCCTAATCGTGAATATCTGATCTACAGTTGAGCGGTTTTTTCTAAATCCACACTGGTAATCTCCTATTTGATACCCCACACACGCAGTCAATCGTTCTAAGTTGGTACAACTGTAAGTGATAATCATGTAAAATTTCATGATGCTGGATCTATTAGTAAACAAGTTATCAAAGTTTGGGTTGGACGTTGTGCTCCGAGGCGATTTGTGCCACGCTGAAACAGGAGCGGATCCAGCCTCTCTCTTTGGGGGGGGGAGGGGCGCTGATATCAGAAAAGTACAGTATGGCAAGCGAAAGCAAGTTGTCGACGGGGGGGGGGGCACTAGCAACGTTGCCATTTTTAGTTTAAAAGGCAGGGTGGGCTCTATTTTTCTGAAGCTCTTGGAAAGGGGGGTGGCAATCACAAGGAAAAATAATTTGCCGACAGGGGGGGGGGGGGCAGGATGCGAGCAGCATACACATTCCTATTATAAGATGCAGAATCTGGTCTATTTTCCTGAACTCAAAGCTCTTAGGGGGAGGCTATCGCAAGAAAAACGAGTTGTCAACGGGGGGGAAGTGCCAGCAGCATACACATTCCTAATATAATATTCAGAATCGGTTCTATTTTCCTAAAATCAAAGCTCTTGGGAAGGGGAGGGGCGATCCCAAGCATACATATTCCTATACTCTATTCAAGAACTAGAGAGAGTAATAAAACTGTTACCGAAACCTCCAACGTACCTGCTCCAGTGCCACAGGTAACTGAGGACTGCCGTAAACCTTATTATATTTAATTGTATTTAAATATTGTAAGCTTTTATAAATTTACTGCAACAATAAAATTTCTAATAGATCAATTTAATTTCTGTGAGTGAGCAAAGTATACCTTACAATGTGTCCTTGGTGATTTATCTTGTTTGTGCTTGTTTTTGTATATTATTTAAGATTAGTAAGATACCCAGAAGATATGGCTTCCACACCTATATTTATTCCAAAATCGTTAAACCAGGGCATTTTTCCTCAACGAAAAACTTATTACTATGATTGTTTATGATGCCTTAAGAAACCAATATCTAGACAATAATGTTAAAAGATGTGTTCCAACATGACAGGAGTTGGAAAATCTACTATGTACCGTATACTGAAGAAGAAAAAACTACTGGAATTGTTAATACTCCCAAGCCGTATTCGATCACAGGCAGACAAAAAACTTCATGGGAAGAAGAGATGTAAACTTCAATAAAAGGAGTTGTACATACATTTAATTATAAGAAGCAGGTCCCAACCGTCGACAAAATTTTAACTAAAATCAATGAAGATCGGGATTTATCTGAAATTAAAAGAACTGAGCTTTGGAAATTGCACAGAGAAATAAATTTTGGGAAAACCAGAGTTGCTAGAAATAACACAACTTACAAAATTAATAATTTAACTGAACTTTTGAAAGATTTTTTTGAATAAAGTCATTGCAGAAAATTGGGATAAATCCATATAATAAAAGAATAAAAGAAAATATGGAAACTCGATCTCACGATCAGTGAGATAGAGGAGCCCATTATAATCAATTTGAGCGAAGATAGCTTCACTGACTTTGATTATGAATTAGATATGTATTGTTAACCAGCGTAAACACAATTTATTATTTAAATTTTCTGTAACATATAAAAATTAATTACATTTGAATCCCTTTTTAGTGTTTAATTGTAGTTCTGCAGATGATTTAAGAAATAAATAAACTGAAACCTCAAATGTCCTAAAAATGTTTTTAATTAATAATAAAATGACTATATATGAAATATATGGACGAATTTATTTTTTTTTATATATGTTTAACTTCTTGTATTTTTAACAATGGGTATTTTGTACGTATTTAAATTATAACTTCAAATTTTTTGAGAGAAAAAGGCTACGTTTTAGTCTGAATGTGCCTAAAACGGTTTTTATGCCAAAATAAAAATAATAAAAATACAGTTTTGATTTGTGTTAAATATGTCAAAATTATCTATATTTTCTAATATATGTGAATTATTAAGAAATCATTAGAAATATAATAATATTATAAAAACTTTCTATTTTAAGTTTATTACCGAAATAATATTCTATAACATAAATACTTAGTGATAAAATTAACCTCCTTCCGACACCTATAACAAGGGTTAAAATCCTTTTTAACACTTCACACATCCAAATATCTATTGTTATCCAACTCAAATTGTCCATTATTATAGACCGGTATTTTTGATTATAAAATTTCAAACCCATTCCTATAAAAATATATGTGTCTAACAGATTTTGCCAAAGACACTGGACTATAGAACACAGGTAGTTTGCAAAGAAAAAAAAGGGTAAAAAATAATTTATTATTCTCTCTAGTTCTTGAATAAACTATAGTATAAGAGGCAAAATCGGGTCTGTTGTCCTGAACTCGAAGCTCTTGGGGTGGGGGCGATCGCCTCCACCGCCCCTCCCCCCCTTGAATCCGCGCCTGGGCCGAAATCTATTGCGCGAAATTTTAACCAAATATTAGAAATTAAATAAAGCATATCCGAAAGGTTATATACAGCATAAAAGATTTTTTGAGTGGCGTGAAGGGTTCACTAAGAGTCGTTGAGACGTCGAAGATATTTCGCATTGCAAATGTCCATCACCATCGACCTGTGAGCGTCACGAGCTCCATGGTCATCGTAACTCCATAAGAAAGCTAGCCCCTGAGCTGATAATCTTAAAAACGAAATACCATGTGCTTTTGATAGAAAAAGTGAGAATAAAATGTATCGCTTCTCGCATGGTTCCAAAAACCCTGAATTTTTTCTAAAAGTAGAATTAAATGACCAAAGGCCTTCGCCAGGGATGTTGTCACCAACTCTCTTTAAAATCTACCTCAATGAAGCTTTAAAGAATTGGCGAAGATCATGCAGTAGAATGGGAATAGAATTAAATAATGACACCCATTTATATACGCTTCATTTTGCAGATGACCAAGTGGTAGTGGCCCAAGATAAAGAAGACCTCGAATTTATGACGAGGAAACTATTTAAAGAATACGCAGAATGGGGATTAACCGTCAACTGCAGTAAAACTAAATATATGTGTATCGGTGGAGAGGAAACAGATTTGGAAGTGGATGACAATATCATAGCAAAATCTTGTTCTGATTATACCTACCTTAGAACAAAAATCAAAGTGGACGAATTGAAGAAGAAATATTGGAGCGAATAACTAAAGGGAAAAAAGCTATCGGATGCCAAAACTCACTATTATGGTCAACAAACATCTCCAAGGAAAGAAAACATCTTTTATACAATGCAATATTTAAAAGCGTTGTATTGTATGGATGTGAAACATGGCAGATAAATAAAACTTTAGAACGTAAACTGCTGGCTCTTGAAATTGACTGTTGGCGAAGATCTGCCGGAAAGTCAAGGATCGAACGGATAACCAACGAGAGAATTAGAGAGATTATGGGCGTAAAGAAAACTATTCTCGATGAAATCGAACAACGTCAGCTGGTATGGTATGGATATGTGGAGAGAATGACGGACGAACGTCTACAAAAGCAAATCCTAAAATGGACACCAAATGAAAAAATAAAAAGAGGAAGACTAAAAGTTACCTCGATTAAGGGCATTAACCGAGCCATGTCCGAAAGAAACTTACTTCCAGGGGATTGGGAAGACCGAAATCAATGGAGACGCGTAGAACGCTATGAAACCGGATATATATATATATATATATATATATATATATATATATATATATATATATATATATATATATATATATATATATATAGAATTGTCGCTTTTCAGATTTCCACTGCAGCTAGTTAACTCAAACTTCGTAAAACGCATCATTATTAGCGATGAGACATGGGTGTACGAGTTTGATGTGGAAACAACGCAATAATCACATAATTGGAAGCACAAAATAAAGCGAATACCAAAAGGAGCATGTCAAAGCAAGTTGAAAATTAAAGTCATATTCCGTGTTTTCTTTAATAAAATTCTCAAGGTCTGAATCACTAAGAATTTTTCTCGGAAGGACAAACGGTTAACAAGGAATCGTAAGGCCATACGCAAAAAACAGCCAGATATGTTGCAAGTTCTTTATCTTCAATCGACTCTCTTCCTTCTGAAGATACCTAGAACCACAGAAAAATCTGAACTGAAGTTTTGCAAAAGTTTCTGTTGTACTATGCCCAAGTCAAAAGAAAAACTTGATAACACACCTTTGCTCGAAATTGATGTCACTCATTTTTAAATTACACTGGAAAAAACTCTTTACGGAAATCCAAATAACTCTGGCGAGTTCAAACTCGTAGTGACTGAAGGAGTATCACATGTTGATCTATCACTCCTCCAAATCCTACGTCCCAAGTGATGCCAGACGTTGCCAATCTCATTACCTAATTTACACACCTCGTATAGCACATACGTATATTCAATGAAAATGACTGTTAATCTATGTCCACATTTATCAGGAATAAAAAAAATGCTTAAAATATAATTTAACTTCTTGTTTATCCCATCGATGGAGTTTCGTTAAATAGGGCCTCACAAATGAATTTAAACATATTTTAAAATAACTCTTATTTGCTTAAAATTGTCGGGTTTAAATTTTGGTGAATGCGCTGAGCAAACCAATAGAATAGTAAAATTTAAATTTTTAGTTACGCTGACTAAATCAGTTGAAATACCTCCAAACATTGTTGAATCGCAAAGTCAGAATGAGTCGCTACTAAATCAATTAAATTCATTGATATTTTAACGCGTTGCACAATTTTCTTACTGCCAGTTAAATTTTTATACGGAAGAGAGCTTGGATGATAAATGTTCGGACCGAAATGCTCTTCTTATTGAATACGGATAGAAAAATTTTAATCATCTTGCTTTGATGATGTCGAAGTGATACGAAACTTTAGTGTTGATTTAAATAATTAACAATATCTGTCCATAAAGGTTACAATTTTCTTTTCTAAGAAAGTTCGAGAAATCTAAAGTTCATTTTCGCTTGTCGATATCCAAGTTTGTCTTTTGTTCTTGTATTTTAAAATTATTTAGCATAATTTTTATATTACAGACGCAAATTTTATGCATACAATTCTTGTGTTATATTGATTTTAAAAGGCGATTAAAACCTGTTACAATTTTATTTCTAAATCAAGACTTTATGTTTAAATTAAAAATATTATCTTGGAAGGCAAAATTATACGTTGCGCTTTGGTGATTTATTAGAATGAAAATTTTATTTTTTATTTACCTTTGGAAGAAATTAAAAAGAAAATAATTAAATAAAACATGCTAAAGTTGTTTAACATTTTATAATATATCCGACAAATAAAGCAGCAAAGCATTTTACTGTCTGTTTTCCAAAGAAGATAACAAACTATAACAACTTCTTAAAATCTTCAAATTGGGTCTCTACATACTTCACTTTTTATAATGTAAATTAGCATTCTGGCAAGGATGAGCTTTAATGGAAACGCCACTGATGAGTTGACGAAAAGATCTTTAATACCTTCATGTATGTGGGGATTTGCAGATTAAGCTCTTACCTCTAAAATATTCCCTAAGTAGTAGTCAAAACGCTCCCTTATTGTCAATATTTAACATCAATAGATTTTTATAAATGCAGCCTTTTATCAGCGTGCTAGAATTTAAGACCCTTGCGAAGGACTCTAAACAATAGACTTTGTATAAGCATTATCTCCTTACTTTATATATCCAATTTACATGGATTCTGTCAATTTTTTTTTTCTTTTTTGAAAAAATGCAGCTGTGTACAGTTATCGCACATCACTTCCTCATCGTCTTATCACGAAAGTAGTTAAAACATTTCAGGGAAGTATTCGAGAAGAGTAAGCCGATAACTTGCCACCTTGGCTTACCATCACTTTTTATCAGTCAGGTTCAGTGGCCATCACCAACCAGACCAAGAAAAGCTTCAAATCTTGCTATAGAAGCCAGTCATGGACGACACCCAAATGAGGTCAACCAAGAAAATGTCGACAAATTAGCGTCAAACTACTGATTATCCCAGATCAGGTCATTCCAACAAGAAAGTATTTGAAATACATCATCATAGACAATTAAGCACATAACAGAATGATGCCAAGCATTTGTCGCATCGAAGTATGAAGAGAGACACGACTCAGCCGCCAAGATCATCATCAAGGGTTGGCAGAGAAATCCAAAATGTTGCAGGTAAGGAAAATGTCTTAGTATGAATACGGATCGGAACCTATACTGGCGAACAACGAGTTCAAGCTCTACTGAGATCGAACTGTGCTTACGGATCATACAGTTGCACATAACAGGTCAGATTTCTATTTAGTAAATGAAACATTCAAGAGAACAGAACTGGTAGAAGTCGCCATCCTCAACGGTCTAAGAGATAAGCATAATAAGAAGATCGTGAAATACAGAGACCTGTAGGTACAAACACCCAAAAATGCGGAATCAATAGCATCCGAACAATCCTCTTAATCCTATAAATAACCAGCTTAGTATTGAAGAGTTTTCTACTTACTATCAAAGAATTGGACCTTAGCGAACACCTACATAAGGCTATGCAAAATGCAGTGCTCGAACTGTCCGAAAGTATATGGGAAATGCAGGGGGTCTTCCCATCACCTAGGATCCCACAACACCGGAAGTGCTCCCAAAGAGCTCCATCTTTAAAATATCAGAGTATATCTGGGATTAGTGAATGTTTCCTGAGGCAAATGAGAAAGCTTTGGCTAAGTTCTCGGATAATAATTATAATATTTTTTGGGGGACTATTTTTGGATGTGTTTTTACGTTGAGAGAAACAAGAAAATAGTATACAATTTTATTATTATTATTTGGTGAAATCTTTCACATCTGTTGATCTAAGCATAACTGTTAATACAAAATTCGGTTTAGTTGCCGAGATATCTCTGCTCTCATTTAACTTTAACAATATAACTAGGGCATGAATATAGAGACCAGGTGAACTAAAATTAAAAAACTACATTAGTGACATTAAATTAGTAAGTAAGAAGAAAAACTGTTGTTACCTCATGATTTGGTGAACATTTTAATAAAATATTAAAAGCAATATTAGAAGATTTATTTGAATTCATCGAGACAAGTGATAAACCAAAAGCAGAGCCACCAAAGTTATAACATTGGTGGCAGCGAAAAGCAAAGCTTAGAACAATATAGACAGCCTATTTCTCTCCTTAGTCCACTACGCTCCCATTAATGAGAAGACTCGCTCGATATTCGCATTTGATGCTTCGATTGCAAATATTTTGAAAATCTCACTGCCTTAACATAGCACATACAACATTCAGATAAAATGTCCGAATATTTACTGAATAGTCAGGGATATTGTCAGGAAATCTCATTATTTGATCTGGCAACCATAGCTAAGGGCATGTCTGTGAATTAGCGTCTCGATATCAGAGATTGTCGTTGAATAGAAATTGTATTATAAAAATGCTTTTATTTCGTAAGCTTTAATTTATATAACAAACAACTATATTATTGCAATTGTTATAAAACTAATAAAAAAATGAACAAGAAGTATTTTTTTTGAGGACCAAGCAGTAATGATCTTCGGTAACAAGCATTTTTAATAAATTAAACAATTTAACATAGTTCATAAATATCCATTATCTCAAAACTCGCAAAATAAAAAAAATATAAATTAAACAACAAATTTCTAAAAAAACATAGGTTATGTTCATTCAAAATATTAAAAATAAACAGTCTCCGCTATATTTAAAGCAGTCTGCTGAAAAGTTAAATATTATTTTGCGTCATGACCTTGGAAAAGGAGAATTTAGAAGGGAAATCTTCGGAATTTTCCTTTTTTAAATCTAACGAATCACAATGCTTGAAATTTGACATGTGTCTTGTTTGGCTACGCTTACGCCCAGATTTTTCTTATCGTGTGGACCTACTCCATTCGATCACCGGATGACAGATGTACCAACTCAGAAAAAAAAAGATTTTGACAATATCTCAAGCGCGGTTTGTTTGAATGGGACATTCAGGGGTACTTTTTGATCATAAAGTATAAAAATTTAAATTAGGAATTAATCTTATGTTGACTTCAAATATTGGCTGTTTCTCCAGTTAATTTTTAATTTATGAGGACTGTTATAAACTAGGGTTTATATTTATAGCACCATACTTGATAATAACAAATATGTCACTTCCCATATTTAGAAATTTTCTGCTACTCATTGTAAAATGAAAAAATTAATTAACCAAACCACTACCTAAACCGGTCTGTTTTTTATAGAACCACTTATAACAATAAAGTACAAAAAAATGTTTAAGTCTAGGTAATTGGGGTCAAAAACTAAAAGCCGCCTTGAAATAGTTAATTGCAGAGGTCTAAAAATAAATGAAAAACAAGTTCCATTAAGAAATTTTAATTGTTGTTTGGTATAAAAAAACTTTGAACGGTTGATAGTAACTACTGGTCACTGGTCAAGTGTAAGGCGGATCTCGCATGAAAGGGGGAAATAGATCAGGGCAAACAGGTAGAAGAGTAATTAGCAAAAAAATCGGATATTATGTATTGTGTTTAAGGGAAAAGCAAATTCACTGAAGGGTGCTCAAGTTAGAAATCCCTTCCCAAAAACAATCTGATGATCTGTGAGATTGTGACGAAAGTTAGAGTAAGTGCGTGGGAATTGCCGTGATTAGAGAGATACCTCACTCTTTGTTATTTTGCTCACAGATGACGCCAAATATAATTTTTTACGATGTACATAAGTATTGCTCCTTTGAAGGAGCATTTGGTCACACCTCCTTCGCCTCCATAACAACGTCTGCCAGAAGACATGGCATTGAAGATACTCTATGCAGGTGAACACAAAACATAGCCAAGGGATGCCCGCAGGGAGGGGTACTATCCCCACATCTGTGACATTGGGTGGTCGACGAGCTCCTGGTTAATCTCAATCCAGGGCTATGCTGACGATATAGTCTTACTTATTATGGAGAAACATGGCAATATATTATCAGAGCTCATGCAAGGGCTCTGACTATAATGGAGGAGTGGTGTACAAAGGAGTACCATACCCTTCACTAAAAGAAGAAAGCTTAGTGAATTAAAATTAACAACTCTCTTCAATACACAACTGCAAATGATCTAGGAAGTTAAATATCTAGGTGTAATCCTGGATGTAAAGCTTACCTGGAACTGACACCTGCAGAAAATTATATCTGAAAAAAAAATGTCCATTATGGAAGCAAAAAGGGCACTGTGCAAAACATGGGGTTTAAAGCCACACATTATGCACTGACTGTATACTACGGTGGAAAGACCCATGATAACCTATAGCTCGGTTGTCTAGTGGACAACAATCACACAAAGATGGGCCACTCAGGAGCTCTTCAAACACTGGCCTGTCTATGCATCATAGGTGCCATGAGAAGCACACCAACAGCAGCCATGGAAACCCTTTTAAGCCTCCCTCTCATTGATGATAATAATCAGGTCTGAGGGGAGAATGAGGGCTTATAGGCTGGAAATAAACAACGTCTGGTGGACTGAACTTGCCCTCGGACACACCAGCGAGGAGTGGTAATAAACTCACTCCTAAAAATAAGCAGTGATACCGTGCCAAGAATATACAACTTTGACAGACTCTGCACATTCAGCTTGATTGGAAGGCGCAGTCTGACCGAACAGTGAGTCAGCCAGGAAATTTCGTCTGGTATACGGGCAGCGCTGAAGGCTCTAGCGTATAGCATCAAAACAGGTCTGGGACTACCTTTAAAGCCTTATTGCTCTGGCAAAACACAACAGGGTCACCTTGCGTGGGTGCCAGGGCACAAGGTTGTCTCGGGCAATGAAAAAGTGGACCAACTTGCAAGAGCATCCGGCAAACTAAGCCGTGAAATTCTGAGTCTAAGCAGACAACAAATCAAGCTGGTTACAAAATATACAATGGGCATCTTAAACGAAGAACCACTAAGTAGACTACGTGATGAAGAGGACGAGACGGTCTTACACATCATCTTCGAGTGCGAAGCTTTGGTCTACTGGATACCCCTTTAGGGATCAATCTATCCGGAAGACCTATACCCAGAGGACAAGCTAGTTAATATGATCAAGGCAACCAACTTATTCGCCCAGAACGGATGTGGCAGGCAATATAATAAGGCTGCAGTGTTAGGGCTTTTCAACCCTAGCGTGCTATGTCATATCATCAGTCAGTCAATCAATGCTATGTGAGTTTAAACAAGGGGTTTGCGATTTATCGAATATTTGGCAATAGCTAGTATTTAATTTATCTGAAAAAATTTTCTTGTTAGTTTAGTTTATAGAATAAAAAGGAATTTATAACAATATTTGCATGTTTGCTCGCTTTTTTGTTGTCCTGGGTCTCTTCTGAAAGTCTAGTGCAAATGTTAGATCAAGTATGTTTACTATGCCGAGAATAATAGCATGTAGCGTCTTTCCCTACAGAAAGGATAGAAAGGTCTCTGTTATGTCATGTTAATACAGAAAGAATTTTGGTTATGCCTTTTGTTAAACATTATTTTATGGAACTTTAAAAAGTGTTACAATTTTTTTGATTTCGGAGACTTTATGTTAAGATTAGATTATTTCTGTACAAGAACCGTAATAGATGCTGAATGCAATGAGGAATTACTTTAACTTGCAGAGATATTATACCTCCCAGATATCAGAGGTCTCTAAAAGCTCTTAAAAGAGGCGTTTGGACAGAAAAACAACTTAGTTATTGGTAAAACAGAGGCCTATAGACGATATGACATACCCCTCGAACTTTGCAGAGCAGAATACATTCGGGGAACATGGAAAAAGTAAGTCTTGGACCTGAAGGCAAGTTCACTATGGCGATAGTGTCAAGTTCTTACTCAAATGTTGTTTTTTGCAGGTCTTCCCGGTATAGCGAACAAAAAAACATTAGTTACGTATATTCAACGATTATCATCAGCTGGCTTCATATAGAACTACTGTTAGTCTGCTTACTTACCAATATGCTGATGAACATACAACACAAATCTTAATAAAAGAAATGGCGGGTTTTGCCTGGCTGCAGTCATCTTTAGAAAGAAATCCAGAATTATCAGTTAGACAAGCGGAAGGTCCTCCATTACTTAGGGCTTATCATATATCAATGAGTTCTTTAATCTACTGTAAAAAGAGATAAACATGCACGATTTACTAGGAAATGTCGCCGACGATAAAGATATTGTCCTCTTGTGCTTACCCCGTCATTGCACGCAGGCGCTTTTGCCGTTAGATGGGATTTTTTCCCTCCTGTCAAAGCATATTTTAATCAAGAAACACATCTATGAATAAGAATCCTAGTTGCAGAAATTGCACTAGATATCAAGCTGTTATCGGTGAAGCATAAATAAGAGCAGCCTCCGGGGGAAAAGCAGTTACTGGATTTGAAGCTACGGTGACATTTTCTTATTTTTAATACCTAATATGATAAAATTATAAAAATAGATGCTTTCTATTTTAAAAAATTGACTTTTGACGATTTTTTAAATATAATTTTTATTCTTCTTTTTTGACCACTCTGTACTAATAATTTTCAAAATATCATAAAAGACTACTAAAGTCCATCTTCGTCTACAAGAAAACTAATCCAAATTAAATAATAAAGACTTTCTTATAGGAAAAATTTATAGTTAAGTTTTGGTCCGCAAACGTCATTTTTGACATACAAAGTTAAATATGTCCAAAACGGTGAGACTTAAGTATAGAACATTATTCATGAAATATGTCTAGAATTTTACGTAGAAATCAAAAATGTAATAATATAAAGGGTGCTCGGTGTAAAATGAGCAAATTGACATCTACTTCCGGTATAACTGGTAGTGCTGCCATCTTGAAAATATTTTAGCCGGCTGTCCCCCATGCACGTTAGTATACTGTCAAATTTTCAGATTTTTCCTAATTATAGTTTTCCCAGAATCAATAGATAAATTTCCCGAAGTCTCACCCTGTATAACCCTCATTATTCTTTAATAAAGATAGTGTTGCAGCTGGCTTTAAATCCTAATTTTTATTCAGATTAAAACTTTACATACTCTGTATGGGAAACATCAAAGTTTTTAATTAAAAGCTTATTTTTTAAAACCATAATCGAAGTGAAGTATCTCGTATAACAATCGACCATGACACCTGTTATTAGTTCTGGTCGAAAGAGTTTATTTTGCTAAACGTTTATACTTGGATAAAATGCACTTGAATAATTAGTTATTATTGTGGAAGTAATAAAAAGATTACGTCTTCTTCTACTAACAATTAGTGGGCTAAATACAAAGATAAAAATACTCTTTTAAGTATAAAATGGTACATATTATAGAAGACATTCTATGGATGTCCATTTACGTCTCCCAGACATCAATAAAGCATCTTACCACTGGTACAAAAAGAAACATTTTTAAGATGCATTTTCTCTATATTGACAATATAAGAAGTCCAACTAGAATTAAAAATTCGGATCAGATCTATAAGATCCTAAACTATTTCTAAAATTATGATTCTAAAATCTTTTATTTAAGAACGGGTTAAAAGCAACATGAGAAAAATGTTGGAATTGGACATCTCATGAACATGTGCCAATAAAAATGCTTTAAAATGGGGTTGTTTTGCACTTGGCCGGGTAATTTTGCACCAGTGCTGTAAAAGTGTGTTTTAATTCCGAGTTCAAGCTATATTGGGACCGAATGGTTCTTACAGACAGTTGCTCATAGTAGATCAGACATTGTATTAATGGATATAACTTCTAGGGAACCACACTAATTCACATTGCAATATCAAGCAACGACAACCTTAGGTCAAAATGCAATAAGATGGTCCAATATCGAAACCCGGAGGTGCAAATTCGCAGACAATGGACAATGAACAGCATCCAAATGATTCCCATAATTTTATCAACAACCTAAGAACCTCCTGCAGAACATCAAGGAACTAGGCCTTAGTGAGGATCTGTATAAACGAATTCATAAAGCAGTGCTCCATTTTTGCGATATCCTTGTATACCTGGAATAAATCAATGTCCTGGAGGGAGTGCGAAGCCCTTTGTCTTGGAAATCTATAATAATAAATATGATAAGTATAGGCCAATAACCTGCCTACCCACACTGTATAAGGTGATCACTTCATGCTTGGCCCAAGGCATCTATGTACATTGTGAGCAAAATAACATGATTGCAACTCAACAGAAAGGATGCACAAGGGGAGTAATGGAATGCAAGGAACAATTGATTGTTATCTCTGTCATATGTAACCAAGCCTGTACCAACCGAAGAAACCTCTTTGCTGTCTACGTGGATTATAAGAAGGTCTTTGATTCAGTGCCACATGAGTGGCTCAAAACTATATTGAGAATGTATGGAATCGATAATAATTTTGTTTCCTTTTTAGAACGCATCATATCTACCTGGAGAACTAGGATCCAATTGCAAGTGCCATCCAACATCATCGAAACTAACATCATTCCGATACGATGGGGAATATTTCAGGGCGATTCATTTAGCCCATTGAGGTTCTGCCTTGCAATGAACCCACTATCACGCCGTTTGAACTCCACCAGATACGGCTTTAGTATTAGATATAACAACGAAGAGGTAGTAAGAGTGAATCATCTTCTATACATGGATGATCTTAAACTGATGGCTGCTACCAGAAATCAGCTGGAACAAATGCTTAAAATTGTAAGGAGTTCTCCGGGAATATCGGAATGCAATTTGGACTTGACAAGAGTCGTATTTTGAACTCGTTAAAGGGAAGATACAACCAGGAGCATTTGAAATGCAGAACGGTGAAACTACAGCTGCAATGGAAGCAGGCCAGACATACAAATATCTAGGTATAAAACAGGCTAAAAGAATTGACCATTGCACTATGAAAGCCGAATTGATATCCGAATTTGTCAGGAGGGTAAGGCGGGTATTACGAACTTACTTAAATAGTAGAAATTTGTTTAAGGCGTTTAACACGTATGCTTGCTCTGCACGTAGCTATTCTTTTGGAATTGTAAAATGGAGCAGGACGGACATACAAAACCTGCAAAGAAAAATAAGGACACTCCTAACAAAAGCACAAAAACATCACCCTCGGAATACAAAACTTCCATGACATCAAGGAAGAAGAGGATTGGTGGATATTGGTAAGCAGCTCGACCAACAAATAATAAACTTACGTTCATATTTTCACAGGTTAGCGGACTCTTTCACACTACATCTGGCAATATGCGAGGCAGATGAATCAACGCTGCTACGGCTGAGGGAACAAGATATTACTTCTCACCACCAAACAGACCACGAGAAGTTACAAACCTGGCTGCAGAAGTCACTTCATGGGCGGCATCCAAATGAGGTCAATCAGGAAAATGTCGACAACTCTGCGTCGAACTACTAGTTGATTTCAGGGTAGGTGTTTCCGAAAGCGGGAGAGTTCTTGTTAGCTCTCCAAGACCAGGTTATTTCGACGAGGAAGTTTGCCATTAGAGATCCCTCAATGGAAAATGACCAATGCAGATATGGCTGTCGAACATCGGAGACAATCCAGCACGTAACTGGAGGATGCCAAGCGTTTGCCGCAAACGAGTATAAGGAAAGACACGACTCAGCCGCTAAGGTACTCCACCAAGAGTTAGCAGATAAGTTAAACCTATTACAGAAAGGAAAAGTGCCTTATTACAAATATAGTCCGGAACCTACGCTTGAGAACAACAGGTTGAAGTAATATTGGGACCGAATGGTTCTGACGGATCAGACAGTTGCTCATAATAGACCAGACATTATACTAACAGATAAAATTTCTAGGCGCACTATACTAGACGACATTGCTGTACCTAACAACAACAACCTATAGCTACAAAATACAACGAGAAGATCGCCAAATACAGAGATCTGGAGGTGCAAATCCGAAGACAATGGGTAATGAACAGAATCCAAACAAAATCTCATAATACTGTCAACAACTGGAGTGATACCAAAGAACCTCCTGCAGAACATCAAGGAACTGGGCCTTAGTGAGCATCTGTATAAATCGATGCAGAAAGCAATTCTTTTTGCAATCGCTTGAACCATCCGAAAGTTAGTAGGGAATACAGCAGACCGCGTCACCTAGGACTCGATAACATGAAAAGGGTCCCACAGAGCTTCATATTTTTGGCACCTTTGTGTACCTGGTATGAGTCAGTATTGCCTGGAGGGAGTGCGAAGCCGTTTGGCCTGGAAATCATAACAATATGAAAGATCTAAAAAGGTATTCTTTTTTATTTTTTTTGGATATATCCTGAACATTTTTCACACAAATTATGTTGTAATGTATTCGGTAAGTTTTAGATTACATCTATTATAAGAATCACTAAGATTGTTTAGTACAAAGTTGCCTAGTGAGATAGGTTTAAATATTAGCCACGTAAAACTATGTCCAAGGATAAAAGAAACTTATTATAATGTAAATATCCTATAAAGACAAAGAACCGTCTTATAAACTTTATATGGAGGAAACTAAAATATGACCAGAATTTTCAATCTAAACTTAAAATCAAATCTAAAATGAAGATTCAACCTTTCTATTTTTTTTGTTAAAAATATAAATGACTATGCTTAGTTTATTTAGACATGACATCACTTTTATGTTGTTAGTTAAAAATTGACTTAAAAAAAATATTCCTCACAAAAGTGTTAAAGAAACGCGTGGGGTTATATCAAACAATTACCAAAATCCTATTTTTATTGCATGTATTTTACATTTTATACCATTAATAAAAATTTAAATGTGCCACACCCATACACACCTTTATTTCCTTTTAATTACAGACCAATGCCTATACCGTCCTTCGATCATGCCACAACTGATAAACCGATCGACGGAGGCTCCAATCATCCTCAATATCGGTTGGTAGCACATTTAAATCTAGTAACTTTATAGTGATTTTTACGCCGCTTCGTTCATCGCCCTGCCCGGTCAGTCATAAAAATAACTATGGCGTCGCAAGATCTCAGTTTAGATGAAATTTATAAATATTTTATAGAAAATAGTGGTAAAGTGAGAAATAGAGATGCTGTGCGTTATTTTAAGAAATATCTGACAGATCCTGCGAAAAAAGGTATGCATTTCAACTCTGATAAGTTGTAGTTAAGTAAGAAAACTGTGTTCAAATTGTTTGTTTTGGTTTGGGTAAATATGTTATCTGGTTGATTTTTTAATATTTTTCCTTAATTTAGTTTTAATTAAGCATAGGCAACACTTAAAAATGCAAATATATTGTTTATCATAACGTATAAGTGAATACTTTTGTGAAATAAATCTTCAAAACCTAAAAAAAAAGTTGCAAATAACTGTTATATGTGGATTAATCAATTCTTTCCATTTACTTATAGCGGATGTTTCTAATTAATAAATAAATATGTGATTTGTATTATAATTAGGCGGTAATTGATATATACTAATTTTATTTAGTATAACTCCCAAATCAACTTTTCTGTCTGTTTAATATTTACTTAGGTTATATTTATTTTGTATATCAACAAGTGGGTCATATCATAATAATGCTTAGTACAGCACAAACTACAGTATGAAATTTTATGTAATTAGAATTCTTACCATAGTGAATTGTAATCTAAATGGGTTCTTTATGTATTTTTCTGGAAATATTTTTACATTGTTAACAGTTGAGTGAATAGTATTGTGATAAGACAGTTATGTTTTAATTTTCCAGTTATCTGTATGTGTGTGTTTTAAAATCTAGAAAAATAGAGTGTAAGGTACAAGTAGGGTTTTTATGTTTAGGGAAAATCATGCAAAAAAGTTTTAAAATTCAAGTAGATATCTAATTTTTATAGTTAATAGACCATTCAATCCATAGCCACACCTAAAGTTAAGCTTCTAGATTTTTTGTGTATGATCATAAAGATTTTACTCCTCGAAAAGTCAGATTTTTGTACTTTTTAGTAGTATTAAGGCACTCTGGGTCATGGAGAAGAATTTCATAACATAAAAACATAAATTGTTGGATTTCTTTTTTAATAATCTTTCATAAAACAACTACCTAGAGTAATTATTTTAATTCCCAGCACCTCTCTCTGATATCACTAGACAAAATGACTTTTTGCTTTTAATTCAATTATATATTTTAGGTATCTCTGATGTATAGATATTAACGAAAAAATAATGAAAATGTTCTATTATATTGAAATATCCAACCTAAAAATTTATCATTTTGATTATTGTTAATTGTGACAAGTGTTTTAGTTAATTTTTATACATTTTAATTTTAGATTACAATATGATTCAAAAGTGCTCAAATTCATCAGATATATTTTGTTTTATTTGTGGAGTGTTTACTTCAAATTCAAATCAAGAAAGGCCTACACCGTTACTATAGAACATTTACGAGTTGTATTTTGGTTTGAAAATTCCTGAATCTATTAATAAACCTTGGGAACTAAGTTATTTTTGCTTAAGATGTGTATTTTATTTAAGGAGATGGTTTGAAAGTACTCACCCATCAATGCTCTTTTTAAACCTGTAATTTGGAAAGAACATAAAGATCGTGTGACTGACTGTTTAACGATACTTATAAGACAAGAGAAAAAATTGTATATCCTGATGTGAAGTCAGTAACTAAATTGTTTCTTCACACTGAAGACTGCTAACCTCCCCAATGAAGAAAAATCTTGCAGAGGACATGAGAATCTTTAACAAAGACCACCTCTCAGTCGCAAGCTTTTGCTATAAATGAAAATGAACCACATTTAATATGTTATGGTGAACTAAATGATTTAGTTAGAGACGTAAATTTGTCCGAAGCTCAAGCTGAACTCTTATGTTCCAGGCTCCAACAATGGAATTTACTTCATCCAAGTACACAAGTTTTAGTGTTTTGACAACGCGAGCTGAATTTGTAGACTTTTAAAGAAGAAAGTTGTCTTACATATTGCAGTGATGTGCAGGGGCTTATGAATATTTTAGGCTATGACTACTCACCTGATGAACGGAGACTATTCACTGATTCTTCAAAGTTATATTTAAAAACAAATCCAAAATGGCAATTATCTTTCATTTGTGGCTTTAGAAAATGGCATTCACATAAAAGAAACATATGCTTATTTAAAAAATCTGCTCAAGAAAATTCAGTACAACAATCAATCTTAGAAAATATGTGCAAATCTTAAAATTGTTGTAATATTCCTTGAGTTGCAAGGAGGCTATACGAAATTCTGTTGTTTTTTATGCAAGTGGGACAGCAGAGCTAAAAATCAACATTACAAAAAAGAATGGCCATTGAGGACTAATTTCATTCCTGGACAAAAGAATATTTCTGATAACCTCCTAGTAGACCTAAAGAATATCATTTTACCGCCCTTGCACATCAAATTAGCCCTCATGAAAAACTTCGTTAAAGCCGTGGATAGAAATGGAAAAGGTTTTGTGTATTTAAAATCTTTGTTTACTAGACTGAGCGAAGCAAAATTAAAAGAAGGAATTTTTGTAGGGCTGGATATAAGGAAGGCATGAAGGATTTCAATTTTATTTCTGAATTTAAAACAGAAGTGTTGTGTGTTGTTAAAGTGGCAAAAAATTTTTTGGGAAATAGAAAGTTTGCAAACTATAAGGAGATGGTTTCGAAGCTGTTACAAGGTTACAAAGCCTTTGGATGTAATATGTCTTTGAAGACTAATTTCCTTGATTCCCATCTAGATTTTTTCCTTGAAAACTTTGGTGCTGTAAGCGACGAGCAAGGGGAGAGATTTCATCAAGACATCATGGCGATGGAAGCAAGTTACCAAGAAAAATGGTCATCGAGAATGCTTGCAGATTTTTGTAGAACGAAAATGAAAACGAGATTATCCATATCCATCATACAGTTATGAGACAAGCCAAACCAACAAAAAAATCTTCAGAATAATTTTTTAAAAATTAATTCACTTAAAAGTTAGAATTAGTTTTGTTTTTTTAAATGTACATATTTTTCTAAGAAAATTGATGTTTCAATTTTTTTTCACCCACGTATTTTAACTAATCTCTTGCTAAGGTATAAAAGTAATGAACAGCGGCAAAAAAAAAATTTTTTTGTTGTCTATTGTATCTTGTCTTACCTCTGCACCCTGGCAAAATTACTAAATATCACCAACTGACGGCAATTTCAAAATTTATTAAATGAGAAAGTTAACAGTTTGTTCAGTCCTGACACTGATTGACCTAGATCATCCATTTAACTAATTCAAATTTTGGCTAATTTTTTGTTACAAAGTTACAAATCAAAGTATAAAGTCCTTAATATAAAGTTGGAAGTTACATAATCATAAATGGATAAGATCATAAGTAAATAAAGGAATAATTTTAATCAAACATAAGTATATAAATTAGACATATGTACTCAAATATTTAGCTGTAGCATCAGGTCATAAACATAATATAAATATAGTTTTCGTTGCTCAAGTAGCAATCATTCTTCTTGAAGCATCTAAAATACCATCATAAGGAATTTGAGTATTCTGAAATTTAATTATATCCATAACTGCATATTGATTATTTGACAAAACTGACTCAATAACATTAGGATCTCTGTATTTTGGAATTAATTTATTAATTTACGCCAATTTTGGATCAACATTTGAAATCATTACATATTTTCCTTTCGATTCATACCATTTCCTTACTTGGCGTGTGAACATGCCAATAGCAATCAGTTATATAATATCATCGGGTACTTTGTATGCTTAATGTACTGAATTTACTCTTTCAAACCAAATTACTGCTTCAAAACTATCAAAATCAGGTAATAAAGCTGCTAATTCTTTATTTTCAATTACTGTGATCTATTTATTTTACCCCAAATTAGTTAGTTTACTATAATTTTTAAATTTTTTCTGATAAAGTGCACGAAAGTCAATTTCAAGCTATAGTGATAGAAAAGATTTTATAATTTTGCTCACAGGTGTTACTTAATACCTTTGCTTTTAGATTTTAGATGTAGACGACTTAGTTTCTCCTCTTTTACTATTGACTTTAACCGAACCAATTTTCTGTTGTGATACTTTGCCTATTACTGTTATACTTTCGTTGACACTAGAATGTTTTTTTTTCAGATGAAAACAGAATAAAATTTAAAGAATACGTCAACACATTAGCTCATACAAAATCAGAGGGCGACGAAAAAGTCCTGATTCTCAAAACAAAGTACTTAGATTCTCTCGCCGCGCCTTTAAGTCCACTTAGTACTTCCTGCAGCTCTCTTAATGTAGACACACCGCAAAATGATCCTAGAAATGCCATTGGAATACCAACATCGCCAATAAATATTACGAACTTTGGAAGTACTAGTTCCCTTTCTACTCCTCCTAGACAACCTCCGCCTTATAGGCCTCCTCCTCCAGTTGTCTCTCCTTCTTCATCTCTTGACAGTATTAGCCTTAGTTCCAACTCCACTTCTGACGATCGACCTCAAGCGCCACCGAGACGAAGAGGTAATTTAGAGGAATATAGAAGTAATTCGCGAGGAAACTTGTTGGAAAACGGGGGTGGCGCTATGGAAATTGGTAATCTCGGAGATTCCAAAAGGAAACAAAAAGAAGAATTCAGTAAAGATGTCGCTAGTGAAAAGGAAAACGAAGAAGAAAAAGAAGTACTGAGTGTGAAAGAAAGAACACAGAAGTTTAACAGATTGGCATCAGTGGATGACGAACTAAGTCCAAGGGCCCCTAAGAGTGCTGAGAAAGATAGGAGTAAGAACTGGGTAAGTTACACAATAATTCTTTTCTGTTTATATATTTTGGGTTTTTTATAAGTTTTAAAGATTCATACAGAAACTTGCCACATGAAAGTTATAATACACAGGGTGTCCGGAAAATACGTGTACAGCGTTTAATGACAGACTGTTGTTGTCAAAATAGGTCGATTTAAGTCAACTTAGTTATATCCGATACTGCTTCATTTAGGCGGTAAAAGACGTCAAAGTTTTAAGAAAATAGTGTTTTTGTCTCAAATTTCTTGAAAACGTGGTAACTGAATATAATTATTTTTTGGTGTATGATCTAACACTATAATATGACGTTTTTAAGTAGTATAGTGGCCGGCTATAAAGTGGCATAAGTGTTATAAAAGTGATGTTACTTATAAACATAGTTTCTGATTTTTTATGTCAACAACGCAATGACAACCTAGATATTTCTGTGGAATAACTGCATGTATTTGGAAGCTTTTTTTCCTCTTGGAAAATTTTCATTGGATGTGCGGTTTTGTTTTGCTGTAATAATAAAACAATTTTTTAAAAGAAATGTTGAAAGTACATGTATGTATTTTAAAAAGATTGAAAAAACTAACTAAAAAGAAAATATTAATTAAGCAAATGTGCAAATTGGTCGCCATTTTGCTGTATACACTTATACTTTTTAAAAAATGAAATTAGATTCTATCTAATATGTCAGAATCAATAATTCTTCGCCGGTATTCACCGGGGCCTTGTATATTTCTGTTTTAAGAGCGCGCCACAAAAAGAAATCATACATCTCAACTCTGGAGAATGTGGTGGCCATCTTACTGGTGCCTCATTTCCTCTTCCAATCCATCGGTTGACATAGACTTTGTACAAAGTATTAGATAATGTCAAGAATAGAGTAAATAAACCCTAAAAATGTTTTTAGTTTTGGGAATTACAAAAATGAAAGTAACCCGTTAAAATATTAAAAACAAATTACATAAGTTTAATAAATAAACAAAATATGAAATTATGTTAATAGGTCAGAGATGTTACAACGTAAATATTCTTCCATAGAATAGAATGCATTTTTTACCAAACTATTTTTAAATCTATTTTTAAAATTATTAACTTTTAGAACCTTTTTAATCTCTGTAGGAAGTTTGGTTTAATAATGGGGCTATTTGCTACTTTAGTCAATCTATGCTTGAGTTGGGGGTCTGTACACTGTGACTTGGTAGATCTATTGTGCCCTCCTACTGCTGCCCAGTCGTAAGAGCAGGCTAGAGCAGGTCTTCCAGTCCTATTTCCCTCAAGAATCTCAGGATGTTGGACGGTTTCAAGGTGGGTAGCTCCTCTGCTTCAATTTAGTATGCTCTCAAGAACCGCATCCTAGGATTTTCTGGAGCGTTGCATCCTGCAAGGATATGAATAGAGGTTTCGTCCTCCTCCTCACAGAATCTGCACTCTTCTCTTTCTACCAGTCCGAGTTTCTTGAAGTGTCCCCTCAGGTGGCAATGCCCCGTCAGAACTTTGAGCTGGTTTTTTCTTCTTCTATCGTTAGTTCTCCCAGCATTATGCTGCTACTGATTCCATAGAAAGACTCTGACCCCAGAAAAGGTATCTTAGCCCCTTTCCTCGCGAGTTTGTTTGCTATTTCATTTCCCTCTATCCCGGTATGTCCCGGTACCCACATGAGTATGACTATTATTTCTACTCAAATTATTCAGTTTCTCTAGGCATCTTGGAACTGATAACTTGACAGCTCAGCACACTGCTGGCTGCTTGACTATCCGTCATGATGATAATCTCTTGTCCGTGATAGTTTTTCCCCTTGCTAAATTGAATACACATCCTAATGACATGTATTTCTGCCTGAAAAATGCTTGGTAACTTATCCAAGCTTTCGTAGTGTCTGGTGCCGGGTCCACATACTCCTAGTCCAGTTCCCTCCATTGTTTTTGAGTCATCTGTATACCATATAGTGGATTTCTTGCTGAGTAAAATAGCTTAGTGAATTAGGAAATTTAAAACTCCCTACTCGCGTGTTGAACCGTTTAATTTTTTCTTTTAGAAGAGAAACTGACAATAATCTCTTGCGAGATTACCGACGAGTGGTCCACCTATTGAAGATTCCTCGTGCCTTTGTCTGATGTGGTGCAAGTGCCAGACTAATCAGCAACGGCAGAGAATCTCACGTTTCGCCTGAGTAAATGCTTCAAAAGACTTTGATACTCGGGTGCACGTGTGTAAAAAATTTGAGAGATCTGTGCTCTTTAAAAGACAATCAGATTCTGCTAACGAATCTTTTTTTTTATTTTTTTTTAAAGGAGGGGAAATCTTGCATAGACACCTACACGAAGTGTGCAGGTAGTGCCGGATTCCTACCGGCTAAACCCCCCCCTGGATTTAAGGTCCCCACGATCTCCTTCTGTTTGCTATAGTGAGGCTATAGCCTACAAAAGTGCACTGTGAGTGTCCCATTGGTTTCCGGGCCGAAGCCTTATAAACCTCCGGTCGTCACTCATTGGTGTTTCCGCTACAGGTGCCGTTGCACCTATTGCTTCTCACCGCCTTACATTTCGCATTCAATGTAAGGTAGATCTCGCTCCCATTCGCTCATCTTTCTCTCATTACCTGAAATATTAATCTGACCTGAGCTTCATGCTCCCTTCTTCTTCGGTGTTATCCTTGGGATTCCTCCACGGGATCTGCTTACCGTTCGGTCTTGCTTCTTCCTTTTCTTCGGAGTTCTTTCTTCACTCTCCTACTTCTTTCTTCCTCTTCTTTCTTCTCTTCTCTTCTACCTGATGCCAACGAATCGCGACCTCGGATGCTATTTATACTTTCTCGGCACTCCGTCGAGCCTTCCGAATGGAACCAATCAGCGCTTAGCGCAGTCCGCCAAAGCTTTATATCTGCGCCGGCGTCTGTTTCGGTGTCTATGCGCCGTTACCGTCGACAACATGCAGTTTATTTCTCGGAATTTCAACGATTTTTATACGTTTATTTTATTTTTATGATTTTTTTAGGTTCTTGTAGGTAGAATTCTACAACACCTTTGCCCACCCAATTCTTTAAAATAGGGCCACCGTGTATAAAACTTTACAAATAAGTAATGGGTAATGTTGTCTTCCAAGTATCATTTTGTTTTTTCGTTTCATATTACACCTGAATTGGGTACTGTCTTTTAGTGATTAAATTGTTATTTGAAAAAATCGTCATTTTTGAAAATTTACGTTTTCTGTCATATAAATAATTATACGATACAGCTACTGAGCTTTTTAGTCATATTTTAATTTAGTTTTTTTCCATATCATTTATCCTATTTTAATTTGCGTCGTCAGTTTCTACTAATTGCATGCTAAAATAATGAGTGCTTAATATTGCATGTGACATAAAGCGTTTTAAATCATATCAGAAATTATTTTTGACACGTAACTCCCAATGGACTAATAACACCACTATTATTGCTGTGTCCAAATTAAAATAATGAGCAATCGAGCCTAATATTTACAGGACTATTAATTTTAGCCGGTTGTCAGTGACAAAAAGAAAGGGTAAAATGTTCAGTTGCTTAGTCAGAGAGCATTGTTACATTCTGTTAAAAAAGTACCGTTTAAAAAGCCCGCTTAAAAGGATTGTCAAAATTATTTTTGTCACTAAAGTGGCTCAACTGTACTCTATACTAACGTGAAACTAGAGCGCGGTCTGTCTTTTAGTTTGTTTACAGTGTTCGATTTGTCAGTTCATCACAAGTGTGTTTCGCGATTTTTACAATGGATAAAAGAATTTCGTGTACCGAATCACTGAAAATGTAACAGAAGGCTTATGGTGAATCGACTTTATCAAAAACAAAGTGCATATGAGTGGTTCAGTGCATTCAAAAGCGGTTCAGATGTGGTGAAAGATTTACCTCGCTCTGGTCGGCCATCAAGGTCTTCAACTGAAGTTAACATCAATAAAGTGAAGGAAATAGTGACGGTAAATCGTTATTAAGTTTGAGGAGCTGAACTTTCTGTTTTCGCGAATCAATTTGTACCATTGTACACGATTGTTTGGGCATGAAATGCATTACCGCTCGACTAGTTCCAAAAGACCTGAATTTTCTCCATATACTCAATCGAGTAAAGGTCGCTGAAGACATGCTAGAACGAGTCAATTCCGACCCCACGTTCATAAAACGTATTACAACTGGTGATGAGACATGGGTTTATGAGTTTGACTTGCAAACCAGTCAACAAACATCGGAAGAGCGCCTTTCAACTGAGCCGAGACCGAAAAAACCACGTCAAAGGCGATCAGAAGTGTAGGTAATGTTGATTGTTTTCTTTGATTATCGCGGTGTTGTAGTGGAGTAGAAATAAACGCCAATAAATTAAGTAAGGTACAATCCATTATTAATTACTGAGGTAGTAAAGCACCAGAACCTGAAAACATCACAGAAAAGCTAACTAAATATGGAACTGACCCTGTTTCATTATCTAAGAGAACCATTTCAATAATACCTTACAAAAAGGAAGTAAGGACAACTGGGATAACTATTGAGGAATATCAGTGATAAGCAGCCTTAGCACAGCGTATACTAAAATATTAAAGAATAAAATTGCACAAGAGGTCAAGGATATGGAATCCGAAGAACAAACGGAATTTGATGCCGATCGATCAACTATAGACCACCTATTCTATGTAGGTCAAATAATATAGAATAAGTCGGCGTTCAACCAAGATATATATATATATATATATATATATATATATATATATATATATATATATATATATATATATATTGTATTGGTAGACTTGAAGAAAACATATGACAGCATATTCCTTTAAAAGCGATGAGAGGCTTTCAAAAAAACAATGTCAGGGAAATACTACTAACAAAATAGAAAATAAATTTATATATGCTCGTCAACCCTTTTTAAAATATACTTAGATCAAATATACATATAAAAAAATGGCAGGGAATAGATATCCCATTTAGGAATACCACAATGTATATGTTATGTTTTAAGGATGATCAGATCGTACTGGCATTAGACTATGATGACTTGAAATACATGGCAAGAAAATTATTACAAGAATACCAGAAGTGAGGACTCGAAGTAAACATAACCAAAACTGAATACATGTGCATAGGCTGAGAGATCCGAGACCTTATTCTGGAAGATCGGCAGTGCATCAGACGCTGCACGAATTATGAATACTTGGGGATGAAGTTCACACAGGACGGTATATTTGATAAAGTCATAAAAGAACGAAACACACAAGGTAGACAAGTAGACAAGCAATTACACTTGTAACTCCAATTGTATGGAACCCAAACATACCTAAACAAAACGCTTATTTATAATACCATAGAGTCACATAAAGGTCTGAAACCTCCGAAAGAACACTATTTGTCACTAAAATGAATTTCTGGAGGGGATCGGCTAGAAAATTCAAATGGATGAACGTATTAGAAAAATAATGGGAATCGTTCACGCGGAAATAGGTGATATAAAAACAAAACAATTGATATGGTATGGTTACGTGTAGAGAATGCCAGAAGAACGTCTATCTACAGAAGTACTAAAGTGGTTACCTCAAGGGAGAAGGAAGCTAGGGAGATCAAGGAAAAGCTGTCAAAATATCGACGAAGAAATGAAAAATAGAGGTCTGAAAGGGGATACTGCAGTGAATAGACCGAGATTCTTGGCGTTTGGGTATCAGAAGACGTCGTAGAATGTTATGAACTGATTAAATATATATATATATATATATATATATATATATATATATATATACATGTATAAGCAATAATAATTATCCTAATGTCAACGATGACCTATGAATTATTTTGTTTCACATGAAATAAAATATCTCGCATCGATTTTTGATTTGTTTAGAAACTTCTAGAAATCACAGTACACTTGCTCCCTGACTAAAATTTGGTCGGATCATAATATCAAAAACAGCGATGATCATTTCCGAGTCATATTCACTCTTTCGAACACTATGCGAAGTGTGGACGCTTGTTTAAAATTTTAATTTAATTTCATTTGGCGTCTGACAATGAAAAGTTGATAATTTAGTTGGTTTTAATTCAGAGAGGGGTCAGAAATGACACAAGAGTATGTCCGATATTTATTTATGGAGTGGGTAAAGAATTGGTTGTTTTAAAATGCTCCCGTGGGTGAAATTTTTCGAAAAATATTTCGTTCTGCTAATTTAAATTCAGGATTATAAAATTTTTATATTTATTATTGGCAGTCTTCGATTTTTATTTGCCTGTTCCAGGAAGAATGGGTTGCACATATATTTATTATCCGATGGCGTCATAATACACTTGTACCGATTTTGTAGTTAATCCAGGCAGAAGACATATGCTTCATTTTGAACAGTATTTCAGCAAGAATGAATTTACATGAAACCCTTTGAAAAGTTCTTTTCTTCCCTTATAATACCTTTTTATTTCATATGCTGTCATCTATTTATTTAAATAAATGCAAGAAAGCAATTATTAATAAAAAAATTTAGATATTTGTAGAATTTTGCTTATTATCATTTTTACAGATTAAAGATAAGCTTTTTTCTGTATAGTTCTCAGTGTACTATTTATAAGACCACGACTGTACGTACAAAACTCAAAAAAATATGTAATATTTAAAACAGAATGTTTATGGTGCGTTTTATGTCTTCAACTCTGTGGACGAAACTGAAGAAAATGTTGGAATAGAGGTTTTTGATATACTTTTTCTCAGCTTTTCGATGGTGTGTTCAGTGTTTTGATCTTGAAAAATATAAAATGTGCTATATCTAGAACGATGAATTTTAAGAATTTTTTTCCGTAGTCCAGATCGAAAGCTGAGGATTTTTTACATTGATCTAGGCACTTTCCAGAATGAACTTTTTTGATATTTCCGAGAACCATGAACATTGAACTGCTTGTCAATTCTGCGTGAACGCCACACTTTACTTCGCGGCTGCTGATCCTGAATTGCTAAAGTTATTAAAAATAGTAAAAGTTTTTTTTCGTAAAATTCGTAATAAAAGAGTTTTCCATATGTATATGTTACAGTTAAAAGCCGTTTTTAGATAGAACGCGTTTTCTCTAGTTAGAACTAGTTTTTACTAAATGCCTTTGTTGAAACTAGAAATACCTAGTCAAAACTAGAATTAACAACTGATATATTTGATTTTCAGTTAAAGCTAGTTGTCACTCCGAGCTTTAGTTAAAACTAGCACTAGAGAAACTAATTTGGGATTGAAAACAAGATATACTTTTAAAAATATTTATTAAAAAGATCTAGGACACAGTCATGTTCCTAGTAAAAATAATAATCTTACACTAAAGGAACATTTTAGGGAACATCGACATAAAGTAGTTGCCAAGGTGACAATATTAATTAAAAGTAAATAAAATAAGCAAACAAGTCAACAGAACACAACCATAAAATTTAAAAAAGGAACATTGGTTAACATGCAATGAAAAATAATCAAACAACCTTAAAATTAAAAAAGGATGAGGATCTGCTTGTTATTGCAAGACAAACTATCGTGGCATTTTGAGTTACAAAGATAACCATTTTTCTTGCAGAGACACCTTTTTGAAATACATCTTTCTTGTATACGCAGCGCATAAATCCTTGGCTGCTTCCTTAACAGTTCTCAAAGGTAAATTTGTATTTGGAACATCTTTATGCAAAAATTTTTCTTTGACTGACCTGAAAAGCACATTTGAATAGTTAACTTTTACCTAATAGTGATATAGTTATAGGATAAAACAATTAAGCAATACATAGGTACATACCTGCAATATAATTTGTCGAGCATTCCATATTTCGTTCCAATCTTGTGAAAATCCTGATCATCCTTTTGAAGAACCACTTCGACTATATTATGTAGATCTGCTTTTGCTCTGTCGACATCAGGGATTTGTATAATTACATTATCGCCGATTTCTACTGGAACGTGTATTGCATCTGAAGCCAATGTCATTCTCTTGGCCTGTTTTTTTTTTAAGTTTTGATGTGCTGTTTCTCTGGATGCCATTATTTGTCGATTTACATTTGTTACGACCTCGAGATCTTTGTCATCTGGTGGTATTATAAGAGGCTCTATAGTTTTAGATGCTTCAGCTTCAATGTCATATTCACTGGCTTCTGCTGCGATTGGCGATTTTCCACTTGTTTTGGATGAACTTTCTGCGTCTTTTTGTTTGGCTCCGGTTATAATCTGATGCTGTCCACTGCAACTAGCTACAGGCTCAGTTTCTGCATTATCTGTAGTATCCGTCATATTTATTTTATTTAACGCATTTTCGAGATCATCTTCATCTCGTTTATCCTCAATAACATCTCGAGGCAAAGTCGAAGTCATAAGCCCTACTCGCGGTTCTATACCAAACATTGCTTTGTATGGTGACTGTTTAATACCGGAATGAAGTGCCCGAGTTTTCATAAATTGTACAAACCGAATACCATTTGACCAATTTGTAATATCATTATCTTGCATCCATGAAGCCAACATTTTCTCTATGTCTTGGTTAGCCCTTTCAACAGATCCTTGGCTTTGACTGTGTCTTGGCTTTCCATGGACCAGTTTACACTCGGGCCAAAATGAAACGAGCTCATTTATGACAGAATTTATAAATTATCTGCCGTTATCGGAGTGTAAGCTGCAGGGAGCACCAAATGTCAAAAATATATCAGTCAACTGATACGCCACCTCCATGGCTCTCTTAGTTTTCAGTGCACGCAACAAAACAAATTTTGTCAAATGGTCCTGATACACCATTATAAACCTAAATCCCCGATCTTTTTGAGTTTGCATGTCAATAAGATCAACTTGGCAACGACTGTTCATTTCAAAATGTAGTATGGGTTTTGAAACAAGCCCTTTTTTCTTCATACTTTTTGTACGCTGACAAGTTTCGCACATAGAGTGAAAAATATTTATCATTTCTAAAGTTATGTTCGCATATTTTCGTGAAGTTTCATTTTTAAGTCTATCCCGACCACCATGACCAACGGCCACATGAACTGCTTCAATTATATCAAAAATTTCATCGACATACAGTAGTTTCATGGGCTCCTGTCTAGTCACTAATTTTCGTATTCCACAAATATTAATTACCTTAAATCGCTTCAGTCTCCTGTACAGTTTCTGGGATTTCTGAACAGCTAATTGTGCTTCTTCAATTTCGTCCACTAAATTGTCATAGGTGTCTTTTGTCAATATAAAGTGGTCCTCTTTTCTTTTGTGATCGCAAATCGCTAATAACCAGTTTAAAAACTCCTCTTTCCATTGCGTTCCATCATTTAAGTTTGCCATGACAATTGCGCTTGAATCAATCTATACGTGCTTATCAGAACGCACAGCGCGCGGACGGCGCTCGGAAAGGAATTCCTCCGCACTTGTCGAATCAGGTAACGTCTCGCGACCAATCAGAATAAGGTACGATGAACTTTAACTGATTCGCTTCGGAAAAACGCGTTTTGTCTAGTAAGAACTAGTTTTACCTGATATTCAATTTTGAACATTAGTTAGTTCTAGTTTTTACAAAGGCATTTAGTAAAAACTAGTTCTAACTAGGGAAAACGTGTTCTATCTAAAAACTGGTTTTAACTGTAACATATATAACTTTATTTATGAAATGTCTTGAAACTTGGTATTGATCATGTCTGCAATAATATTTAGTAAAATTATTTTTTAAAACATCAATTTTATCTTTATCTCTTTTCGACTTCACGTACGTACCAACTTGTCACAGATATCGCGATTATTTACCATGGGAATTAGTTTGTCACAAATTGCGCGGGCTATTGGTCTACATGGCCAACTGTCGTCATTTGTTTTCCGTACAATTTATCGCCTAATTATAGATTGGTCGTGCGAGAGAGAGCGAGACGATTTTATTTACGAGCTGAAAAACAAAAAATCCACCTTGTCGACGATATATGTGTGTATGTTTCGGCTGTCCGCACGTTTAGCAACATCACTTTTTCATATTGATGTTTTCTGTGTTAAAGTGTAAGAATAAAAATTATTCATAATATTTTTTATTTATTTTTAGTAATACTGTAATAGATTAAGTCGGTTTAATTTATTTTGCTGATGAAGACTTTTGGTCAGTAGGCTTAAATTATATATCAAGTTAGATGTCGCCTTTTTTTCTTTGAGGATGGGGCAACATTCTTTATAATCTCAAAATTGCATTACAATTCTTTAATAGCTAAAGTAAAAAAGTCTTACGTTTTTGGAGATTCTAGTTTTCGGTCTAAGACATGATCACCTCAATATGTGGCCCACTACCCACTGTTATTTATAATTGACTCACATCACACAGGCATGTTGTTGACGAACTTCTTTGAATAATCCATTGATAAATTTATACATATTCTATGTACTTCTTCACTTAGTTATTTTAAAGTACATTCGAAATGGGACTTTCATTAAACCTTATACATTTTCAAGTTGAAACTTCACTTGCATTTCTTGAATTATATCAGCTGCTTCTCCAGTTACAGTTCTCAACGTTACTTTTCTGGACAATGGTAGAATTTTAAATTTAAGCCTTTTGGAGCCAAAATTTTGGAATTTTTCTGAACAGAATTTACGCCTGTTTCATCAATATTGAAAATACGATGACTAGGAAAACTGTGTTTTGTTTGGAGGGCTTTTAGTTGGTCGAAAAAAACTTCGGTGGCGTTCAAAGCTGTTATTCGGTTAAGTGACGTAGCTTCTGAAGTCCGTAGACTGATAGAAGGGTGTCTAGACATGAAGGAATAGTACCAGTTTTTGCCATAAAAAGACTCACAGCAATCGAATATATATCTTTCTAACTAAGTTTCCTGGTTTTTATTTAGGACAGAATACCGACCTTGGTTTCTTAAATACTTCTTGATTAACTTGCTTAAATAAAGTTGTTTTTGGCACTGATTATTTGATGGCTGCTTTGCCCAAAATAAACTGTTCATTCCTAACATCTTGTATTGCGCGGCGAAGATCTTCAATTCCATATCTCGGTGTGGTTTTTCCTTCATAATGTCTAGGCATCTGAAACAATTTCTAACGTTAGAACATTTTTACAAGATCAATCAACTAATGGGGGTAATTAGGAACGTTCACATTTACCCTCCTGACGCCATTCCTAATTACCCGTTACTCGCAACATTATCGTCGGAATTTATAAACAGATAGTACACGTAAGATAGTAACAAAATATGACGTCTTTAAGTTCAAAAATATGGTTTTTACATTAATTTCTGCATACGAAAAAAATTGTAACAAAAATAGGTAATAATATTGGCTGACTCACCGTGACAGCATGCGCGAGTCTTCTCACTCATAGTTCTGCGGGCGCAGTAAGAGACATGAAGCGCATCTATTTAAACCTGTGCAGGAGGAAGTATTTGATATTTAACTGGTTCTAATTACCCGCCGTTTTCAATTACCACACTTTTCCTTATTAGCGAAGTGGATGTCGACAATCTAGCACATAACGAGAGGATGCCAAGCATTTACTTCGTCGGAGTACAAGAACGGGCATGATTTAACCGCCAATATCTTCCATCAAGAGTTAGAAGCAGTAATGTTAAAATTCTTACAGGTAGAGAAAGTGCAGTACTACGAATACAGCCAGAACTTATACTAGATAACAAGTTTAAGCTGTAGGGGGATTGAACTGTACTTACCAACTATGTTTTTGCTCATAACACACTAGACTTCATTTAGTAGTAACAACAATCTCAGAGACAAGGATAATGAGAAGATCGCCAAATCCAGGGACGCGAAAATACAAATATGCAGACATTGACGAATGACTAGCATCCTGATAATCTCTATAATTATATCAACAAATGCTTAAAATTGTAGAGGAGTCCTCTGGGGATATCGGAATGTAATTTGAACTCGACAAGTGCCGTATTTTGAACATCGTTAAAGGTAAGATACAACCAGGAGCATTTGAAATGCAGAACGGTGAAACTATAGCTGCAATGGAAGAAAAATAAACATACAAATATCTAGGTATGAAACAGGCTAAAAGAACTGACCATCGCACTATGAAAGCCGAATTGTCAACCGAATTTGTCAAGAAGGGAAGGCGGGTATTACGAACTAACCTAAATAGTAGAAATTTGTTTAAGGCGCTCAACACGTATGCTTGCTTTACGCTGAACTACTCTTTTGGAATTGTAAAGTGGAGCAGGACAGGCATCCAAAACTTGCAAAGAAAAATAAGTACACTCCTAACAAAAGCACAAAAACATGACCCTCGGAGTTCTATTGAACGTACAATCTTTCCAAGACATCAAGGAGGAAGAGGATTGGTCGATATTGGTAAGCAATTCGACCAACAAATAACAAATTTACGCTCATATTTCTACAGGTTAGCGGACTCTTCCACGCTACATCGAGCAATATGCGAGGCAGACGATTCAACGCCACTACAGCTGAGGGAACAGGATATTGCTTCTCACCCCAAAAACAGATCAAGAGAAGTTACAGACCTGGCTACAGAATCTACTTCATTAAGGTTATCCAAATAAGGTCAATCAGGACAAGGTCGACAACTCAGCGTCGCACTACTGGTTGATTTCAAGACAAAAGTTTTCGAAAACGGAGGGCTTCTTGTTAGCTATCCAAGACCAGGTTGTTCAATAAGTTCATCATCAGAAAATGACCGATGTAGATATAGCTGCTCATAATAGACCAGACATTATACTAACAGATAAAATTTCTAGGCGAACAACACTAATCGACATTGCTGTACCTAACAACAGCCCAAGGCCAAAATACGAGAAGATCGCCAAATACAAAGATCTGGAGGTGCAAATCCGAAGACAATGGGCAGTGAATAGCGTCCAAACGATTCCCACAATTTTATCAACAACTGGAGTGATACCGAAGAACCTCCTGCAGAACATCAAGGGCCTGGGCCTTAGTGAGCATCTGCATAAGCTGATTCAGAAAGCAATTCTCTTTGCAACCGCTCCACCCGTCCGCAAGTTTGTAGGAAATACAGCAGACCACGTCACCTAGGACCTGATTACATGAGAAGGGTTCCCACAGAGCTTCATACTTTTGGTATCTTTGTGTACCTGGTATAAGTCAATGTTCCCTGAAGGGAGTGCGAAGCCGTTTGGCTTGTAAATCTTGTCAACAATACACATAGAACCAAAACGTATTTGCTTAATAGTAAGGTACTGGACTTGAGCGAACACCTGTATAAAGCTATATAAAAGGTACCCCACACAGTTTAATTCTTTCGATGTCTGACTATGTGAATGCTCTCTGGAAGGAGGCGAAAGTCGCTTGGCTAGGTCTGGATTGATAGTAATAATATGAATTACTTCTCACTGTCAAACAGACCAGAGAAGATTGAAATCTGGCCACCGAAGCTGATGCACATGTTGCCAAACGTATAGAGACATGGATCAGACGCCAAGCTAATCCAGCAAGAATCAAGTTGTGAAGTTATTGAACATCTTTATCATCCATTTAATCACATGGAGATAAGCTACTTATTGTTTAAATGTATTTTAATTGCACAAAAACGCTTTTCGGTTATATTTTTACATGATTTACTTGATCTCGTTATTCTATGTTATTTATTTTAAATATTTTCATAGGACTGTAATAATTTTACGGAAAAAACCGAAACTCTGTACCTCACGCTCGAACCTTTAAGCTAAGCCCATTTAAAAAATTGTAATTTTATGTAATAACTGAAAAGAAAACAAAACGCTCCGACCGAAAACACGCTGTTCTAAGTTATTTTAATTGCAAAAATATTCAAATTCAGACGTAACCTGCCGGTATACACGCGACATAGTGTAGCGTTCGATCTTACACCCTATAGTCACACCATACTTTGGAAACATTGAAGTGGTCCGAAAAAAGTTTAATTTTTGTTTGCCGTTTCGTTGTCGATAACGAAAATTATAATTCTTGTTTTATTAAAACATATCGATAAAGATTTTAAAAAATGCACTCGAGGTCAAATAACTTGCAAACTCTTGGTTTTTTCATAGTTAAAGGTTATTCCTTTTTTTGACTAATAATTATCGTTCAACCAGTGACGTACATATTACTTACTTGCCTTACTGTATTCTTGTAATATTGCTGCCTCATCCCCCCAAACAGAGAGGCTGGATCCGCTCCTGGTACAATATGCATGTTGTGATCCATCCTACGTTCCTAATTTGGTATTCAAATTTGCTTTTAATTTTTTTTTCGGGACTCTCGATAGATACATTTTAATCATCCAGGTCTCACTTGACATTGATAGCCGACCCCAGCACTAGAGTATAATAGACCACTGGCGCTTGTCTTTGTGGACTTCCAGAAGGCATTCGATACAGTCAAAATGCACACCCTTTTAGAAGCCCTTAACCAATGTCGTATTAATTACAGTTATACCCGTTGAATACAGCAACTCAAGAGCCAGCGTAAACTCTACACAACGGCTAAAAAGTTTTCCGTAGAAACAGAAGTTAGACAAGGTGATACGTTATCCCATAAATTGTTGAAAAGTGTGCTCGAATACGCTTTTAAATCATCAAATTAACGGTATGTACTTATGATTGAAACTTTAAGTGAAGCTGCCGTAATAATCGGAGAAGTAAATGAATGAATGAATGAGAAAAGGGTGGTGATGCTAGATCATCGATGCCTAGGCCTGCATTGGGCCCTTTACATCCCATCATAGCTGTAGGTTATTCAAGGCCGATTGCCTTTGCGAATCCAAGCAGCCTCGTTAGTTGTACTTGCTTAACTGCTTCCGGACACTCTCTGAGGACATGATCAACAGTTTCATCCTCCTCTAAACACCATCTGCATGTCGGGGCGTCTTCGACACCGATTCTATGAAGATGGCCCATGAGGTGACAATGTCCTGTCAATCCCACCACAATTCGCAGCTCTTTCCTTCCCAAGGAGAGAATCTCCTTAGTACGCCGTGCACTAGGCCCAGTTATGTTCCTTAGTACGCCTCATACTAGGAGCTCCTCTCCATGATTCAATAAATTTGCTTTCCAGCAACGATTTTAATTCCCTTTTGCCAATAGCAATTGGGACAGGTAATATTTTTTGGGGTCCGTACAGTTCAGTCGCCGAACCCAACTTTGCCAGACAGTCTGCTTCCTCATTCCCCCATATGCCCGAGTGACCTGGGACCCATACGAGTCTGACTGTGCAGTCGTTTCTTGTCATACCATTTAGTATATCCCTGCACTCAGACACCAGTCGCGAAGTTACGACACTGGACTTCAGTGCCAATATCGCAGCCTTACTGTCTGTGCATATATTTATTACTCTATTCCTGTCTATGTCCCTCTCACAGAGATGGGCACACTGCAGAATAATCCGGCTCCAGCTCTTTCATCTTGTCGAGATCCATCAGTATACCACCAGAATCCATTTTTCGAAAGATTATGTTCTCCCTCCCAATCCTCTCTACTTGGCATAAGGCACCTGAGTCGCCGCCTGTTCCAATTCCTAGATGTCCCAGGCAACTGAGACGATGAACAGTCTTCAGGGCCTCATTCCCTATTTGTAAGTGAAGAAGAGGCAGGTTCACCAGGACTTCCAGAGCCCTGGTGGGGGCAGTCCTCATAGCACTCAATATTCCCAAACAAGCCATCCTCTGAACTTTATCAAGTTGAAGAATGTGTTTACGCTTTGTTGTACTACTCCACCATACAATAGCGGCCTAAGTTATCATGGGGCGGATCACCGTAGTGTATATCCAAAATAGCACTTTACGTGTCAGTCTCCATGTACACCCAAAAGCTCGGTTACAAGCCCAAAAAGCACATATGGCTTTCTTGGTTCGAGCCTCAATATGATCATTCCAGTTCAGTCGTGAGTCCAGAATTACTTCCAAGTATTTAACTGTCCCCTTAAGTTGAAGAGTCCTTCCTACCAATTTAATTTTAGGAAGTCTCTCCATTTTCTTCTTTTTTGTGAAGAGTACCATCTCGGCCTTGTCTGGATTTATTCCAAGCCCCTGTCTGCTGCACCGACGTTCCACGATCCGGAGGGCCCGCATCGTTGAACCCTCCAGGTCCCAGACATGGCGACCAGGGCACAAAATGACTAGGTCATCAGCATAGGCCTGTGTATATAAACCGGCATCATTCAGATCACTCAACACGCTATCCACCCCAAGGCTCCACAGCAAAGGCGTTAGCACTCCTCCCTGTGGACAGCCCCTACTTGACAGTGCTTTAACAGTTACATTGTTAAGCTCAGCATATATTATTCTCTTAGTTAACATTGCTCTGATCCATGCGACTACTGTCGGTTCAGAGCCTCGTCGTTGTAGAGCATTGCATATCGAATCGTTAGGCGTATTGTCGAATGCCCCCTCGATATCGATAAAGGAACCTAAGGCGGATCGTCCACCCAATAGCGCGTTTTCGACTCTTGTGACGAGTCGGTGTAGCGCCGCCTCTGTGGATTTTCCTGTCTGATAGGCCAATTGCAAAGGATGTAAGGGATATTGCACCCTTTTTCCTTCCTTAATGTGTCGATCCACCAACCCTTCCAGTGTCTTTAATAAGAAACTAGTCAAGCTAATAGGGCAGAAAGACTTAGGATTTGTGTAGTCCGTTCTTCCTACCTTGGGTATAAAGACTACTTTTGTTTCCCTCCACGCCATCGGTATGTATCTCAATCGGAGACGAAAGAAAAAATTAACCTTATAAATACATAAAATACAAGATATCACTAAATAAGGCTCAGTAGAAATTACGAAAAATTAGCCTCGGATGCTGCCCATGGTGTGTGTTGACGTCCGCTCCGATGATTGCCTGTAGGTTTGAGAGGCTGCAGTGCTGCAACGCGTTCTCTCACATAAGGTGGTGGCCCCAAAAAGAAAACGAGGAGATCCATATTTTACACCGAACCACATGATCGAAAAATGAAGCAATAGGTCTGAAAAAGAACAAGAGTTGTATACATTGGAAACTAAAATGAAATGGGCAGTCGACTTGATGGACTAGGAAGACAATTTAATTGTAATCTAGACTAGGTGAACAGAGTACCGGCAGACCATTATCGAATGGAGAAATAATATCCAAAATATCACGGGCGTGTACTCAATGAGTAACACATCGTAAGACGGTAATGAAAACTATACGGGAAGGGTTATAGCCAAAAATTCAAAAGAGAAAGCTAATGATGATGAGCATGAAAATTAAAGTTTTTCCCTTATAATACATAAATTCTGCTACTCATTGTATAAAAATTAATGGTTTCTAATAAAAATGTACTTTGGCTGAGACTGCTACATTTACAATTTTCAGAATACTAGGTATAGTATAGCTTAAAAGGCTTGAAAATGAATAAAATTTGCTCTTATAACTTTCATTTTGTACCTTTTTAAAGCTGTCGTGCATCTCTATCGAAAGTAGTATAGAATACTGAGATTTCTACATAGGAAAAAATAAAATAAATGTCGGCATATTTATAAAACAAGAAAAATTATTTTAAAACATTAAAAACAAAGATTAAAATAATAGTAACATTTATTTTACCTTGTTCCGTTATTTACCATATCGTTGTTAAATCCGCTGAACCATGTTCACCCAAAGGTATAAAAAATCAATTAAACAATACCCCCTGACGTTCCAAAGTGACGTCCTCACTATGACGTCCCGTCTATGGGCTGCCAATATGGTTTTTTATGGGAATCTAACTCGTCATGGCCAGGCGCCAGTATTGTTTTTATATTGTAACCTTTTCTGTAAGTACAGTTCAAATAAAAGGTTTTTAAAGGGATGTAATTTATTGATGGTAGTGTGGAGAATTCTGAAGTATTTGTCGGCTTTTAAGGGTTTTTTTACGTTCCAAAAGGGTACATTTTTACAAAGCAATCGGCAGTCACGATAAATTATGGTTTAGCACAAAAAACTTAACGTAATTAAATTGTCATTCCACACCTTAAAAAGTCTATTGTGAATGTATTTTAATTAATAAAACCATGTTTTAAATATCTCCAATTATCGAAAGTAAGACCAAAATATGTCAACCACAATGGTTTTAAACCGGTAGGTCGCGGCCTACAAGGGAGTCGCCTCGACTTTTTAGAGGGTCGCTGGTTTTCAATTTTAAAAACCAAACTTAAATTTAAAATTTGCTGCGGACGATAAAATGTTAATATTTTATTTATGTTCAACAACACGTGAAATATGAGGAGTAATTAGTAACCCGTCGCATACACCTTTCCCTATGTTTGGCGTAATCCGACTGGAACAAGTTAGCCGGGTAGTTCTCAGTAATCACGACGTTCCGTTGCCTCTCGAAGACACGTGTAAGAGAGAGAAGATTCGAGACAGGCAGCCTGACGTTCCGGCCAGGTGAGAATAATCGGAAAATTACTCCCAACAAACAGAGCCGCACAAAATAGTCTTCAGCTATTTATCCGTGAGTTTAAACTTTAGAATATAAATATAAATGTACAGATAAATTGTTGTCGCGACAGTGATCGATGCCATGTGTTAGACTTGTTGAGACTTGTGTCTATTTTATACATATATGAGTTTTACCATTAAACGCCTTTTATATATAGAGGTGGAAAATCCAGACCGGAACCTGGACGTTTCTTAAGTAAGATAAAGAAAATACTATAATTCATCAAATCTGAATGAGACAGTCGTAAGTATCGACATACGTGTAAATTACCAGTTTGTCCCTATGGTGAGGGGTAATACAATGCTGGCGCGGTGAGAGCGGGCGGCAACATACGCCACGCCTTATCACAACAAGAGGATTCCAAGTTATTTGCTTTCATTCAGGCCGTCGAAGCGTAAGTACTGTGTTTCGTGCCAAATTTTTTTGTTACAATGGTAGTTTATTCTTATTCCACAGAACAAAAAGAGCAGATTATTATGTGCCACTATTCTGGTAAATAATCGGCAGATTTGCATTTACGTGCGAAAATCATCCTGTTCCTTGAAAATTTAGAATTTTGGAAATTATTAAAAAATTTGAGACAACCGGTTGTCTAAAAATTTGTAAAAAATGCACTGATAATAATGACGAGCAACCCGTTCCTCAAATTACTGAAGAACGAGCAAATCGGGAGACTGACGTTTGTAGTTTAGCAGAAATTAATTTTCCTTGCAATAGTACCGTAATTGCTGAAGAACTTGATATGAACGCTCGAACAGTTCGGAATATTTTAAAGTGGAACAAATATCGCTGCTACAAATTGCGAATAACTGAAGAAATTTTTCTGAAAAACCAGGAAACACGTTTGGTGTTTTGTGAGGATATGATAGAAAGAGTTAATAGGGATATAACCCCTGAAGTTTTGGCAAATACGCGAACCGTATTTTACAATAGACTGGGTTATTGTCTCTCTCAAAGTGGACGCCTGTTTGAACACCTCTTGTAGACTTTTAGGTGTTTTTGTTGATTTAAATTGAATTTAATTATTTGTTTATTTATTTACAATTACTGAACGTGTTACTTTTATTTTTTTCCAGAATAAAAAATTATTTTTGAGAATGATTTTTAATTTAAAAGTGATCTATTAGCTTATTTACTTAAAAATTACCGTTGCGTTTCACTAGTATTTTTATTAGAATAAATGTTTATTTTTTAACAGAAATATCAATTTTCTTTACGCTCAACGCCCAAAAAAACTATTTTTTTTTTGTATTTCGAGTATTTGATGTATTTAAAACAATTAGTGTATCAAATCGTCATTAAATATTCCAAATTCCGTCGATTACGTTATAAGTTTAGACGAAAAGTAAATACACCCTCTCATTCCTTTCAAGGTACTGCTCGTCTTCGTGTCGCACGGAAGTTAGCAGGGGTAATATTGCGCGTAGGCGTTCCCTACGATCTTCTGTCCCAAACTAACCTGAAAGAAGTTAGACAGGCTTAGTGGGTTAGAATTTGAGAAACGGCCAAAATAATTTCTAGTCAAGAAATTTAAAATAGAAGGTTGGCTATAGTAACGTTTCTATTAAACCTCGGTAATATGAACGGCCAGTCTTTTCTTTCTAAACTTTCGTCTCAGGTCAAAGGCAACAGTGCTGTGGTTGCGTCGCGCACAGTGACATTTGTGCGCCGCTCTTCTATTTGACATTGGATTGTCGAGAAACAAATATCAACGATTACAAAATTGGGCTAAACAGAAAAGCAGTAATATATTTTCGCCGTACTCTGGTGTGTAAAATACAAAAAAAGCATGTTATCCACATGACGAGTATCTAACTTTTACTAAATCAAAAGCCGAGGTTTAATTCCAAGGCTTACTGGATCATACAGTGGATCGAATTATATTGCTTCAATTAGACGCCCTTGAACAAATCGATAAATTAGATTTGTAGATATGAGTTTCATTTGCAAATGGGGCTTCGATGGAACGTCAGGTCAGAGCCAGGACAAGATGAAATTCACTGATCCGAATATTTCTGATACAAACTTATTCCTAACCTCTCTTATTCCACTTCAATTAGCAGGTATTAACGCGCAAACTCAACAAGAACAGATTGTGTTGTACAATTCCAAACCCTCGTCTATTATGAATTGCGGACCTCTGAAATTTGAATTTATTAGGAAAACCGAACAAAAGTCTTTAACGAAAATAGAAAATTATGAACTCGAACCAGACAATTTACACCATATAAAAAAGTTCTCTTTGCCACCCGAGCTTCAGTACAGTACAACTTATCTATGACGATGATAGACGGATAGGTGAATGCTTTGGCTGGAGCAAAATCGGCCCAATATTGTTACCTCTGCCAAACAACATCTCAGTTCAACAACATTGATACTGTGTCCCAGTAAATACAGAGTATTTCAAGCTACAGCCATTATAACAAGAGTAAAGCGAAAACTGATCCTCCGGTTTTCAGTCATTTTGCAAACTATTGGAAGCGAACATTAAACTGCAATAGAGAAGATTTGGGAATACAAACTTCAAACAGCAAGATTATTCTTCAAAGGATATTCTTGGTATAACATGCCAACAGGAATCCACAAAATACTTACTCCATTGGAAATACATCATAGCATTTGCAATATTACCGATAGGTAAACTATCGAAAGATGCACAAAAATCAACGGACAAGTTAATAAGAAACTATCGCCTAGACTTTGCCCGAAAATCTTCTCGAGAAAAATGTGGAGGATGTGTTCCAAAACTTTTGGCGTCGATGGATCCTTACACTGTTTTTTGACATCATAAGGATTCGGACAACAATTCGTACGTATTGCAGAATGAGAAAAGAGCTTTTAACAAAGAAGGCAAAGATTAAAATTTTTTTTTATTATTATTATTACAGTTGTATTATTTATTCATTTATGTAAAGCAAGAAGTATTATATTACTTACAAAATATTTGCATTGGTATTTGTTAAGAAGTCCTAAGCATAGAGGAGAAAGTACTTTTGCCTTTTTAACGATTATCGATATCAACGTATTTATTATTATAGTATTATTTTTAAAATGCACCTTGGACTCAAGCGTAGTATTTTATTCATGGAAATACAATTATTATTTTTATTTTGTTTTTCAACTGCATATTTAACAGCCTATTGAACCACATTAGACGTTTTTCGAATTTATTTTCATGATTTTAAAGATTCAGTCTGCTATGTTGGATCCGATTTTTATTTTTAATATTAAATCCGTGCTTTCAACCCACTGGAAACCAGAAAGCAAGCTACGATACAACAGTATGCTTTATTTCACTTCTTCAACATGGCTAAACGGGTTGTCGGTCGCTTTCTGTTATATTCCCTTTTTTTAGAGGTTCTGTTTTGGATTTTCCACACCTGTATAGTAACAGGCTAAGAATACCGTACATAAGTAACATTACACAAGTAAACTAATAAACGACAAATTACTGTTTTAAAGTTTTAACACGCGTATTAATTGGTTTTTGATCTGTTAACGAAGTTGATCTATGAGCCTCTAATGATTAATATTTGTCTGTATGTTTGTCCCAATGAAGCCTCGTCACCGGAATATTTTTTAAATTTCAAAAAACTTGTTATTTAGACTTTAGTTTCATGTTCTCGCAAAAGCATTCCTATTTTATAATTAAATTCCCAAAGTGAACATACCGGAATATTTGTCTAACATAATGCTATGTTAAAACGCTATAAAACATAACTAAAACTTAACTGAAATCTTATTATTTTTGACACGAACCCCATGTAAGTACGCGTTGTGTTGATTTGAGTATGAATGTTTTCCATTAGGAGAATTACTCGATTTCTTAATGGAAGGTTTTCATGAGGAAAAGTTTCATTTTGTTCCTTATCTGCCGTTGCAAGTATGTAGATTTAATCGTCCATATGAAAAGTATGTAAGTTAGAATGATTTTGTAGAAAATTGGAAATTGTATATATAGTGCTACTTTCGATGGTTATTATTAGAATTTCGACGTTTATAAGTGACTTATAAATTCTTGAATTAGGTTAAAGTTAGACTACGAGTGCGATTTGGTAAGTCAGTGACTTATGAATGAGATAAATAATTTTTTAATAGTCTGTCTATTTGTTTTTCTACATCATCTTCTTTCAACTCTATACAGTTATTGAAAATATACTCAAGTTTTGCATGCCTTCTGAAACATTATCTTCATCAAATGACTTAAAATACTGATTCACCTGAGTAATAATCTGCTTTTTCTTCCAAGCGAATTATTTAGGTTGCGGAACAGAAAATAGTTCTTCTTCAAGTGCCTTCTCCATTGCGGAGGTTGGCAATCATAATAGCTATTTTAATTTTTGAGGCAGTTGCTTTAAATAGTTGCTTTGAACTGCATCCAAACCATTCCCTTAGGTTTTTTAGCCATGAAATTCGTGGTCTTCCTACGCCTCTTCTCCCACTTATTTTGCCTTGGATGATAAGCCGTAAGATGCTGTACGTTTCTTCCCGCATAATGTGTCCGAAATATTGCAGTTTTCTCTATTTTACTGTTATCTCGACTTCCTTTTCTTTCCCCATTCTTCTCAGCACTTCGGCGTTCGTAACTCGATCCACCCACGAAATCCTCTGAATTCTTCTATAGGTCCACATTTCAAAAGAGTTAAGTCTTCTCATTGCTTCTCGATTCAGTGTCTATGCTTCCATTCCATAATATAGAACGCTGTATACGTAACATTTAGTCAGTCCTATTTTCAGGGCTAACGTTAGATCTTTGCTAACCTTTTTCATTCTAATAAAGTTGGCACATGCTTTCTCGATTCTGGTTTTTATTTCGACGGTATAGTCATTATTTTTTGTTATTAGGGTTCCCAAGTAAGGGTACTTCTTAACTCTTTCTATGTGCTGGCCTCCTACCATTAGGGTTTCATTATTATTGGTGTTATTATCATGAACTTGGTCTTTTTCGTGTTAAGAGAGAGTCCATATTCTCCACTAACTCTTAATATTTTATTCATTATTTTTTCTAGGTCTTTCAAACTATCAACTATTATTACGGTGTCATCTGCATACCTAATATTGTTGATTAAAACTCCGTTTACTTTTATCCCTGCTGTTTCAGATTCAAGACTTTCCAATATGACCTCTTCAGAATAAGCGTTAAATAGTAAAGGTGACAATATACACCCTTGTCCGACTCCCCTTTATATTTCAACATCTCCGGATATTTCCTGTCCAATTTTTACTGCCTCTCGCTGATTGTAATACAGATTTGATATCAATCTTAAATCTTTTTCATCCCAATTTTTGCTTCTGAGAATCTCTATTAGTTTGTCATGTTTGACCCTATCAAAAGCTTTGTTGTAATCTATGAAGCAGACATAGAGGTCCTGATTGATATCTAAGCATCTTTGAGTAAGCACATCAAAAGCAAATAATGCTTCTCTTGTACCCACCCCGTTCCGGAAGCCAAACTGTGTGTCACTAATATTCAGCTCCAATTTGGAATGTATTCTAGCATGTACAATTTTTAAAAGGGTTTTCAAAGTATGTGACATGAGACTGATTGTTCCATAGTCACTACATTCTTTTAAACTTGCTTTCTTTAGTAAACATATGCATGTTGATGTTAACATTTCTCGGGGGATAGTTCCTGTCGTGTAAAATAGTTACTAGGTACTAAATCCGATGAATAAGGTGGATGAGGAAGTAATTCGTAACGTAATTCTTGCATGTTTCCTTTTATAATTTCACTCGAATGAGTTGATGCTCTAACGTGATGAAAGAGGTTTTTTTTTCACCAGATTTGGTCACTTTTTCTTCAATACAGCATCATATCGATCCAATCGTAAAGCACAGTATTTTCCTGTGATTGTATTTCCCTTCTGTAGGTAATCGATTAATATTATATTGTTTGAATCCTAAAAAACCCAGCCTTATCGATTGATGGAACTATCTTTGCCTTTTTCAGAGCGCATTTCTTGTATCAAATCCATATTTTTGACTGTTGTTTTGTTTATAGCTTATAGTGTTTTATCCATTATCATCAACAGTAACGTAATGTCACAAAAACTGGTTGAGATTATGCTGGTACATCATTAAACATTGCTGAGACCTGGTCACACGATATCGTTTTTGGTCGACTTCTAAAAGTGCGCTACAAAGTGAAAAATAACTATATATTTTTATATGAAATTGAAATTTTTGAAGTCGGCGCCAAATCATTTTTAAATGAAATAAATAACTACTAATATATACAAATTATGGTAAGAAAGCAATTACAAATAAAGTGTTTTTAATCTGTTTATGCTAATCACATTTTGTCAGATATTACTTTGGCGCCGACTTCAAAAATTTCAATTTTATATAAAAATGTATAGCTATTTTTCACTTTTTAGCGCACTCTTAGAAGTAGGTTCAATTTTTTTTTATAAAAATTTCATTATTAATTTTGTGTAGATACAAGTAAACATAATTTTCCATTACTATCTATTTGAGAGTATTTTCCTTGTATGTTAATTATAGCTATTTTTTCCATATACTTAACCCTCACTTAAACAAAATTACAGTATTTAAAACATTGGAAATTGTACCTTTTGCTACGCTGTAACCATGATAACGATGTTTTAAAAAATTGAGTGCAAAAAACAAAAATTTTATATTTAAGACAATTTATAGGAATTAACGATTTTTGGCTAAATAATTCTTAAGCATTTTTGTAATATTATGTTATATTTGAAGATTACAAACTATTTAATATTATTGGCCACCTAGGATCGAAGGGTGACTAGTAAATAGCACCAATTCAAGATGGCGTCCGTAAGGGCACGTGGGTCTCCACCGAGCTAATTTGTGTTCACAGCGGGGTTAAATAAACACATACAGACATGGTTAAACGTTCCGATGACTGGGCACATTCTAAACGAACGCATCATTAGTCATTTGGCGAGATACGTTATCTCGGTGACGAGGTGTACTTTTAGCGGTGATTACAACAGAGTTCGTGCTTATTGAATTCGTTTCGCCATCTACAGGGTGACAGTAAGTTTGTTTACAGGCTAGTCGATAGATTTAAGATTGGATGTTATCTGACTTTGAACATACCGGTTTATTATTTTTTCTTTTTTTCAAAAAAGAAGGATGGAGTTAAATAAGATCTCTTCTACTATTTTGTTGAGCTACCAAAGGATTAGTGTGTATATCGGGTTGCGAAGTTCAGTTCCAATATCATACATGGATAATTTTATTTGGTACATAGATTTTAAAATAAGTTTATTACACTACTATCTTTTAGGACTTTTATTTTCGTCTCGATCTGAATGTTAACCAACCAATGGTACAAGTGAGTTCCATATCCTGATTTGACACTTTCAACCACTTATAATTAGTTCTATAGAAACGTGTTGCTGGGTATTTCAGTACCATACTTGCTTGAACCTATTTTCTTGGTACGTTTAGCACTCGGGATTCTAAATTATTCCACGCTGTGTTTTGATAGTTGCTTGATATTTGTAACACGAGGTGTAGCAATTAAGTTCCGGGAATTTGTCAATAAAAACAAGCAAATTAAGTTTCGGGAAAAATTTTATTATCCTCTTTCACAATAGTCTCCCATTAACTCTACACAACGATTCCAACTTTGCCCCCACAATTGGAAGCACCCTTGGTAATCCTCTGAAGTTAACCTGTTCAGCATCACGGTTACAATTTCTTTCACCTCCTATACGCCGCCATGATGAGTTTCCTTGAAGTGCGACTTTATCTTGGAGAATTAAAAAAAGTCGCAGGGGGCAATATCGGGGCTATAGAGTGGGTACGGCAACGTTGGTATTCCTATTTTCACCAAAACCTCTTGCACAATTAACGAGGAATGGGCCGGGGCATGGTTGTGTTGTAAGATCCAGCCGTTCTCAGCGAGTTCAGGTCGCACACGGAAACATAGAGCTGTTCAGTCACTGTCTAGCCGGCAGAAACATATTCACGATGAATGATGCCGCGTATATTGAAAAAAATGATGAGCATTGCATTTAGTCGCGATTTGGATATCCTCGCCAATTCCCACTCCTTTCCCATCCACTGCTGACTTTGTTTACAGGTCTCGGGGTCATATTCAAATATCCGGATTTCATCTTTAGTAACTTCCCGGCACATCCAGTCTCTGCTACCGCTCCGAATACGGGACAATAAATTCTCGCAGATCGATTTTCGCATTTGTTTCTGTTCATGGGTGAGATATTTTGACATCATCTTTGCGCATATATTTCACATGTTTAAATTCTTGTGTAACATCTTGCGAACGGTTTCTTTATTCATGTTTAACTCGTCAGACGTCAGACACGAATGCTTAAGTGCTTTGTCAGGCGTGATCTGCGCGCGCAAACGGTCGACATTCGCGTCAGTACGGGAGGTGATGAGATCTCCTTCACGTGGATCGCCTTCTATCGATTCTTGAACCGCTTCACCCATTCAAACACGCGCGTTTTCGACATGTATTCGTCTCCAAACACCACCTGAAATTTTCCGAGGGTTTTTCGCCAGATTTCACTAAAAATTCAATCACAACACGTTGCTTGTAATGTGAGTCACTCATTTTCAGAACACCACTAAAAAAGTTGACTGAAACTAAAAGGAAGATTCCCCCTCTCTAGACACATATTGTCGAACGACACAGTTTTGCCAGTTCCCGAGTATTAATTGCGACACCTCATATATATTATAGAAAATTCCAAGTAGTTTTTCGATGTACACCCAAAAAGGCCTGCTGTAAAATATATTAAAAAGTCTGTGTGTTTGGTGCAGTAGTAGTTGGTAAAAAGCTATTATGGAGAGAAAAATGTTAATTATCTTAATTTAACACGTATAACTACAAATAATAAAGACAAGTAATCCAAAAAATCCACATTCTAATCTACGACAAGGACAAAGTATTTAAAATCGAAAGGAATACTTGTTGCCTTAAAGACAATTCGATGACAATTTGATGAAAGTAGCATTAAATATAGAAAAACGAGACAAAATACTTTTACTAGTTAAAAAGCACATCTTTAACGTTTAACCTGGGTACGGAAAAAATCAATAGAGATTAGTCAAACGTTATTTTTAGTGAAAAGCCTTAATTTTGGACCTGAAGTTCTGTTAAGAAAGCTTGGTCTACCGTACAACACAAAATTATTCAGAGAACAGTTAAACACCCTGTTAAAGGGCAAAACTGACCATTTGCAATCAATCGTGCCTCTATAGAATCTTAAAACGATCAGTTCTGAATGATACATAACCCTTTGTTTGCCAGAAGTCTTCAGTGAATTGAAGAAAACAAATCGGGAACGGATTTTTCTTCACTGGGACTATTAAAGCTCTCACACGTCGGCTCAAACAAGGGACTTTTTTGAATATTCAAGGCGTAGATTTGATGGGTCATCCACCGTACAGCCCTGATTTGGCACCCAGTGTTCCCGTACATGAAAAAAAAAACTGCGTAGTCAACGTGAATTAGTTCAAACGCATGTAAAAGCTTATTGATTATAATGGAGAATATTTTGAATAATACTAAAATCCTTCTCAATGATAAATGTTTTTGTTTATTATTCGTGCTGCGAAGGTTGACAATCGTCAGACCGTTGCTGTAAAGAGCTGCTTCGTACTACCTCCAAACCGTTCTCTTAGTTTTCTCAGCCATGGTATTTGTCTCCTTTTACCATTGATTTTCTCTTGGAATATAAGTCATAAGATGCTGTATTTTTCGCCACGCATTGTATGTTTGAGATATTGCAGTTTCCTTTCCTTGATTGTAACCTCAAATTTTTTTTTGTATTCCCACTCTTCTCAATACTTCAACGTTTGTAATCTGATCCATCCACGATATAATCAGAATCCTTCTGTAGGTACTAGGAGTTAAGCCTTCTCATTGCCTCCAAATTCAGCATCAACGTTTGATACCATGATATAGTACGTTGTACACGTAACATTTGGTTAATCTTATTCAACTAGGGGCGTAGTCATCTTCTCTCTTTGGGAAGTGGGGCGATATCACAAGATCAAAGGAAAGATCGAAATTAACACCACACCATTTATATACAAGACAGTACGTATGACAAACAAAGGTGAATTTTCAGGGGAAGGGGGTAACAATATCCATGTTCCCAATGCATCTGGCAGACGAGTCTATTTTTCTGAACTTAAAGCTCTTGGGGGGAGGGAGCTATCGCCCCTTTCCATCTTGGATTCATGCCTAGATTCAGCGACAATACTATGGATAACAGAAATGAACTAGTTTTGATTGCTTCAATGCAGCTGCATGTTTGACAGATTAGGGATGTCAACAAGTTCTCAAGGTGGTTTATATTTCGGAAATAACAAACAAAAACAAATATTTATCCTTGAAAATAATTGTATTGTTTTCCAAAATAATCTCCACGATTATAAATATACTTTTGTATGCGTTGGAACCAATCGGAAAAGCATTTTTGCCACTGTCAAAATGATATTCCCAAATATGGTTTTTGAAGGAATCAACCGCCACTTCTGGCATAGAATATCGCTGACGACGCATTTGTTTTTCACCTAAAAGAACATTAGATGCCAATGATAATAATAATAAATATCTTTATTAACAAATGCATACATATCACAGAGTAATATAATGTACACATGAGATGCATTTGGTGAAGTTTAACCAATCGCTATTTTTCCACTTAACCAACCAGACCTCCTAATGAGCCAACAAGAAGTAATCAATAAAAACAATACAAATACTTATTATTTAGCTCCAAGTAGAAAACTTTTGTACTCTGATTTAAGTCTTTTGACATTACAGTGTCGAAACTGTGGTGAAATCATATTATATTTCTCAACAAAACTATAAGAGGAACTTTTCTGAAGCTAGGAAGTTCTATGTCTTGAGAAACAGATACAAATTAATATTATGAACATCAGTCATATGTTCCAATATTGCATACTAGTACATATGTTGTTTAGTATCTAATAATTTCCGAAAAAATATCAGGGAACTCAGTCTGTTCATATCTTCACATCTTAACCAGCCAATTTGCCTGACGTTATTTGATACAAAATCAAACTTTCTTAAATTAAATATAAACCGAATGTATTTTGAACATACTGTATTCGCTTCTTTATAACTACATCCAAAAAGGGATAGTAAACAATATAACACTAGTTGGCATAATGAAAGTTTCATATAACTTTTTCCCCATTTTGAAGTTCAATAAGTATCTATTTGAATATAAACCCTTCATTTTAATATAACTCCTTTATAACAGATTTTTATGTTTACGAAACCTTAAATTAACATTCAAATATAATTCCAGGTTTCTGGGACAATTCGAAAAAAGTAAAACATCATCTTGAATACATAGTTTGAGGCGAACTGTGAGCATGTTGCGCTGTTTTTCGGAATAAAATAAGAGAACTTCAGTCTTGCTGGGATTAATTTTTAATGCTCCTGGGAATACTATAGAATAGCTGACAAATCATGATTTAATACGAGTTCAGCCTTTTCTAGATCAGAGGGGTTAAAATGATTTAATATCAGCATATACTTGTAAATGTGAATTTGAAACTACCGAAAATATATCAGACGTATATATTACAAATAGGGGACCAAGAATGGATCCCTAGGGTACCCCAGACACTACAGCTTCAGGCTGTGAAACCACATCCCTGATTCTCACAATCTGCGATCTGTCAGACAAATAGAATCCAAAAAATAGTGTTGAAATCTCATCAAACCCATAGAATAGCACAAATAATAATTCATGGTCAATTACATCAAACGCTTGGGATAATCAAGCAGCACCAAAATGGCAGCTAATTTCTTATCAAGAGCTCCTGCCATATTATCAGTTATATTCAGAAGTGCTGGAAGTATACTACGACCTTCTGTAAAACCAGACTGATGAAATGGGATCAAATTATTAATCCTGAGACTGGCACATGAATCGCTCTTTCCAACACTAGACAAGACTGGAAGCAAGCTTACCCGCCTTAGGTCACTCTTATTTATAGAACTTTTTGTTTTTGGGATCGGAATAACTACTGATCTTTTTCAGCATTGTGGATAATGTTCCAGGCAGCAATTTATTATATAGGGGATATGATTAATAATCGTGGGCAAACATAACTTAATTACGAAAAGCGTCAAATCATCACTTCCAGCTGCGTTAGACTTAATACTATTAATAAACTTACTTATATCATCAGGCGCGTATAAAAGATAACCCATCAATTCCACGTTTTGAGTGCTCAAAAAGTCACAGGCTTGAGCGAATGCGTGTGAACTCGGGAGAATGGTTTATCGTATCCGATTTGTTTTCCTTAATTTACTGAAGACTTCCGACAAACAAATAATTGTGGATCATTCTGAGTTGACCGTTCTACTATTTTCTAAAGGCACGGTTGTGACATGGCCAGGGCTTCATGCGTGGGCAACTTTTATTAATTTTGGTTTATCATGGAAGACCCATAGTACCAACTGCTGTTTACTTTCGAGCTCGTACTCATCGAAACAAGAGGTGTCACTTGTCACGATCTTAACAATCTTTTTTCAAGCACCGCATTCGTATTGTATCGCAATTTGCAATGCCCCTGGTGGTAAGAACATGTAGCTAGCGATCTATTTTCGACCACCGTAGTAAATGTATGGATGTTTCGTCCCGATACCGGTGAAGGACTCGTCAGTGGGATCCCCTGGTATCTTTCCCAGACATCCTTGTACTTTCCACAAACTTGGACCTCTATTTAAGTCCAGTTTTGCCGGAAAGCGGTGATATGATGTTAGGTTCCACAACAATTGTTTGAGAATTTCCTGCACCAAAGCATTTTTTTGAGCTGTTGTCAATTTATGCGGAATCCAACGCGAACAGGACCACATTTTCAACTAATATTGGACGAAGTCTGTGGAATACAATAGACCCTTAGCCATGGTATTTATAGATTTTCATAAAGCGTTCGACACGATAGAACTAACATCAATAATAGCAGCACTGAAACAGTGCAGAATAGATTATAGATATACAAGGCTTATAGAATACATATACAGTAATGCCACCACAACTGTAAAACATCACGAAACAACAGATACAATTAAAGTGGCCAGAGGAGTTCGACAGGGGGACACCATTTCGCCTAAACTTTTCACAGCCGTCCTCGAATACGCAATGAAATCACTCCTCTGAGAGAATAGAGGCATCAATATCGATGGCGACAGGCTAACACACCTTAGATTCGCAGATGACATCGTTCTTATCATAGATAACATCGGCGATGCAAAACAGATGCTTGAGGAAATAGTACCAGGCCTCATTAAAAGTCGGTCTCTGAATAAATGCAAGTAAAACTCTAATAATGACAAATCTAGTACTTGCACAACACATCAGAATAGGCATCTCCGAGATAAAAGAGACAGAATACCCAATAATGCCATCAGATAAATTACCACAGTAAAAGACATAGTTGAACGCATAACTAGAAAGAAATGGAGATGGGCAGATCATATGGCGAGAACATCAAACGACAGGTGGATTAAAAGAATATCGGAATGGCGGCCACGAGAAGACAAACGTAATAGAGACAGGCCACCAACACTCTGGAGCGATGATATAAAAAGAATTGCTGGGAACTGGGCAATGACGGTCCAGAACCGAGAGACATGGAGGAACTTAGAGGGGCCTACGTTCAGCAGTGGACAATAACGGCTACATGATGATGATGATTGGACGAAGTGGACGTGACTTGTCTATGAGCGAATGAGGGCCATGATTCACTTCACTAAACCAATAGTTTTTATACGTTCTTCATCACCATATAAAGTATTAAGATCATCAGTGCTCTCTTGTTGAGATAAACCACTTCAAAAAATATTCTTCAGATAATGTTCTCGAGTTAATTCTATTTTTAACCTAGATGAAATTCTGAAGTTACTGTAAACTAGACAAATAGCGTCCTTATGTCAAAATGTTCTCATTATATGTACAATCTAAAACGTCATACTTTATAATTGATATGTCATACATATATCATTGGTAAGGCGATGAAGCCAACATAAGTATATCGTGAAATGCTTGTTTTTATTGGCACCCTGTAGAACTTTACGAAATCCGATATTCAATTAAAGTTTTCAGTACCGTACCTTCGACGACGGAGTGACTGGGCGCCTCTCGAAATCTATTAAGTCGCTTATAAGCAACAAATTTAATAATGAGCATGGCGAATGCTATTAAGAACAGTTAAGGGAGATTGATCGATCAAAATGTGAGGTCGAATAGCGCCGTATCAGAGACCTCTCGCTGCGATTTTAAAGCGTTACGGAATTTTATGTAAGTCACCTTGTGGGATGGGCTGCCTCAATAGCGTGAGATGATCTTCGGACGTGTCATTAACGTCGATTTAAGAATTTTAGGCAATGTCACACGTACAGGGATTTCCTCTGCATTTGGCACTGGTTTATACGCGGCAGAAAATTAGGTTTTATCGTAATTTTGACAAAATATTTGGAATTTATTGTCCACATTATCTACACAAGTACAGGATTTATCAAAACTAATGTACCTTAGAGCAACCAAAGAGACTAGACATCAATATAGACCAATTAAGTTATACAAGTTTTTTCGAAATGTTAATCATTAATACAGGGTGTTCAAAGTGAAAATAAATTTAATATAATAAGCCATATTTTGAACACGGTTTAGTATATGGCATTCAAAATCGACAGTATTATGTTTTTATGAATAATTTTAAGTTTCCCTCTGGCGGGTGCTTGTTGCTTAGGGTGTATGTAGATTTCTTAAAATGTAAGTAACAATTTGCCTGCTTGTCTTAATTTAAAAAAGGTGGTAGTGTGTATTTTAATCGATGCACTCATCTTAAAAATAGGTGTTAGTAACGTCGATTTTTTCGCAAAATTTGAGCATTTGTTTTCAGAACAAAATTAATTACCTCAAAAATCAAAGTATTGGCTATCGTTATGTATGACTTTTTCCCATTTTTTTTGTCAAAGAATGAATTCCGTGCCAAAAGATCTGTTCGTTTTTTGAGGCCAACCATTCATCAGGACAAATTCTCACTTCCTCGTAAGAATGTAAGTGTTGTTTTGAAAGTCCATGCTGCATTGATCGAAATAAATGGTAGTCCGAAAGGGCTAAGTCAGGACGACGGGTGGTGTAAGACGTTCCATTTTACGTTTTCCAAATAGTTTTTTATACATTTTGCAACGTGGAGCCGAACATTGTCTTGTTGAAAAATGACTTTATCCTGTCTTTCGGCGTACATTCTGTCAAAAAAGTACCAGGAATTAATCAATAAAACACAAGATATTTATTATTCATTCAAATTTATGGTATCGCCTTCAAAGTAGGCCTCTTCCGAAGTAATACACTTATACCAACGAATAATCCAATCATCAAAACAATTTTCAAACGCATTTTCCGGAACTGACTTCAGTTCTCGCCGCGTATTCTCATTTATGTCGTTTATCGATTGAAAAGGGGTGTCTCTGAGTAGTAATTTGCGTTTTGGTAAGAGAAAAAGTCAACCGGAGCCATATCAGGTGAATACGGTGTTCGATAATATTTGTTGAGTTTTTGGCCAGAAATTCCTTCACAATGATAGCCTTGTGAGATGGTGTGTTATCGTGGTGTAAATTCCATAAGTTTTCTTTCCACCAAGCTTGACCTTTTTCAACGAGTTTGCTCTCTCAAACGCCGTACAACGCCGAGATAATATTTTTTATTTACCGTCTCACCTTGTGGCAAGAATTTTAAGTGCACAATACCGCGATAATCGGTTTCGGCTCACTTCGAAGGCACCATTCCGAAGCTTGTTGACTGGTTTGCATATCAAACTCTTAAACCCATGTCTCATCATCAGTAATAATGCGTTTTATGAATATGGGGTCGGAAATGACTCGTTCTAGCATGTCTTCATCGACCTTTACGGGATTGCGTTTTCGAAGAAAATTCAGGTCTTTCGGAAAAGTGAAATAAGTCGAAATCAGATATGATTTAATTAATTGAAGTAGGGTGGAGTCCATGTTGTTATTTCGTAATATGTCAGATATTATGGAAACTGAACATCTATAGGAAAATTTGTGTGTTAACAATGGAATCGGTTTTTCCTGTAAAGGAATGTTAAAGTTTGGCCTATTTTGTAGGTTGGTGAGTCTATTGCGTTGACGATTGGACGTAGAGGTACATTTCCTTTATTTATTTTAGGCACTCCGTGGAGGCGTGGAATCTTGGAACTGCTTGGTTTAACGGCTTTCTTTTCTTCTGGAGTGAGGCTGGAAGCGTTGATTAGAGATATGAGGTTCCTTTCTTCTGCTCCTCTAAAACCTAAATTTTTGTGCAGATATGTAGATGATACGTTCATAGTTTGGCCGCATGGCGCAGATAACCTCCACAATTTCCTGGATCATTTGGAAACAAATTGTACAATCTGTAGTAGCTGAACACCAGCATTGCTCAGGTTACATTTTTAATGTTAAAGAAACTAAGGTGCTAGCATTAGTGCCTGGTTTCTTTATACGAAAAATTAGAGAATCAATCGAAATTTGTAAATGTTCAAATAATATTAATAGAGATGCGGGTTACAGTGTAGATCACACAAAGGGAATTCCATTCTAACCCTGGATCGCCATTCGCTGAGCGCTAGTCGAGTATAAATACCGGGCTATTGTTCCTCAATAGTTATTCAGTGTTCTAATCTCCCTGATGATGCCTTGTGCAATCGTAAGCGAAACGTCGGATAATAATTCCAATTTGACACGATCTAAACCCCAGAATCATGATTTTCAACTTAAACGTAGATATGCTCGACCTTTGTGTCGCCAACCGTTTTTGAGATAATTGCGTTTAAACATCATAATACATCAGTTGTTTAGTTCGAATACGATGTTTCTACTGCTTCCCACAAATTTTCAATGGGATTAAGATCTGGAGATTATGTCGGCCACTGAAAACCCCAAACGTTATTTTCTTCAAAGCATGCTTAAATAACTCGTAAAAAGTGTTTTAGATTATTATCATGTTGGCAAGGTTGAATTAATGCTCTTTTCAATAGGTTTCAAACTTGCAGGAAAGAGGGGTGGTGAATGTGTCTCAATCTTAATAATGAGACATGATGCAGGGAAATGCGTCTCGGAATAAATTTGTCGAAAAGAGGAAAAGTGTTTTCGTAGAGTTGCTTCTTTTAGTACCAAATCTGCTCATCTAAGATATTGAATTTGGTGCACATATAAATTATATAATTTTCACAACCATTTACATACTCTCTCCTTTCTCTCCTATATTGGGATCTTTGTTTCACCGATTGTCTACAAAAGGACATCACGGGATAGATTTTTTTCGTGCTTACTTACATATTTAATTACAAAAATGTTTTTTTATAAAAATCATGTTTAGCTTATTATCTCAACCTACAATCAGCGTACAACCGACTAAAACAAAAAGTCTATACGCACCGTTGTCGAATCGATAAGAAAAAGTACATAATATAGTTGGCAGTTCGTCAGAAACTTGTCAGGTTGTTGTAGGAACATTAATAACAAAATAAACAGAATACAAGTATCCCGCTGTTCCTATAGTCACTTTACTCGTTTAACGGTCAAATTGCAAGTCATTTGACAGCTAATAATCAACAGAAAGTTACTGATTTATGCATATACAATAATATTATTAATGTTCAATTAAAATTAATATCGTAGAAAAAGATAATTTTGCTGTAGTATATTGTTCATATTTCTTCATGGTTACTAATACCTTATAATACTTTATTGCTGAAAATAAGGTCAGTACTGATATACAGATGATTTTAAACTTAATTAGTACACGTATTCGAGGGATAATCATAATTGCGAAAACAATACAATTTACGTTTTTCTGATATAATTATTTGCTTAAAAATTAAGATTTCAGTAAGAAAGAAAGAAATCCATTTTCCTGTTGTGTTTAAATAGTTGCTAATATATATGTATTCTTTCAAGCAGATAAAGAAAAGAATATGTACAGGGTGAGTCAACGATTGGATGAAGTAGGTTTGTGCCTTTTCGGTGAAATTAATAAAGAAACTATATTTATTATTTGATACAGTTTATTTTTACGCAGATTTTAAAAATATTTAGGACTCTACAGGGTGAGCCAAAAAACTAGGACAGCATAAAGTTGTATTTTTTTTAAATAGAACACCCTATATACGAATCGTATTTTCGATTTAGCTTATAATTTTAAATCTTTTTTATTAAGGGTTTACTATAACAAAACTTTATAGTTTCTGAGATAATTAAGTTTAAAGAAAAAAAGTCACATTTTCAAGCATCAATTCAATCCTAAATAACGTTTTCAATTTTGTGACAAATATATTCAAATTTGGAATTTAGCAAGGCCAAGGACAAGTTAATATAATTTTTACCTAATATTTGCAATAAAAGCTACAGGGTGTTGAACACATCGGCTCAAATTTTAACAAGTTTAAATGAATAGATATCTTTTTTATTAAATGGTACACCCTGTATATTTTCATGTTATTTAATAGAGTAATAAAAACCCTAAAAGTTTTGTTCAATATATCCTATACCTATTTATAATAGTTTTTGAGATATTTCAGTTTTTCTTATTTTCCATACTTTTTTACAGAAATAGTCTTCATTATCATAGTAGCCATGTAAAATAATAAAAAGAAACTACAGAAACAAACAGAATGTGGTTAAATATGATGAAATGCATTATTCGTTATATTACAACGGCAATGGTTTAATTAAACATAATGTGAAAAAATTAACACAACAATAACGACAAGGCAAATACATATTTACTTTTATACTTAATTGAAACAAAAAAATTACCTATTAAATACTGAGATTAATTATTTTTTTTAAATAAGTGTTCGAATAAACGACCCTCTTGTGCAATGCACAAATTTAGTCTTTTTTGCAGATTTTCTCGGACCCTGGACAAAATTAGTGGCGTTATTGTTCTACAGGTATCCCTAATCCTGTTTCGCATATCTTCCACTGTTGTTGGTGGATTAACATACACCTTATTTTTAATATAACCCCATAGGAAGAAATCTAATGGGGTGATGTCGCAAGACCTTGGTGGCCACTCAATGAAACCCCCACGTCCAATCCATTTTTGCGGATATCGTTGGTCCAAAAACGCACGAACTTCACGATGGTAATGCGGAGGCGCACCATCGTGCTGGAACCACATACTGTCGAGCTCATCCCTATCGAGACCTTGAAGCAGTTGGGGTAGTTCTTCTTGTAGAAAGTTCAGGTAACTATGGCCATTTAGTGGTTCATTAAAAAAGTGGGGTCCAATAATTCGATTATGATGAATATCACACCAAACATTTAATGACCAGTGGTTTTGATGTTGCACCTCTCTAATACAAAATGGGTTTTCTGTGGCATAATAATGCATGTTGCGTCTATTTACGGCACCGTTACTTCTAAAAGTAGCTTCATCACTAAACATTACCTTGCATAATAAATTTGGATTTAATTGAATCTCAGCATTTATTGTACGACAAAAGTTTACACGACTTTCAAAATCCTGTCCATGCAATTCTTGGTGTAATTCCATGTGATATGGATGATACCTATATTTCTTGGTAGTACGATTAGCGGTGGATTGTGATGTTTCACATAATGCTGCTAACTGACGGCTACCAATATAAGGATTTTCCTGAACATTTAACAATACTTGTAGTTCTTTTTCTTCATTAGTTACTGGTTTGTTGACCACTTTACGTTTTGGATAATCAACAGTACCAGAAGAATCAAATCTTTGCATTAAGTTGTGAAAAGTATGGATATTAGGCTGGCGTCGATCAGGATACTTCATTTTGTAAATTCTTTGAGCAAGAAGGCAATTTTTTTGAGCCTCTCCTATTGTATAAATCATATCTATTAACTCATTCTTTGGAAAATTCATTTTACAATATAAGATGAATGCAAAAAAAATCAAACCACACTACATAAAAACCAAAAGAAGCGATTGCGGTTATAAATTTGACACACAGAAAAATGTTCTTTTATATTGTTTTTGCCATGGCTACTATGATAATGAAGACTATTTCTGTAAAAAAGTATGGAAAATAAGAAAAACTGAAATATCTCAAAAACTATTATAAATAGGTATAGGATATATTGAACAAAACTTTTAGGGTTTTAATTACTCTATTAAATAACATGAAAATATACAGGGTGTACCATTTAAAAGAAAAGATATTTATTCATTTAAACTTGTTCAAATTTGAGCCGATGTGTTCAACACCCTGTAGCTTTTATTGCAAATATTAGGTAAAAATTATGTTAACTTGTCCTTGGCCTTGCTAAATTCCAAATTTGAATATATTTGTCACAAAATTGAAAACGTTATTTAGGGTTGAATTGATGCTTGAAAATGTGACTTTTTTTCTTTAAACTTAATTATCTCAGAAACTATAAAGTTTTGTTATAGTAAACCCTTAATAAAAAAGATTTAAAATTATAAGCTAAATCGAAAATACGATTCGTATATAGGGTGTTCTATTTAAAAAAATACAACTTTATGCTGTCCTAGTTTTTTGGATCACCCTGTAGAGTCTTAAATATTTTTAAAATCTGCGTAAAAATAAACTGTATCAAACAATAAATATAGTTTCTTTGTTAATTTTACCGAAAAGTCACAAACCTACTTCATCCAATCGTTGACTCACCCTGTACAAACAGTTTATTTCCTACAAATTTAACTCTGGTCCTCTCTCCATACGCGTTTCGACTACCTTATGGTACTGTCAATGGAGCTGTATTGTACTGAGAAGAACATTCGCAGGAAACATCTCTCTATATACAATATACGTTCCGAGACATATCGGTAGGATATTAAAACCTTCCAACATTTCCATGTCAGACTGAAAAATATCGTCAGTCGAACGACATCTATACATTGATCGGAATAGTGCGAAACATGCTGTCAGTAAGAAAAATATCGTCAGTCGAACGACATCTATACATTGATCGGAATAGTGCGAAACAAGCTGTCAGTAAGAAATAAATAAATCTATTTTTCTGTCGTGTTTAAATAGTTGCTAATATATAACTGTTCTTTCATACCGATGAAGGAAAGTATACAGGGTTATTCACCCTATACGGCACGGAATATTATGGCAAAAATACTTTTTAAAATTATTTTCTTATTATACAGGGTATCCCAAAAGCTCTGAATGTATCAAAGTTGTGTTTTTTAAATGGAACCCCCTGTATATTATTGCTTTTTTGGATTTTCCGACCAAAATAAGTTCCCATTTTAATAAGGTTTATAGTAAGGTATATATATATATATATATATATATATATATATATATATATATATATATATATATATATATATATATATATATATATATATATATATATATATATATATCCCTCTAATTCACTAACATGGTTTCACTTTAAAACCGGTCTAGATTGACAGTAGAGAATTTAAATTGACAAGGGTAACAATAAGTCAAGCAAGTTTAGAACCTTTAAAATACAATTAAAACAATATCATAAGAAGAACAAAACTGGTCATCTAGAAAATCTAATTTCCAAGAGGACTTCATCGGGTCTAAATCTTAAACCTTCTTAGTGAATCTGGCTATAAGGGTTTTTAAATAATTTGAATTTTGACAATATCTAACCTCATTTTCATGTTTCAAATACTTAAGAAGTATTTTAGTTTTGTATTCGAAATTTACAGTGAAGTGTAACAATAAATTATATTTTATATCCCAATTATAATAAACTTGCTATATTATACAGGGTGTCCAAAAATTAAAACTAATCAAATAAGAATTTTAAGTGGCTGTAACTTGATTACTTTAAATAGAACGCTATACTTTTTACCTAACCAGAAAATGTACCTTTTCTGCACCATTTTATGTTTTTTGAATAGATTTCCTAATGTATCTAGTTGCCTATAGCATTTAGAAACGTCATATAATTCATTTAATCTGTCAGTTTAGTCTGCAAAGCCTGTTGCTATAATAGCGGTATTAATTTTGTAACTGAAACTTCATTTATTGAATTGAATTATTTGAATATTGTTGTGTTATTGCTTTGTCAAAATGAAAATTTATCTAAACGAAGAGCGTATTGATATGATTTTTATCCTTGGAGAATGTCATCAAAATTGTTTGTTGGCTTCTCGAGTATATGCTTAAAAGTTTCCTGAAAGAAACTATCCTAAAGCAGCCGTTTTTGTGAGACTATTAAACCAGTTTCCGGAAAGTTGAACCAGTGATAAGAAAACCTATCACTGAGGAAGAAGAAAATGTTTTTACTGTACTTGGTTCAGTGATCGAAAATCCCAAAATTAGCCAGAATCATATATCCGAAAATACTAACATTAGCCAAGCAAGTGTTTCAAGGATTCTTAACAAATACAGATTTCATGCTTATAAAATCCAGCTTTGTCAAGAGCTGCACGGAAATGATTTTGACAACGGAACTGAATTCTGCTTGTAGGTGTTAGATAAAGTGGCAGAAAATGAACAATTTTTTGATAATGTGTTGTTAAGTGTTTGTTTCATAACAATGGTTTCGTGAACAGACACAACTTCCATTACTATTCTGATTCAAATCCGCATGAATACAGAGTTATGAGAAACCAGAATAGGCGGTCGGTTCATGTTCGGAGAGGAATACTGGTTTCATACTTAATTGGACCCTACTTTTTTGAAGGACCTTTAAATGATGTGATGTTTCTTGATTTTATTTTACACCAACTTCCAGTATTATTAGAAGATATCCTTTTAAATACTAGAACAACTATGTGGCTTCAACTGGAAGAAGCTCCGCGTCATTATTATCGCGAAGTTCGGCAATTTTTTAATGGCAGCTTTCGAAACAGGTGGATTGGGAGAGACGGATTTCAGAATTAGCCCCCGAGATCTTCGGACTTAACTCCACCAGATTTCTTTTTATGGGAATTGTCTACAACGCACTCCCGACAACACCACAAGATAAGAAAGAAAAACACAAAATGATGCAGAAACGATTATTTGATGTATTCTGTGAAAACGCTAAGACACCATTCGATAGATATTCAAAAGGTACATTTTCTGGTAAGTTAAAAAGTATAGCGTTGTATTTAAATTAATCGAGTTATAGCCACTTAAAGTTCTTATTTGATTAGTTTTTATTTTTGGACATCCTGTATAATATAGCAAGTTCATTATAATTGGGATATAAAATATGATTTATTGTTACACTTCACTGTAAATTTCGAGTCCATAACTGAAGTACTTCTTAAGTATTTGAAACATGAAAATTAGATTAGATTTTGTCAAAATTCAAATTATTTAAAAACCGTTAAGGTTTAGGTACTAAAAACCTTATTTAAATAGGCACTTATTTTGATCGGAGAATCCAAATATGCAATAATATACAGGGGGCTCCATTTAAAAAACAAAATTTTAAAAAGTAACTGTATTAGGCTCCCATATATCCCAAAAGTAAAACTTTTTGAAAGTCACATATTTTGGTCTCAATATTCCGTACCGTATAGGGAGTATACACAAATATTTTATTTCCTGCAAATACAATTCTGGTCCTCTCTCCATAAAGCTGTATCGAACCGAGAACATCATTCGCGGAAAACAACAGTAGGATATTAAAACATGTCGACTTTTCGATGTCAGACTGAAAAATATCGCTTCGTTGAAAATGACGTCTAAAATATTTGTACTGCTGATTTAAATGCCATTGAAAATGACCCAAAATTGTTGAAAAGAGTGATAACATGTGACGAGTCTTAGTTTTTCACTTATGATCCTAAAACCAAGCGCCAATCCATGCATTGGAAGGCCCCAACTGCACCGAGAGCTAAAAAAGCTCGAACGAGCAAATCAAGTTTTAAAGCTATGAGGACTGTTTTTGTTTAATATTCATGGGATTGTATACCTTCACTGGATTCCTGACGGTTAAATAATTAGCCAAGATTTCTACCCTAAGATTTTTGCTGAACTTCGTGACAGACTAAGAAAAAACGGCCCAAATTGTGAAAGAATAAGTCCTGAGGATCCAGAACGATTCTAAGTACAATATCCCAGTGTTAGACCATCCACCTTATTCACCTGACCTTGCACCATATGACTTTTATCTGTTTTCTAAGGTCAAATCCACATTAAACGAAACAAGATTACACTCCGTTGAAGCTGTGACAGAAAAGCAGCACGCGTCATGAAAGAGCTCACAGAGCTACCCACTGCTTTGAATAATGGAAGATTATATATATATATATATATATATATATATATATATATATATATATATATATATATATATATATATATATTGAATAGGAATCGACACAAGATGACCTAATGACCATATTATAAATACTCGACGAGTCTAAACAATTTCAATTAAAATATCTAAGATACAACATAAATTTATTATTTAGATAGTAATAAGTAGTTAGTAGATATATTAATTAATTAGAGTCATTAATATTTACAAATAATATGGACCAAAGCATAATTAAAAGCTTACATGATTAAAAAAATCATATATAATGCTAAATTCATAATGAATTTATAGACATAATTGTAAAATAAACAATATATAAATATTAATACAATAAGATCATATTATAAATTGATCATAAGAATAATAAGGTACAAACATTAGATGTGATAGTGAAGGTAAAGTGATAATAAAGAGTGAAAATCATCAAGTGAAATAAAAAAAACATAACGATCGGTTTTTGCAACAATAATGTTTTGAAAAGGAACAAAAGGTGAACATAGTGTGAAACCAGTTACGAAAAGTACTTTTAAATAATATATAAGGTTCATTAAATTGTTTTTAATATAAATTAGACAGTTAACAGTAATATTAAGAAAATAATTTTAATTAAAACACATAAAAACATAGAATAAATTTAAGAAAATTTGTGATATTGACATTAAAATTAAATATTATAAATTAATTTTAAGTAATGGAGTAAAATAAATTATATTAGAATGTAAGGAAAATTCTAATATTTAATATTTTAATATTAAGAAAACATAATTTAGCATCTTCAAACAATAATTTTCAATAATTAGTTAATAATAGATTTCAATATTTTCATGTCAAGCCATTTTGTTTTATAATTTTTAATATTAAAAATTGTTTTGGGAAGGCTAAAATATGTATAATTAGATAGGTAAAATAATAGAGTTTAATTTTATAATATTTATTGTCAAGCATATTATTGGATAAATCCAGGAAATGGTAAAATTGGAAAAATTTTATCAATTTTAAAATTCTTGACAGCCATTTTTGTTTGACAAGAACGCCAAGAAAAGGGTGATTTTTCATCAAGTAACCCGATGCCTTCAACTGCTGAGCTAATCAGAATGATTAATTAAGTCAGCTGGTGGCATACGATAGAAAGAAAAATCACAAAAATTGGAGACAGTTGCAAAAAAGTATTGTTACAGAGAGGTGTAAAAGAAAAGTTTCTCCTCAAAACATAACCTTAAAATTTTTCACGACGAGATCATAAAGCCACGTGCGAGATCTTTTGTTTTTGATAAGTAAATAATTTTTAAAGGTTATGAAAGTAAATAAATATTAAATAAAGTTTAATTAATCAATATTTTAAAAAAAAAATAATTTAAATTAAATTGAATGTCATTAAGAAATAGCAACTCCAACTAACATCAAGAAAATTTAGTAAAAACCCGATTGTGGCAAATAAAAGTTCAAGAAATTATACCTGGCTGGTGTAAATACCAACATTTCCTAGAAGTAGACAATTCCTGGACATTACCAAAAATAACCAAGACAGTGTTTAATTAAGAATATCTACTTACTTGATAGTAGGTATTTTTTAAAACAAGTATCCCAATCCAATTTGATGGTAAAAGAAGACAGAGAAACACAAATATACCTTTTTATTGTTTATAAGTAAACAAACACTTAAGGATCAAGGTATTTTAAAATATAATATTACCACATTTATATGAGACATTATAAAATCATTAGAACTAATTTATAATCACTTATTAAAATTAATAATCCGCACTTTGCACATTTTTTTTTTTAATTTTTAAAATAAATAAAAGTAATACATTTCAACTGAACACGAGACCTTCACATTTGTCAAACAACTTTTGACAGTTAAGTGGAGTGACATTATACTTAACAGTAGAGATAAGGTGCAATTGATTTTAATTTTAATAAAGATGATCTAGATAATAGATGTATCAAATAATTTTATAATCAGTAATAATATCATTTTGTTTTATAATAAATTTATGTTGATTGTTAATACAATCCAGTGGTTTTAATTGGCAGTAGATAAAAAGTAATTTTAACTTATGAGAATCTGAACTCACTTGGGATAGTTTCAGGGTAAGCGAGCTAGTTATATTAAGGGGAGATTAAAAAGAGAAAATAGATTTATTATAATTTTGTTAACAATAATATATGTATTTTTAAGTAAATCCAAAGAATAAATACAGTGCTGTTATCTTATCTTTGATAGGATACAGTAACTGGGCGCTCAAGGAAAAATTAAAAATACATATCGTGGTTTAGAATATTTTTAATAGAGCAAAAGAGAACTTATATTATTCACATTCACCAATATTCAAATTTTATAAAAAAAAGAAATATTCAAAATATTAATATTCTAATTCCTCTTCGGGCAGTTGCTTGAAGCGTGTGTGGGCGACGAATATAGACCTCTGACGATAGACGTTAGGTCCCGCATCACGTTTTTTCAACGCAATTGGCGCCCAACGTGGGGCTATCTTTTGTTTTTGGGGCATAAATATTTTCAGGGATTATTAAAATATTATCAGGACATAAATATTTTCAGGGTATATAAGTCTACTGTCAATAAAAATAATTAATAGGAACTTGTAACATATAAAAAAAAAAAACGAGTATTATTGCACATCAGTTATTTAAAATTAATTACAACAAAATTGATAACAATAGTATTAAACAAAAGTTTAGTACATAAATTTTATAAAATTTTTGAATTGCATAAAACTAGAATAAATAAAATACCATGGCTGAACAAAATATAACCTTAAGATCAGGAAAACAAATTAATCAAGAAATTGGAGTACGGAAAACAAAAGAAGATACAGCTAGTACATCCACTTCTTCTACCGATCGAGAGAGTGAAGTATTTCAGCAGACTAAGCTAGAAGAGGTAGGGGAAATAACAACCCCTGAGCAAAAAGAACCAGAAAAGACAGAACAGAGTAGTAATCAAGATATAATAAAATTTTTGCAGAGTATGCAAAAAGATCTGGAAAATAAAATGGAAAAAGGCCAAAAAGATCTGGAAATGGGCCAAAAAGATCTGGAAAATAAGATGGAAAAAGGCCAAAAAGATCTGGAAAAAGGCCAAAAAGATCTGGAAAATAAAATGGAAAAAGGGCTTAACGATCTGGATACGAAAGTTACAAAAGGTCAGAAGGAGCTAGAAAAAAGACAGCAAGACCTAGAACATAAGATTGAACAGGGTCAAAAAGAATTAAAAAAGGAAATAACTAAAGGCCAAAAAGAATTAAATGATATTAAACAGGGGCAAATAAGATTAGAAAAACAAGTGGATGAGAAAATATTAGAAATTGAAAACAGAATGTCAAAAGAGCTGTCAACATGCATTGAAGAAATACATGAAAAGGTAACTAAAAATAACCAAGAAATATTAAATATGCTAGAAATAGAGAAAGGTGACAGGAACACAGAAATAGAGCGTCTCAATGACAAACTAGATACGACCATGCATGACATTACCTCAGAATTAGATAAGCATGGTAATGAAATAGATAAAATTGATAGGAAATGTTACAGAACTTTCCAGGAATACGATCAGATTATAGAAGAAAAACTAAAATCCACAACTGAACTAGTTACTTGTACCGTGGATAAGAAATTGGAGACTGTAACTAGAAATAATATGGGCAATGGAAATATTTGTAACAGTACTAATGACATGGGTCTAAAGTTTAATGGCAACATTCGTATGTTACACCCGGTAGCTTTTATTAACAGTATCAAGAATAGGTTAAAAAATGTAAATAATCTTCAAGTAATAAAAGACTTTATTCGAGTTAATTTGATTGATCATGCAAGTATTTGGTATGGTAATATAGAATCAACGATAAATAATTTTTGTGAGTTTGAAAGGGAATTTTTGGAATATTTTTGGGGAGAGATTAAACAAGCAGAGTTTAGGGAACAATTATACTTTGGGAAATTTAATTATAATAAAAATGGGGATCTAGTTAATTATGCTTTAAAGCTAAGTACAGTAGCAAAGTATTTAAATCCACCAATGAGAGAAGACGAAATTATTCTGAACATTGCTCGTCATTATCAAGATAATATAGTACAAACAATTACAATTCAAAATATAAAAACAATGGGTCAATTTATTAATTTCTTAACAAGAGTACAAAGAGGTAATTTTAATGGGCACAATCAAAATAATAAAAAAAATAGTTATGATCAAAACTTTAAAAACCTAAATAACAATATACGTCCACAGCCGAATCAATTTAGACAGAATCAAACTAATTATACAAATAATATTCCTAACAATTTTAATAGAAATAATAATAACTATAATCGTAATAATGACTTTTACCAGAAAACAAATAGAAATTTTAATAACAATAATTTTAATAATAATACACGATACAGACAAACAGACAATAGTACAAATAATTATAATTTAAATAATAATAATTCACAATATAGACAACAATATAACGCGAGACAAAATAATATAAACTTAAATAGAGGCGCAAATAACAATGATCGACAAATTGATAGGAACGTTCAGAACAATGAAAGACAAAATTTTAGGAATCGAACTTTTTACAATGGAAATGACAGGGAATATAGACAAACTAATAATATTAGACGAAATAGAAGTGATACAGACTTACGAGTAGACAATGAACAGACAAATAACCACATGACAGGGAGACGGAGCAACAGCCTGGAAAGAAATCGAAGGGAGGTATCTTCGGATCCTAGAAACAGACGAACAAATTTTTAAATAACAGCCTTGGATCTGAAATTAAGACGAATTTTATACATTACGAACATCCACGAGAATTAATAGACTTAAATGACAATTTATACAATGAAAAATATGAAAATAATTTAGATTTAATTTATGTAAAAGGTAAAATTGATAATACTGAAGTTAAAATATTAATAGATAGTGGTTCTGAAGCATCATTAATTGATGAAAATAAATTAGAAAATATATTGTTATTTAATAATAAAGTAAACATAAATAAAATACCAAAATTAAAATTAGTGGGGGCAAATAATAAAAAGATTTGTGAAGTAAATCGGCAATGTATGTTAAAAATAGTGCTTGGTAATAAAATTATAGAAGCATCATTAATAGTAGTGAATAATATGAATATCGATATAATTATGGGGAATGATATTTTAAGTAAATATGGGGCTAAAATAAATTACGAAGATATGATCTTGATAATTGATGAACATAGAATAGAGTTCATAAATAATTTGGTTTTTAATCATTCGAGTGAGGATTTATCATGTATAGAAATGTTAAGTGAAGAAGTTACAAGTAAAGAAAGCGCAAATAATATAATAGAAATACATAATCTTGAAAGTATTATAGATAATTGTAAGAAGGAGAATAATGCGGTAAATAATAAGGTTTTGTTAGCTAAAAGGAGCACAAAACCAAAATTTTTAGGAGATATTAGTATTGACAAAGTCAATGATAATTTTAGTAGGAGAAATTTTTGTGATTATAATAAGTATAATAATGATGTGATTATGAATGAAAAGGAAATTATATGCGATTCAAATTTTAAAAAAGATATAGTATACATGTTAAATTCTTTTAAAAAACTTAATTTCAAACGAAAACAGAGTAGCACGAGACTATATTCATTATATTAAAGTACAAAACATTGAAAATTTTAAAGCCAAAACTTACCCCATACCATATAAGTATCAAGCACAAATAAAAGATGAAATTGAAGAAATGGTCAAAAATAATATAATAGAAAGAGCCGATACTACATATTTTCAAAATGAAAAGTTTAAAAGGTACAGTGCAAGGAAAAATATGATATTAAATTTTACAAGCATAAGACATCCACAAGCAAACCCAGCAGAAAGATACATAAAAGAAGTGTCAAAATTATTGCGTATCCAATGTCATGAAAAACCTCTTACTTGGGAAGAAAACCTGGAAGAGATAGAGACCTTCTTAAATACCATGCCTAATTTAGTGACAGAAGAAATCCCAAGCCAGATCATGGGATATGAAATAAGTAACAGACCCTGGATATTGAATATAGAGACCCAATATCAAAATTTAATTAAAAATATCACTAAAAGAATGAAAAGAAAGGCTCAGAAATATATAAGACAACAAGAGAAAGACATTAAACGAAAAGTCAAATTTAATAAAGGAGAGTTTGTATTGATTAAAGCCCTAAAAAAGACAGATACTAAACAAGGTCAATACAGTAGATTTCAATGGCCATATGAAGGACCATTTGAAATAGAAACAGAAAACGGAAATAATAGCTATAAAATAGTATACCCTGACACAAGACAAGTCAGAGGCATATTTAATATCAAAGATATGTATAAATATAATATTAGCTGATCAAATAACGTACAAAAGCTTATGATTAAAAGGGATATTTTGTGAAACAATAAATTTCTAATAAACTGTGAAATATATAAGGATATAAATTTTATTATCAACTAAAAGTTGTAATTAATATAAATAATAAGTACAAATAAGAATTAAAATATTCATATTTAATATTTTATTTATAATAAAATATTAAATATTCAATTTGGGGCAATTGAATAGGAATCGACACAAGATGACCTAATGACCATATTATAAATACTCGACGAGTCTAAACAATTTCAATTAAAATATCTAAGATACAACATAAATTTATTATTTAGATAGTAATAAGTAGTTAGTAGATATATTAATTAATTAGAGTCATTAATATTTACAAATAATATGGACCAAAGCATAATTAAAAGCTTACATGATTAAAAAAATCATATATAATGCTAAATTCATAATGAATTTATAGACATAATTGTAAAATAAACAATATATAAATATTAATACAATAAGATCATATTATAAATTGATCATAAGAATAATAAGGTACAAACATTAGATGTGATAGTGAAGGTAAAGTGATAATAAAGAGTGAAAATCATCAAGTGAAATAAAAAAAACATAACGATCGGTTTTTGCAACAATAATGTTTTGAAAAGGAACAAAAGGTGAACATAGTGTGAAACCAGTTACGAAAAGTACTTTTAAATAATATATAAGGTTCATTAAATTGTTTTTAATATAAATTAGACAGTTAACAGTAATATTAAGAAAATAATTTTAATTAAAACACATAAAAACATAGAATAAATTTAAGAAAATTTGTGATATTGACATTAAAATTAAATATTATAAATTAATTTTAAGTAATGGAGTAAAATAAATTATATTAGAATGTAAGGAAAATTCTAATATTTAATATTTTAATATTAAGAAAACATAATTTAGCATCTTCAAACAATAATTTTCAATAATTAGTTAATAATAGATTTCAATATTTTCATGTCAAGCCATTTTGTTTTATAATTTTTAATATTAAAAATTGTTTTGGGAAGGCTAAAATATGTATAATTAGATAGGTAAAATAATAGAGTTTAATTTTATAATATTTATTGTCAAGCATATTATTGGATAAATCCAGGAAATGGTAAAATTGGAAAAATTTTATCAATTTTAAAATTCTTGACAGCCATTTTTGTTTGACAAGAACGCCAAGAAAAGGGTGATTTTTCATCAAGTAACCCGATGCCTTCAACTGCTGAGCTAATCAGAATGATTAATTAAGTCAGCTGGTGGCATACGATAGAAAGAAAAATCACAAAAATTGGAGACAGTTGCAAAAAAGTATTGTTACAGAGAGGTGTAAAAGAAAAGTTTCTCCTCAAAACATAACCTTAAAATTTTTCACGACGAGATCATAAAGCCACGTGCGAGATCTTTTGTTTTTGATAAGTAAATAATTTTTAAAGGTTATGAAAATAAATAAATATTAAATAAAGTTTAATTAATCAATATTTTAAAAAAAAAATAATTTAAATTAAATTGAATGTCATTAAGAAATAGCAACTCCAACTAACATCAAGAAAATTTAGTAAAAACCCGATTGTGGCAAATAAAAGTTCAAGAAATTATACCTGGCTGGTGTAAATACCAACATTTCCTAGAAGTAGACAATTCCTGGACATTACCAAAAATAACCAAGACAGTGTTTAATTAAGAATATCTACTTACTTGATAGTAGGTATTTTTTAAAACAAGTATCCCAATCCAATTTGATGGTAAAAGAAGACAGAGAAACACAAATATACCTTTTTATTGTTTATAAGTAAACAAACACTTAAGGATCAAGGTATTTTAAAATATAATATTACCACATTTATATGAGACATTATAAAATCATTAGAACTAATTTATAATCACTTATTAAAATTAATAATCCGCACTTTGCACATTTTTTTTTTAATTTTTAAAATAAATAAAAGTAATACATTTCAACTGAACACGAGACCTTCACATTTGTCAAACAACTTTTGACAGTTAAGTGGAGTGACATTATACTTAACAGTAGAGATAAGGTGCAATTGATTTTAATTTTAATAAAGATGATCTAGATAATAGATGTATCAAATAATTTTATAATCAGTAATAATATCATTTTGTTTTATAATAAATTTATGTTGATTGTTAATACAATCCAGTGGTTTTAATTGGCAGTAGATAAAAAGTAATTTTAACTTATGAGAATCTGAACTCACTTGGGATAGTTTCAGGGTAAGCGAGCTAGTTATATTAAGGGGAGATTAAAAAGAGAAAATAGATTTATTATAATTTTGTTAACAATAATATATGTATTTTTAAGTAAATCCAAAGAATAAATACAGTGCTGTTATCTTATCTTTGATAGGATACAGTAACTGGGCGCTCAAGGAAAAATTAAAAATACATATCGTGGTTTAGAATATTTTTAATAGAGCAAAAGAGAACTTATATTATTCACATTCACCAATATTCAAATTTTATAAAAAAAAGAAATATTCAAAATATTAATATTCTAATTCCTCTTCGGGCAGTTGCTTGAAGCGTGTGTGGACGACGAATATAGACCTCTGACGATAGACGTTAGGTCCCGCATCACGTTTTTTCAACGCAATATATATATATATATATATATATATATATATATATATACCATCTGATCAAATTTGATCCAGACTGACTAAAAAAAACATTTTTACGTATTTTAATACAAATCTTTATTATCGCCTTCAAAATAGCCTCCTTTTGAGCCAATGCAAGCATACCAACGGTTAATCCAATTTTCCCTACACTTGTTATGTGCCTCAGCTGGGATGGCCTTCAGTTAATTCAGCGAATTACTTTTATGGCTTCAATGGACCAATGGCGTATTCCCCAAAGCGGATATTTGAGCTTCAGAAACAGGAAAAATCACAGGGAGCCAAAACTGGCGAATAAGGTGGCCGAGCGATCACTTTCGTTTCATGTTTGGCCAAAAATTCAGTCACAATCAGGTTGGAATGTGACGGCGCATTATCGTGGTGAAAAATCCATGAATTGTCTACCCACAAATCCGGTCGTTTACGACAAATTACTTCACGTAGACGCCTCAAAACGGCCAAGTAGTATTCGTTATTGACCTTGTGACACTCTGGTACGAATTCATGGTGAACTACATCACGGTAATAGAAGAATACGATGAGCACTAGTTTGATTTTCGACCGACTTTGACGTGTTTTTTTTCGGTTTCGGCTCATTTTTGGCACGCCATTCCCTCGATTGTTGGACAGTTTCTACGTCGTATTCATAAACCCACGTTTCGTTACCACTAATGATGCGTTTCATGAATGTAGGGTCATCAGCTATGTTCACAAGCATCTTTTGCGACCTCTATTATCGTTTTTTTCGCAAAAAATTCGGGTCTTTTGGTACGAGTCTTGCGTTGACACGGTTCATACCCAAAACATCAATCAAAATGTGTTGAGTCGATCCATAAGAGATGTTGAGAACCTCTGCTAGCTCTCTAATGCCAACACGGCGATTTTCGAGCACGATTTCCTTGACTTTTTCTATATTACCGTCGTTAACAGAGGTGGATGGACGACTCGCATGAGGCAGTTTTTCGCGTCGTAAACAAGTAGCTGCCAAACACATACTAATTGATATATGGCGCTCAAACTTCACACGAATGTCAAACACGGTTGTACCAATCAAAAAAAAATCCGGTTTGCGTGCGCGGTCAAATTTGATCACATGGTATATATGTATATATATATATATATATATATATATATATATATATATATATATATATATATATATATATATATATATATATATATGTATGTAATGTTTTCTGTTAATAAACAATTTTCTTTATTTACGCAACCACAAGAAACGAACATATAAGCGAACAAGTTCAACGAAAGCCAACTTAGTAAATCAATAAACCGATGTGACACGCAGTTACAAATAACGCGAAAATATGGTTACAAGCTAAGCTAGAGGTTTAATATGGGCAGTTAAAAGATCATATCGGCGAGCCGGAGTTATGACTTACGAAAGGATAGCGAAAAAGAGAGAGAGAAAAACTGACGTTTACAGGATGAAATGATTAATTAAAAAACAATCAAATGAGCGCATATCTAACGCTCCTCATTAGGGACATTAAAAATACTATCACAAATAGTGACATGTTTAATAATTCCTTTATAAACACGAAATTTTTACTCTAATTATTTTGAATATTGAAGTTTCCCAGATTTTCCTCAATATCGCAACTATCATCGTTTAAATTAAATTTAATTTTGTCTGATTTAGAGAAAATCCCATTTTCCCAACTTTCCATGAAAGGGTAGAACTAGAAATCTAAATATAATTAGCAGCTTTTTTTTCTAGGTAGACTGTAAAAAGGAAATGCATTAAATTTAATGTAAATATGCTGAAAGCAAATTTCACAAACTTTTATTAAACACATTTAACGTAATACATTAAATTTAAAGTCTGATCATTAATTTTTAAGGTGACTGTACATTAAATATACAGCCAGTATTCATTGAATTTGAAATATGTTTTTCACATATTTAATGCACCAACATTAATGTGAGTTCAAAAAATTCTGAAACTACCAGGAAAAGATGGACATTTTTCCCATAGATAGTGTCCTCCATTTATACCGGTTTCGAACTCATTGGTTCTCGTCAGTACGGTGCATACATGTTCACCTCACCATAAGAAAATTGAGTCCTTTAAACCACGTATATCATACTAAACATAAAGTTCAATAGACGTTGCGACCTCTCCCGAAATCTCATGCAATGTATATTGAATAATAATGTAAATTCTTTTAGTATTATGTGCATTAATTTTAATGTACAGAATATATCTTTTCAATTACTTTATTGAAATTTAAGATACCATTTAATAAAATTTAATGTACAACGAACTGATATTGGAATGAATTGCTTTAAATTCAAAGTAAATGTAAATTATTTAAGATTTTTGGTACAAAATCATTAAATTTAATGTAGAATGGACATTAAATTTAAGGTTATTTTTAACAGTGTACTAATGTAAGGTTTCTGAGCTATGGCTGACTTTTATTCTTATTTGGACAGTGAACATTTTCAGAAATGGCAACCACTCTTGGTTATGTAACAGTAACTGGCAGTGCATGTTCTGTATTAGATAATGACAAGAGTTTAATAACAAAAAGTCCTTCGTTGACTACATGTTGATATTTGTTTAGTTTATTTAAAACAACTATCTATTATTTAAAGTCTCCAATGGGAAAACAAAGGGATTAATATAACTGGATGAAGACTCAATCTTTTAAGATATGCCGACGATATAGTGATAATAGCAGACAACTACGAAGATATTCAGCAAATAACAATCAAACTTCAATATAGCTCACACTAAGTGTCCTCACATATGCAGCTCCAACGTGGATACTCAACAATTACATACAGGAGAATCTTAAAACTCTAAGGGTCCTGGAACGGAAGATGTTAGGTGTAAAAGTGAAGGATATCGAGCAAAACTACAATAGAGGTAGACTAAAATCGTTCAAAAATGGAGACCTTGGCCTGGTAAGAGACCGAGAGAAAAGCTGCAAACAAGATAGAAGAAAGATTAAAAGAATAGCCTGTCTAACATCGAAAAGGAAATCACAGAATCGCTACAGATGGAGAACAGAAGAAGAGGCCTTAGTCCGATATTGACATTTAAACCATGTGACTAAGAGAACGAAACACACTATCAAATGTGAAGCTCTAACCTAATGCAGGACAAACTAGTAAACACGCTGCTAAACCTGATTAAAGCAACCAATAGGCTGTAGTGTAAGGACTTCTCAACAGTAGCCTGCTAGATTATTCAATCAGTAAGGCAAATTTTACTCACGTATAACTTTCGATGAAGTCTACGTCAATGAAATCTATCATATTATGAATTAAAGTTAACACGCCATCTTAAATATAAAAATTTGGAAAACATAAATTTATTTCCGTATTTAGCAATCTCAAAAAACAATGAGTACAAAGTAGTAGAAGGGGTTTCTTAAAAATTTTAGTTCACAATATTGAATCTGCAACCTTGGGATTGACAGTTTTAAGATAGTTTTGACGATATTTTAGAGATGAAAGAAGACATCAATATGAATCCAAGAAGGTTTTGACGGAGAAGACTAGTAATTTTAACTACCATATATACTTGAGCGATAAAAATTAACTTTGTTGTGTTGCATAACCTCAAAAATAGCGAAAAACTGTGATTTTTGCACTTTTAGGCTATAATATCGCGAAAACCCGAAACATGTTCATATTCAACCTGTCAAAAACCTTGAGAAAGCGACCGTCCATAAATCTCGTGATCATCTTGAGAAGGGAGGAGGTTCACAAAAACATACTGGTCAACTACATAGCAAGGGAGGGGGTTTTGTAACCAGTCACGTGATACTTCGTTCTGTAATATATGTTGTTAATGAACAACTTTCGTATGAATTTTTCTCAAGATGCTGAAAAATTGTCATATGATTATTTTTGTCCAATAATATTTTTTTGTTCAAAAAAAGCCATTAAGATGTATCAACGCGTTCACATCGCACTAAATTCAATTCAAAGCAAGACTCCAAATGGTGTTGCTGATCAAAGTGACTATGTTGAAAATGAGAGAAGATAGTTATGCTGATGAATGCCCAGCACCTTTTAGAACTTGAAAAGAAAATATGAAATCTTTTATTAAAGATGAAAAGTGATTATAAAGCTAAACAATTTTATAATTTATTATTAATAAAAAGTTGTTTTAAAAGTTATTTAAATTATGTAAAAAATATATTTGTAAATATTTTTTTATAATTGAAAAATATAATTATACAGTTAAACAAGTGTAATTTATTCTTAGTATTTAAAATTAAAATATCATGTGATATTTAAGGAGGGAGGGTAAAATATCCTGTTCCATCACGTGAGGGGGAAAGGAGTTCAAAAATTCTATAAAAATAAATCACCAGATTTATGGATGGCCCGAAAAGTAGAGTTTGGTTTCTGGTTCTGAAATTTGTCGGCCTAAGTAATACAAAATACATACAATTCCTTAAATTCAACACATTTGCACTATCTACCCTGCAACATCAGTATCCTTTTCAACAAGTTACGCCTGCACAATGACGTCCCCTAAAGTGTTGTCAAATTTTTTAATAAAATCAAGTGAGACGGAGCCAGTTCTGCACTGATCTCCATCTTAACTTTCCTGCAAGCATCAGGACAGAAGACTGTTCACTACTTCGATCATTTTCAGTGTGGATTTACTATTTATTGAAAATGAATTGAACAATATGTTTCTTTAAAATGTTATGGCATTTCATCCCCATTTACGACAGTCGTGACTATTTTTAAGGCTATTAAAAATTATTTGGCATGGCGACATTCCAATTTGCTAAATCTTATTTTTTTGTGCAAGACACTTCATAAAAGTTCCAATAATGAACGAATTTAAATAAAATTTGATACATAAGTAGAAAAACTTTGTCGTTAGTGAACGTTACTAGATAACTCACAGTCAGTTGTAAAGAGTGTTTTTTATAGAGGTATAGAACTTTAAGTTGGCAACACTTTTTTAACTGGCGGCCATTTTGTCAGCTGTCAAGTGATTTATGTTTAGTTTGGTTTGGCATTTCAACATGAATAGACTGACGTCTGAACAACGCTTCCAAATTGTGCAAATTTATTTTGAAAATCATGGTTCTGTTTGAAATACGTATCACGCACTACGTCCATTTTACGGTCAACATTATCGTCCATCAGAGCAATTAATTCGATTAACTAGGGAACGTTTTCGCACCACGTTTACTCTAAATGATAATACACATCCACAGAGACGTCGTACAGTGCGTACAGAAGAAGTCATTGCTGTTGTAGAGCGTAACGTAGAGGAAGACCCGAATCAGTCTATCCGCCATCGTGCACAGGAATTGGATATGTGTCCATTCACTTTATGGAAGATTTTGCGGAAAGATCTTGGTTTGCGTGCTTACAAAATCCAACTCGTGCAAGAATTGAAGCTACACGATCACCTAGCAAGGCGTAGATTCGGTGAATGGGCCCAAAACAAGATTGCCGTTGATCCCGATTTTCATAAGCGAATTTTGTTTAGCGATGAAGCTCACTTTTGTTTGAATGGATACGTCAATAAACAAAACTGCCGTATTTGGAGTGATGATAATGTTCAAGTGTATGTTGAGACACCGTTACATCCAGAAAAACTGACTGTTTGGTGTGCTTTATGGGCTGGTGGAATCATTGATCCGTACTTCTTTAAAAACGATGCTGGTCAGAACGTTACAGTCAATGGTGACCGCTATAGAGCCATGATTACTGACTTTTTCGTTCATCAATTGAACAACCATGATGTGCAGGAGCTGTGGTTTCAACAAGACGGCGCAACATGTCACACAGCTCGTGCCACAATTGATTTATTGAAGGAAACGTTTGGTAACCGCATAGTTTCACGTTTCGGACCTGTGACTACGTCCGAGCCAGCCGTGGCGGTCATATGCCAGAAGTCATATTTAAATTATAATGCCAGAAGGTTATCTTTCAAATAAAGTAAATTTCATGTCAATTTAAAAAATTCATCTTTGTTTTATTTCATTTAAAAGTTCTATACCTCTATAAAAAAAACACCCTTTATATAAAATGACTTGGTAGATATTTTTTGTAATATTTCTCGTAGCTAATGTCTATTCCGCTTCTCATTTCTAGGTTTTTTTTATAGAATGTTCACCCTGTATAATAAAATCTTCCGAAGAAATAAATAGATGTAAATAACGTTTTGATTTGCCTATATCATATTACCGCAGTGATAAAATTTATTATTTTAGTTAACAAAAATATTTATTGGACCTGTACGGCTATAATCAAGAAATTGTATGTTACCAGTTTTATCTGTAAAAAACTTTACAGTGGAATTTAATATCTTTTGGCTTCTGTCGGATATCGTTTCTGTGTATTTTTAACGCAAGCATATTTAGGTAGTTCACAACTAAAGAGATGAAAGGGTTATTAACAAATGAACAGATATAGTAGGAAAATTTAATATATCAATCTTCACTTTTTTTTAAAAACTGCACGTAAATTTTACAGCCTCGATGGAAATTATTCCATTATTTTGTTGAGAAGAAATTCATACATTGTTAGAGACCCTTCCCGGATTCGTACAGGTACGATTTTTTCACCCTATTTTAATCGAAGTGATTTTGGAAAGACATAGACATATGCCGTAAAACTTTTTGAGATTTCTAGTCTCATCTTTGTTTAGTCTCATTTAATGTGAAAAAATCATTATTCTCTTTCTTTCAGAATTGTTGGTCTTTTCTGAGTTATTACATTGTATCTGGACTCACCAGTCTAAATGAATTATATTCTTGTCAAAATCCCAGAGTAAAAATATTAGCAAAAAGCAATTTTAAGAAAGGAAGGTTTGAGCAAAATTCGGCAGCGAAATTTTAATTATGTTGATGAAATTACAGGGTGTCTCAAAAGAAAGTACACATTTGTTTTGCTTATTGCGTGAACGCAACTATTCCGAGCGGCGCGGGGGGTATGTCAATCGGTAGCCTGGCTCTTGGGAATTTAGTCGCTATGGATCGTTTCTCGGGAGCGGATCGTGCTTTGTGCGTACGTGAGTTTTACAAAAACGGTAATTCGGCGACTCTAGCGCGTAGAAAATTCTGCAATTTTCGACATATTTGTCACTTAAATGATGCGCCAAGCGCTCGGCTTATTGGAAAATGGGTCCAGAAGTTTGAAGAGACCGGTTCAACACTAGATAAACCAAAATCCCGGCGTCCGAGGTCTTCGAGAACGGTCGAAGACGTAGAGAGTGTTACTCAGTCTGTTCGTGACGACCCAAACGTTTCGATTCGTAAGCGTGCTGTTGCTTTAAATGTGCATAGGTCATCATTATTCCGCATTTTACACAAAGATTTAAAGCTGAACCCCTATAAAATTCAGTTGGTGTAAGAATTGAAGCCTCAGGATGCTGGTCAGAAGCTTGACTTCGTAAACCAGATGACTGAACGCTTTTCAACGTTTACCAACATCTTCTTTTCGGATGAAGCCCATTTTCATCTTAATGGTCATGTAAACAAGCAAAATTGCCGCTATTGGAGTGCAAACAATCCAAAACACAAACATCAGAAACCTCTACATTCGCCGAAAGTGACTGTATGGGCTGCGATGTCGGCGCGAGGAATTATCGCCCCGTACTTTTTTGAAGATGAAAGGGAACGCACAGTAACAGTGACTTCAGAGCGGTATGTGGAGATGTTAGACGACTTCTTCGTGTCTGAACTGCAAAATTTTCCTGGCTATAACCAAAGAACATGGTTCCAGCAAGACGGAGCAACTTCACACACGTCCAACATATCTCTGCCACGAGTGCGTGAAATTTTTCCTGGCAAATTGATCTCAAAGAAAGGTGACATAAGTTGGCCTCCACGCAGTCCTGATTTATCACCTATGGACTTTTTCCTATGAGGTTATGTCAAATCAAAAGTTTACGCCAACAAACCGACTTCTCTGGCACAATTAAAAGAAAATATCCGCAACGAAATGGCAGACATCACGGAGAATACCTGCCGAGCCGTCATGGGCAATTTTAGTGCTCGATTAAATGAATGCCGTGAGCGCAACGGATTACATTTGGACGATATCATTTTTAAAAAATAAATTCCCAAACAATGTATTTTAATATGTAATAAACATTTTTTCAATAAAGTCCTGACTTTTTTTTAAATCGATTTTTTAAATGTGAACTTTCTTTTGAGACACCCTGTATCACAACTTTACAACTAGAATATCTATTTGTAGTCATTATTTATTATTAAAAACTACCACTAAAAGCTATTTTTTTTTTGGAAGAAGAAGAAGAAGAGGAAATCTTAGACACCAAGGCGAAGTGCCGGATTCTTACCTGCTATAACATCCCCTGGACTTAAGGTCTCACGATTCTTACTTCTGTTAACTATAGTGAAGCTACAATCAACAGAAATTCGCACTGAGTGTCCTTTGGTTTCCGAGCCGTGGCCCTTACAAACCTCCAATCATCACAGCATTAGTGTTTCCGCTCCGGTGCCAGTGCTTCGTACTTTCTTACATTTCGCATAGAATGTAAGGTTGGTCCCTCTCCTACTTTCGTATTTCATCTCTCTTACCTTTTGTATTGAAGTTCTACTCCTAGGTGCTTACGCTCCCTAGTTCTAATCCTAGAAACTTGCTCCCTAGTAACCTATGATACTGCTCGTTGAAGAATTGCTCCGTTTGACACTGCATCACAATCTCTCCTTCTTCTCTCTTCTTTCTTCCGTAAGAGACCAGTTTGAGGGATTTTCTCGATTTTTTTCCTTTTTTCTAAGTTATTTTCTCGCCCTGGATGCTTGCGCCCCCTAGTGACCTAACGCTGCCCAGCAGAGATTGACTCCATCGGGTTCTGCGTCAATATCTTCTTTCTTCGGGGCTATATTTCCGTCGCAGAAATTATAAGCTCAGATGCGTCCACTTCGGTTGTTGGTGATTAAAATTCTTTCAACGAGGATTGCCTTTTATATTTATATTTCGGGAATATAGCGGGATTATAGCGAAATCAGTGAGGAGCAGCAAGGCTTCAGACAAAACAGATCAACAACTGACGCCATATTTATAATTCGCCAAATTACAGAGAAGGCCATCGAATACAACAAAGAGGCATATATGTGTTTTGTCGACCTCACAAAAGCCTTCGACAGGATCAGACTTCATGACGTTCTCGAACTACTTAAGAACAGAAACATATGTCATAACATCCTGAAGTAATTAAAAACTTAGACAGCAGAAATACAACGAAAATTAAAGTAGGCAACAAGACATCGAACCAAATTCCAATATCTACCGACAGGGAGACAGCCTCAGTCCAATTCTATTCAATGTCATTATGGACGAAATTATCAGAGAAGTGAAAGAGGCCGGTAGAGGATATAGAATGGGAAAAGAAGAACTAAAGATAATTTGCCATGCCGATGTTGCAGTATTGATATCGGAAGACAATGACAACCTCCAACGGCTCCTGTACAAGTTTGAAAAGACCGCTGAAAAATTTAACATGACAATCTCCATAGGAAAAACCCAATCTCTCACGATCAGTAAAGAACCAAGAAGATGTAAACTCGCTGTACACAATAAGCATCGAACAGGTCATGTCATTTAAATACCTGGGAGCAAACACCACCAGCAATAGAAACTTGAAAGCAGAAGTTCAAGAACAAACAACCAAAGCTGCCATAATGTCAGGATACCTACGTGATATTATATGGAGAAATAAACATATGACGACACAAAGTAAGATCAGAATATATAAGACCTGCATACGATCCATAATGACTTATGACATCGAAACAAGAGCAGACACATCAGCAACCAAAAGACTACTCCGGACAACTGAGATGAGAACGCTAAGAAGTATCACGGGTCATACATTACGCGACAGACTAAGAAACGATGAAATCAGAAAAAGATGTGAAATACAGGACGTCGTAAGATGGGGCAGAGGAAGAAGGAGAGCATGGAGGGATCATGTCGACAGGATGACCGACGACCGAGTGGCAAAAATTGCAAAAGAAGGAATACCAAACTCCTCAAGGCTTCCTGGTCGACGGCCTAAAAGATGGAAAGAGAGCTGGACATCGGTGTCACAGGAACAAGAATAAACGAAATGCATTGACAGTCAATACAGGTTCAAGTCCTATACTAAGAAGAAGAAGAAGATTTCGGGAATAACAAACAGAATCAAATATTTTTCATTGAAAAAAGTTTGATTGTTTTTCAAAAATATTCCACGATGTTCATTACACTTTTGCATGTGTTTCAACTAATCTGAAAAGCATTTTTGCTATTGTGAAGATGGTGCCCCCAGAACATGATTCTTAAATGCATCAACCGCCTCTTCTAGCGTAGAAAATCATTTACCACGCAGTTCTTTATGTAGAACATTAGCCGAAAGAGTCAATTGTTTCAGCTGATGTGAGAGAGTTCGCTTCGTCATGGTGGAGAATAATCCGTCGCCTCTGGTTGGTTTTTCTCAATTCTCGGCAAACAAAGGGTTGTATGCCATTCAGAATTGACCGTTCTAGAACTTTCTTAAGCCACTGTTTTGACAATTATAACATTAAATATTTTAGAACTCGGACCACTGAATTTATTCTATATTTTGTTTTAATGAAAAATGTCTTGTTGCAAGAGTGGTCTCCTTTTTCTTTAAATTAAACCATTTTTATTATTTTTAATTTTTATTTACAACTTTTTTATTTTTCAGGGGACCGATGAAATAGATAGCTCTACACTAACCCCGGTAAGTAAGTAGTAGTATTGTAGCGGTTAGAAGTTTTGTAGGACGAGACACTTTAAGAGTATTATGATTTATAACGTTTGTCTCTGTCTGACTTGTTTGTGTATGTGAATAGAAGTATTTTTGTATTGACTTTTTGGAGTAGTTGAAATTATTTGATAAGTATGACATTTTCTAGAATATTTGGTCAAGATTGACGTTATTTTTTTTCTAATGAATTGTAGGTATACCTTTTTATTAAGTCCTTTTGGTAACTATCGTTGGAAGGCATATAATACTGATTTTAGAAAAATCGTTCTCTTTTGGTTATCTGACACAAGAGCGGGGAAAATTCTTTCCCAAATTCAGGGATTTGGCAATAAATGGCCAGTTAAGTGTACTAAAACAAAAGTTTGGATGCCAGCATGGTGCTTTATTTAGTCGTTTCAACCTGCAGCCAATTAGGTGGTAAATTATTTTCTTCAGCGAGCCCAGAAACAACGGCTTGGAATTTTTCTCAAATGTCACTTTTTTTTTTGAGTTTGAGAGTCTTCCGTATATTTTCCGTACACATCTTCGTATATCTCTTTGTAGATATCTTTTTAATAAAATTATATAATATACTTGACAGTTGTATGCACTTTTGGAATTGGGGGCCTCTGGTGAAGCCATCTACTTCACAGATCGTGTTAATTTCCTCTAGTTTGAAACTTATTCAGCTAAGTGCCTCGTTATAGCAACATATGTGAAGGGTGAGCCATTTGTCGGTTTATTTTTTAACTAATAATTTCGATGTCAAGTAAAAAACTTCATGATGTTATGTTTTGGCATATGTCAGTTGGAAAGTACGGCAAATTTAGTCAGGGATTTCTTAACAACACAACAAGCATTTTAGTAATCTAAACTTATTACGAAAACGCATGATCTGTAAAAGTTACATTTCGTAAACTTCGTCAACATTTCGGTCAACATAGACGCCCTACAGCACCCGGAATTCGCAAAATCGTTCAACGTTTCAAGGAAATTGTCTCGGTAGAAGGTCGTAGAGTATACCAACGTGCTTGACCAGTTCGTACTCGTCGAAACATAGCCACTGTAAATAAAAGAGTGTGTGAAATGCCATCAACATCAACCAGGCATCGCTCACAAGAATTAAACATTTTCCAAACTACTTTACGTCGTATTTTGCATGCTTATCTTCATTTGCATCCATACAAGATCCAATTAACTCAAGAATTGAAGCCACAAGACCATCATCAACGCCGTACTTTCGTCAAATGAATGCTTGAGAGAGAAGAATGTTTTTCTTTAAAAATCATTTTTTCCTGTGAAGCAACAATTTTTATTGAATGGACATGTTCATAAACAAAATGTTTGCATTTGAGGCTCGGAAAATCCTCACATGATTCATGAAGAACCACTCCATGCTGAAAGGTTGGTGCGGATTATGGGTTGGCGGAGTCACTAAACTTTTTTTTTCGAAGATGAATATGAAAAGTCCGTTAGAGTGAGAGCGTTATCGGGGCATGCCGACGGACTATTTTTGGCCAAAATTGGATGAATTGAATGTGAATGACCGTGTTTCAACAAGACGGTGCAACACCACACGTAACACGCGAATCAATGGGTTTATTGAGATCAAAAACGTTTAATTTCCCTTAATTTTACACTTTTGGACTATTTTCTTTGTGGTTTTTCGAAAAATAAAGTATATGCCAATAGTTCACGAACAATTCAAGAACTCAAACGTCACATTCAACATAAAATAGAGTTCATTGAATTCCTATTAGAAAAAGTCGAACAGCTAAACTCCAACACCACAACACAAATCTCAGTAAGCGGCAACCTAACCGATAGCGTCGAGCATACGACAGGAGAATTCTCTAAGTCCATTACTGTTTAACATAGTGATGGACCAAATAATTGAGAACGTCAAAAGAGCGGCACCAAGGTACAGAATGAATACCGGGGAAATAATAATATGTTACGCTGATGACGCCGTCATAGTCTCCGAAAATGAAGACGATCTCCAAAGACTTCTATTTGCATTCCACACCATAAGCAAGCAATTCAACATGAAAATATCCATCGATAAAACTAAGTCAATTGTAGTAAGCAAAGTGCCCTTAAGATGCAAACTAGTAATGGATGACAAACCAATAGAACAACTCATGACCTTTAATTACTTAGGAGTTGAGATATCCGCAAACCAAGACAGAACAAGAGAAGTAAGAAACCAAGTAAACAAGGCAAATAGAATCTCAGGAAGCCTGGCGGATATAATATGGCACAACACATACATGAGCAAGGACGCAAAAACAGAAATCTACAAGACCTGTATTCGACCGATAATGACGTACGCAATAGAGACGAGAGCTAAGAACACAAAAACAAAATCAATTCTAAGAACTGCCGAAATGAAAGTACTAAGAAGAATATCGGAATACACGTTAAGAGATCACATACGCAATTCAACAGTACGCGAGGAACATGGAATGCAGGATATAGTAAGATGGGGACGGAAGCGCAGAAGAGCCTGGAATGAGCACGTAGGAAGAATGGAGCAAAATAGGATAGCGAGAATCGCCCGAGATGGGACACCGGAAACCAGAAGACCAATAGGTAGACCACCTAAAAGATGGAGAGAGTCCTGGATTTCAACATCAAATGAAATGAATGATTGAGTTGGAAAAAACAGGCTGTAAGCCTATAACAAGAGGAAGAAGAAGAAAAAGTCATCGAAAATTTTGATGTTTGGATGCAGGGCTGCCAAAAGAGCAGTGGTGGTCATATGAACGATATTTTTTTCATACATAATTTCCACAGATACACCTTTCATTTTTAGTAAAGATTCAGGAAATTAGTTAGTAAAATATATGTTTAATTTTAACTTAAAAAAAAAAACAACAGATGGCGCAACCTCTACATTGAAGTATCTAAGCCTTCTGGGCATTACCAATTTTTGATCGCTTAGTTAACTAAGCAAAGTTTCCTTTTCAGCTTCCTTAAAAGGCTGGCAGGTAAGGAATTCTTTTTATATGGGTTTGAAGCTTTTATTGAATATATTTAAATATTTGGAATTCATTACTCTATTATGGCAGTTGTCTTTTGCAAAATCAACCAAATGAGTAGATTTTTTACAGCATATCATTAAATTTGCACAGCGAAAAGGTCTCAGTTGTATAGCGCTACGAATTTAAATATTAGACGTTGTTTTATTTTGACGGTATCTTTCTGTAACTGAGGTTTATGTGGTTCTTCTTTAGAGTCCAAGAGTAGGCACAGTATAATAGGTATTAACTTTAATTTACTTTTGATTTTGAAATTTTAATTAACAATTTAAGTTTTTGTAACTAGATTGTTGCTTGGCCCATGTTGCCTGCTTATTTCTTTTGTCGCATGAATATACTTTTAAGAGAATCTATAGAGCAGTTTTCAGTAATTTACGTCAGCGATAGTTTTTTTGCAGATTTGTAACTATTTCTAGGAAGGGTTGTACAGCATGAAATAAAGGTATAGGCTTTTATTAACATGGTTTTTTATTTATTTAGAACTGACAAGAACCTTCTAACAGTTCTGCCTACTTTTTTGACAAATTCAATTCTCGAACAAGGTCATTTAGGGCTCCTTAAGTTATGAAATGTGGCTTAACTTGAATTTCTTCAAACTACGTAGATCGAACTGTTTTAGGTAAATTGTTATTATGAGAAATTGGTGTTATTGCTGAAAATAAGTTAGGGTATTTATTTACATGGTTTTTTATTTATTTAGAACTGACAAGAACCAGTGAATTCGAAACGGGTCTGCAGGTGGCGGTGCACTGCTATGGGAGAGGCTTTCACAATTTCTGATATTTCCTTACAATGAACCAAAGGTTGTCAGATTTGCTTAGGGCAAACTGAAGTGTTAAATATTTAAAACTCATACCCTTTACCAGCTCCGTATTATGGCAATTAGGCCGAAACGATCATAGATTTTAAAAGGTTTATTTCCAACTCACATTGTAACTAAGACATTTATAAAAATTAACGATTTGAAATACAGCATAGTAAATATGTCTAGCATTGAAATATTTTTAAGCAAATAGTTTTAATTCGTTATGTTCAATTAAATTGTTTATACTCATATAGACTATTTTATTTTTGCTTTCACTGGGGGGAACGTACGACAACATCGCCATTCTACTTGCCACCTGGTCGAACCGTGTAATGCTTCTATTAGTCTTCCAGAATTTTCCTAATTAAACAAACCGTCAAAAGAGCCTAATTGAATTCTTCATGTATGTATATACCTTAACGTATTTTTAAACATCGCTTACAAAATTTTAATTTAATGCCAAAGATACGAATCTAACAATTAATAGCTGTACTGTAATAATACGTAATGAATTAATTACGAATATGATTAATATGCAGAGAGTACCGCCCGATTATTAGTACTTTTCGTCTGACGATTCGATAATTAAAAAAGTTTTTGGCATATAGTGTCAGTGCATGTTAATTTTTTATTTTTTCTCGAGGCTAGAAGAGGATTTTTAGTTCACCATTAAATGTTAATATATAAATATATATACAGTGTGTCCAGGGATAAAGTTTCAAAGGAAAAAAATCTGTTTATTTGCTGATTTTTCAAAAAAAGTCATTCTTCATAAAGGTTTCAGCTTTATTTTAAAAATACAAAGATTAGTTATTATTAATTCTTAAATCTATAGTAATGTCGTCACTGACTGAGTGACACATCAGCGTACAGCCCAAACTATTAAAGACATGCTACACCGGAATTTATTTGTTGGCGCTAAAAGGTAGAAAGGCTTGAGCGAGCAGAGCAGGGTTGGAGGCCAGAGGCGGCACCAGCAAGCAATGTGCCAAGCTAGCCCCTATGCCGCAGAGTAGGGGTGGGTTATTTTTTTTATAGGCGCCACCTAGTTTCTGCCGGGTAAACTCGGAAACCCCCCACGTTGTTATTCGGGCCTAGCGTCCAACCTAACTCTATAGCTTGCACCACTGAAATAATAAAAAAAATAAAATAATTGAATTGAAAGAACACTAAAGCGGTGGGATAAACGAAACGCCTGATGTTAAAAATAATAAAATGCTTATATTGATACTTTAATCGTTGATGTAAGAAGTCCTGGCTTATAACCCAAGGGTTGGATCCAATTAGTGTATCCCAAGGGGTGGATACGTTGTTTACTTGACCAGAGTTGTATCCCTAGGGGTGGACTTGATGTTTATTTGGCCCTAGAGGTGGACAAGTTCTTGGTGTCCTAAGGGATGGACTAGTTGTTGGTGTCCCAAGAGGTGGACAAGTTGTTTACTTGTCCCTAGGGGTGGACAAGTTGGTGGTATCCCCAGGGGTGGACCCCGATTTTCTGGGGTCAAACTGATTCCTGAAGACAATGCCCAAGACCGAAAGGATCCCTGTTTCCAGGGTGTACGTCGATAGCTAGCCCAAAAAAATACTAAATTACACTAATCACCAAAACGCTATCGAGGTACCCACAATGAAATTTCCCATCCAAATCCGCAGGATGGCGGCAACAAAACAGGATGGAAATTTCTCTACCAAAATGCAAAATTTCACAGGAAAAAGTAGCATTGATAGTTAAAATTCTCATTTTATAGAAAACCCGACACCTGCGATGTACGAGCTTCTTATTCCCTCAACATAGAGCGCGAGACAAAAGGGACCTTAAACCAGTAGCAATTCCACAAAAGAAATGACAGCTCAAAATATTGGACTCAAACAGTATTGCTAACTAATAAGTCGTTGACATTTCCGACTCAAAATTAACTAGGACTTCATTTTTGATTCCTAAAATAGGAAATAAGAATTTTCCCTTAGCCATTAACACGGTGTTAGTTATTCACCCAAATTTGCTCCCAAAAATTACCACAGAAATAGCAACCCAACTAACAACGGCTTAAAAGAATGCAAATTGCCAAAACGTCAAGTGAAAAGGTCACATAACCCCAACAAAAGGTAAACAAATCCTAGAAAATACTACAAATAAAAATTCGGGAAACTGTAACCAAGATAGATAAATGTAACAATTTAATTTGAAATAATCAACCAAAAAAAAAGGATATCTTATAAAAGAGGTAAACAATAACATTCTATTTAAATATAAATAACCCAAAACAGTGACGTAGAGTTGCCGACTTAAAAATTAAAGTTCTGAAAGAATTTTAATTAGGTTGAATTACTGAAAGATAAAGAAACTAATTAAGTTGGGAAGAAAATTAGCAAGGGAGCGAAATTTGGAATGGCTCAAAAAGCAATAGGACTCAAAAATGCAACGAATATTGGGCTGTTATACGAAGGAGAAATGAGAAATGCTTAATAACAATGATATAGCGCTGCCCAAAACGTGAATATTAGCTCAAAAGAAGGTAATATTAACCAAATTAACCATAGTAAATTTAAGATAAATTTTTAACCGTGACAGAATCATGAAATTTTGGGACAAAGTTTGCAACACCATGTTGGCGCCCACTAAGAAATGATTTTTGAAAATTCGCACTTCAAAAGGGTAAAGACAGCTAAATCTCTTTATTAGATAGAGATTTAACTCGATTTTCGTTTAAAAGTGTAGCTAAAACAGTATTTAAAAACTATTTTTTTTTTTAGTTTTCGCGTTTCAAAAGGAGAAAAAGGGTCGAGACATCGATTTTTCAATTTCTTGTTAAAAAATAATTTTTTAAAGTAATACTTATATGTTCTTATAAGTTTTTTCATATTACAAAAGTGGTAGAGAAACAGAAGGAAGTACATTACCATTACAGAGTAGAACGGATTTTAAGCTCTTTTTTGGATGAGTCAATAGACAAACGTCGCTGAGAGGGATGAAATTCTATTTTCAAAACGTACATAACAGAATTTATATCATTACAATACACCAAGTACCCATTTTGAGAAAAAAAACCTTTAAAATGTCATCACGATTTCGAAAATAACACATTTTAGTTTCAAGATGTTTCAAATTCCATCCTTTCAATCGAGATTCTAACAGTTCTGCCTGCTTTTTTGACAAATTTAACTCCCGAACCAGGCCTCGAATTATCAAATGTGGCTTAACTTGAATTTTTCAAACTCAGAATCATTATTATCAATAGAACTAAATTAGTTTGAAGTTGAAACTATGTAGATGGAGCTGTTATAGGTAAATTGTTATTATGAGACACTGGTGTTATTGCTGAAAATAAGTTAGGGTATTTCACTGTGTGTGTTCGTCTTTGAATTAATGCCTTTTATTGGCGTAAAACAAAATCCGCAGTCCTAACATGATCTCGGGGCTCAGTCCATATCATGGGAATAGCAACGCCATGTGACGTGATCCTTCCTTCCAATCGATTAAATTTTTCACACATGTTATGCAACAAATATGATGAGCCCAAGCTTTGCCTTGATGAGCTTCGAAAAACTAAATATTCGCGGGAATACTTAAAGTAAGATCTGTAGAATTTCGCCTTTGTTTTTCGAAAGTCAGTTCACCACAAATATCAAAAGAAGAGTTAAGATCGTTAATACACCTTTTCAACATATTCACACAGGTACAATGGTTGATTAAAATTAACACAACCTAAATAAATATACAAACAAAAATATATAAACACTTTTTTTTTGCTGTCGTTCACATATTTTTATCGCTATAATATCAAAAATTAACTGGACCTTATCACAAGAAAACTGAGGGCGATTGAAACAAAATAAGTGCTCTTTCGTAATGAGGTTAGGTAATCAAAAGTGGTAGAGGGACGTGGAGGAGTCCGGACCACCGAACAAAGAATGAAATAGATTACATTATTACCAATGAAGAATATATTGTGTCCGATGTGACAGCTTTAAACAAATTCGCCTGGTTAGTGATCACAGACTCGTTCGAGCAAAAATAGACATAAACATTAAAGAAGAAAGGAGCAAACTTATTAAACTCCAACATTTCAGAGGAATAAAAACAAAATAAAGACACACATGAAGAGAATATCAAGAAAAAATTTGCACCATTGAATAAACTTAATACAATGATAATAAATGAACTGGAAAATAGAATCCAAAAAGATATCCAAATTGCAGTAAAGAAAATCTGCACTGTTAGAGGACAAACAAACAGGAAATTATCACAGCTGACCAAAGACGTGATAAATAATCGAAGAAACACGGAAAAAGACACAGCAAACCACATACAACTAAACAAACAAATCAGAAAAAAAATTAGATACAATATCAGGAAGCATAACAACGGAAAGTATTAAAAGAATCGTAGAAAACAACAAAAATATGGAAGTATTAAATCCATAAACTCAATTGGTTAATCGCAATATAAACCAACTTAAAAATAAAGAATGAGAAACCAAAAATGGACGAAACGAAGTGGTTAACAAGCTCCCCAATATTACAAATGTTGGTTTAGAAGAAGTGCTTGACATCACAATCGAAGAATTACCCCAGGTAAAGAGGGTATATCTAAAGAAATATTGGAGCTTGGAGGGTCTGCAATGCTACATTCAGTGAGTAGTCTTTTGAATAAATATTTAATAACGGCAAACTCCCTGATAACTGGCAAAACACTCGAATCATTCTCCTATACAAAAAATGCGACAAATTAGACATCGATAATTATCGCCCTGTAAGTCTCCTGAACTAGAAGACTAAGAGACAAATTTGACTCCTATAAAACTCCAGAATAAGCTGGGTTTCGAAAGGGCTTTAGTACAACAGAGCAGATACAGAACATCAAATTACTTATCGAAAAATACACATAATATAATATTGAAATCTACCTAGCATTTGTTGATTATAGCAAGCAATGGTCACTGCAATGATTGACTCCAGATACAGAAATCTTCTGAAATATATTTACAATCAGGCCACACAGGGGATCTAGAAACACAGAAGATAAATATTGGTCGAGGGGTGTGAAATCTACCTAGCATTTGTTGATTATAGCAAGCAATGGTCACTGCAATGATTGACTCCAGATACAGAAATCTTCTGAAATATATTTACAATCAGGCCACACAGGGGACCTAGAAACACAGAAGATAAATATTGGTCGAGGGGTGTGACAAGAAGATACGATTTCCCCTAAACTCTTTACTTTAACACTGAAAGATGTATTTAAACAACTAAACTGGGAACATGAGGGCATTGACATCGATGGTAGATATATCGGCCACTTGTGTTTCGCGGATGATGTGGTATTAATTTAGACCAGTTACAGGAAATGCTCTCTGAGTTGAAAAATGCTTCAGAGATAGTTGGATTAGGCATAAACTTAGCAAAAACCAAAATAATATTTCCAGAAGATACGTTACTTTATGTAGGAAACAACGAAACACAAAGAGTCGAGAAATATATGTAGTTTGGCCATCTAATTAGACTTGGGAAAGAAAACCAAGAAGCGGAAATAAATAGAAGAACTAGAATGTCATGGGCAGCCGTTAGAAGATTGGGATACGTTCTTAAAAACCCTGATATTCCCATTAATTTGAAAAGAAGATTGTTTGACTTGTGCGTTCTTCCAGTAATGACCTATTGAATGGAAACAACCACACTTACAGTCAATAAACTAGGTACTACTCAGCGAGCAATAGAAAGATTCATGCTGGAAATGTCACTACATGACCGAATAAGGAACGAAGAAGAAGACGCACGAAAGTGAAGGATGTGGTAAAACCCATTGCTACTTTGAAATGGACCTGAATAGGACCTGTCGCTAGGCAAAACTATACAAAAACGACAAAACATATATTGCAATGGAGACCTAGAAGGATCAGAAGACTTCCAAAGAGATGGATAGACCACATAAAGAGGAAAGCAGAAAGAAATTGATACCGGATTGCAGAAAATTGGCTGAAATAGAGGAAGCCTATGTCCAGGAGTAGACCAAATTGCGCTGCTAAAGAAAGAGGGAGAGTCAAAACATGACTACTTAATTCATGTGACTTAACCACTGTTGATCAGAGTAGTTCCCTTTTAACACCCTATAAAAATTTTTGCAGGGTTCCCATCGGTGGTAAAGAATTCATAAAAAAAATCTAGTCTGATATTAATTTTTCTTTTAATAAATTAATTAAACTAAATAATCTGCGAATTCACATCATTTTTTTTACATATTTGGTATAAAAATATTGGTGAAAGTTAGAAAAACTGGTTTATAGAAAAATTACTAGAAATTTTCTTAATATAAAAGATTACCCGTTTGAATTTTTCGGTACATGAAAAAAAAACATTAATTAACACATTTACAAAAAACGACTAGTGTCAAATTTCGAAAATTTCAATATCAGAATATAAACAACATCTAATTACACAGGTAGTATTTAGTTTAATGGCAATTGAGTCACGTGTCCAAAGTTGAATTAAATTTTAATTGTTGCCGTGACCACAATAATTTAATTAATTAGTTGTAACGACAATACATGGAACAGTGGCTCGAATGTTAATTTCTGTGTCAAATTTTTAATAACAGTGTTTATGAATTTTTAAGCTTGACCATCGGTAAAATTAGTTCTCGTATTTACAGTAAGTTCCATAAAAACGTGTTGCTGCTTTGGCCTGTTTACTTGGTACGTCTAACACTCGAGGCACTAAATTACTCCGAACTGTGCATTGCTAGTCGGTTGCTTGATATATGGAAAATTCTGTAACGTTCCTACAGAAATAAGTAAAAAGATATAATCGAGAAAACAATGTCGATGGTCTTCCAGATCGTGCACTGTTAAAAATAACCTTAAATTTAATGCAATTTTTATGTCCATTCTACATTAAATTTAATGATTTTGTACCAAAAATCGTGAATAATTTACATTTACTTTGAATTTAAAGCAATTCATTCAAATATTAATTTGTTATACATTAAATTTGATTAAATGGTATATTAAATACATTAAAATGGAATAAAGTAACTGAAAAGATATTTCAACTTCTGTACATCAAAATTAATTCCCATGTACCCTAATACTAAACAAATTTACATTATTATTCAACGTACATTACATGAAATTCCGGTAGATGGTGTAACTTGTATTGAACTTTTTATTTAGTATGATGTAAGTTGCTTAAAGGATTCAGTTTTTTATGATGAGCTGTACATGTTTGCCTCTTACTGATGGGAACCAATAAGTTCGAATCCTGTCTACAGATGGCGGTACACTACCTACGGAAAAAATTCTCACCTTTTCCGGGTAGTTTCAGAATTTCTTGAACTCGTTAAGGTTGATGCATTAAATGCAATTAATAAAAGTTGGTGAAATTTGCTTCCAGCACATTTACATTAAATTTCAACGCTCTCTATGTATGACAACCAAAGATATTTTCCGGCTGACCCAGTACTAATGCTCGGGAATGCGATTTTAGACGATCTTCACACAACTCGTCCGTTAGCGAACGACGACGGCTTTTGAGTTCACTAAACCACAGATATACATTGGTTTTTGTAAATGCTCCATCGCCATGTAAAGAATTAAGTTCATCGACGAACTTTGAAAAATAATCGCACGAAAATGTTCATGAGTTAAATCCATTTTCAAAAATGAAATTTTAAAGTTACCGTAAACAACACAAATAGGCTCCATATAAACGTTGTGAATACATATACTGTTTAAAATGTCCAGATGGCATCTAGCAACGCCAGCGTTCCCAGTTCCCAAAATATTAGCAGGTATTCTCGTAAAAACAATATTAAAAAAAAAACTGTCTTATCACTAAATTATTACTTTCTTTGGAAACTCACAATTTTCCGAATTTTTCGATGATTTTTTACATTTTTGGGTCGTAGGACACGAATATGTTGTTTTTTTCGCCGATCTCGCGTGGTTTCTCCGAAAAGAAAATTAATTTTCAGTCATATAACTTTTATTTTTCGAACACCATCTTTAAATTTTGGGCATTTATGGTAAAATGCAAAAACACTACAAGATATTTAATTATGTTAACCGCGGAAAAATGCGAAACATGTGATGCGATGTTGCCATGTTGACGTGTATTTTAAATTTTATTAGAATAAAAACTTGGTGGTTCAGATGCAATTAATTGTGGTTATTCCAGTATTGTAGCATAAAATTTGGGTAAACGTGCATAATTGGGATACATAAATAGATCATTCGGCAAGCTACGTTGATCTAAAAATGAAAATCATAACTAAACTAACCTGAACTAATCTGAAGTTACTTGAACTAAATTTATCTAGATTCTACGGAAAAACCACGCAACATATGCGTGTTCTACGCCCGAAAATAGAAGATATGTAAAAAATCATGGAAAAATTCGGAAAATTTTTCAGGTTAGTTCAGGTCAGCTTAGGTTAATCTAGTTATGATTTCCGTTTTTAGATCAACGTAGCTTGCGGAACGATCTGTTTATGTTTGGCATCCCAATTCTGCACGTTTACCCACATTTTATGCAACAATACTGGAATGATCCCAATTAATTGCCTTGGAACTACCAAGTTTTCCATCCTAATGAAATTTAAAATCCACGTCAACGTGGCAACATCGCATTATATGTTTCGATTTAAATCGTATGCAACCAACTATGCATGCCCAGAAACAGTATGAAACCACAAGCCAACGGTTTTCTTACGTTTTACGGAAAATTCGCATTTTTCCGCGGTTGTTCATGTAAATTTTATAAAAAAAAATGATTAAATATTGTGAGTGTTTGTGTATTTTACGAGAAATGCCCAAAATTTAAAGGTAGCGATCGGAAGATACAAGTTATATGAGTGAAAATTATTTTTTTCATTTCGGAAAAACTACGCGAGATTGGTGAAAAATAATGACATATTTGTGTTCTATGACCCAAAAGTAGCAGGTATCTAAAAAATCATCAGAAAAGTGTGTTTCTACCTTCTCCAAGTTCTACCAAAAATAATTACTAGTGACAGCTTGAAAAAAATAACAATTTAACTTGAAAATGACTACATCTATGCTGTGTTGCCACATCTCACTTCACCCTTTAACAAATTGTTGTTGGCTGTCGTATAAATAACCTCAGCTCTCACATGATCTGCAGTGCAGTAACAAGCAATTTGTAAGTAAAGCGACCCTGACAATGAACCAGTCAAGTTTCCTGTAGGCTAGAGGTTATGTTGCATATTTCCAATTTAAATTAACCTTCTATTTTCCATTACATTTACTCGACGATTTTTCTCATAAAATATGTATAACACTATTAACAACAATGTAGGCAACAGTTATTAAATTATGCAAAAGCATTTAAATACAACGGCATATAGGCACGAACATTTTGCTCTATAGACAGATTCTTCAATATCGATAAGGGAACCTTATTAAGAAATTTATTAACAAAGCAGGAAGCAGCGTATACAAATGAGTTTTTAAACTCTCTGTTAATATCGCGAGGAAATAATTTATTTAAAGATATGTAAAGTCAGTTCGCATCATATCCAACAACGGTAATAAAGAAGTACAATTAGTTCATTTGAATTTGATAGAAACGCGGTAAAGGAAAGGAGTTATTAAAGGATAAACAACAAGAGAAAATATATTTACATTTTTGTGCAAGGTGTGAAAAATCATGATTTAAAAAAAAAATCAAAAATCCATGATTTTTTCAAAAAAATTTAAAAAATCATGATTATTTTGATTTTTTTCTTTTTTAACATTTCTTTTCAGATTAATACTGAAAATAACTATGCTAATAGTAGTTGTGTACTTTTTATAGTCTAAATAATAATAAATATATGAGGCAGACGATTCAACACGGCTACAGTTGAGGGAACAAGATATTACTTCTCACCACCAAACAGACCAAGAGAAGTTACAAACCTGGCTACGGAAGCCACTTCATGGGCGGCATCCAAATGAGGTCAATCAGGACAATGTCGACAACTCAGCGTCGAACTACTGGTTGATTTCAGGACAGATGTTTCCGGAAACGGAAGGCTTCTTGTTGGCTATCCAAGACCAGGTTATTCCGACGAAGAACTATCGGAGGTTCATCATTAGAGATCCCTCAATAGAAAATGACCAATGCAGATATGGCTGTCGAACATCAGAGACAGTCCAGCACATAACTGGAGGAGGCGTTTGCTGCAACCGAGTATAAGGAAAGACACGACTCAGCCGCTAAGATACTCCACCAAGAGTTAGCAGAAAAGTTAAACCTATTACAGGTAGGAAAAGAGCCTTATTACAAGTACAATCCGGAACCTATTCTTGAGAACAACCAGTTTAAGTTATATTGGGACCGAACAGTTCTGACGGATCAGACAGTAGCTCATAATAGACCAGACATTATACTAATAGATAAAATTTCTAGGCGAACTACACTAATCGACATCGCTGTACAACAACAACCTAAGGCCAAAATACAACGAGAAGATCGCCAAATACACAGACCTGGAGGTCCAAATCCGAAGACAATGGGCAATGAACAGCGTCCAAACGGTTCCCATAATACTGTCAACAACTGGAGTGATACCAAAGAACCTTCTGCAGAACATCAAGGGACTGGGCCTTAGTGAGCATCTGTATAAACCTATGCAGAAAGCAGTTCTTCTTGCAATCGCGAGAACCGTCCGAAAGTTCGTGGGAAGTGCAGCGGACAGCGTCACCTAGGACCCGATAACATGGAAAGGGTTCCCACAGAGCTTCATACTTTTGGTGTCTTTGTATGCCTGGTATGAGTGAATAATCCCTGGAGGGAGTGCGAAGGTGTTTGGCTTGTAAATCATGTATAAATATTATTAACAGTCCTTTTAAGGTTAGACGAAAAATCAATTATTTTGTGGTAAGTGCCCACGTCTACCGCAAGCAAGCGCATAAGTTAATCGACTCCATGGATCGAGACCCTTCATCTCAGTCAAAAACCTGGGAAGCCCCTCGTCAACCGTGTGGGAAACCCAGGCCATCCAGGCATATTTTAACAATGAAATTGTATAAAGTAAGGAAATGCACCCCAGGTTTATTAATAGTATAATAAGTTTAAAATAAAAATGAGTGGAAGGAAAAAAGATAATATTTGTAATTATTTTATAGAAAAAAAAAACAAAAAAAAAAAAGAAAGACTGGAAGTAGAGCGATTTGTAGAAATTGTAATAAGGAAATGTAAGGTCTTGTAAAAAGATTAAAAGATCATCGTGGAAACTGCAAAACGTTAGGTGTTAATACAAAAGTCGCTGAAGTAATCAACGAATCTTTTTCTTCGAGTGCCATGTGTTATGCCACACATCGGCGATCATTTGTCCATCTCATGGTCACATTATAACTAGAGGGCCTCTTTAGCCTGTCTAAATATGTTTGCGGCGTCTGATGTACCACACCAGTTTCTTATATTGCGGAGCAAAGAGTGTTGTTTTCGTCCTGTCCCCCGTCTGCCTTCAATTTTTTCCTGTAGTATTAGCCTTGGTATAGAGTAGCGAGGTCCTCTTAGTATATGCCCTAGATATGACACTTTTCGTTGTTTTACAGTGTCCATTAGTTGTCTTTCTACGCCAGCTCTTCGTAGAACTTCATCATTCGTTATGTGAGCAGTCCAGGGGCCCTATCCTCGTACTGGGGAACGTGAAGTGAACAGTGAAAAGGTGGCGAACGCGTATTCTTGAAAGGTTCATCGCTCATATCCTCGTTCGCCCGGTGAAAGGCAAGCGAACGGTGAAACATGCGCAAATGAAATGTCAGCCGCTAAATGACATACTGAATGCACGAATTTCAAAAAATTAAATAGTATTAAAAATTTTTATTTTATTTTTGGTTCTTCAAAATAACTTGTCATTAAAAAAAATATGTTGACGAACCATTTCTTTAAGACATTTTATTTTTTGAATAAACAATTGAAACGTTAATTAGGTGGTACCCTGATATTTTTAATACTTTCAAATTTTTTAATAAAATATCCTTAGAAAGTTGAATATGTCTCGTAAATTTGAGATTATAGACATATAAAATTATTACAGGAGATTCTGTTCATAACTCAATTGTATGAGTATGCTATTTAAAAATTTTTTTTCTAGGGCCAGTTCTGCTTATGGATTTAAAATAAATACTTGTGTCTATAACAGCTGAGTATCTTAGTTTTAAACAGTTAAATCTAACATAATTCTTTTCACGACGCGACTTATAATAAATTTGAGAAATCACAATTTGTAAGCTATCTGAAACTTTTATTTATATAAGTAACAAATTTTATATTTAAATTATGTTAACTACAGCACTTAACTTAATTAGATTGTGTTAAACACTATACGACACTACAATCAAATAAATATTATGATTATAATTTATCGGGACATATAATATGAACCCTACAGACCAACGAATGTCCTTCAGCATAAAAACCTTATTTATGATACATTTTATCTTCAAGCCTCTACAAATCTTTATAAAATAAAAATATATATATATATTTAAAGTTGAATGTGAGATCCGCCAGTATCTTTAACGGACGTATTCTGTCATGCCTTTGGTTTCGGTCCCTGGTCATAAACAGTTTCACTATCTTCGTAGAAGTTTCAGGTTTTCTTTCAAATTTACTTGTTAGGACAGAACATCTTGCAGTAAGACGCTGGACACTTTGTGAATTCATACAATAAATAACTGATAGGATAGTTTCCATAGTGCATAGGGATGATGGCTCTTAATCATACTACGTAGAGTGGTAATTTCCACCGTTTCAAGGTTTATCAGTGCTGACTTTCTGCAATTACTGTCATTATATTACTTTGTATATATGATTGCTGCTTTTTTTGATATCCCCTTTTCTTTATATATTAGAATCTTCAAGTACTTGGCTCTTTGTATGCATTTTTGTTTAACAGTTCTAGAGTGTCAATTTAAGATAAATTTAATCCAGGCAAAGTACAAATATTGTAATGACAATCAATAACTTCACAAAAATAACAACAGCAGTATTTTTTTTTACTTTTGACGATTAATTTAAAGTACCAAAACTACTTTTTGCCTAAAATGGCAACAAAATATACTACGACCATTTTCGGTCTGAGCTCAATTCAATCTGTCATCAATTTTATTTTTTGAAATTCTCGGGTTTTAGCATGTTCATATTTGGCAACATTGGCTTTTTAAGAATACGGCTTTTACTGTCAAAAAGTTCACATCGCCATTCCCATCGCCATTCACCTCACCTTTCACATCACACTTACGAGGATAGGGGCCCAGGGGATACGCAGTAGTCAGCGGACTGTCCACAATTCAAAAGCTTCGATCCGATTCAGCGTCCCAGCACCATATAGTAGAATAGGCCATATATAACACTGAACCACACGTATTCAGGTGTGTAGTGGCATATGTCTGTGAATGAGAAGATTCAAAAGTTAAAAGAAAGTTGTTGTTGCACGGCCAATTCTTCCCTTCACTTCTTCGTCACATTCCCACTTTTCATTCAGAGTGGCGCCAAGATATGTGAACCGTGCGATACGTTCAATATTTTCCCCGTTGATGTTAAGAGGAGTATGTACTGATGCTTGCTAATCATCATCATTTTTGTTTTGGCAGTATTAATATGCAGCCCGAACCATTCACTGCACTCGTTGAATTTTTTTAATATTGATTGGAGATCTTCAAAGTTGTTGGCTAAGACTGCAGTATCATCTGCATAGCGAATATTGTTTATTGGGATATCACTGACTTTGATACCTCACGTTTCATTTTCTAATGTTTACTGAAATATTTTCTCAACGTAAATATTAAACAGAACAGGCGACAGTACACATCCCTGCCGGACTCCCTTCAGTATATTAAAGGTCTCTGTTGATAGATCGCCATCAATACGGATCTCAGCTAACTGTTGCCAATAGAGTTCTCTTATTATTCTAATATCTTTATCATCTATACCGATCTCCTGTAATATTTCCAAGAGCGGCTCGTGCTTTACGTTGTAAGAAGCTTTCTGATAGTCAATAAAGCAGATGAAAACATCTTGCCTTTGATCACAGCTCATTGGCACAAAATAATTTCATTGAGAAGAGAGCTTCTCTAGTGCCAAGTCCCTTGATAAAGCCAAACTATGTGTCGCCACTCATATCCTCACACTTTCTGTATATTCTTGAATGGAGTACTCAAAGGAACGTTTTAAGAGCGTGGCTCATCAAGCTTATGAGTCTGCAGTCTTCTCAGTTATTGGAGTTTGTTTTCTTTGGAATAGCAATAAACATAGACTTTAACCAATCCACTGGGATTTGCCCATTAACGAATAAGTTGATTTAATTGCAGGTACAGTCTGTTCAACAAGACGTGACCGCTATTATTCAGAAAAAAGACACCACAGCGCCATCTCTTTTTTTTTTGTTGTAATCTTTGATTAATTATCTAATACACAATATAACTTCTACAGGTGTCTAGCATTATTAATTCTAGCGAATTGTTTATTGTTACAATGAGTGAAAAATACGTGAAACGGTACGAAGCAGTGTTTCTTGTTCAACATGCTAATAGACCAAAACTATCGTATAAATTGAATGCAAAATACATAAAAAAGTAGGAAAGTTTCATCAAGAAATGGATGAAACGATATTTAGAGCTTGAGAACGTGGACGACCTGCCAGAGAGGGGATCAATCGAGTGACGGGAGCAGGATAGAGCGATCCTTCGTCTTTTTGGAGATACTCCAGACCTCTTATTGCGTTCTGCTCATTCAAACCTACGTCAGAAAGGAACTAATATATCCCCAAATACAATCCGCAGTCGCTTGCATGAAAACAATGTATCTTTTCGAGCTATTTTGAAGAAAACTTTGTTATCTGAAAAACACGTTAAAAATTACTCAACTGGGCGAGGAAAATTTGGATCGAGATTGGAACAACGTTATTGTCACAGATGAATCTTCTTGCTGGGCATGGTCTTCTCTGTCCAAAGCTTGGATAAGTCAGTATAATAGGTTACTTCAACGTACAGTAAAATATCCTATAAAAATGCATTGTTGGGGCTGTTTCGCCATACGTGGATTTGGTCGTCTTTTTGCATTTACCGATATTTTAAATACTGAAAGAATGTGCAACATTTATAAAAAAATGCTTAATGAAGTCTGCAGAAAAGTTTTTTGGGTCAGACACAACAACCAGTCGGGTATAAATACCGGGTTGTTGCTCCTCGATGGTCATTCAGTGTTCTAATCTCATGGAGTAAAAATATCTAAAGATGCCTCGTGCAATCGTAGGCGAAAGGTCAAATAATTCCAATTTAACACGATTCAAAGAATCATGTATTTTAATTTAAATTGTCATGGTAAAAAATTTTTTTTTTACAACAATCATTCAAATTTGGTTGAAATTCGTCCATAAATAACGGAGATGTAAACGTTTTAATTTCGACAGCTGTCAAAAAGGCACTTTCCGATTGTGGTTTAAACTCAAAATCAATGTGGTTCATTTTCAAGTTGAGAGGTATTTTTTTTCAAAATTTGTTTCAAATCGGTTAAAGCGTTTAAGTGAAATTGTAAATCATCCAGACAGACCAACAAAGAGACACTTTTTGAAAATAGTGTAAATTCACTTAAAGACATCCAAAACATACATTTTGCGTGGAATCTAAGAAACATTTTTTCCGAAAACAACTATCTTACTACTATACTAAGAAGGTAAAAATAAATCATATTTCATACCTGCTATTAAATCAATTTCTTCGTTAATTACTTCAGTAGTAGCATACATAACCTCAATTTTCGATCCGCCATCTTGAATTTCTAAAAAGAGACATCAGATTTGAATTTAGCGACCGCAAAAACCTCTTAGTAGCGTATATAGAATCCTTGCCATTATTTCGTGCCACTAAAATCATGATTTTTAGCGTTTTGAGGTTAGGTATAATAGAAAAAACCCTCCCCCATGCTTATTTAACCAATGCGGCCATCAAGTGCCTCCAGGAAAATTTTTAACTCACCCTATATTTTGAAATTATATACACTGACCGTCAATCACTTTTGCCATGTCTACGCGAAAAAAGGAGAATTTCAAAGTTCTGTATTTCAGTAAGGAATCATCTCATAACAATTCTGAAAAAAGCATTGTCGCAATTAGCAATGCTCCTGGTCGTAAGGACATGTAGCTAGCGATCTATTTTCGTAGTAAATGTAGTAAATGTATGAATGTTTCGTCCCGATACCGGTGGTGGACTCATCAGTGAGATCCACCGGCAGTGGCGGCGCGTTCATAAGTGCTGCGGAGCTGCAGAACACACATAATTTCGACAAATTATATATTTTTTAATGTAGTGTATCCCTAAACTAAACAATAAAAATATTAAATTATTTCTCTAATAGCATTGGCAAAATGGCAAACAAAACACCGCAAGTTTTCCGGCCTGAACACTCGAGCGTAGGGCCGCCGCTTACGAGCCCGCCGCGGATTTGGGTTCACAGCTAATGATTTCTGAAAACAAAGCGAGTGATTGGTTTAACGCTGCACGTGGCTTAATACGGCGATTTATGGAAAATTTGCGGCTGCAGGACGGCAGCACCCAGCAGTGGTTTTGTAATTTTATATGCGCGCGGCCGGCTATTTGTTTTGTCCTGTTGTTTTATTTAGTTTAATTATAATGAATTCGATCGAGTTTTTGCAGAGTCATAGTTTTAGCTCTTTGGCATACGAGGACAAAATTAAAATTAAAGAACTTGGTCGATCGACACCACAATTAAACATTGAAATTAGCGGTTCAAGTCGAAGCAAAACATACAAACGCCAGTTTAATGACACGGTTTATAACAATACAAAGTGGTTGTGCGGTTGTGACAAAAAACACGCGCTTTTTTGTTTCCCTTGTATTTTGTTTGGAGGTGACAAATCGTGGACAGTTACGGGTTTTAGAGATTTGGGACATTTAAGCCAAAACATTAAACGGCACGAAGGAACACAGAAGCATATTTCCAATACGGTAAGCCTGGCATTATTAGGAAACATAAACATCCAAAAGCAATTGGATAATGCCTACTGGATTAATGTAAAACGGCACAACGAACAAGTTGATAAAAATCGTTATGTGCTATCGCGTATTATTGATTGTATAAAATTTTGTGGAACGTTTGAGTTAGCCCTCCGTGGCCACGATGAAAGTGACGAGTCTGATAATCCCGGAATCTTTCGTGGATTGGTGAATTTTAGTGCAGATCTTGACAACGTTTTCCAAAAACATTTAGAATCTGCTACGTTATTTAAAGGTACATCAAAGGACATGCAGAATGAACTATTACAATGCATGCTGGAGGTATGTAGAGAAAAAATCTCTGATGAAATAAATGAATCAAATTATTTAGCAGTTCTGGCAGATGAAACTAGTGATGTTGCCTCAAAATTTCAAATGGTGGTCGTTTTACGATATGTACATCAAGGAAGCCCAGTTGAAAGATTTTGGGGTTTTATAAATCCTGAGCAACATGACGCTCAATCTTTAGCAGCCTGTATTAAATCCGTTATAGATCCATTCTTAACGAAAGATTTCAACAAGCTGATTGCACAAACCTACGATGGCGCTGCTGTTATGAGTGGCAGACATAGAGGAGTACACACAGTAATCAAGGAAAAATATCCCCAGGCACATTTTGTTCACTGTTACGCTCATCAACTCAACTTAATAATGGCCCAGGCAGTGTCTCAAGATACAAAAGTGCGGGTATTCTTTTCAAATGTAGATGACGTTGTAAATTTCTTTTCGAATTCTCCTCAAAGAATGGATGTGTTAAACGAAGTAGTAGGGAGAAGATTACCACGCGCCGTTCAGACTCGGTGGAATTTTAAAAGCAGAGCAATAAACGTTATTTATGAGCACAGAAATTCTTTAATAGAATGTATGCAAGAAATTCAACGGAGGTTTGCTAATAGAATAGTCGTAAGTCAGGCAGTTGCTATAGAACGTTCGCTTAATGATGAATCATTTCTGTTTTGGCTAAATATTTTTCATCATGTTATGCCGCATGTTGACATTTTATATAACCAACTACAAACAAGGAAAGCCGATTCGGTAGAAATTAAAAACTGCGTCGATACTTTTGAAAAGTGTATCCAAGAGTTGAGAGATAATATTGACGGGGTAATAGACAGAGGAAATCTTCTCAGACAGGATTTGGAGCCCACTGTTAAACGAATTTGTCTTTCAAAAGAGAACCTTCGTGCGGCAGCATTAGAAGTTTGCGACACAATAATTCATACTGCCAAAACTAGATTTGATTATGTAGATCATTTAGCAGTCGCGACGTTATTTACATCTGAATTGTTCGAGAAGTTTTCAAAAAAATTTCCAGATGGGATATTAAACTCTGTGCTAACTATGTACCCTTTATTTGAACTAGAACGCCTAAAGACTGAACTGTCCATAATTTACATAAGGCCAGATTTTAGGAATCTTAAAGGGGCAGTAGCATTTTTAAATTTACTTACATCTAACAATTTGGATGAGTCTTTCAAAGAAACTGTCAAGTTATTACAAATAATTATAACTATTCCTATGACAACGGCAGAGGCAGAAAGATGTTTTTCTACTTTAAAAAGAGTTAAAACTTTCCTACGCAATACCATGGGTGAAAGTAGATTATCCGCACTTTCTATGCTGTCAATAGAAAATGCCTTTATTAGAAAAGACCCCAATTTTAATGAGAAAGTAATTGAGAAGTTTGCAAGAGCTAAACAAAGACGTATTGATTTGATATATAAAAAGTGAACTTTAGATTTTTTTAAACGTTTAAATTTTTGTTGTTGTTTTTCGTTTTTTGACATTTATTGCCCCTTATATTCAATGTGCTACCAGGTTACCACCTGCGACAAAAGGATTGCATGTTGCATGTTTGTACCTTGTACCAGAGCTTAGAAGGAATACAGGTAGGTCTAATAATTCTTTTTTTGCTTTGCGTATTTCGCGTATTTTCAATGCAGAACACACCCTTGAACATCCCACACGCCGCCACTGTCCACCGGTATCTTTCCCAGACATCCTTGTATTTTCCACAAACTTGGACCTCTATTGAAGTCCAGTTTTGCGGGAAAGCGGTGGTAGGATGTTATGTTCCACAACAGCATTTAAAAGCTCTGCGAGTAATTGCAGATGACATAAAGTGTAAGTCGATTTTAAATTTTTTAAAGGTTTTAATCGAGAATAAAAAAAAATTCGACTTTATTAAATTCAGCGGCATTTTTGTAGAAAATTTGTGAGAAAATTCTGATCAGACAGTTTTTTAGAGTTTTCCAAGAGGTTTAAATTACTTTGTTAAAGTTTGATCTAAGTGCATTTTTGACCAAAATGCAGCCCTTCTTATGAAAAAAAAAAGACTTTTTTTCAATGTTTTGTATATTCTTAACTGAACTAGATAGAGAAAAACTTCAAAGAGAAAGAATGCCTGTTTTTACATGCAGAATGGCCTTCATTAGTTCCGAAATGTTTTACGCGAATTTCATTTTTTAAATTTTCTTTGATTTTTTAATTCTTTTGAAAATAAAAATGATAATATGCTCAAATGGGCTAAAAGTCATAAACATTGGACCATAGAAGATTGGAAGAAGGTACTTTAGTCTGATGAATCTAAATTTGAACTTTTTGGGTCTAAAAGAAAAATTTTTGTGAGACGAAGAACAGGTGAAAATTTTATAAGTGACTGTATTATTGTACCTACTGTTAAACACGGTGGAGGTTAGGTAATGGTGTGGGGATGCTTTGCAGGGTCAAAGGTTGGCGATCTCATAAAAATTGAAGGTACTATGAAGAAAGAAGATTATAAAATAAATTTTAAAAGAAAATGTAGTTGCATCTGGCAGACGTTTGCTTCAGTCTAAATTTATATTTCAACACGACAATGACCTGAAACACTCGTCAAAACTGTGTAGAGATTATTTAAAATGGTTAGAAAAACGAAAACAATTAAAAGTATAGAAGGGACCATCGCTATCACCTAACCTTAATCCTATTGAATTTCTGTAGGAAGAACTTGATAGAGCAGTGAGAAAAGTTCATCCTAAATCGAATACTGAACTCTGGCGTATTTTGCAACAGGAATGGAAAAATATGAAAGCTACCACTTTAGATTTGCTCATACGTAGAATGCCACGATTATGTCAAGCTGTGATAAACAATAAAGGTGGTCATTTCGATGAAAAAAAAAGTGTAAAAATTATATATGTATATCTTATTGTTTTTTTTACAAAAATTTTTGATATTGCTGTCTACCTCATAATATTTATAAATTTCATAATATATATTCATAATATTTGTATTTCTACCTAATTTGTAAAGTAGTTCTTAATAAATTGGTTTCTTTACGTGATTTCCAATTTTTAATTATCTATCATAACTGTTTACTACTAAACTACACATAAAAAAAGGAATAAATTGAATATTTTTTTATGTAAAAACATTTGAAAAATTGTCCGAAAATTACGCGTTGGTATCATATCGAGTGAACAGTCGTAAACAGCATGTCGTTTTTATTTTCAAAAAAATTGAAAAATTTTTAAAAAATTAAATTCACGGAAAACACTTCGGAACTAATGAAAGTTATTCTGCATGTAAAAACAGACATTTTTCGCTTCGAAGTTTTTCTCTATCTAGTTCAGTTAAGAAAATACAAAACATTGAAAAAAAGTCTTTTTTTTTTCGTAAGAAGGGTCGTATTTTGGTCAAAAATGCACTTAGATCAAACTTTTAAAAAGTAATTTAAACCTCTTGGAAAACTGCAAAAAACCGTGTGATCGAAATTGTCTCACAAACTTTTCTGCAAAAATGTCGCTGAATTTAATAAAGTCGATTTTTTTTTTAAAAATATTATTCTCGATTAAAACCTTTAAAAAATTAAAAATTGATTTACACTTTATGTCATCTGCGAGTACTCGCAAAGAGCTTATAAATGTTTTTTTCAGAATTGTCATGCGATGATTCCTTATTGAAACACAGAACTTTGAAGTTCTACTTGTTTTCGCGTAGACATGCCAAAAGTGATTGACGGACAGTATATATATATATATATATATATATATATATATATATATATATATATATATATATATATATATATATATATATATGGTGGAATGTGTACTGGTGTTTTTCCGGTTTTCAATCCGTTCGTCAGTAGAAATATCTTCACGACGTTTCGCCAACATCTCAGCTGGCATTTTCAAATGATGCTTCCTCGATGGCTGCTCGACTTAGAATGAGCATGCTGGTCCTCTGACGGCCTTTTTATACTTTGGCGGTTGCGCAGGTTATACCTTGGTTCTGCCTGGTTGTTTTCTTCGCTTCTCTGGGTTTATGCCTCTTCTCGACCCGCTGTCTTGTTTCTCTGGTGTGTTGTTTTTGGTTTGGTTTTGAGTAGAATTTTCCACGTATTTGAAATATTTTTCGCATCATCTCTCTTGTTAAAGTTTTTAGTGTTTTCTATTTCGAGAGCTTATGGGTGCTATCTGTTTAGTTTCCTGAAAATTTATAGTGTGTCCTGTCTCCTGATGATGTTGGAATAAAGCTGATTTCGTTTGCTTATTCTTTGTTATTTTTATGTTCTTGGACCCTTGTAGAGATTCTTCTGTTTTTTTGGCCAATGTATTCTTTTTCACAGTCACTCCATGGGATGCTGTACACTCCCTGGTTTTCCAATGGTATTTTGTCTTTAGGATTGCCCAATAATTTGTGTATTGCTGTTTGCGGCTTGTAAATTGTGCATATGTCATGTTTCCTCATAATAATATATATATATATATATATATATATATATATATATATATATATATATATATATATATATATATATATATGCCCGTCAATCACTTTTGCTATGTCTACGCGAAAACAAGTAGAACTTCAAAGTTCTTTATTTCAGGAAGGAATCATCGCATGACAATTCTGAAAAAAGCATTTAAAAGCTCTTTGGGAGTACTTGCAGATGACATAACATATAAGTCGATTTTTAATTTTTTAAGGGTTTTAATCGAAAATTATAAAATTAAAAAAAAAATTTTGGACTTTATTAAATTCAGCGACGTTTTTGTAAAAAAGTTTGTGAGAAAATTTTGATCAGACGGCTTTTTACAGTCTTCCAAGAGGTTTAAATTACTTTTTTAAAGTTTGATCTAAGTACATTTTTGACCAAAATACGACCCTTCTTACGAAAAAAAAAGACTTTTTTTCAATGTTTTGTATTTTCTTAACTGAACTTGATAGAGAAAAACTTCGAAGCGAAAAATGTCTGTTTTTACATGCAGGATGACTTTCATTAGTTCCGCAATGTTTTCCGTGATTTTTATTTTTTTTTAATTTTTCAATTTTTTGAAAATAAAAGCGATAATATTCTGTTTACAACTGTTCACTCGGTATACTACCAACGCGTAATTTTCGGAAAATTTTTCAAATGTTTCTACATGAAAAAATATTCAATTTATTCCTTTTTTTATGTGTAGTTTAGTTGTAAACAGTTAATTCTATGATAAATAATTAAAAATTGAAAATCACTTAAAGAAACCAATTTATTAAGAACTACTTTACAAATTAGCTAGAAATATAAATATTATGAATATATATTATGAAATTTATAAATATTATGAGGTAGACAATAATATCAAAAATTTTTGTAAAAAAACAAAAATATATACATATATAATTTTTACACTTCTATTTCATCGAAATGATCACCTTTATTGTTTATCAAAGCTTGACATAATCGTGGCATTCTACATATGATCAAATCTAAAGTGGTAGCTTTCATATTTTCCATTCGTGTTGCAAAATACGCCAGAGTTCAGTATTCGAATTAGGACGACCTTTCCTCACGGCTCTATCAAGTTCTTCAAACAGCAACTCAATAGGAAAAAGTATAAAAAGGCCGTCAGAGGACCAGCATGCTCATTCTAAGTCGAGCAGCCGTCGAGGAAGCATCATTTGAAAAATGCCAGCTTAGATGTTGGCGAAAGGTCGTGAAGATATTTCTACTGACGAACGGATTGAAGACCGGAAAAACACCAATATATATATATATATATATATATATATATATATATATATATATATATATATATATTCAGTATGTATGTAAAATTAACGTATTAAATTTTTTATTATTTTTTACAGCTGGAACCAAAAAAATGTCAAGAATGGTACGTTACTGCCAGCAAAGGAGATTACCAGGAGCTGCTAAAGTTGGCACGGGACGAACCACGACTTGTTAATAAAAAGGTAGGATTTTGGTTTAAGACTAAAATACTTTCATCTCATGGCAATTACCATAGATTAATTTACTGTTGTTTAGCACAAATATTCAGGGTAAAAATATTTGAGGTTCTCTGTTTACTACATATAAAATTTTGTTCAAAATGACTTATTTATTTTTGCAAATCGGCACATAAAAGCCCATTTGTCAAGTTCAATTATTGCATAGTGGAAAGGAGTTCTGCAAAATGAAATTTCATCATTTTTACCGAGACTTATGAACAACTTTGTAAGTTTCAATCGATAAACAATCTCCATGTGCAATCAAACAAAACTTATTCATTAATTAATCACAACGGAGTCCGTAACCAATCCATCAACCTGTCATCGATGGACCCTCAAAAATTTTAAAAGGCGTCAAACTAGTCTAAATTGACACATGCAGTGAGCGATCTGGCGCCAGCATACCAACTCTCAAATAAATTACGTTTTTGGACGGCCCATAATTTTAAGTAGCGAAATTTGAGATGTGATTTGAGTTCGACTTCCTTCAGTTTCCGTCTGATTTTATGAAGACCATAAAACGATTGTACTTGTGGAAAATTATTTTATCTGTTACATTATTTAATGGCGTATTCTCGACATTAACCGTTTTTCAAAGAAAATCAACGGAGTTATTAAGAATTGATTAAATTGCTACTTTTAAGGTACTAGAGATAGTAATTAATGCGCTGGAGACAGTGTTAGACATCGACGTCGAGAGAGGCTCCTTTGGACTAAACAAGCTATCGGCTACCTATATGGGAAACTAAACACATGCTCAAAATCTAGCGATATTGCAGATTTTTATTATTAAACTGTCATTATTTTTATTTTAAATGTCCTTTTGACAGTATAAGAAGTGTAAAAGGTCCTTTTGACAGTGTAATAAATGTAACATGGTAAAAATATATATTGTCATGATACACTGGTAAACTAAGTTATTGACGTATTTTTGTTTTAAATCTATGCCAAATAGCCAAATACTAAAACTTATTATAAAAAATTCTTATAAAAATTTGGAAAAAAAGGTAATATGGAATGTGACCCCCTCGTTCATTTATTATCATACCAACGCCTTTCGATACTCAAGATTAAGTTATCCCAATCTTCTTGGGGAATTGCATTCCGACACTGTTGAAGAGCTTGAAACAACTGATTTCGGTTCTGAGATGATTCTGATCCCGCTGAAGCATGTCCCAAGCATGCTCAATGGGATTGAAATCGGGAGACTTCCAGGAAATTTCCTATGATTCTCGTTGTGTGTGGAGTAGCATTATCATACATCAAGATAAAATCTGGACCTTTCCTTATGAAATGACAACAGGTTCTAGATCATTCCTAACATAATCGTTTGTCGATAAGAATCGATGCAGCAAAACGAACTCAGTTCTACTGTCAAGCTAAATTTCTGCCCACACCATGATTCTACCTCCTTTATAGCTGTGAACCTCCTGGGTATATTGTATTTGATTTCTTGTGCCAGGCGCTCTCCAAACACGGGAGTCTGGATACAAACCAAACCGAAATTCATCGGTAAATAAGACGTTTCTCCATTCAATTTGCTTTTAGATGACATATTCTTGAGCCCATGCTAGTCGAATGGCGCGATTCCTGCGGTTTGGAGGTTGGCATCTCCAAGGCCTGGAGGTGGTATGTCTTGAAACACATCTATTATAAGCTCTACGCAAATGATTCATTAATTAAAGTGCAGTTACAGTGGCATTTTTTCGAGCTTTTAATTGGATATATCAGTCGATACGAGTTGTTATCCTTGGCCAACCCAAATGCCTTTCTTGTACGCTTCCAGTCTCACGATAATGACACCAAAGGCGTGAGATAACGCTTTGCAAGATATGTTTAAAATATCACTAAAAACACGTTTACAGGAAAACAATTGTTCAGCAACTAGTACAATTATTTATTTTAGCAATAATTTTCTATCTTATCTTGCATACTTTAAAAAAATTTTTTTTTTTTTAAGTAAAACTGTCCATTGAGGCGTCTGATTTGTCTCTTTACATTAATAAATATTGCAAATATACCAGGAAATAAATTTTTTTTTAAGTATTTCAAATCTAATATCCCTGGATTTTGAGCATGTGTATGTATAGAAAGAAGAAGTATGTGAACTAAAGAAAGTGTTTTTTAATTGAAGCTGTGGTATTTCTTCTACTTTGAAATTATGAACGGCCATTTTCTGAAAATTTGGCTTTAATTATTTTGTGCTGTATAAAGAACAGTGTGTTTATTACATCTGTGCAAAAATGAATACCGAAAAAAGAGCAAACGTTAATTTATATTTTAAACTAGGTAAAACCAGTTGATGAAAAAAGTATATGGTGTTGAGTGTTTATCCCGTAATAGAGTCCTCGAGTGGTATACGTGCTTTAAAGATGACTGTGAAAACCTCAATGATGGCAATCGAAATTTGGGATTACAGAAAATGCCATCAAAACTATCCGTGAATTCATCAAAGATCACCCAAATTCTTCATTAAGAGGGGCGTTTAATAAAAACCGCTGTATAGACCCTCGCGTCTCGCTGGTCTTTGCAAAAACGGCTAACTTTGAGGATAATTAGAAAACATTTTTCGAAAGATGAAACTTTAGGCTAAAACCTAAGCTATTTTTCATGCCGAAATATTTCAGAATAACCACGTTATCAATAAATAAAAGTAACAACAATTTGCAACTTTGCGTCACAGATTGTGATAAAAAATGACTTAACATTTCAATTACGTATCCCTAAATATATTCACGAAATTTCACGTCTCAAAATACCTTATTATGGGCAGTAAGCTTTCCCAATTGAAATATTTATCAGCTGTAAACATTTTTCCGCCATATTAGACTGTCCATAAAAAACTAAAATGTTCAGCTTCTAGCTCGCAGAGAGCGCAAAGTGCCGTTGTATGTTTGGTTGCCTGCACATCGCAAACTTTTTAGCAACGACCTTGGTAAAGAAAAATTGACTTATACAGTGTACCAAATACAAGTATTATTATTTCGTTTTATACGTTAGGGTTAATGTTTAGGTTTTTATTGATCGTCTATTAATAACGGTAAATATATTACTCTACTAGAAACCTCGACAACTTAAAAAACGAATAGGACTAATTAAACACAAACACATAACTCATCGGGGAATTCAGTTTTTTCCTCTACAGAGGTTTTAATGGCGGTAATAATAAATACCTTGTGCCACGTGTTTATGGGAAAACAGTTACCTTTCTATAATTTTTCCTCATAGATGGTAAACATATATATATATATATATATATATATATATATATATATATATATATATATATATATATATATATTGGTATGCCGTGCATGTGCCGAGTCCTTCTGAGGACTGTAAGGCAACTGACGTTTCGGTGAAATCTCATTCACAATTTTCAAAGCTCGCTGTATGGCATCTGTGGGCCCACAGACATAAGGTAATTTTAATAAAAACTACAATAAAATATGTAAGGTATGCTTTATTATACTTAAATATTAATCAAACCTTAGACTAACATTTAGTCAAATATATTTAGTACAAATAAAAAAAAATAAGTTTTTCGTTACATTTCTTGCTTCACCAAAATGGCCACTCTTATTCTTAATTGTTCAAAAATTTTACTTATTCTTTTGATCAATTTTGTAAATTTTACTCCAATTTCTTTTTCAATAATTACAATGAATAGAAAGTCAATTTTACAGATTGTCTTTACTACTTTACATAATATTGTGTAAAATCTAGTCTACGACCCCGTAATCAGGGGCGGATCCAGCCTCTCTCTTTGGGGGGCGGTGATATCACAAAAGCACAGTATGGCAAGAAAAACAAGTTGTCAACGGGGGGGGTGTAAGCAACATACTCATTCCTAATATAAAAGGCAGAATGTGTTCTATTTTCCTGAACTCAAAGCTTTTGGGAGGGGGGGGGGCGATCGCAAGCATACAGACTCCTATACTCTATTCAAGAACTAGAGAGAGTAATAAAACTGTTACTGAAACCTCTAACATACCTGCTCCAGTGCCGCAGGTAACTGAGAACTGCCGTAAATCTAATTATATTTCATTATAATTAAATATATTTTATAAATTTACTGCAACAGAATTTCTGATAGTTTAATTTAATTTCTGTCAGTGAGCAAAGTACAACTTACAGTTTTTTCTTAGTGATTTATCTTGTTTGCGCTTGTTTTTATATATTATTTGAGATTAGTGAGATACCCAAAAGATATGGCTTTCACCTCTATATTTATTCCAAAATCGTTAAACCAAGGCATTTTTTCCTCAAGGAAAAACTTATTACGATGAATGTTTATGATGCCTTAAAATATCAATATCTAGATAATAATGTTAGAAGCTCTGTTGAGATATGTTCCAACATGACAGGAGTTGTAAAATCTACTATGTACCGAATACTGAAGGAGAAAAAACGACTGGAATTGTTAGTACTCCCAAGCCACATTCGATCACAGGCAAACGAAAGACCTAGTTAGAAGAAGAGATGAAAACTGCAATTAAAGGGGTTGTATATACATTTTATTATGAGAAGCAGATCCCAACCATCAACAAAATTCTCACTAAAATCAGTGAAGATCGCGATTTACCTGAAATTAAAAGAACTGATCTCTGGAAATTGCTCAGAGAAGTTAATTTTTGCTGGGAAAACCAGATAGAAAATCTGTTCTTATAAATCGTCCGGAAACTGTCCGTTGGAGACGTAAATATCTCTCTCAAGTTGCTGGAAATAACACAATTAATAAAATTAGTAAGTTAACTAAACCTTTGAAAGATTTTTTTGAATAAAGTTACAGCGGGAAATTAGGAAAAATCCATATAATAAAAGAATAAAACAAAATGTGAGAACTCGATCTCATAATCGGTGAAATAGAAGAACCAATTATAATTAATTTTAACGAAGATAGTTTCACTGACTTTGATTAGGAATTAGATACGTAATGTTTACTAGTGTACACACAATTTATTATTTAAATTTTTCTTTTTATTGTTTAATGTTGTTTATATGTTTTTTTATTTTTTTATATATTTTTATTTTAGTGTGCCCTACTCTTTAATTTTATATAGATTTAATTCTAATTAGTCGTAAGTTTTTTATTATTTTATTATTGCGTTTGTGTCTTTTTGTTAAATGTGTAGAATTAACATGTTTATCTTATTTTTTTGGGGATATCGTGTTTCCATATATAAAAGTAAATTAAATTAAGATATCTGTACAATAGAAATAAAAATAAGTAGGTCTAATTTTAATTACAACATAAAAAAAAGTAATTACATTTGAATCCCTTTTTAGTGTTTAATTGTAATTCTACAGATGGTTTAAGAAATAAATAAACTGAAACGTCAAATACCCTAAAAATGTTTTTAATTAATAATAAAATGACCGATAGCCCCAAAAATATTTTATTATTATATGGACGAATTTATTTTTTTATATATGTTTAACTTTTTGTATTTTTGACAATGGATATGTTGTAAGTATTTAAATTATAATTTAGAATTTTTTGAGAGAATAATCCTACGTTTTAGTCTATTATTATAGACCGGTATTTTTGATTATAAAATTTCTAACTCATTCCTATGAAAAATATATGTGTCTAATAAATTTTGCTAAAAACACCGGACTAAAGAACACAGGTAGTTTGCGAAGAGAAAAAGGGTAAAAAATGATTTATTACTCTCTCTAGTTCTTGAATAAACTATAGTATAAGAGGAAAAATCGGGTCCATTTTCCTAAACTCAAAGTTCTTGGGGGGGGGGGGCGATCGCCCCCACCGCCCCCCTGGATCCGCGCCTCCCCGTAATAGATGACGAATGTCCAAATTCATTAAAAAAAAAAGTCATTTTCACTTAATCTAAATAATTACCGTATTTTTATAAAAAAAAAATTACGTTCCAATATATATATATATATATATATATATATATATATATATATATATATATATATAATGTATACCGGGTGTCAACGAATCCATTAGACAAGTCATAATTTCTAGAGTATTATGTGTATCAAAATGAAAATTGGTACAGGTAAATGGTGTGTGAAGGGGAGAGTTTTCGCATATTTTCCACTTTCCGGCCACTTCCGGTTTCACCGGAAATAGCCCCGGTTTTGAATTTTTAAATGGAACACCCTGTATATTTTAACATTTTTGGATTTCCGAGACAATTCTAGATCAAAATGTGACATTTTAAAAACTTTTTACGTCTACTTCATTTTTTTAGAGCCACTTTTAAAATTGCATCTAGGTGGCCATGATCGGACGCAAACTAATCTAAGGGCCTTAGGTGATGTCAAAAAAACACAATCGCAAAGTTTTAGTTACTAGTATGAAAGACAGGAATAAGACAAGTTGACAAAATTACGTTTTCATTTCTAACTATTAATTTTCAAATGGCGACCCCTTTTTGATAACTACTTTTCGAAAAAAGCATTCTGTGACGAATCTAACGGTACTAATTTATTTGCGATTGGATTAGACATAAGAACAGAAATTAAATATTATTAAGCAAAATACTGGATAATTTATTTACTTATGACAAGTGCGCCATGGACAGCCATGATGCATAATAATTTGCAACTGTTTTTATCAAGTCTTCTTTGGAAAACAAAGCACTCACTTAACTAGATAATGACAGTGACATACGCTCTAAGAACAGACGTAAAAGTTTTTTTCACTTTGAGTATACATTATTTTAACGAAAATTTAAACTAAACTTAACGAAAATTAAGAAACTTTTACGTGTTCTTAGAGCGTATGTCACTGTCATTATCTACTAAAGTGAGTGCTTTGTTTTCCAAAGAAGACTTGATAAAAACAGTTGCAAATTATTATGCATCATGGCTGTCCATGGCGCACTTGTCATAAGTAAATAAATTATCCAGTATTTTGCTTAATAATATTTAATTTCTGTTCTTATGTCTAATCCAATCACAAATAAATTAGTACCGTTAAATTCGTCAAAGAATGCTTTTTTCGAAAAGTAGTTGTCAAAAAGGGGTCGCCATTTGAAAATTAATAGTTAGAAATGAAAACGTAATTTTGTCAACTTGTCTTATTCCTGTCTTTCATACTAGTAACTAAAACTTTGCGATTGTATTTTTTTGACATTACCTAAGGCCCTTAGATTAGTTTGCGTCCGATCATGGCCACCTAGATGCAATTTTAAAAGTGGCTCTAAAAAAATGAAGTAGACGTAGAAAGTTTTTAAAATGTCACATTTTGATCTAGAATTGTCTCAGAAATCCAAAAATGTTAAAATATACAGGGTGTTCCATTTAAAAATTCAAAACCGGGGCCATTTCCGGTGAAACCGGAAGTGTCCGGAAAGGGGAAAATATGCGAAAACTCTCCCCTTTACACACCATTTACTTGTACCAATTCTCATTTTGACACACATAATACTCTAGAAATTATAACTTGTCTAATAGATTCGTTGACACCCGGTATATGTGTGTGTGTGACGAAAATGATGTCTAAAAAATATGTTATATTATGTTGAAATACTTAATTGCACAGCAGACCTACAGACTTATATTATAATGTAGGTTTATTTTTTAAGTTATAAAGTTGTTTTGGCGCAAAACTTATTACAAAAAAGTCTGTAATAACTGTAAGACAAAGGTTTCCAATGCAACCCTAAGGGAAAATAAACAAATTATGATTAATAATAACAACCCTTATTTCTAATCATGTTACAAGACATTTTACGTGGGAAATACAAATAACGTAAAATAAAACAATCACAAAATAAAAATTATATCCTAATCTCTAACATTGTCCTTAATGCAATATAGTTGTAAATTTATTAACAATATTTTAAGTGTTTTTCAAATATATTACACTGTTTATCGACTGTAACTCGTTAGGAAGGTTAATAAACATTTTTACATATTTAAAGTTAGTCTACGAATGGGTAGTTATTGCACCTCTTATTTTATATTGATTGAAAACTGATACTTCAGATATATTTATGTTTAAAAAAAGAACATTTATATGCATTTGTACTAAAACTTTTAAAAAAAATTGCCAGAATGTTTCACATTCAGTTTCTTCTTAGGACAATTTTATAATGATATTCAAATGTAATATGGATTATAAAATTAGTAAATTTGATATTTTTATTTGTTAATAAATTTCATTCTATTTCACAAGTACAGCAATAGTTTTTTCCATACCATAGATAGTGACACAGCCCTAAAAAAACTTCATACAAGTGCTATAAAGAACTATCAAATCTTTATATTTTTAACCTTAATGTATCGTAAAAACACCCTATATTTTATAAAAGGAAATATATTTATTTATAGTTATTTTTAATTAAAAACATAAAATTAATCATAATTATAGCAATATATTGTGATGAGTTTTCCATTTTTTTTTTCAATTTTGAAAAATTTTCACAATGTCAACTAAGATTTTTCTGGGCCCGTTACTGTTTTTTTGTGCTAATATGAAATGTTTTTATGGTTTTATAAGAACATTTATAAAACAAATTATGGAACCTGACGAGGGTCAAAAGTCAATGTTTAAAAAAATTTTTTAACGTCTACGAGATATCTGGGACTTTATGTTTTACAAGAATTTCTGAGACTTTACTATGATTTCAAACAAAGATTTAATATTATTTCAAACTTTACTATTTTTCTGTGCTAAAGCTACTATATGGCAATATATATCTCAAAGAAGATGTGGAGTATTTTTTCCACATTTCAAAATAGGTTGTAACCATGTTTGCAATAAACTTATTCTTTTCTTAACATGGAATAAAAGCTTACAGAAGTTACTTATATAAATGCATATGACATTATAGACCAATAAGACCTAAATGTGAAAATGTATTACAGAATCATATTAAACCTAGTTAAACATAAAATATAAATTCATTTAATACACCAACGTAAAAACTTATTTCAAAATTGTAAGAAAATGTCATATACCTTTTTTAATATCTTAAGAGATTCACAGTTTTACTAATTATTCATAAAGTAATTACTAATGTAACCTAACTTGGTGTTTTAAAATTCACTGTTCAGTAACTTAAAAAATATATATATTTACTGCGAGATATTGTTGTATTTACTTTGAGCAAAATATTACTTGTTGTCAATTGAACCAGTGTTCAATTATTTTTTTCAAGTTGTTAAATATTACAGTTGGATAATTTATGGCTTCAAAATAAATTTTCAAATTGACACAAAAAAATAATTGTTACGTTGTTTGTGCGAATATACTTTCACATTGTTTAGGTCTATAAAATGGGTTACATATAACACATATTGAATAAATTAAACATGGTAATTTCCAATTTATCTCCATCATATAGCAGATCGTTTTTTGCCTGAAAATCACAAATGGCTTGTTATATTGTTCCTTGGATTTCAGACCTTTGCCTAGGTTATTTCGGACAATTTCAGACACGATACATTCTTTATAAAATTAAATTCGTTTTTTTCTTTCTATGTGTAGTTCAATGCTGTCATTAATGCACACAACAAAGTACCATTTTGTCTTTTTGGGTGATATTTAGTTGATCTTGAATCTAAAAATAATAAAGAGTACTTGAATATAAAATATTACAGAATGCAAATTAAAAATAAGCAGTTTTCCATTTCACTGGAATTATTTTTTAAATTCACAAAGCTCTGAATTAGCATAATAATAATTTACAGATAAGATCAATAATTTCCACTCACAGGCAGCAAACAAACAAGTTTCAAATAGGTATAGTATCTGTAATATATGGTTAAATAACTAACCTGGTAATAATAAATATGATTTCCACTAAGCCTAATCTGGTCTTGATAGTTTATGAGACAAATTTTTGGCTTTTATCAGTCTACAATATTCTCCATAGTTGTAAGATCTAGCTTTGAAGCTGAAAATAAATATTTCACTTCAACGAGAGCATCCTCAGACTCAATAACATCTAAAAAAAAATTAAGAGGAAAATTAGAAAAAAATTTCTATTTTAATTTTTTTACAAACACGAACATTAAGCCTTTTTACTCTTTTGCATATAAAATGAGTTATAATATGTAAGAGAAACCTAATTTAATTTTATGATTTTTTTTGGTAATCTACAAAACAAATTTTTTATATAACATAGAGTAATGTAATGATTGTTATAAATACAGGGCTACAGTTAAAACATCATCTTTATCATATACTCAAATCCAATATTTTAGTGTGACTAGCCTGAGTAGTTAATTTTATATTTCCGTTACATATGGTGCCAATAAATTTCGAAACATAATTATTTAGATTAAGTGAAATGCACGAAAACGATGTTTTTTTTCTCAAAAAAAATTATACACTTACCCCCCATTTCTAGTTCGTAGAACACGATTCTGCTCTTGACTTTGTACTATTCGTCCTGTTTCTCGGAAAATACAGAATATCATATGTCACTTTAGGTTTAATTTATTGCGGTAAATACTTAAAATTTTGTTACATCCACAAATTTCACACTAATAGAAGCTTCTGTATTACATACAATTTCAAAAATTTGCACTTCTTGTATCGAAAAGATGAAGAAAAGCAACCAAAAAAAAATTATCTGTTTCATCATCAGTGATAAGAGTTGTTTGGAATTGGGAATATTTGGCGTTTTTAGTAATAATTCATCAATTAATAGCCTTTACGAAATTTATTTTTATCTTTTCATTGAAAATGCATATTTTTCTAAATTTGTGCAAAAATAGCTGGAATATAATTTATTTAGAAATAAAAGTGACTTCATGTGAAGTGAAACATGTTTTTTTTTGTGTTTTCCTGCAATGTGGGGATAAATAATGCAAAACCAAGGCCAGAATCGTGTTCTACGACCTCGAAATGGGGGTAAACTATCGGAATTTTTACAAAAAAAAATGTTTTCCTAGATATCACTTATTCAAAATAATTTCCAAAATGACTTGCAGAGAACAAAACAATCTGAGAATATTTAGGCATCTATAATTTTTTTTCCGCCTTTTACATATCTAGAAAAAAATAAATTATTATTGTACTTACACATTGTGTTCCTTTGTCCGAGCTCACTTTAGACTCGAGCCTCTTTTAGTTATTTACAAGTTCTTGATTTCGGCATCTTAAAATAAATAACTTAAAACACAGATACAAAAATCACACTACTTCCACTACGAACCAAAGCACCGGTAACGATAGTTATTATCGAAATATCACCCAAATCCATTGAAAATAAATTCCGCTGGGTCGCAAAATAGTGTCTTGATCCGGTTAACCGGGTGCGACATAAGGGGTTAGTCCAATGAATGCCAAGTGCCGAACATTTACGAGGAAATATTGTGAAGGTCAAACATAATAAAAGAACAAGGGTTACTAAATAAGGCTTTTTATTTTATTATTTATTTGTAAGATGCTGTTTGTCATTAATAAAATTTTTAATGTTACTTTTGGCAATGAGACTATAATATAATATATCATATAGTTCTAAAGCTTTAATTATGTTTTAAATAAAGTATAAATTCATTATAAAATTTGTGGCGCCATTCTTTTTCATTTTTTTATTGGTACACTGTGGAATGAGGGGAAAAATTATAATACTTCACACAAGATATAACGCCACGTATCAAGATTAAGCAGAAATAAGGTAACATGACCGGTACAAAAAGTTTCTTGTTTAAGAAAAATTATATTACTAAAATATTACACTGAGCGTCATCTATAATAAAAAAAAATAAAGAAATTTTGCTGATTTGCGCTTGTGCGAAAGTGATATTTTTCACGTGTAAACCCTCCTCTTAAAATTAATGGGAATAGAATTGAATATATATATATATATATATATATATATATATATATATATATATATATGTATATATGTAGGTCTGTCCAGAGATTCTCTTCCAGTTCTCTATCCCTCATCTCTCGGCCGATTCCTTCTCCCCAACTAAAACGTGCTCTTCCTCGTTTCCGTCTTTCATGGGGTGCCCACTCTAAGATCTGGGTCGGCAGTCTCTCCTCTGGCATTCGCTGTACGTGTCCATACCATATCAACTGCTGGGTTCCAATTTCGTCTACCATTGAATGCTGCATGTTCGTAATTTGTCAATTCTGTCATTGGTAATTCGTTCCAACCTGGATCTTCCGGCTGAGCGCCTCCAGAAGTCCATCTCTATAGCTTCTAGTTTCTTTTTGGTTCGTTCTTTGAGCGTCTATACCTCGCAGCTATAAGTAATTATGCTTTTGACAATTGTCTTGTATATTCGGTGTTTATTGGTGTTGGAAATTATTTGATCCCACAGTACACTCTTGAGAAATGTGATGGTACTTCTTCCTTGATTGTTTCTTTCTTCTATTCCCCTGTTCATACCTCCGTCTTTTGTGATAGTTAGTTCTAGATATTTGTACTTGTCGCAGTGTCTAATTATTTAATTGTCTTTCAGTATCAAGTCTCTCTGTTCGCCACCAATACACATATTTTCCTTTTTTTTTCTATGTTTATGTACAATCCCCATTTCCTGCATTCTTTGATTAATTTCCTCGTCATATAGTCCATACCTTCGTAATCTTGCGCTACGAGTGCTTGATCGTCTGCAAAAGATATGTATATATGGTATTGTTAATCGGTATGCCCATATTTTTGCATTTTCTTTTCCATCTTTTTAGCGTCTGTTCGAAGTATGTCTTAAATAACGTAGGGGATAGATAACATCCCCGTTTGAAATCCTTTGTGATATTAAAACCCTCTAAGGTACTGCTTCCAATTTTGATCCTAGCTGTAGACTTTTTTTTGTTGTTGTTTTTCACCACTTTAATTAGGTTGATGTTCAGTTTGTGTTCTCTAACGCTTCCCATAGTATGTTTTGTGGGACACTATCATATGCTTTCATCGGATCTACGAACCCAAAATGTATTTCCTGATTTATGTCCATTTTCTTCTCTATAATTTGTGTGACGCAAAAAAGGTGATCAATCGTTGACCTTCCTGTCCTGAATCCCGCCTGCTCTTCAGGTTCTATGTCGCTATATTCTCTTTCTTTCGTTTTTTCAATAATGGTACCATATAGCCTGCTAACTGTGCTTGTAATAGCAATGCCCCTTTCACCTCTCTTGTTATTATTCGTATGGGAGAAGCTGGCGTGCTTATATCTTGATTGGTCTGGTTGCCCATAAATTCTGTTCTATCTTCATTCAAAAGTGTTTTGAAATAATTATCCCAAAATAAAAACTTTGTTAAATTAATAAGGCTACGTTTTCATTTCTAACAAGTCCTGTTTACTTTAGAACGCACTGTGCATTTCTGCTATAAATTTAACAGTATTAGCTTCAAATATTTAGCAGTTTAGTTCCGGAACTGGATTTTTCCAAAGGTATTCCTTGATTTATAGGAATGTTTTTATTTTTATTTAATTACATTTTAATATAAAAGTGGTTACTTAAAGAATTAAAATTAAACATTTATGTAAAATAGACTGTGTAATTTCGTGTCGACGAAATCGCAGTCGACAGTCGACTGTTTAAAATGATTAACGACTCGACCGCACGAACGGGCCGCGGCCTTTCATATATAGGGTGTTTCAAAAGTAAACTAATACATTAGGTCATCGAGTGTATGGTACCAAAATATGCTTAATATAAAATAGTAAATTCAAGTATTCTAATATGTGTATATGTAAAAACGTAAAGGTACTGCATATAGACCCCCTTAGGCTACCTATACATCCTTTTCTACAGACACGGATTTCCGAGTTAACGCAAAGGAGGGACAATCTTGTTTCACTGTTTCCTCTTTTTGTTCACGGAGGCCTGTTTCATCCCACATTGTGGCAAATTCATTATTACTAATTATTTGTGTCAGATCGTTGAATTATCCAATCAGCTGTTCTTTTAAAAAATGTATTAACTTACTTGTTGCTTCGGCCGTGCGAATATCCTTCAACCCCTCAAGCAGCAATGCTGATACCGGGTATGATAACTAAGCACTGATACATTGAAACTTAATATTTAGATTGCTTCTGGAGGAGACTGTTGTACTTAGCTAATCACTCAACACCCACTTTCCGGGGAGCAAGCCTAGTATCGCGAATGATGTAATAGAACATATCAAAAGGCCCACCAGAGAAACTACAGCAATGACCAGACACATATGCAGTAGCGATCGTTTAAAATGGGCAATGAACACCTTTCAACCGTTTAAAATCTCAGGAGTTGATGGAATAATCCCAGCCCTGCTCCATCGAGAATAAGAAGAGATTTTACCACTCATAGAACGCATCAGTCAAAGTAGCCTGAAACTGGGCTATATACCAGAAATATGAAGAAAGGCCAGAGTCACCTTCATTCCGAAAGCGGGGAAAAAGGATACTACAGACCCTAAATCTTTGCGACCAATCAGTCTCACATCGTTTATTTTAAAAACGATGGAGAAAGTAGTAGATAATTATATCAGAACAGAAACTCTTGAACAGACTCCACTGCATCGTCATCAACATACGTATCAAGCGGGTAGGTCTACAGAAATCGCACTGGTACAATTGACAGATGAGATTCAAGAAGCACTGAACAGGAAGGAAACTGTAATATGTACCTTCCTTGATATAGAAGGGGCTTTTGACAACACTCCACATGAAGCAGTCAAAAGAGCACTCGACGACAGGAGAGTGGACGAAACAACATCCAAATGGATAGCATGACGACTTCTCTCCACCAGAATAGCAGAGACAGATAAGACAGGTCACTATCGCCCTCTGTACCATCAGAGGATGCCCTCAGGAGGGAGTAATCTCTCCACTTATGTGGAACCTAATTGTGGACCAACTCCTCTGTGATCTGACTGACCTCGATATCTTGTAGAAGCTATGCCGATGACCTGGTCGTGATCGCAAGAGGAAAATTCGACAATACCCTGTATGACATAGTTCAAAGAGAGCTTGAATACACTAGAGAATGGTGCCAGATAATGGGACTAAACATCAACCCCACCAAAACCACCCTAGTAGCCTTCACATGGAAAAGAAACCTCAATCTGAAAACCATCAAAATGGATGGGAATGTTATTGAGTGGAAGTCAGAGGTTAAATATCTGGGACTGACCCTAGATAACAAACTCCTCTGGAATAAGCATAAAAAAAGAAGTAATCAACAAGGCTACAAAATCCTTGACGGTCTATAGAAACTTTGCGGGAAAAAGATGGGGTACAAATCCAAAAATCCTGCAGTGGATGTACACTGCAATAGTGAGACCAATCATCACATATGGGGTAGTGATCTGGAGCAAAAGAACCAGTCTCGAAAGTTCAAAGAAGTGTGTATAACCGGGACAATGAAAACCTGCCCAGCGGCCACCATGGAAGTAATCCTGAACCTCACACCTCTACATATTCTTCTAGAGAACATGGCGAAAAGGACGATTTATAGGATGATGAGAGATGAGGTCATAAAACGAAGGCCCAATCTCGTATCCGGAAATCAAAAAATCTGGGACATGCCCCAAGATGAAATGAAAAAGAAATTCAGCTTTGTAAAAAACTTCAGCATAAAGTTGAGTCGCATGAGCGAATGAGACAGAAACACCATTGAAAAACTCAGCAAAAAATCCGTTATATGGTATACAGATGGCTCCAAAACAACGGAGGGAACTGAAGTAGAAGTGTATGGATCCGGTACCAGACACTACGAAAGCTTGGGTAAGTCTCCAAGCATTTTCCAAGCAGAAATACGTGCCATTAGAATATGTTTTCAATTTAACAAGGAGAAAAACTATCACGGTCAAAGATCATGAAGTCACCTTCATGTGGATACCGGAACATACCGAAATGGAGGGGTATGAAATGGTAGACAGGCTCGCGAAGAAAGGGGCTGAGATACCATTTCTGGGGCCAGAATCTTTCTGTGGAATCAGTAACAGCATATTGCTAGAAGAACTAAAGATAGAGGAAGAAAACAGGAGATCCAATTATTGGACGGAACTGCAAGGATTGAGATAAGCGAAGATACTTCTGGGAAACTACGGTCAGAAGAGATTCAAAGAATGCATAAGCTTAAGTAAAAACCAACTCAGAGTTCTGACAGAAATCCTCACTGGGCATTGCCACCTGAAGGGACACCTTAAGAAACTCGGACTGGTAGAAAGAGAAGAGTGCAGATTCTGTACGGAGGAGGACGAAACCTCTATCCTTTCAGAATGCAGCGCTCTAGAAAACCCTAGGATGCGGTTCTTGGGAACACACCAAATCGAAGACGGGAAGCTTCCCTCCTTGAAGCCGTCCAACATCCTAAGATTCCTGAGCGAAATAGGACTGGCTGTCCTGCTCTAGCCGATAAGGTAAATCTTAGGACTGCGCAGCAGTAGGGGGACACAATAGATCTACCAGATCGCACTGTACAGACCCCCAACTCCCAACTCTACTTACATACATACATGTATTTTGAGAGATGGCAATCACTCTACTTATTTCCCTCTCTCTTAAACTACTTGCGGATCTGCGCGTCAAAAGGATAGCTCCAGTAGTATATGCTCGATGGCTGTAAATAACAATTACTGCGTTTATTTCGACAATTTCAAACTCCCTTGAAGTCAAGCGCCTTCTACAAGCGGTTTAGAAATAATTAATTAAACTGGTGAGATTATACTTGAAGCCGGCTTGGATATGTTAAGCCAGAAACGATTTAGCATTGACTTCACCCAAGCGCGCTTGAAACCAGCTGTTGACTTCCGAACGATTGTGTCATGCGCCAAATGGGCAGGAGTATATTATTTCGATTTATTTTTAATTTTTATGAACACTCAAGCCAAAGGCTAAAGCAGAATAAAACAATCTACTTCTCACAATAGTGAACAATTGGTTTTTTAATAGGAAAATTATCGAAACAAACGTTATTTTGAGGTTAGGTACAGAAAATGCACCTGCGTATAAGGTTTTGCGAAAATGACTTGAATTTGGCTTGAAGTCGAGCTCAAGTCATGTTCAGGACTTTCTTTTCAAATAAGATTTGAAGCTGGCTCGAGAAACATCGATTTAAACGAAGGCAATAAAAATCTTAAAAGGGTTGTCCAAAATTAATTATTTCTATTTTTTTAATTAAACTAATTAGTTACTTAAATAATGCATTAATATATTATCGGAAAGAAGACTGTACAAATTTCTTGCATATTTTAATTATTGTTGCAAGTAAATAAGTTAAATATAAAAAATACATAGGAATTAGTAAGACAAAAATACTACGTTAAGGTAATCAGTGCGAAAATTCACTGTTAAATCGGGGTGGTCCCGACTGCGCTGTCATTTAAACGGTGTGGGATTGGCCATACGGTAAATCACGTGGACGTGAACCAGATTTTCTTCATTTGTTTCTTTTTTTCGGTGTCATTTTGGTCATTTATTAACGCCCTTTGCAATTAATTTGAATGTTTTAAATTTTTATTTGTTGTTTGGATAGATACATTTACCAGACGAAACTAATGGCGTATGTGTTTTGTAAAATGAACAAAAAAAAAATTATGTTTAATTATTTTAATGCATATTATTTCATTAAAGTTTAAAAAAAACTCATAAAAAAAAATCGAGAAATATACTCAGAGCTCATTTAATAAAAACAAAACTTAAAAGTACTGACAAGAAAGAATACCATGTGATCAAATTTGACTCGGACTGATCCATTTAAACCGTGCGCGCAAATCGAATCGGAATTTTTTTTCTTTGATTGGTACAACCTGTTTTGACATTCGTGTAAAGTTTGAGCGCCATGTGTCAATTAGTGTGTGTTTGGCAGCTATTTATTTACGACGCGATTTTTACTATGGGAAAAAAATTGAACAAGCTTGAAATTTTGTGTTTCCAATCGAATTACGGTTACGGAATCGTTGAAAATATTGCAGAAGTGTTTTGGGGAGTCTACTCTATCGAGGACGCAAGTATATGAGTGGCACAAAGCATTCAGTGAAGGTCGTGATTACTAGCAATCATGTTGTCAATTATATTATCCGGATTTAGCTTCAGGTTCTCTATTTCCGCTCTATGTTCTCTCCAATTCGCGCATACAAACACAGTGTGCTCAAACGTGTCTAGGAGACCGCTGTAAAAACAAGTGTCTTCTGGCGTTATCCCTATCTTTTTTGTATATTCTGCAAATTTTCCGTGACCTGTTAAAAACTGTGTAAAATAGTAATAATTTTTCCCGTGCGTCCTGTTAATCCATGGTTCTATTTTTGGGATTAATCTTCTGGTCCATCTTGCTCTCTCTGTATTTCCCATTCCTTTTGCCGCATTACAATGGAATCTTCTCTGACCTGTCTTCTTGCTGCATTCTTTTCAACTGCTTGGTATACACATTTTCTTTCCAAGGCTGGGAGATGTATTGGGATAAAGTTTCAAAGCAATCAAAAGAAAAGTCTCAGCTGACACTCTTATGGCTATATTTCTTTGGGTTTTCACTAGCAGTTTCTTGTTTTGCTTGAAGTTTAGACCGCTCATCCATACCGGGGCTACGTATAGTAGCGTTGAGTATACCACTGAGGTCAGAATTTTTCTTTGCTCAGGTCTAGGTCCTCCGATATTAGGCATAAGTCTCGTCAGCTTAGTTATTATTTTGTCGGCCTTATTTGTCACAAACTCTGTGTGCTCTGTGAAATTCATTTTTTGGTCTATGGTGACCCCCAAATATTTAACTGAACTTCCTATTTGAATCCTCATTGCCACAGAGCAATACAGACTCCGTTTTTTCTGGAGCCAGATTCAACATGGTCTTAGTTATCCAACAGTCAACCACATGTAAAGTGTAGTTAACGCAGAACTCCAAACCCTCTGTTGTTTCCCTCTTACGATCAGAGCAAAGTCATCTGCAAACGCTACCAAATAAGCTTCCTCTGGGATTTTTTGATCTCTCAAGAATCCATCATACAGTATATTCCACAGAGTAGGCCCCAGAACTGATCTCCATTTCCTGGCTTCTACTTATTTGGACTCGTCTCTCCGAGAAGTAGTTGGGCGACGATTTTTATTAAACTTACTGATACTTTCTTATTTGCTAATTCATTCAATATGAGCTTCCATGCCGTTGAGTTGAAAGCATTTTTGAAACAATAACAACCTGGTTTTTACCTGTTTATGTCATAGTAGTGTTATTTTGACCTCCCTGTATGCTCCCGAGAAATAAGGAGGTACTTACCAGACACCCCGTATTTCAACATAAAAACCAGTTTTCTTATTGTTAACGAGCATTCACGACATTTTGAGGACTCCTTATATAAATAAGAAAAAAACGCTCGTTTTAACCCCCGGATATTCAAACCATTTTTCTACCCCCTTAAGAGGCATCGACAAAAATTAAAAACGACGTTAAAAGTTCTAGGATACGCCTAATTAAGTACATGTGTTTCGGGTTGGGTTACGCTCGTCGTTTATTCGTCATTAGGAAACAAGATGTATGGGTATGTTTCAAAGTGTTGAAGAAATACGCTTTATTAATTATTACATATGTAACTTTTTCAGACATTGATACTTTGCTTGTGTGGGAAAAATATTGGAAAAATGTGTGTTCTAAGATTGTTTCGCTATGTACTTGTATACGATGTGTTGTGAGATGAAACTAAGATAAATGGGGGAAAATTTTTCGAGATTTTTAGCTTTTACGCTTGTTTTTGATTCATAAAATATGCCGAATCCTATCTATTCTAGTTTATTTAAATAGATCTTGGAATAAATAAGAGATACTTTCAGATTTAAAGAAAAAGTTCTGCGTGTCGGTTTTGACTTTTGTGTGGTTTTTAAACATTGAAAAAAAAATATAGAAAAACGATTGTTTTGTGGTTCAACATTTCATCTTTTGAGTTCCATCATAATTTTTTTCTTCACATTCTGGACATTTTATGGAAAGTGACACATTTAGCGTGGTTTTTAATTGCCTTAAAAAATTGTGGTATTTCTTTGCTTATATTTTAGGCTGATTTTGGTGGTTTTATACCGTGGAAATTTAGACAACTTTTGAAAAAAATGATAAGTCGTTTTCGAGGTACAAAAAAATAAATTTTAAGAAAAAAATTTATAGTTAATCTTCTTCTTCTTCTTCCTTCTTATATATAAGCAGTTTGCTTGTTATTCTTCATCTCTTTGCCTGGTTTCAGTCTATTGCGAGGTTATCACTCCATCATTTACGGGGTCTTCCGGTACTCCTACGTCCTATTGGTGATTTGTCCCTCGTGATCTTTACTATTCTGTCGTCGGTCATGCGGTTCATGTGTTCGTTTCATTCCCTTTTTCTTTGTAATACCCAGTCATTGATGTTATCGACTTTACACACTCTTCTTATATCCTCGCTCCTATTCCGACCCATAAGTGTCCTGCCAGCTATCCTGCGCACCACTTTCATCTCTGTTGTTTCCAGTATTTGTTTTGTTTTCGAGGTTTCTGGTCTGGTTTCTGCAGTGTATGTTAGTATGGGTCTTATAGCTGTTTTATAAATTCTGGATTTAACTTCGTTTCCTATATGTTTATTGCTCCATATGGTACTGTTAAGACATGCGGCTGTTCTTGCTGCTTTCATGGCTTGGCACAGTTAATATTAAATTAAAAGATTGTCAATGCCATTTTGTTATTTTCTTTAAAAAATTTTTAAAACTCTACACTCAAAATTTTTCCTTGAAAATTAGTTGTCAGCTGCAAAATTTTTAGTCATTAAGCGGTAATTTGACTTAAAACTATAAGCTTTCTATATATATTTGATTAAATATAACTTTTTCTTTTTACTAATTAATAATGGGTAAACACAAATATCTCGAAAACGGTTGGAGACGTGAGCACATATACCTTTGTAGGTAAAAAATATCGCTTTCTCAGAAACTTGAATCGAAACATACCTAATTTTATATATAAGAAAAAATACCTAGATTTGTTAAACCCAGTGTAATTACCAGCGCCCTCCAGTAGAAAAAATGGTTCATAAATTCTTATGTACGTTGAACCGTCTTCAAAATATAGCCTATTTTCAAAAATAGTTTTTTTTTTACTTTGTGTTATTGAGTGATTCGTCGAGATGTCGCTGTTCGTGTCTTGTCTGCTGTTTTTTGATTTTAAAAATAGTTGATTGGGCACGGATGTGAAATGATGGATTGTACCCGATGCAATGGCCTGATGAGTATCATGTTAAAACGAAACAAACAGCGCTGTCGTCATTTTTTGAACACGGAGCTTCTCCATTATCTTGGAATTCTTCACAATTTTTAACACGAAAGTAATGTTTATCAACAATCTTATATCCGCACAGCCGAAAATTTTCAATTTTATTTTAAAGTTATACGGATAAACACTTATCTCTTTGTATATATATATATATATATATATATATATATATATATATATATATATATATATATATATATGTATATATATATATATATATATATATATATATATATATAATTCAAAATTTGACTTTGGCATCAATTTAGTAATCACGTGATTAGCATTTTCTGTCAAATTTTATTTTTTTCCAAAAAAAATTCAAAAGTTGGGTTATATCTTAAAATATCGAAAAAAGTTATAAAAAAAAAGATTTTCTAAATGCAAAATTTCAGCTGTATAATTTAGATTTTTCGCTCATTTTTTGTAAATTGCACTACGGTTGCGAAATAAGACTCAACGCAATTTTCTTAAAACTTCTTAGTTTTGACGATGCTTCATAGACATATTTTGTTTAAAGTAGCGCCATATTAAATGTGTCTTTTTCTACAAAATTCAAATAGGGCTATTAAAATTTGTCACAAGTGATGCAAATTTTATTTATTTTTGACCATATATAAGGTATCTTCATAAAATAACTGTTTTTGAAAACGTAGTTTGTGTCTGCATGTATATGGGCTAAAAACTGCATTCTGAAAAACCGTTTCTCATAACTTTTTTCGATATTTTGAGATATAACTCTACTTTTCAATTTTTTTGGAAAAAAAATTAAATTTGACAGATAATTCTAATCACGTGTCTACTATTTTTTTGGTTAATTTTCATCTCGATAGAAGCAGAAATTGTTGCCAAAGTCAAATTTTGAATAAAGCTATTAATAAAAAAATCTCATATGATACGGAGTTTACTGGTCACACTATGTATATATACACACACTTAAAATAGTGCATATAATTGTTTGAGTGATTGCTGGTTCGGTTTTTTGGTAGATTTTATCCATGAACTGGCAATATATTTTTGATAAAGCCCAAAAGAATGGGCGAAACGTTAAAATTTTAACCATACCCATAAAATTTCAAAAAAATAAATATAGATGGTTTAAGAAAACAAAGATATATATATATATATATATATATATATATATATATATATATATATATATATATATATATATATATATATATATGAATAGTTTGGTTATTCCGGGTTTCAATCCGTTCGTTCAAAAAATCGTTTTCACGACGTTTCGCCAAAATCTCATTTGGCATTTTCAAGTGCGGTTCGTCTCGTTACTCGCTGAGAACTGATGGTGGCCTCTGATGACTGCCGAGTTTTGTTTAGCTGGCTCGCTTCCTGATTGGATGAGCGATTTCGCAGGCTCCTCCCCTCTGCCGAGTGCGATATATTTTGTTCTTGTATGCTGGTCTCTCGTGTACTAGTTGATTTTTGTTGTTTTCTTTCTTGATTCTTTATTAATGTTTTCCAGGTAGTTGGAACATTTATAGCATCGTCTCGTTTATTTAGTTGTCCCGCTTTTTCGATTTCTAGGGCCTCTCTTATGACGCGTACCTTGTAATTCTGTACTGGTGCTATTTCTTTTGTTTTTTCGAAGTCGATGGTGTGTCCGGTTGTTTGGTGATGTTGAAATAGGGCCGAAGTTGTCTGTTTGTTTTTGAGGCTCTATTTCAACATCACCAAACAACCGGACACACCATCGACTTCGAAAAAACAAAAGAAATAGCACCAGTACAGAATTACAAGGTACGCGTCATAAGAGAGGCCCTAGAAATCGAAAAAGCGGGACAACTAAATAAACGAGACGATGCTATAAATGTTCCAACTACATGGAAAACATTAATAAAGAATCAAGAAAGAAAACAACAAAAATCAACTAGTACACGAGAGACCAGCATACAAGAACAAAATATATCGCACTCGGCAGAGGGGAGGAGCCTGCGAAATCGCTCATCCAATCAGGAAGCGAGCCAGCTAAAAAAAACTCGGCAGTCATCAGAGGCCACCATCAGTTCTCAGCGAGTAACGAGACGAACCGCACTTGAAAATGCCAAATGAGATTTTGGCGAAACGTCGTGAAAACGATTTTTTGAACGAACGGATTGAAACCCGGAATAACCAAACTATTCATTCTACCATCCGTGAAAACCTACGATATAATATATATATATATATATATATATATATATATATATATATATATATATATATATATATATAATATATATTCAAGTTATGGTTTTTTTGGGAGTAAAACCCGTTTTATGAATTAAACTACATATGTTTTAGTTATTATGCATATTTATTGACGTTTCGGTCACACTTGACCTTCCTCAAACTAATTTTTTGTTAACTTAAATATTATAAAGTTTATTTACAAAGCGCACACATAACTACATATTGGTATCACGTGACTAACTTTTGACACGATACAACAAAAACTTTGCTTTTAGTGTCGCATCTTTATTTGAACTGAGCTTATTTATTTTACGTTTTCATTCTAGTCTTGTTATTCAAAACTATAACGCAGTTTTGTAGCCAATTTTAAGGAAATTAATTTGAAACTATTTGATTTGAACTCTTGTCTTTATTTACTCAACTTAAATAGCATTTTTTTGACCTTATTGTTCTTCCAAATAGAAAATATGTCAATAAAACTATAATTTAGTTTTGCCTAAGTAAACAATTTTAGTAATATTTATATTAACTATTATTTAACCAATTATATTATTTTTTGATTTTTGGACAAATATAATTGGCCATTACTGTTCCATATTTTTGCAAAACCCATAAAAAAAATTTAAAAGAAAATAGAAACTGATACACGTATATGGCATAAAATTAGAAAAATTTTGAAGCTTGTTAATTGGCAGAGATATTTAGAAACGGATGTTTAGACCCTTAAAATTTGACACCTGTCTTCCTAAATGGCGCCACCACTCGTCAGTCGTTCAGCTAGTATAGGGACCTACCACAAAAATTTCAAACCGAAGGATTTCATGTAGCCATGCTTTTTAAACTGATTAATAATTTCACTTAACAAGTATATTTAATTTTTAAATACTCTCAGCATTTTGAAAATTATATTTTATTCAAAATTGATCGGAATTTTCCGTTTTGTATTACTCGCTCTATATTTTAATTTAGAGATGGTGTTCAAAATTGTATTTAAATTGAACATTATTTTTTAAGAGAGCCAGTTTTTACCCAATTATATGCTTATGTTAAAAATAACACAGCGTGACGTAAAATTTACGCCATTTTGGCCTATATTTGAGGTTATGTATAATTGCTACATTTTTCTTCTCAAAAAACTATACATAGCACTTCAAGGTATAAGTTTTACTTTTTCAAATACCGTTTATACAAAAAACTTTATTTTTTTCGAGATATTCAATTTGGAAAATTTCAAATTGCATGAATTTTTGGAAACCTTTACCTTTCGTGACCGATAAGGTTTTAAGCAACAACCATGGTGGGTTTAAGGGCATCAAAGCATCGCTCAATCCAAATTTATTATTAGTTTTGCAAAATAAATTTGTTTAAATATTTTTTAAAACAAATTATTGCAAAATTCATAATTTTTTAAATAAATGCTTCAATTGCACTTTACAAAAATAAATTTGTTTAAAGGGGTCTTTATCCGTATTACTGCATATTTGTTGTAAATAAAATCATAAACGATTAATTTTGTTATTTGAAAAACACTCAAACGATTAGAAAATAATTAAGAATGTATATCAAGAATTCACAAAACCATATTCTACAAAAACAAAGTCTACAAATGCATATCCTAAAAAAGTTTATATTTAACTTGCAAAATGTGTTATTTAATATTTTTTTATAACAAAATATTTCGTAATAACGATAATGACCCCTTTGAACGTATTTATTTTTGCAAAATGGAATAGAAGCATTTATTTAAAAAATAATGAATTTTGCAATACTCGGTTTAAATAGATTGTTTAAGCAAACTTATTTTGCAAAACTTATGATAAATCAGAATTGTCGCTTGAAAGCTTGTCGGTCACGAAGGATAAAAGTTTTCAAAACTTGAAATATTCAGAACAGAAAAATGTTACCCCACCAAATACTCAATGTCAGAACTATGAATTCGTCAGACCTGGGAAAAGACGACCACCGACTAGTGTTATGTAAATACCGGTCCCAACAAAGTATAAACAGAACTCACAAACAGAAACATACCTTTATTAAATACAATACCGAATCATTCGCTAACGATAGCAAAAAAGTATTGAATCAGCAGAGACTCTCGGAGAAAATAAAAGCTAATAAAATCCTAAAAAATGACGGAGTGGAGAAAGCCTGGGAAAAACTGAAAAGAAATATACAAGAGAGCGCCAGGGAGGCGATCGGAACACGAACAGTTAACACGAACAAACAAAGCAATACAAAACCATGATTCACAGAAGAGGTGAAAATACTAGCAAAAGAAAAACGACAAGCATTTACAAAATACCAACAGCACCACACAACAAACCATTTCGAAGAGTACAAAACGGTGAAAAACAGAATCAACAGTCAAATAGCTCAACTAAAGAAAAAATGCTGGGAAAAGTATTCAAAAGACATGGAACACGACCTATATGGAGGACAAAAGAAAATATGGAACATGCTGAGGAACAGAAAAAAAAACAATCAATGAATACGTTCAACTAAGTCCAATCGACAGCCAACAATGGATCAGCCATTTTAAGTAATTACTCCAGGCACCAGCTACAGAAAACAACGTAGATGAAAACCAACAAGAAACAACAGAATTAACAAATGTTAACATCAGTAAAGCAGAGATGCACCTGACAATTAAGAAATTAAAAAACAGAAAATCACCTAGTACCGACCAAATTACGAATGAGATGCTAAAGTACGGAGGCCAAGCCTTGTCACAGAGCTCACTGTTCTATTTCAAAAAATACTCCGCACAACTTCAGTATCCAACGAATGGCGGAAAGTATCACAATTCCGATTCACAAAAATGGATCAAAGAAACAACCCGAAACTACAAGGGAATCAGCCTGCTGAACAGTACAGCCAAATTGTTAACCAAAATACTGTCACAACGGATCATAGACAAGTTAGGGGCGTGCGAAGAACAGCAGGGCTTCCGGAATAACCGCTCTACTATCGACGGTATATTTATTATCAGATAACTGGTTGAAAAATCTATCGAATACGATAAACCGCTGTTCATTTGTTTTGTGGACTTTACACAAGCGTTCGACCGAGTCAAACTGGGACACATAACAGAACTACTGCGAAGAAAACAAGTAGACGAAGCAATCATACGCACAATATACGAACTGAATTCCAAAAACACCATGGTAATTAAAACAAATCCCACTACCCAAAGGAATAAGACAGGGTGATAGCCTAAGTCCAACACTCATCATAGACGAAATCATTGATGAGGTAAAAAGCACAAATATTGGGTACCCAATGGGACACAACACCGTTCAGATTATATGCTTTGCAGACGATGTTGCCTTGACAGGAGATAGCGAAGACAACTTACAAAGAATGCTTTTACATCTCAATCGAACAGCCAAACGGTATAATAAGAAGATATCTGTCGAGAAAACCAAAGCAATGGTAATAGCAAAAGAACCGGTAAGATGCAAACTAATGGTTGATGACAAGCATATCGAACAGGTTGGGAAGTTTAAATACCTGGGAGCACATATAACAAGTAACAGGGCAGTAACGGAAGAAGTACGCACACAAGCCAACAAAGCGGCCATGATATCAGGCCAACTAAGAGACATAATCTGGAACAATAAATATATGACGGTTGAGAGCAAAGCAAGAATTTACAAGGTCTGTGTAAGACCGATACTCACCTACGGCGCAGAAACAAGAAATGAAACAACAAAGACAAAACAAATGAGAACCACCGAAATGAAAACGCTGAGAATGATCACGGGAACAAGTTTAAGAGATAGAATAAGAAACGCAAAAATACGCGAGGACAGCGGAGTGGGGGATGTTGTGAAGTGGGTTCGAAACCGTCGTAGGCAGTGGAGAGATCATGTGGAACGAATGGACGATGACAGACTAGCAAAAACCGTGATGAGAGAGAAACCAAACACCAAACCGCCGCCTGGACGGCCCCCCAAAAGATGGACAGACAGCTGGATTTCGACCTCAAACGAGGATCGATGAGGCATTGTGTAGATAACAGAACTTGGTTCTACCTAGAAGAAGAAGATGAAGAAGAAATGTGTTTCTTGTTATCTAGTGAACTTTTTCCTAAAATCAGATATAACAAATACTATTAATTTTAGAAAGTCACCAGATTTTAACATTGATAACAATTTTTGAAGGGAGTGATATTATTTCCTGTAATACTATATTTTTCAGCTTTGCAAAAATGTCCAATCGCTCCTGGACTAAACCCAAACGCACCAGGCAGCTCCCTGCATTACTTGTCAAATTTCAGAAAAAAAGGGCCTGCCCATTACAATGGTAATCAGCCGTCGTAGGCAGTGGAGAGATCACGTGGAATGAATGGACGATGACAGACTAGCAAAAACCATGATGAGAGAGAAACCAAACACCAAACGGCCGCCTGAACGGCCCCCCAAAAGATGGAGAGACAGCTGGATTTCGATCTCAAACGAGGATCGATGAGGCATTGTGTAGATAACAGAACTTGGTTCAACCTAGAAGAAGAAAAAGAAGAAATATTCATTCAAATTAAACAATTTTTTTAAACTAATCTGTGCAAAATTCCTTATGTTTTAAATAAATGCTTCCATTACATTTTACAAAAATAAATACGTTTAATTAAAGGAGGTCGTTATCGGTATTTCGATATATTTTGTTGTAAGCAAAATGATAAACAATTAATTTTGCATTTTAAAAAAACCCTCACACGATCATTAGAAAATAATTAAGAATATATACCAAGAATTCACAAAACCGTCTTCTACAAAAATACAAAGAAGCCCACAAATGCATATCGTAAAAGAGTTTATATTTAAATTGCAAAATTTGTTATTTAATACTTTATTTATAACAAAATATATCGTAATTACGATAACGACTCCTTTGAACGTATTTTTTTTTTTAGTAAAATGCAATGGAAGCATTTATTTAAAAAATAATAAATTTTGTAATAATTGTTTAAACAAATTTATTTTGCAAAACTAATTCTCGAAGAAAAATATACTTGAGCAAAATCAGCGGCTTTTGAAAATGTTAGACTTACCAGAGCAGTCCCAGAATTAATTGGCCTGACAAAGAAAACACCAAATATTTGGCAAAAACTTTATTTATTTCTAAACATAGTCTCCTTTTAGCTCGATACACTTGTCTCCCAGCGATGTTCAATAGCTTTGATACACTTAAAAATAATTTAATATCCATTCTACATTAAATTTAATGATTTTGTACCTAAAATTGTGAATAATTTATATTTACTTTGAATTTGAAGCAAATTCATTGAAATATCAATTCGTTGGACATTAAATTTGATTAAATGGTATCTTAAATTTCAATAAAGTAACTGAAAATATATTTCAGCTTCTGTACATTAAAATTAATTCAGATATACCCTAATACTAAAGGAATTTACATTATTATTCAGTATACATTGTATGAGATTCCGGGAGATGGCGTAACTTGCATTGAACTTCTTATTTCGTATGATATAAGTTGCTTAAAGGATTCAGTTTTCTTATAGTGAGATGTACTTGCCTGCCCCATACTGACGGGGACCAATAAGTTTGAAAGTAGTCTAGATGGTTGACACTACCTATGGGAAAAATGTCCTCCTTTTCCTGGTAGTTTCAGAATTTCTTGAACCCATATTAATGTTGGTGCATTGAATATGTGATAACATATCTGAAATTCAGTGCACACTGGTTGTATATTTAATGTACATAGTCAGCTTAAAAAATAATGATCAAACTTCTGCCACTCAATACTTCACTGTTTAAAACCAAGGTGCAAAATCCCCCAAAGTGGAGTATAGCTCGGCTTTGATGTTGGTTACACTATGTCCTTTCAAATGAAAGTATTGACTTACATAACGATGACTAATTTTTTCCAAGTTGGTACTATCTAAGACGGTCATTATATTTTAACAACTACTGCCATCTATGTGTCAGGCCGGTTAATTCTGCTCTTGTATATTTTAAGATGCTATCTATAGTTTTTTTAAGAAAAGAAAATATCGCAATGATACATAACCTCATATATAGGCCAAAATCGCCTTATTCGCACTTCTAGGTTAGGATATTTTAAAAACCTTATTTAATGGAGCGGTTTTTATGCGAATTCAGCGACTCAAAATCTACAAGAAATAACTATTCTTATTCAATGCACAAATGTCATTCAACAAAACGCGTCTGCAAAAACTTGATATAATAATCTTTGCCTCCTACATCAGCCTTTATTAGCAATAAACTACCTCGTTAAAGTTGACTGCAACTGCTGTACATAATTTCAAACTATTAAAACATTAAATATCATTAAATATTCCTGATTCTTGATACTATACGTGAAGACATTATGTAAACAAAATGTATACTATTACAAGAGCTTATCGTTACGCAAAAGCTATCATTAGTTACAAAGAAAACTTTTTCATTTACTAGGAAAGAAAAATCTTGACGCACTGTAGCGTATTATTTTGCTGATTTGCATACAATCTCTGCCGTCTATACATGATATCGAATGGTTTGATGTTAATTGTTGGTATATGATGGAACTGGGAAATTTGTTAGAAGTACTATATATAATCTTTGATCACTACTGTGAGGAAATTACAAAAATTTGATATGTATCGTCTTGCATCTGCAACCATGATACTTGTGCATCCATCGCACATACTGGTATTTGAACATTCTAAGCGGCCAAAATTATTTCTATACTCATACACTTAAACTACGAAATAAAATGAGACAAACGTATTTTTTTTTATAAATTATATTAGAAGACATACAAGTCAGAAAATTACATTTGTTTGAAGGTTGTAGACAATGTTGAAGATTGACTAAAATGTGGTTGTCGAACTTGCATTATCTACTACTACGAGCCTATATAGGGACTGTGTCCAGCGTAAAGTTTCGCTTCATTGTACACACCTCGGTGATTTGATGTTGCAAAGTAGTGGTTGCCAAAGATTAGGTATTTCAACACTAGGTTTGTTGAAGATTCCATTATTGTTTTTAATGTAAACTGTTTGATAATATGCCTTCTTATATTTGGTTGCACGTGTTGGTATACTGGTTATTTTTCTGAGAATGAGAATTGATACATTTCGTTTTCCTGTTTTTCTCAACTGTACTCGCGCTGCATGTACTAATAAATCCTCTTCGAAAGTTGCACGGAGGTGTTCCATTTTCCTTCTCTTACTTCTTTCACTCGGTTCTCTAAACGGCTTGCTTGGTCTACCTGCACGGGTTTGAGTATCGGCATCAGGAATTGCGTCTTATCTATTATTGTTTTCGTCCATCTGTGTTTTATTTCCGATTTAAAATATGCGAAACTGCATTTGAAGCTCTCAGTTAATCTTTTAAATAAATTAGTTTTTCTTCCAAACTGGACAAATTTTCGCTCTGCATGCAATCAAATAAGTGTTTTCTGGTCACGATCCTTATTCCCGAGGTACACGGTGTACCTAAAACTAACACACATTATAAAAAAACATATTTAAAAAAAAATCGATTTTAATAATAATAATAATTTCAAATTCAAATTTCAAGAATAATCAAGGAATCCCATAACTGGAAAGCTCCAGGTCTCGACGGGATCCAGAACTACTGGCTCAAAAAGTTCTGTTGTATGCACCATCAGCTGGCTAATCTTATTAATGATGTTTTTAACCCAGCAAAAATGCCATTGTTCTTGACCGAAGGTATTACATACCTCCTACCAAAGGACCAACACAACACACATGACCCAGCTAAGTATAGGCCAATCACCTGCCTACCCACACTGTATAAGGTGATCACCTCCTGCTTGACCCAAAGCATCTATGCACATTGTGAGCAAAATAACATCATTGCAACTCAACAGAAAGGATGTACGAGGGGAGCAATGGGATGCAAGGAACAATTGATTGTTGACTCCGTCATATGTAACCAAGCCTGTACCAACCGAAGAAACCTCTTTGCTGCCTACGTGGATTATATGAAGGCCTTCGACTCGGTACCACATGAGTGGCTCAAAACTATATTAAGAATGTACAGGGTCGACAATAATTTTGTTTCCTTTTTAGAACGCATCATGTCAACCTGGAGAACTAGGATCCAATTGCAAGTGCCATCCAGCGACACCATCGAAACTAACACCATTCCGATACGAAGAGGAATATTTCAAGGCGATTTACTTAGCCCATTGTGGTTCTGCCTTGCAATGAACCCACTATCACGCCGTTTGAACTCCATCAGACACGGCTTTAGTGTTAGAAACAACAACGAAGAGATAGTCAGAGTGAATCATCTTCTATACATGGATGATCTTAAACTGATGGCTGCTACCAGAAGCCAGCTGGAACAAATGCTTAAAATTGTAGAGGAGTTCTCCGGGGATATCGGAATGCAATTTGGACTTGACAAGTGCCGTATTTTGAACATCGTTAAAGGGAAGATACAACCGGGGGCTTTTGAAATGCAGAACGGTGAAACTATAGCTGCAATGGAAGCAGACCAAACATACAAATATCTAGGTATGAAACAGGCTAAAAGAATTGATCATGGCATTATGAAGGCCGAATTTGTCAGAAGGGTAAGGCGGGTATTAAGAACTAATTTAAATAGTAGAAATTTGTTTAAGGCGCTCAACACGTTTGCTTGCTCTGCGCTAAGCTACTCTTTTGGAATTGTAAAGTGGAGCAGGACGGACATCCAAAACCTGCAAAGAAAAATAAGGACACTCCTAACAAAAGCACAAAAACATCACCCTCGGAGTGCTATTGAACGTACAATGCTTCCAAGACACCAAGGAGGAAGAGGATTGGTGTATATTGGTAAGCAACTCGACCAACAAATAATAAATTTACGTTCATATTTCCACAGGTTGGCGGACTCTTCCACACTACATCGAGCAATATGCGAGGCAGACGATTCAACACCGCTACAGTTGAGGGAACAAGATATTATTTCTCACCACCAAACAGACCAAGAGAAGTTACAAACCTGGCTACGGAAGCCACTTCATGGACAGCATCCAAATGAAGTCAATCAGGATAATGTCGACAACTCAGCGTCGAACTACTGGTTGATTTCAGGACAGATGTTTCCGGAAACGGAGGGCTTCTTGTTAGCTATCCAAGACCAGGTTATTCCGACAAAGAACTATCGGAAGTTCATCATTAGAGATCCCTCAATAGCAAATTACCAATGCAGATATGGCTATCGAACATCGGAGACAATTCAGCACATAACTGGAGGATGTCAAGCGTTTGCTGCAACCGAGTATAAGAAAAGACACGACTCAGCCGCTAAGATACTCCACCAAGAGTTAGCAGAAAAGTTAAACCTATTACAGGTAGGAAAATTGCCTTATTACAAGTACAATCCGGAGCCTATTCTTGAAAACAACCAGTTCAAGTTATATTGGGACCGAACGGTTCTGACGGATCAAACAGTAGCTCATAATAGAACAGACATTATACTAATAGATAAAATTTCTAGGCGAACTACACTAATCGACATTGCTGTGCCTAACAACAACAACCTAAGGCCAAAATACAACGAGAAGATCGCCAAATATAGAGATCTGGAGGTCCAAATCCGAAGACAATGGGCAATGAACAGCGTCCAAACGATTCCCATAATACTGTCAACAACTGGAGTGATACCGAAGAACCTCCTGCAGAACATCAAGGGACTGGGCCTTAATGAGCATATTTATAAGCCAATGCAGAAAGCAATTCTCCTAGCAACCGCGCGAACCGTCCGAAAATTCATGGGAAATGCAGTAGACAACGTCACCTAGGACCCGATAACATGGAAAGAGTTCCCATAGAGCTTCATACTTTTGGTATCTTTGTATGCCTGGTATGAGTGAATAATCCCTGGAGGGAGTGCGAAGCCGTTTGGCTTGTAAATCATATATAATAATAATAGTATATTAACGGATCAAATAAATACAATCCATTTCAAAAATAAAAAATACAAACACTATTTAAAACAGTCAGAATTAAACAACTTACAAATCTAAACATGCATTAAAGTGCTTCGAAAGACAAATATTGACAATTGACAATTTCCATTTCAAAAATAAAAAATACAGAAATAAAAAAAAACCTACAAATCTAAACATACGTCAAAGTGCTTCAAAAGACAAGAATTGATAATTGACAACATTAACTAGTTTTTCAGGAATTGTAAAATTTTTATAGACATTAATTGGCAAACGAAAAATATCAATCTCGGTAAGAACTGAATTCATTCGAGAAATAGACTGTTAATACCATAATTCGTTCGGTGATATATCACATCAAATAAATTGTGCGCTCTAAAAGCTCTTTGAGGAACCGATAATCCAATATTATTGAGTAGTTCAGGAGAATCAATACAAGAGTTAACAATCTTATAAAGTAGAACGAGGTCAAGATATATGCGTCTCACACACAATGGTAACAACCCCAAAGCATCGGCAGTATCATCATATACAGACCGCTCCTGCTGCATTCCCTGTTTAAAGGCAATGAAACTTAAAAACTTTCTTTGTACTCTTTCTACCTTTTCTTTGTATGTAAAATAATGAGGTGACCAAACTTGGGACGCATATTCTAAGATTGATCGAACTACAGAGCAGTATATCACTTTAAAACAGTCTACACTATTAAAATCTGTAAGCATTCTCTTCACAAACCCGAGCAACTTCAAACCCCTGTTCACAATATTATTAATATGTGTGTCGAAGCAAAGGGCCCGATCAAATGTAACACACAGATCCCTCACACATTCAACTCGTTTAATCATGTTATTATCAAAAGTTATCCAATCCAAAAACTTATAATAGAGCATTTATTAACATTGAGGTGCATAAAATTTAAGTTACACCGTTCAGAGAATCAAGCTAGATCCTGTTGAATGCCCTTGCAATCTTTGCTACTCCTGACAACCCGAAATATATTTAAATCATCTGCATAAAGAAGACATCTACTGAAAGTTATGATGTCCTCAATATCGTTAATAAAGCAGTTAAAAAGGAGCGGAGCGAGGTAAGCACCCAGAGGTAACACATATATCGGATGATTCACAGTTATTAATTTTTACTCGCCGTACTCTACCAGATAGGTAACTATTTATCCATTGTAGAAATGATCCGTGGATGCCCAAGCCTTCCAGCTTGTAAATAAGAAGTTAATGGTTAACATTGTCGAAAGCCTTGGAGAAGTCAGTGTAAATAGTCGAAAAATATTTAAAAAATATATAGTCTATGAAAGGATATACTTTCGTTATGCCAAAAAATTACTTTTGAGTAATAAGTTAACCAGAATTTTAGAATCGTGTGTGAGTTTATTACTTGTAGTATGAGGATCAATCACTTCAAAATCCTGGGATGAACTTGAGGACATAAATATTTCAGTAGACAACTTAAGTTCACAAAAAAGCGTCGAGAATGGATACGTACACTCGATGACAATATCGAATTACAACTGATAGTACACGCAAGAGGCGCACGGGAAAGGGGCGGAAGGGGCTGAATATTGTTCTTAGCAGGGTTCCTTATCACAGGTAGGCGCTTGTATTCATTATACAGCATTTTGAAAAAAAGACTTTTGGCCGCGTAAATTGTTCAAATACCTGAATGTTCATTGTATATTGTATTAGAGGAAATTTTTATTTTCATATTAAATAACACAGTCATGTATATCTACAAAAACTGTGGATGATCAATTTGCGTAATTTATCAAAATTATACCTCATATGCCAGCTTGTCTCATATTCCTAGAATCAAATCCACACCTAATTTTTTCAAATTTCTAAGGCGATTTATATTTTTGACACCGGCGATCAGTCAGAATCGCCATGGTATTAACAAACGTCTGAAAATATTTAGAAATATATGTTTCAAATTTTTAATAAGCTTACAGATGACAAGGGGGATTTCAAATATTTATGTGCCAACTGGAACGGTGGAAACATGTGATGTTTTATAGTTATTGAAAATAATTGGTTACAAGATACATTTAATACCCGCTAGAACTTCAAAATATTTATTGTAATGTTTCGAAAGTATACATAATATGGATATAAATCATCGAGGATCTATCATCGTGGAAAAAATAGAATGGTTACGTCAGTAATAAAAAACAATCAGAAATAAATGCTTGAATTGGTAGCACGCCTAAGTTTGATGTCATGTAGCTTTTAAATTTATTTATTAAAAATAGTTTATTACTAAATTAAAATTAAAGTTGTGTGAAAAACTTTTTTCTAAAATATGGTCAACGCTATACAGCATATTCTTTATATATATATATATATATATATATATATATATATATATATATATATATATATATATATATATATATATATATATATATAAATTTTCACATCAACTCCCTCCCCCCTAAAAGCATTTTTATCTCACTTAAGTTATCTTTGCAGTACCTTAACTTTCAAATATTTAGTGGCGATTTTTGATAATTTTTTTATCTTTTATTCCATTCTATAGTAATTATCAAATATTTATCCTTGAGTATTTTCAGGGGCCCTCTACATGATCCGATTGTTTAAAAGCTGTTAAAATTTCGATTTGGTTGAAAATTCTCACATTTAAATCAGGAAAGATCTTTTCTTGATTTTTTGTACTGATTTTCAAATTTCAATCGTATTTTTACCAGCTTAATTTTCATAAAAGTCGATACGTAAGTAATCAAATCTATAGAAAATTTTTCGAAGAATTCGATGAAATGAGTCTAATCGCTCATTTATGGCGGTAAAATTCGAAAATGTTAAAACTACTACAATTTGAAGTGGACTAAAATAGACACATTTTTGGACTTAAAAAAACTTGCATTTATCATTAATTAGGACTGGGAATTGATAATTGGAGGAGGAGAAGTCGAATATATTAAAAAATGATCAGTCTTTGATTCGATACAACAACTATGTTTTCAGTAGTATATGGAAACCTGTAAAGTAAGCAATTTGATAAATATTTGAATAATTAATGATCTACAACAAGAATAATTATTTACCAATCATAGGAATTATCAGTAAAATTTTATGTATTTATTAATCAACGTTGTATTTTCTATGAGTTAAAATGAAAAATTTGTTTAGATTAAAGATTTAAATCGTTGATATCGAGTAAATTTAATCTTAGATTAAATCATGGATCGAAAGAATAAAATAAATTATATATTTGATATGAATAACGAAATAAATCGTAATGTTAAATTATAAAAATAATAAAATATGAAAATTCAAAAAATTAAACATATGTTCATTATCAAATCTTTGATATTAAGTATAAATAATTGTCAAGAACTAGTCAGAAATGAAATGAACATGATCAGATACAATTTTCATACATTTAATTTTTTTAGACTGGGTTGAAAGTTTTTACATTACAGTCCTGGAGACCTTTGACGTCTGTCATAATTTGTTTTCGCAAATGGAAAATTTTTACTTCATTGAAATTTTTTCTGGCTTAAGACAGAAGTGAGTTGACATTAAGAATTGCTTCTGCAAACTTAACGTTGGGGCTAGCACGGTATGCTAATCTTTTAAAGCATGCACCAAGTCCATCACATGCGCATTTGTCATGCGCTGAGGTCAAAAAGCACCTCTCAGCATGAACTCCAAAGTCTTTTTTGTAATTTTTAAGGCTGTTTTAACATTTCCGAATTTTATCGCCATAAGTGACGTCATCAAGCCGCAAAACCCACTTCATCTGATTCCTCGAAAAATGTTCTATAGATTTGAGTACTTACGTGTCGATTTTTAGAAAAATTAAGCTTATAAGAATACGATTAAAACGCAAGAAATCATTAAAAAAATAAAAAACACCTTTCTTGATTCAAATTTAAAAATTTTCAATCTAATCGAGTTTTTAACGGCTTTTAGACATTCGGACTCCGTAGAACACCCTCGAAAATACTCGAGGATAAATACTTAATTATTACAGAATGGAATACAAGACGGGAACGAAGTTGCCTCTATTTGAAATCTGTATGTGAGGAAATGAAGGTAAAAATTCAAATTTCCAATTTTACATCTGAAAAAAATACTCTTCAAAAAAAAAGAGTACAATTTATACGTTTTTTTGACCACAAATCGGATGGTATTAAAAAAATAATGTTGAAAAATTTTATAAGCACTTTTACGATTTTCTCATGACGAGTCTCAGTGTTTACCTTATTTTCTTTTAACTAAAAACAAAAAAACCTTTAATCATGTTGGAGGCGGGGGTGATTAAGTTGAAAAATGATATGATATATATATATATATATATATATATATATATATATATATATATATATATATATATATATATATATATATATATATATATATATATCAGGGGCGGATCCAGCCTCTCTCTTTGGGGGGGGGTGATATCACAAAAGTACAGTATGACAAGAAAAACAAGTTGTCAACGGGGGGGGGGGGGGAGTGCAAGCAGCATACTCATTCCTAATATAAAAGGCAGAATGGCTTCTATTTTCCTCAAAGCTTTCGGGAGGGGGGGGGGCGATCGCCAGCATACAGACTCCTATACTCTATTCAAGAACTAGAGAGAGTAATAAAACTGTTACCGAAACCTCTAACGTACCTGCTCCAGTGCCGCAGGTAACTGAGAACTGCCGTAAATCTAATTATATTTCATTATATTTAAATATATTTTATAAATTTACTGCAATATAGAATTTCTGATAGTTTAATTTAATTTCTGTCAGTGAGCAAAGTACAACTTCCAGTTCTTTCTTAGTGATTTATCTTGTTTGCGCTTGTTTTTATATATTATTTGAGATTAGTGAGATACCCAAAGGATATGGCTTTCACCTCTATATTTATTCCAAAATCGTTAAACCAGGGCATTTTTTCCTCAACGAAAAACTTATTACGATGAATGTTTATGATGCCTTAAGATATCAATATCTAGATAATAATGTTAAAAGCTCTGTTGAGATATGTTCCACAATGACAGGAGTTGGAAAATCTACTATGTACCGAATACTGAAGGAGAAAAAACGACTGGAATTGTTATTACTCCCAAGCCACATTCGATCACAGGCAAACGAAAAACCTCGTTGGAAAAAGAGATGAAAACTGCAATTAAAGCGGTTGTATATACATTTTATTATGAGAAGCAGATCCCAACCATCTACAACTAACTAAAATCATTGAAGATCGCGATTTACCTGAAATTAAAAGAACTGACCTCTGCAAATTGCTCGGAGAACTTAATTTTTCCTGGGAAAAACCAGATAGAAAATCTGTTCTTATAAATCGTCCGGAAACTGTCCGTTGGAGACGTAAATATCTCTCTCAAGTAAAAGATAGAGTTGCTAGAAATAACACAATTAATAAAATTAGTAATTTAACTAAATTTTTGAAAGATTTTTTTTTGAATAAAGTTACTGCGGAAAATTGGGAAAAATCCATATAATAAAAAAATTAAAAAAATGTGAGAACTCGATCTCATAATCGGTGAGATAGAGGAACCAATTATAATTAATTTTAGCGAAGATAGTTTCACTGACTTTGATTAGGAATTAGATACGTAATGTTTACTAGTGTAAACACAATTTATTATTTAAATTTTTGTTTTTGTTGTATTTTATTGTTTAATGTTGTTTATATGATTTTTTTATTTTTTTATATATTTTTTATTTTAGTGTGTCCCACTCTTTAATTTTATATATATTTAATTCTAATTACCCGTAAGTTTTTTATTATTTTATTATTGTGTTTGTGTCTTTTTCTTAAGCGTGTAGAATTAACATGTTTATCTTATTTTTGTGGGGCTATCGTATTTCCATATATAAAAGTAAATTAAATTAAGATATCAGTACAATAGAAATAAAAATAAGTAGGTCTAATTTTAATTACAACATAAAAAAAAGTAATTACATTTGAATCCCTTTTTATTGTTTAATTTTAATTCTGCAAATGGTTTAAGAAATAAATAAAGTGAAACGTCAAATACCCAAAAAATGTTTTTAATTAGTAATAAAATGACCGATAGCCCCAAAAATATTTTATTATTGTATGGACGAATTTATTTTTTTATATACGTTTAACTTTTTGTATTTTTGACAATGGATATTTTGTAAGTATTTAAATTATATCTTGGAATTTTTTGAGAGAATAATCCTACGTTTTAGTCTATTATTATAGACCAGTATTTTTGATTATAAAATTTCTATCCCATTCCTATGAAAAATATATGTGTCTAACAAATTTTGTTAAAAACACCGGACTAAAGAACACAGGTAGTTTGCGAAGAGAAAAAGGGTAAAAAATGATTTATTACTCTCTCTAGTTCTTGAATAAACTATAGTATAAGAGGAAAAATCGGGTCCATTTTCTTAAACTCAAAGCTCTTGGGGGGGGGGCGATCGCCCCCACCGCCCCCCCTGGATCCGCGCCTGTATGTATATATATATATATATATATATATATATATATATATATATATATATATATATATATATATATATACAGATCGGTTTATAACGTTCTACGCCGTCTTCCAATACCCAAAAGCCAGCAATCTCGGTCCATCCACTGATCATCATCTATTTTGTTGTAAACGACCCCGTGTCGAAGCAATCGGTTCGTCACAATCTAATTTTAGACCCTAAAAAAGGTGTTTCGTCCTAGCTACCGACGGTAGACTCAGTGGTTCCGTCGGAGCTTTCCCCAGACACCTTTGATACACTTTCTACATCTGCATACTCATATTTAAACCTTTCTGGGTCGGAACCTATAAACCAGATTCTGAGTGTACCGCCATCTGCGACATCACCCCGCCAAGGCAAATACTTTGTATGCAGACGAGATCGTTAGATCCCGCATATATCAAAAGTGTTTCCTGATGAAACTGCAGATGCGGACGCTTTTGGGGTTTTACAGGCTCATTGCTATAACCCAGCAATCCAGGCAACCCTTGCTGCCTTAGGTCCTGTCACAGTCGCCATGTTGTAAACGAGACCGCACCCGTGTTGAAGCGATCGGTTCGTCACAATCTAATTTTAGACCCTAAAAGAGGTGTTTCGTCCTAGCTACCGACGGTGGATTCATCAGTGGGTCCGTCGGAGCTTTCCCCAGACACCTTTGATACACTTTCTACATCTGCATACTCATATTTAAACCTTTCTGCGTCGGAACCTATAAACCAGATTCTGAGTGTGCCGCCATCTGCGACAATATATATATATATATATATATATATATATATATATATATATATATATATATATATATATATATATATTGTCTACTTCTACCTCGAGCTTAGATAATTTGACAATGTGTCATCAAAGTTTATATCATTTGCCGTCAGCCATGAAATAATTTGAGTTTTGAAAGTGATGTGGATGGATGCTGTTCTGTAAAAATACTATCAGGTGGTGCACTTTCTATTACTATCAGGTTTTTATTTTTGACTCATATTGTAAAAAATTCGCTGTTTATGTCACTATAGTAATCTAAAGTCATACTTTCTGCGTAAACAAAACCTCTCACAGAGTCACCATAGATAATTACAAATCGTTTACCGTCATATCTCTTGAAGAAGCAATGCTTTTTTATATATGTAATTCTCCTTTCAGGCAGATAATATGAAAAATATATATACAAACAGTTTATTTCCTGCAAATATCGCTCTGGTCCTCTCTCCATACGCGTTTCGATCACCTCATGATCTTTTCAGTGGAGCTGTATCGGACCGAGAGCAACATTAGCAGGAAATAACTGATATATGAACCATAAATTTCAAGGTATGTCGTACATATATAACAAACTATTTAAATGCGGCAGAAAGATTTCTTTATTTCTTACTGAAATTTTGATTTTTTAAAAATTTCACGTTACTCCGATGATTCATAGATGTCGTTCGACTGGCGATATTTTTTAGTCTGACATCGAAGTTGGTAGATGGCAGGTGCAATATCCTGCTGACATACCTTGAAATTTATGGTTCATATATCAGTTATTTCCTGCTAATATTGCTCTCGGTCCGATACAGCTCCACTGACGAGATCATGAGGTGATCGAAACCCGTATGAAGATAGGACCAGAGCGATATTTGCAGGAAATAAACTGTTTGTATATATATTTTTCATATTCTCTACCTGAAAGGAGAATTACATATATAACAAACTATTTAAATACGTGAGAAAGATTTCTTTATTTCTTACTGAAATTTTGATTTTTTAAAAAGCAATGCTTATTTAATGCTCTTATATTATCATCCTTTTTGTATTTGAATCCCAGGTCCTTAAGCAGAATACTTAAAGATGATTTTTTTGAGAGTAACATGCATTTTCTAAAAATAGAAACGACATTAATATTGTTAAATATAACTCTTTTCTTTTTGTAGATTAAAGATATTATACTCTTACTTTATTTGTACATATTATAGAATATATTTCCTACTTCCATTTTGCTCCTTAGGTAGCATCTATGAATTTGTCTTTTCGACGAATTTTATTTTTTTCAGAAGAGGATATAATTGGATTACTTCCTTTCCTTTTTCTAATGGCATATAAAGTTTTCCTTGAAATTTTAAGAGTAATGATTACTTTCTCGAAATAGCGATATCTAATTGAAATTATTTTTTTCTAAAAATAGTTTTCTCTCTTAAATAGATGAACAAGGATCCACTATTCTGTGTTCCAACTCAAAATACTCGCACAAATGAGGCACAAGCTGTTATGTTTGCCTCCTAAAATTTTCACCACCCATTATCCAAAAGGACAAATCGAATCTCGATACTTTCTTCTAAATTTTAATGACCAATTTTTATAATTGAGCAAAATATCCCGAAAAACGTTTTAAAATCATGCACGAAGTGATGGGATTTTAGACACTAGCGACAGGTTTGAAGCGTAGAAGTGTTTGTGTATTTAGATGTATAAACATATAACTGTAATAAACTACTATTTTAAATTCACTTAAATTCCATAAATTTGTCAAAAATACAATATAAGTAATACTTGAATGATGGCTAACATAAAATAATGTGTGGACTAAAAAGTCAAAACAACATTTGTAGTCATTCAACAATATGACTCGTTGTCTCTTTGTATTTTGCTTTACTCCTAATATGAGATTCTTCGCGACGTATATCTTGGATAAAAAGAAGTACGTTTTATAAGCGGTCCTTTTTTTATTCGGAAATTATCAAAGATGAACATGTCTTAAAATTATCTTTGATATGCTCGTAGATGTCACTTAACCAACTATAGTTTATTTGATTTACGTTTTATTGTCTGGACAAACCCTAAAGTTGACAGAACCCTGTAACATTTGCATCGCTATGATGGACATTTTTTAAAGGAAAGCTGAAATAAAATAAAAATTAAGTTTTAACGTCTACAAAATTTAGCAATGGTCATATTATAATTAATTTATTTTACAAATAATTTTTTATTTAAGATTAATCTCTAACAAGATATTTTATTTGAATATTTACATTATATAAGGAAGTCTTAACAGGATAATAATATGCTACTTTAAAAAATAACTAATTTAAAAAGAACCTTGCAAAAATAAATTAGAGAGGGCTCGACTTCATAATTGTCTAGACAAGAAAAAATTTGTAAGATCCTACTGAAAGATATACTCCGCAGGGTGGAGACCATTTATCTGCACCCACCCCTGAATGATGCCTATCTCTCCTTAAATCTTGTTTCAGTCTGGCTTAAAACAATTGAAAACCGATAGTGGCGTTGAATGATTCTGCCAAACCTTAGACGTAGACGTTCAAAAATTTGGAAACACTAAAGTAATTTTAATAAAATATAAAGTTATGCTCTATTACACTTAAATCCTAAACAAGCTTTATACTAACATTTAGTACAAATAAAAAAAATAATACGTTTTTTGTTAAATTTTGGCTTCATCAAAATGGCCACCCTTATTCTTAATTATTTTTCAAGTTCATCCCGTACTAACTCAATAGGAGAAAGATCTGGCGATTGTAATGGCCATTTCATAACTTGCAGAAATTTTTCGTTTCGTTTTTGCTCTAGGAATCCCTGACATAATTTAGATGAATGTTTAGGGTCATTGTCTTGTTGAAAAAGAAAACTTTGGCCAATTAGATTCATTCTAGAGGATACCGCATTTTCTTGAAATATTTTCAGATAACCCTCTTTATTCAGTTTTCCGTCAATTTTGATCATATGGCCGGGGGTATTATTACCAAAGCATCCCCAAATTATCATGCTACCACCACCATGCTCAACAGTCTGCACAGTACACGCTTCTGAAGCCCTTTCGTCTTTTGATGGGCGCACAAAAACACGTCTATTAGATCCAAAAATCTGAAATATTGGCTTATCCGTTCAAAAGACTTTTTCTCAGTCTTCTTCTGTCCAGTTTTTATGTGTTTTAGTCTATTCCAATCTATTTTTTACGAATATTAGTTAATCTCATTTTTTTGGCTGCTACGCATCCTCTCAGCCCAGCAAACAGGAAACGTTTTTTTTATAGTTGTTATTGAAACTGGCTTATCTTTCTGCGTTGTTGTAGATTTGGGATGTCCAGAGTATAATGTACTCCTTTACATCAGATGCTGACATTTTCTACAATATGACGTATAGAATATCCTTGTTTGCTCAAGGTATAGATGGCATAATTTTGTTCATTATTGTTATAAGAACGGTCGTAAAAATAGTAAACTCCCGGAACATGTTTATTTATAGATTTATTACAGGATTTTTTTATGTCGGAGGCTATTTCCAAACTTTTGAATATATATATATATATATATATATATATATATATATATATATATATATATATATATATATATATATATATATAATAATAATAATAATAATTCGCAACGTGACTAGCTATTATTATTTAAATTTAAGGAACAGGGAACTAGGCAAGTTTTTTGTTATCGATTTCATGAGCTGTCCCCCATTTTATTTCATTCACATGAAGACGTCAGATCCCGTAATGCATGTGTTGGGTTTGCGTGAAATCTTATCAATTAATCCCTATTTTCCGGTTATTTTCTTGTCAAGCAAGGTGAAAGAGATTCCCATTTCTTATAAGGTTCAGCTGGAATATATAAAGTTTTTGCTTCAAGTACTTGCTAAAACAGATCTATTCTGTCCCTCAGAGCCTTTATGATCTTCAATCTTTGGCATCTTCCCAATAGGAACGACTTGATCTTTTATTATATTACCTAATTCATTGTTTTGTTTGGATGGAGTGCTGGCCTGATCTCCAAGCCGGGCTGAGGGCTTTTATGCGTTTCGCACCATAACACTTATATCCGTTTGCATCCCATCGTTTCTAGTAATAATACTTCCTACGTATGTAAACTCTTTGTTGGTTTGCATCGACTAAGTTGATATTGATACTCAGCCGAAACGATTGGCCTCATCATAACGTTTCTGCTCTTATTCGGCCCTTCTCTAAAAACTTTGGTCGATAAAGCAGATATCATCTGTATATTTTAGGTCGATCAGATGAGTTCTAAAAGTCTATTGCATACCAGAAATCAGTCAAACGTCGTCCAGAAAATTACCTTCATACCAAAAATTTATACTAATTCCGACAATCCCCAGATACTAATTTGGAACTGAATCCTCCTAGGTACTGTGGATTCCTCTTTGAGTGAAAAGTAACAACCAAACTTAATTCACATTAAATATATAATGAAATAAATATTATTGTTAACTCAGTGAACTCAGCTATCCTTACTTGTTTTCTTTTTTAATGGTTCCTTTACTTAACTATCTATTTCTTTATCTTCTGCCAAGACAATTTTCTACGCCAATGGAATTTTAAAAATTTATAACAAGCGTGACCGAAGCAAAAAGGCCCGACGGGGGGCAACTTTCAAAAACAAATAAAACATGTTTACTAATGACAGGTCCGTATATTTATACAAAGGGATATATAACACCATCGGGGATAAGCTGATTACCATTGTAATGGGCAGGCCCTTTTTTTCTGAAATTTGGCAAGTAATGCAGGGAGCTGCCTGGTGCGTTCGGGTTTAGTCCAGGAGCGATTGGAAATTTTGGCAAAGCTGAAAAATATAGTATTATAGGAAATAATATCACTCCCTTCAAAAATTGTTATTAATGTTAAAATCTGGTGACTCTCTAAAATTAATAGTATTTGTTATATCTGATCTTAGGAAAAAGTTCACTAGATAACAAGAAACACATTTCTTCTTCATCTTCTTCTTCTAGGTAGAACCAAGTTCTGTTATCTACACAATGCCTCATCGATCCTCGTTTGAGGTCGAAATCCAGCTGTCTCTCCATCTTTTTGGGGGCCGTCCAGGCCGTTTGGTGTTTGATTTCTCTCTCATCACGGTTTTTGCTAGTCTGTCATCGTCCTTGCGTTCCACGTGATCTCCCCACTACCTACGACGGTTTCGAACCCACTTTACAACATCTCCCACTCCGCTGTCCTCGCGTATTTTTGCGTTTCTTATTCTATCTCTTAAACTTGTTCCCGTGATCATTCTCAGCGTTTTCATTTCTGTGGTTCTCATAATTTGTTTTGTCTTTGTTGCTTCATTTCTTGTTTCTGCGCCGTAGGTCAGTATCGGTCTTACACAGACCTTGTAAATTCTTGCTTTACTCTCAACCGTCATATGTTTATTGTTCCAGATTATGTCTCTTAGTTGGCCTGATATCATGGCCGCTTTGTTGGCTTGTGTGCGTACTTCTTCCGTTACTGTCCTGTTACTTGTTATATTTAAACTTCCCAACCTGTTCGATATGTTTGTCATCAACCATTAGTTTGCGCCTTACCGGTTCTTTTGCTATTACCATTGCTTTGGTTTTATCCACAGATATCTTCATATTATACTGTTTGGCTGTTCGATTGAGATGGAAAAGCATTCTTTGTAAGTTGTCCTCGCTATCTGCTGTCAAGGCAACATCGTCTGCTAAGCATATAATCTGAACGGTGTTGTGTCCCATTGGGTACCCAATATTTGTGCTTTTTACCTCATCAATGATTTCGTCCATGATTACGTTGAAAAGTGTTGGAGTTAGGCTATCACCCTGTCTTATTCCTATGGATAGTGGGATTTCCTCTGTTAAAGTGTTATTTGTTTTAATTACAATGGTGTTTTTGAAATTCACTTCGTATATTGTGCGTATGATTGTTTCGTCTACTTGTTTTCTTCGCAGTAATTCTGTTATGTGTTCCAGTTTGACTCGGTCGAACGCTTGTGTAAAGTCCACAAAACAAATGAACAGCGGTTTATCGTATTCGATAGATTTTTCAACCAGCTGTCTGATAATAAATATACCGTCGATAGTAGAGCGGTTATTCCGGAAGCCCTGCTGTTCTTCGCACGCCCATAATCCCGTATATTAAAGATACTTCAAAGAAAATAAGACACATTGTCAGCAGCTACAACATAAAATCAGCCCTGGAGTCAGGAGATGCACACAAAGCACAACTTAAAACCACCGATAAAACAGAATGCTTATTCACAAAGTTCCATATGATGCACTGAAATGCATATTGGAGAAATGGAACGTACACTAGAAGTTAGAATTAAGAAACATTCATACACATGCTATTGCTAATCACATATAGGACAAACAACACCATATAAAATAGTCTGAAGCTGGTCTTATAAATACTACCCTTTGTATTTTAATTTTTCTATTTCGATATAAAGACATTTATTGAGAACTGTATGGAAAAATGCTTATATTTATTACCCGTAAAAGTGATAAGCAAATTTTCTCAGATAGTGTGCATCTTACTGCATCAGTTTTAAAGATAGCACAGCTAAGTAAGTGAATATTAATTATTCAAATGTGTAACTCTTGCATTACATCGACTTAACATCAACGCTTATTTCATTCGTATGAATTTTAGTTGGTAGAAACAAAGATTGTGATGCTAAAAACAAGCATTTGTTGTTCAATTAAAAAATGATGGATTGAGCGTACCGGAATCCATATAAGTTGACAGAAAACTCCGAGAAGACCAAAATTTTGAAAAGGAATAGATTTAGAGAATTAGCGAAACCAGACCTTTTTTAAATTGTCCCCAATTTATGAAGCAAGTATTAAAATAAAATGTCATGTACATGTCAAAAAGAAAACAAGGAAAGAATATTGAAATTTACTTTTAATAAATTGGACAAAAATATTGTTTTGTAAAAAGAGTACTTTGGACTGATGAGACCTATGTAGTATGTACGTATGTGCGTAGAATTGGGATCTGGTAGATCTATTGTGCCCCCTACTGCTGCCAAGTTGTAAGACTTACCTTATCTGCTAGAGCAGGTCCTCCAATCCTATTTCCCTCAGGAACCTTAGGATGTTGGACCGCTTCACGGTGGGTAGCTCCCCTTCTTCGATTTGGTGTGTTCCCTAGAACCGCATCCTAGGGTTTTCTAGAGCACTGCACTCTGAAAGGATATGAATAGAAGTTTCGTCCTGCTCCTCACAGAATCTGCACTCTTTTCCTTCTACCAGTCCGAGTTTCTTGAGGTGTCCCTTCAGGTGGCAATGCCCCGTCAGGACCCTTGTCAGAATTTTGAGTTGGTTTTTACTTAAGGTTATTTATTCTTTGAGTCTCTTCTGATCGTAGTTTCCAAGAAGTATCTTCGCTTGTCTCAATCCTGCAGCTTCGTCTAATAATTGGATCGTTGCTTTTGCGACTCAACTTTGTCCGTTTTATGACCTCATCTCTCATCATCCTGTAAATTGCCATTTTCACCATATTCTCTAGAAGTATATGTAGATGTAGGAGGTTTAGGATTACTTCCATGACGGCCGTTGGGCAGGTTTTCATTGCCCCGGTTATACATGCACAAGCCAATCTGAACTTTTGAAAAGTTAGCTCTCGTATTAACCAGACTGCTCCAGATCACTACCCTATATGTGACGCATGGTCTCACTATTGCAGTGTACATCCCTTGCAGGATTTTAAGGTTTATACCCCATCTTTTTCCCGTAAAGTTTCTACAGACCATCAAGGCTTTTGTGGCCTTGTTGATTACTATGAGGCCTAGATTAATTTATTTGTAAATAAGGAAAAATATTGTGTTTATCGTCCGCCCAATAGTAGCCTCAAACTATGTTATAGATCCCATACCAATGTCACCGAAAGAAGCTTCCTTTTTTTAAATTAAAGGTATAACGGATCAATTTCTCTGCTAAAACATCCTTCAGAATGTGATAGAACCTTGAGCTTGATAATTCCTCCCAGTTACATACAAGTTTATGCACGTTAATGACTCGATACAAACATCAAAACTTGTTAAGATATATATAACAATAAGGCCTAAAGACCAGACCTTGACTCTTTGAATACGTATAAAAGAGGATCTGCAAAATAATAACACTAGTTTACAGTACATCTGTTGCCGAAGAAATTTTAGCTGTTGTTGATTACATATGATATCCTAATTTCAAATATATGAGTAGAATTTTTTTATCAGCTCTAGTTTCTGAGATTCAGCTATGTAGGTATAAAACAGAAAAAAACTGTATTTTATTTAAGACTAGCGAGATGTTACAATATTCTTCCTTTAACTTTATACTGTGGGCAATAGGTACCCCAGCGTATTTATTTCCATTATGTAATAGAATACATTTTAGGCCACGTTTTGAGCTGTCAATGAATAAAAGCCAGTCGTTTGGTTCGTATTGTTTCAAGCCCATTTTTATCAACAAATTTTTAATGTCTGAACAAAAGGTAATAAAAAGTTATTTTAGTATTTGAGGAAATTAAATTTTTTTCTTTCAGTCTTGATGCCAACAAATCTGAAGCTTGTTTAGAAAGATTTAAATCTCTTACAAGATTATCTAACTCATTTTGGGAAAAGCATTTTGGTTCATTTGATATACCTTCAATATCAGCATCATTTTGTGATGAGCTTGGTCCTTCCTTATCTTGTTCTAAGGGTTCAGATATATTTTTAGGCACTGAAAAGTCAGGTGAATGGTACACTGGACGCTGAACACAACTAGTACTTGGGTACTGCCATTTAGCTCGATTTTTAGTGTTTAGATCGTTTACATTCACGCTACAAAAGTAACAGTCTTCGAGATGATTTTGTGGTTCTCGCCAAATAGTTGGTGTTCCAAATTTAAAGGCATTTCTTTCACCACTTTTCCATAATCTTAAATATTCCACACACGATTTACAAACACAATTAGGAGCCCAAGACTTTTCATTTTTATCTATGAGCATCCCAAAATACTCAAAATAGGTATTTCTCACCAACTCTGATATAACTTTTCTACAATTGTTAAACACATATTCTCCGCATATATAGCAAAAATGACTTGGATTGTTTAAACGACGTCTTCTTGAACTACTCATGATGCAAAAACTTCAGATACTAATCTTAACACAAAAAATAAATAACTCGAGCTGCACAAGAATTTTTGAGGTTAGATTTAACAAAAACAGGTAATAAGTGAATATTATTAACCACAAAATTCACGGCAACAGACAAAAAGTTAAATTTCGTAAACTAGTGTAATCTATTGAATTTGTTGCTGCATATTTAAGAAGTTTAGTCCTCCGTTTCAAATAACTGTCAAGGGCTTGTGGGATTATTAGCTTCCAAGCTAAGGACTGTGATAAAGAATAAGAGTTACCCAACAAAATATTAGTTGTTTATTATAATTTTTTTTTTCATTAATTTTGTTACAATGTGCTATCTATATGACCACGACTCAGGGGCGGATCCAGCCTCTCTCTTTGGGCGGTGATATCATAAAAGTACATTATGGCAAGCGCAAGCAAGTTGTTGACGGGGGAGGAGACGCCAACAAAATTCCCATTTCTAGTGGGAAAGGCATGGTCGGGTCTATTTTCTGAATTCAAAACTCTTGGGGGGTGGGGCAATCGAAAGAAAAAACAAGTTGTCGACTGAGGGGGAGATGCCAACAGCATACACATTCCTAGTGTAAGAGGCAAAATCGGGTCTATTTTCCTGAACTCGAAGCTTTTGGAGAGAGGGTTGTCGCAAGAGAAAACAAGTTGTCGACGGGGAGGGGGGGGTTGTAGCCAGCAGCATCGGGTTTATTTTCCTGAACTCAAAGCTCTTGGGGGGTGGGCGCCTGCTACGGCTGTACATAGGATTAAACATAAAAGGAAGGAAATTTGTAGATACATCTTAGATTAAAAATAATAATAAAATCTTCCCAAACCCAGTATTGAGATAAAGATATTGATGTTGCCTTCAATATATATCTTTTACCAGATCACCTGCGTAGAATTTGGGTTAATGGATTTTAAAAAATGGTGGTGTTTTGAAAAATTCAATATCGCGGATAAAATGTGGCGGCTGTAAGTCGACATCTCACGTTAAATTTGAGAAACGGTTTAATGTAATTGCTATAATCCTTAAAATATACCTTTTAATTAGGTTTAAAATAATTGCGGGGATCACTTTGAAAACCAGTTACATTTTTTTGAAAAAATTGCTTATTTAGAAATTAAACCTTGTGAAATTTGGCATTTGAAGACGAGAAGGTGCAAGAAAATATTTATAGTTACAATTTATTTAAAGGCACTGACAAAAAAAAATTAACTTGCCAATAGAATGTTTATTTTTCCTGGTAAATTTATTTAAAGTTAAAATTGGACTATGACAAAACCGTTAAAAACGACATTTGCTCTCGAACTATACCGAGAATTGGCGTGATGCCTTCGAACTGATAGATCGCTATCTTTTTACCTCCTTTTAAGAGCTTTGTTTGGGATCATAGACAGACGAAAACTTCCGGTTTTGTAAAATGTCAGACTACAAATCGATTTATGTCATTCTATTGTCGAAGAAGTTAATATGTTGGATTTTTGGTGATTTAATGGACTAGGAATGCTTTTTGGTAAATCAGTAAAGTTAAAATTATACCGACTTTGTTAGTTTTATTTATTATTAAAAAGGAGAATATTTGCATATTTAGGAAATTAGTAAACATAAGTCTAAATTTTCCACAGTAATTTTCTAGAAAAGTTTCAGATTATTCTATTACGCTTACTTCGAGTTATCTGGTTTGAAACATGCATTAAAAATCCAATACGCCTTTCCTTAATACTGAAACAACTCAAAAGGAACAGACAATTTTAAATTAGAAGTTTTGGGGTTCTCGTAGTAAACAAAAGGGCGTTGCATGCGAAAAAATAATTTCAATTCAGTTAATTTTACCCCTGAGTCCCATTCATTAGAACAATACATACGATGTCCGGTGCTTGCCCACAATGTTTTGATTAGCTCTCTGTACCAGAATGAAACCGCGCGTCAGTTTATAGGAAATGTATTTAATTAAAAATCACTTTGCACTTGCAAAGGGTAACGTTTCATTATAACAAAAATGATTTTAACTTTTTGACTTTTTGTAGCATTTCCAATATATTTACAAAATACCAAGTTAGGTAGTACTGTATCAAGGCATAATTACATGGAGATTTAGCAAAATGAATATTTTACTAACTTGAAGTACTTAAATTGTAACGATTTTAGTAAATGTAAATAAGTCATAAAAGTGCTTATAGCATCTTATCATTTTTGTGAAGGCTAGACGGTCGTAGTTTTAGTACCAGTAATGAAAACCGTAATAGAGAGCGCTACCCAGTTTTGTGAGTTTAAAAACTAAGAAAAACTTACCGAATTCTTGGGAAAGTGTTTAAAACCAAGCATAAGTACCTAATGTGGCCGAAAATATTAATTTATTTTTAATACAACTAGTAGTTTAAAAATCATAAATTTTAAATTCCGTTTCAAATTTCCTGACAAAACGCCAATACTAGAGCTTTCGTAGACAAGGATGAATAAATCCTTTGTTGACATACGCACGGTCTTCAAAATGCCCCTCTATGGCTGCAATGACTTCTTCATTTCATGAAAAAACCCTTTCCCGCAGAAATCTTTTAATATATGGAAACAGATGGAAGTCAGAAAAAGCTAAACCTGGTGAAAAGGGTGGATGTTCAACAAAATTTGTAAGCAGATGCTTACAACACAGTCTTTTCTCTTTCCTCCCAAATTTTTACCTCCAGCTAGTCTAGAAGCTTGAAATAATATTCTTCTGTTATTGTTTTACCGGTTTGCAAGTACCCAATTAACAGTATTTCTTTTGCATCCCAAGAAACTGATGCCGTAATCTTTTTGGATGAATTTGACACCTTGGCATGCTTCGGAGCCGAACCATTAGGTTCTGTCTACTCTGCACTTTTGGTCGAAGTTCAGTATCAAAGTGGTGGATCCAAGTCTCATCCATAGTTATAAATCGACGCAAAAAATCAATTTTTGATCCAAAGTTAACAAATGCATCACCTACATTGTCAATAGCTTTCTCAACCCTAATTCATTCTCCAAAATATGAAACTCCCGTTTATTTGAGATGTCCACAGCTTCAGCAATTTCATACATAGTCATGCGCTTATTATCTAAAACCATATCATGTATAGAATCAATAATTTCTTCATTGGTAGCAGTTTTTGGACGTACACTGCGTGCTTCATCACTGATGTCTGTACGATCACTTTTAAAATCAGCAAACCAACTAAATTATGTCTTATGAATCAGCATTGTTTCCTAATAACATTTACCATATCGGGATGAATTTCACCTCCCATTTTTTTTTTAAATATTTTATTACTACTACTACTTGACGTTTCATAAGTGTTCATAAGAAGGATGAAATGTTTGTTTGAAGGTCATAGACAACAATGTTTCTTGCGAAGTAGTAGATATCTGTTGGACTTCCGTTGTCTTTATTTTTGTTGAATATCACGACGTTTCGGCTAGTAGTTATCTCTAGCCGTTTTCAAGTGAAACTAAATAAATCCCTTAGCTACATAACTATTTATACTAAAAGTAAATGCAGTGGAGTGTGGCTGAGATGAGTGCTGTCACACGAGCTAAGGCAAAGTCCCATTTATGCTGCATTTAGTTTTAGTTTACAATCATTAAGAAGTGGTTTCCACACTTCTCTTATATCTAATGATGGTTCTGATGTATAATCGTGGCTTCTTTGAATTTTCCTTTTTCCAATGTTCTCGGTGTAGGATTTTAGCTTCAGACCATTTTATGTGGTGTCCATGAATCCAGACATGATTAGTGGCACCAGTTTTTTCTGTTTCTCCTCGAGATGTGCATTTTTGGTGTTCTTTGATCCTTACGTCAAGAGGTCTCTTTGTTTCACCAACGTATGAGTTGCCACATTCACATGATATCTGATATACACAGTTATTCATGTCCCTTTGAGTTGTTGGTTTGACCCTACTGAGCCGACTTCTCAGAGAGTTATTTGAATTGATAACAACGTTGATTTTATATCGTTTTCCTATCCTTCTAACTTTTTCTGAAATGCCTTTAACACAGGCGCGGATCCAAGGGGGGGGCGGTGGGGGCGATCGCCCCCCCCCCCCCAAGAGCTTGGAGTTCAGGAAAATAGACCCGATTTTGCCTATTATACTATAGTTTATTCAAGAACTAGGGAGAGTTTTTCATTTTTTACCTTTTTTTTCTTCGCAAATTACCTATATTCTTTAGTCCGGTGTCTTTGCCAAAATCTATTAGACAAACATATTTTTCATAGGAATGGGTTAGAAATTTTATAATCAAAAATACTGGTCTATAATAATGGACTATTAGGGTTGGATAGCAATAGATATTTGGATGTGTGAAGTGTTAAAAACGATTTTAATCCTTGTCATAGGCATCGGAAGGCATCAAAAGGAGGTCTATTTTATCACTAAATATTTATGGCATAGAGTATTATTTCAATAATAAAATAATATTATAAAAACTTTTTATTTTAAGTTTATTTCTTATGATTTTTTAATAATTCACATATATTAGAAAATATAGATAATTTTGACATATTTAACACAAATCACAACTGTAGTTTTATTATTTTTAATTTTGGCATAGAAACCGTTTTAGGCACATTCAGACTAAAACGTAGCCTTTTTCTCTAAAAAAATTCTAAGTTATAATTTAAATACTTACGAAATACCCATTATCAAAAATAGAAGAAGTTAAACATATATATAAGAAAAAATAAATTCGTCAATATAATAATAAAATTTTTTTGGGGCTATTGGCCATTTTATTATTAATTAAAAACATTTTTGGGATATTTTACGTTCCAGTTTATTTATTTCTTAAACCATCTGTAGAATTACAATTAAACCCTAAAAAGGGATTTAAATGTCATTAATTTTTATATGTTACACAAAATTTAAATAATAAATTATGTTAACGCTGGTAAACATTACGTGTCTTATTCGTCATCAAAGTCAGTGAAGCTATCTTCGCTCAAATTAATTATAATTGATTCCTCTCAGATCATGAGATCAAGTTTCCACATTTTCTTTTATTCTTTTATTATAAGGATTTTTCGCAATTATCTGCAGTAACTTTATTCAAAAAAATCTTTCAAAAATCCAGTTAAATTATTAATTTTGTAAGTTGTGTTATTTCCAGCAACTCTACCTTTTATTTGAGAGAGATATTTCTTTCACCAACGGACATTTTCCGGACGATCTATAAGAACAGATTTCCTATCTGGGTTTTCGCAACAAAAATTAAGTTTTCTGAGCAATTTCCAGAGCTCAGTTCTTTTAATTTCAGGCAAATCCCGATCTGCATTGATTTTAGTTAGAATTTTGTCTACGGTTGAGATCTGCTTATCATAATAAAATATATGTACAACTCCTTTTATTACAGTTTACATCTCTTCTTCCTTCGTCTGCCTGTAATCGAATATAGCTTGGAATTACTAACAATTTCAGTCGTTTTTTTCTCCAACAGTGTTCGGTACATGATAAATTTTCGAACTCCTGTTGTATTGGAACACATCTCAACAGAGCTTTTAACATTATTATCTAGATATTTATATCTTAAGGCATCATAAACATTCATCCTAATAAGTTTTTCGTTGAGGAAAAAATGCCCTCCATCTTTTGGGTATTTCAATAATCTCAAATAATATATAAAAACAAGCACAAACAAAATAAATCACTAAAGACACACTGTAAGATGTATTTTGCTCACTGACAGAAATTAAATTGAATTATCAGAAATTTTATTGTTGCAATAAATTTATAAAAGCATATAATATTTAAATATAATTAGATTTACGGCAGTTCCTAGTAACCGAGTCACTGAAGCAGGTACGTTGAAGGTTTCGGTAACAGTTTTATTACTCTCTCTAGTTCTTGAATAGAGTATAGGAATGTGTATGCTTGCGATCGCCCCTCCCCTTTCCAAAGGCTTTGAGTTCAGGAACATAGAACCGATTCTGCCTTTTATATTAGGAATGTGTATGCTGCTGGCAACCCCCCCTCCCCCGTTGACAACTTGTTTTTTTTTCGATAGCACCCTCCCAGGAGCTTTGAACTCAGGAGAATAGACCCGATTCTGCCTCTTATACGAGGAATGTATATGTTGATAGCATCTTCCCACCCCCTGTCGGAAACTTGTTTTTCCTTGTGATCGCCCCCCCCCCTCTCCAAGAGCTTCAAATTCAAAAAAATATCGCCGTCCCTGCCTTTTACACTAGAAATGGGAATGTTGCTTTTGCCCCCCCCCCCCCCGGGGACAACTTGCTTTCGCTTGCCATACTGTACTTTTATGATCACCGCCCCCCCCCCCAAGGAGAGAGGCTGGATCCGCCCCTGCTTTAACATAGGGGATGTTCCATACTGGTTTTTGTTCTTCATTCGTTGTCGATATTGTCCTATTTCTGCGTTGTTCTACAAATTTATCCACTGAATATACTGGGGATCCGTTGGCTGTCAGATCATTTTTAATGTAATCTATCTCTTTCATCAAGTTCTCGTTGGAGTTGCAGAGAGTTAAGGCTTTATCTACGAGATTTCTTATAATTCCTTGTTTGGTGTTGTTGGAGTGATTAGATGAATAGTTAAGGTATTGTCCTGTGCGCGTGGCTTTTCTGTAAACCGAAGTTCGAATTTGTCTGGCATTTCTTTCAACCAAAACATCTAAGAATGGTAATTTATTTTCTACTTCTTTCTCCATGGTGAGTTTAATAGTTGGGCTAATATTGTTGAGATGAGAAAAGAAGTTTTGACGTTCTTCGTCGTTTCCACTCCAAATAATAAAGGTATCAGCTACGTATCTGAGCTATAACTTTGATTTCTTAGTTGTGGATTCATTTGCAAACGTCTCGAACCATTCCATGAAAATATTTGCGACCACCGGTGAGAGTGAAGATCCCATCGGTAGTCCATCATCCTGGTTATAGAATTTTTCCTTTTCCCGAAAATAGGAACTAGTCAAACAACTTTCCAACAAGTCCATAGTAGCGTGCGGTGGTAAAGATGTTCTTTCCGCTAAGGTCTGGTCTTCTTCAAGTTTCCTTCTTATGATTTTGAATGCTTCCTTAACTGGAACGTTGGTGTATAGGCTTTCCACGTCAAAGCTAATAAAATATAGGATAGGAAATTAATTCAAATAACTCTCTAGGAAATCGGCTCACTAGGATCAAACCAACAACTCAAAGGAACATTAAGAACTGTGTATATCAGATATCATGTGAATGTGGTAACTCCTACGGTGGCGAAACAAAGAGACCTCTTGACGTAAGGATCAAACAACACCAAAAATGCACATTTCGAGGAGAAACAGAAAAATCTGGTGCCGCCAACCATGCCTGAACTCATGGACACCACATAAAATGGTCTGAAGCTAAAATTCTACACCACATTGGAGAAATCAGAAATTTAAAGAAGCCGCGGTTATACATCAGAACCCGAGTTGTTTTAGTAAACCATCTTTATATAAGAGAAGTGTGGAAATCACTTCTTAATAATTTTAAACTAAAACTAAAATGAAGCATAAATGGAACTTTGCCTTAGCACACATGACTGCATCTCAGTCGTCACACTCCACTGCATTTATTTTTAGTATAAATAGTTATGTAGCCAAAGGATTTATTTAGTTTCACTTGCAAACGGCATTGAGATAACTACTAGCTGAAACGTCGTAATATTCAACAAAAATAAAGACAATGGAAGTCCAACAGAAAGCTACTACTTCGCAAGAAGTTTGGCATATCCCAGCAACCGCATATATCTTCTGCTGTCAGCGCCATCTACGACGCCGTCTAGAAACTTTCCAAATGGCCTTGTACATATTAAATTACCATTATGAAGCAGTAGAATTATATTCAAGTACCTAAATTAACATTTGATATGAAAACTATTTTAGTTTTCTATCTTGCAATTTTATGACTGTCATGCGATAGACATAACCACAAACTAACCTATTTTTATCGGCCACAACAGTTGTATACTGGAACGCAACACCATAGGGCACAGTAAAGCATAAAACTATTTAAGAGAAAGTTGTTACGGATTTAGAAAGAGATTAATCCTGACTGCGGCCCGTATATTTTCTTCCTGCACTTTATTTTGAATAACCTTTCGCATTTAGAAAATTCATTGAGGGATACAAGCCGTTTGTCTTCTTTCTTGGGTGGCTTAATATGTTCAACGGCTTGCTTAAGTATCGTTCGTGTTTGATTCATAATTGTCGTTAAAATTTATTTTCAAGAACAAGGGTATTTTTACGGACTTAAAAATACTATTAGTGAATTTAGTGGGATAATTGTTCCTACAAGTTTTTTTTTTTTTTTTTTTTTTGGAAAAGGAAACAATAATTTGACATGGAAAGTTTATGAACCCTTGTTAACTAACGTTCTTAACGTTTCACATTGCTTAAGTTTAGAATAAAACTAACAAGCAAAACATGCCAGGTCACACTGGAAAATAAACAAGAAACAATAATGGTTATTGACTAAAATGTGGTCGGACTTGCATTGTCTTTATTTTTATTTATTTTTATTTTTACGACGTTTCGATTAGATTGTATCTCTAATCGTTATCAAGTATAAACTGAATGTTTTGTCTTAAAACTACGAGCTTATATAGGGACTGTGTCCATTGAAGCGCAAAGTTTCGCTTCACTGTACACACCTCAATGATTTGATGTTACAAAGTAGTGGTTGCCAGAGATTAGGTATCTCAACACTAGGTTTACTGAAGATTCCATTATTGTTTTTAATGTATGCTGTTTCTGTAAATTTTCTTTTTTTTTCATATTGGGTTCCATATATATTGTCGCAGCCTCAGACCATTTTATATGGTGTTGTTTATCCCAGGAGTGTTCTGCAATACCTGATCTCGACGTTTCCCCATTTTGTGTATGAGTTTTATATTATTTAATTCTAACTTCTAGTGGTCGTTTAGTTTCTCCAATATACATTTCACCACACTCACATGGAACTTTATAAACACATTCTTTTTTATCGGTAGTTTTAGGTTTCGTTTTTGTTAAATGAGCTCTAAATGTATTTCCTGATTTAAAGGCTGTTTTTATATTATAACTACTGGCAATTTGTCTTATTTTCTCCGACGTTCCTTTAATGTACGGAATTGTGAAAAATGAATGTGTTTCTTGCTGTCCAGTGTTCGTTGTTTTAAAATTATTTATAACATCGTCAATTAGTTTTAAAGGATGTTGTAAATCGGATTTAATATTTGCTACCATTTTTTCCAATGATTCGGCATTATTTCATATAGATATAGCGCGATTTTAGAGGTTGCGTATAATTCCTCGTTTTGTTACAACAGAATGATTAGAACTATGATTAAGATATTGTTCAGTATGTGTTGGCTTTCTGTATACTGAAGTTTTAATAGTTTCGTTTGAACGGTTCGCCATGACATCTAGGAAGGGCAATTGATCATTTACCTTTTTCAATGGTAAACTTAATTGTAGGTCGAATGGTATTTTATCAGATCTAACCACGTTACCACTGGACGGGGTGATGGACCTTTTGGAGTGTTGCCTGCGTAGGACTTACTTGTTGAGATATGTCGATGATATTTTCATCGTATGGAAGGGGAATGATCAAGAACTTAATGATTTCCTGAAACATCTAAATATCATTCGACCTAAATTAAGTTTACCATGGAAAAAGAGGTAAATGATCAATTGCCCTTCCTAGATGTCATGGTGAATCGTTCAAACGGAACTATTAAAACTTCAGTATACAGAAAGCCAACATAAACTGGACAATATCTTAATCATAGTTCTAATCATTCTGTTGTAACAAAACGAAGAATGCCGAATCACTGGAAAAAGGTAGCAAATATTAAATCCTATTTACAACAGAATGGTTATCCTTTAAAATTATTTGACAATGTTATAAATAATTTTAGTACAACGAACACTGGACAGCAAGAAACACTTTCATTCTTCACAATTCCGTACATTAAGGAAACGTCGGAGAAAATAAGACGAATTGTCAGTAGTTATAATATAAAAACAGCCTTTAAATAAGGAAATACACTTAGAGCTCATTTAACAAAAACAAAACCTAAAACTACCGATAAGAAAGAATGTGTTTACAAAGTTCCATGTGAGTGTTGTGAAATGTATATTGGAGAATGCAAGTCCGACCACATTTTAGTCAATCTTCAACATTGTCTACAACCTTCAAACAATAATGGTTATACCATACATTAAGATACATAAAAGACCAAACAAGGAATATACAGAATGTCCGTGAAAATGTGGGAAATCTGCTGGATGTAAAAGAAACACGTGAAAGGAATGCTGCAAGTTCATATAATCTTTTTTCGTATAGGCCTCCTCTTCGGAGATATGGGCTCTCAAAGAGCTGCAATCAAATCAAGTTTTTTACACATAATTATTGAACCACCAGATATATTTCAAGTTCCTCCCTACTATCGACCGGAGTGGAATACACTAAGGTTCTGAGGTGTCCCCACTGGTAAAAATCCAACAGCGTTAGGTTGGGAGATCGAGGAGGCCAGGCAATAGGGCCTCCTCTACCTATCCAAAGGTTTAAATAGACATTATTCAGGTGGTTCCGCACAGCAACGCTGAAATGAAGTGGTGCTCCATCGTGCATTTAGTACATATTTCAGCGGGTTTCAAGTGGTGAACGTACTGTTCTTCCTCGACCAGCATCAGTACTTCTTTTCCCAAAATTTCGTAAGAGCCTACTATCCTCCCTTAGACGTTGGTCAACTAGTTGAAATGTTTTCAGATCTGGAACATTAGGATTAGAATATCTGTCGAGATATAACCTCCTCGCTTCCAAAGCATTGCAAGATGCAGTACCATACATCAGTTGCATATTTACATACTCAACAAACGTGTATTCCATATTTCGAATTATTTCACGATTCATTTCACCACGAAATCCAAAAATCAGTAAATTAATATCCAAGTTCAGAATCAATGTGTCAGCAATGTGAAAGTTGGCAAGTTCTAAAATGCAGGATATTTATTTATTTCGTATCTAGCAACGTTTGCAACAACAGTACTTTGTTTTTGGTGCCGATAAAATAAAACGCACATTTTTTGCGAACCTAGGTCGATCTGCAATTCACAGAATTCGACGATTTTAACTAAAGAGGTAAACTCTAATGTTGGATCGAATTTGTTTTATCATAAGTTTGAAGGTTGAACATTTGATAGGAACAAAGATTTATGTTTTATCGAAATATGCCAAATACATGATGTAAATAAAACGACGTTTCTTTGAAAACGGTTAGGATTAGGGACATGAATGAAGAATACTTAATTTTTAGTCAGTAGTTAAAGGTATGTAAAAAACGTTCTTCAAAATTCTTATCATATGGGGCGTCAGAAAATGGGGTCATGAGTGTCGCAGCTAGTACGTCCCTGCAACTATGAGTATTCACAACACTTTCTTGGATAGTTATTTCAAGAGTATTACCTGATATACATCATATTAAAAAAAAATTGAAATAAACATTGTGGTTCCTTAATTATGTGTAAAAAACTTGATTTCATTCCAGCCCATATCTCCTTTCACATGTTTTTTCATATCCGGGAGACTTCTCACATTTTCCCGGACACCCTGTATATAAATAATGATCTAACCAAAGAATAATTACAAATTCAAGAAAATGTATGACTTATAGCTGAGGAAGAAATAAATAAGTGGAAAATGTCCATATCAAGTTTATTAAAGAAGTAATAGAAGGAGAAGTATATAATTGGAACTTAAAGAAATACTATAAAAAATCATGAAATGATTAGAATGCAACAAATCATAATTAAATACACAAGAGATGACAGAAATGGCAACTTAAAAACAAGTGCAAAAAATAGAAAAAATAAATTAAGAAACGGGAAGGATTTAAAAATTGACAAAGAGTTAGTATACTAATTAGAACATGGAATGCAGGAACCTTATATGAAACTAGTAAATTGAAACAGGAGGGCCGAGAAATGAACAAATACTGAAATTGAAGTGTAAAAATTCGAGCGGAGAAACAAGGAAAAGATATAGGGCCAGACCACATGTTGGTCAGGATCAAGATAAAGATGAAACTAACTGGAAACAGAAACCAAAAAACAAGATACAATGTCAAAGCCTTTTTTTAATTATATTCCCGGGTCCGTCCTAAAGCCGGATGCACTGCGGCCAGAGTAGGCCTATTGTGCTCACCCTAGACATTACAGCCACTCTGTCAACCTAGCCCCCTGGCTCAATCTGTACAATCCTGCTAAGGAGTGAGTGAGTTTTTCTCCCGGTTCCAATCTTACTGACCCGAAAGTTTGTTGTCTAAATCTCATCAGTGACTCACAGTCACATATGATATGCTTCACCGTTTCCTCGGCTTGTCCACATAGTCTGCAGCCGAGGTTTCCGTTATATAGATTCATTCTGTTCAGATGTACTTTGACGGCCATGTGTCCCGTCATTATACCCGTAATAGTCCTTAATTGGTTCCTACTCATTTGTAGTAATTTCCTTGCCAGTTTCGGGTCAGAATTCCCAATAAATAGCTTGCTGTGGTTTAAACCCTGTCTGGTCATCCAGTGGTTTTTATGTTCTCTTTTGATCCATTTTATGACTGCTTTCCGGGCCGCGCACCGCGGCACCCCAAAAGGCCGGTTCTGGACCCATGTATTGAGATGGCGACCCTGCTCTAACCAGCTCGACAACTTTTTCATTTCCATGTATGCCTTCAGTCCTGGTACTCACTTTAACATAACTCTGTTGTCTTTTACCAGAATTTCCAGCTCGCTCTGACATTCCCAAACCAGCCTCGATGACACCTTTTGGCCCTTGAGGGCTTTTAGGGCTGCCTGGCTGTCAGAGTAAATGAGGATTTGCTTCCCTTTGTAAGCTCTCCTGTTTATCTCGTCTGCGCACCCCTTAAAACAAGAATAGCATTCACAGACAGATTAACGGAAAGCCTGGTATCATTATATTCAAGCAAACACAAAATAAATGGTCAAAAAAAAAGATAAGGAAAAAATGTGCCACAATTTCTCTATAAGAAAAGTTTAAACTTTGCTGTTTGAAACTCTAGAGCAATTTTAAAAGTTTATTAAATGGAATAATTAATAAGGAAACTCAATAAAAACCTAGAATTAGTAATAAAAAGTGCGGATGGGATACGCACAAGATAGAGTTCCATATCCGTATCAGAATAAATATATACCTATGAGTCATCCATAAATCACATGATTCTTATGAGGGGGAGGAGCCAATGAAATAATCATGGGGAAGGTACCGGGTTTTTAGCCACATCAGCTGATATTTCTAAATACTTTTTCTAAGTTTACGAAATGCATTTCTAGGAAGTGAATAAAGTAGAACATAGGGCATTGTTACCCCTGTAATATGTTTTGTCGTGGAACAACCTGGTACCCGTTACCTATATTTTTTAATTTTATAATGAACCAAGTATTTTTTGACTTCTTAAGTGAATTCAGACATTTATTCAACGAAATAACTGAAAAAATATCGTTTTTACCCCTCTTTGTGAGAAAATGACATGTATAGAATCCGTTCTGTGAGATTAATAATCCAGGTTGATTGAAAAGTTTTGTAAGCGAAAATGAAAGAATGACTATTTTTTAATGAAATTAGTTTTTTTATTCAATATAATCTCCTTCAACTTCAACACACTTATTCCAACGATCCTCTAATAATTTTATACCATCTTTGTAATGATTTTCAGGAAGCTCTGCAAAATAATGTTTCACGGCTGCAATAGCTTCTTCATTTGACGAAAAATGCTTTCCATGAAGAAATTGTTTCAAATTCCTGAAGAGGTAGTATTCGGAGGGAGTCAAATCTGGTGAATACGGTGGGTGTTCAAGCAGTTCGTACTTCTGATCCTTTCAATTTAGCCATTATCAAACCACTCATGTGAGGACGTGCATTGTCTTGATGAAAAATGATTTTTTTCTTCTGTATGCTCTGGGTCTTTTTTCACGAACTTTTTTTATCCAACTGGTCCAAAAGGTTGCAATAATACTCAAAGTTAATTGTTTTGCCTTTTTCAAGATAATCAATCAACAAAATTCCTTTTGAATCCCAAAAAACTGATGCCATAACCTTTTTTGCCGATCGTTCTGACTTGACCTGCTTTGAAGCTGAACAGCCAGCTTCAGTCCACTGTAAACGTTCTTGTTTCAGTTTAGGATCATAATGGTAAATCCAAGTGTCATCCACAGTTACAAAACGACGCACAGAATCGGTTTTATTCTGCTTAAAACGCTCCAAATTACGCCTACAAATTTGTTTTCGATTCAGTTTTTGTTGAATTGTTAACGAATGCGACACTATCTTTCCAAATAGTTTTTTCATACGTAATTCTTCGTCTAAAATATAGAGTACTCGTTCGTCCGAGATGCCTGTGGTATCAGCAATTTCACGCTTAGTCGCACTTGGATCTTCACAAACAATATCATAGACTTGCTCAATGATTTCTGGTGTTGTTGTACTTTTTGGACGTCCACTACGTGGTTCATCTTCAACGCTTATACAACCACGTTTACACTCTAAAACCCATGGACGCACAGTTGGAAATGAAGGAGCAGATTCCTTTAACACTTTCACCATTTTTATATGAAATTCTGTTGCTGATAAACCTTCCAAAACAAAGAATTTTATCACTGCACGATATTAGGTTTTATCCATTGTATAAAAATTCACTGACACGTCAACTTCAAATGGCTTGTAAACAAAGAATGAATTGACAGATAGAAATAAACTTTTGTGTGTGTTCATATAGAAGATGAAATATTAAAATTACGTATAAATTTTGGTTCTTGTACTGGTTAGTAGGTGTCGCTTTCAAAACTTTTCAACCAATCTGTATATAAGTGGTTTCGTGCAAAAAAAAAATTGCATTTCAAATTATAAATGAGAAAAATACATTTTTAGGATCACCTTGAGGGATAGTTCCCATCCCCCTAGAAATGCTCTTCAGGACGTAAAATAAATACATGTCGATAATTTTTTAGTGTACTTTACCACATCACAAAATAACTTCCAAATTAGAATTCACCAAAACACTCGGAACATAAAAAGGGGCCTAAAAATTCCGCGACTCGAACTCGGTACCGTCATATTTTCTCAAATTCCTGAAAAACAAGTGCCGGTGTGCTTTTAAATATCCGAAGTGGCTATTAAATAGCCACGGCACGTACGCGGTCACATTACATTTGATTCGTCAGCAATTATATGTGAAGAGTGGATTTTGTAAAGTTTTTGGACAATGGGCGCCAAGAAAATTTCTTGATAATTACAATTCGGGATTTAAAGAAAAAACAAAAACATATATTTTTTCCTATTTTGATCTGATATATTTTTTTGCTATTTTGATCTGATTGCCAAGCTGAAAGCTAAAAGCTATTTAATTAGATCCATAATTTAATAAATAAAATTCAAAATATCTTTGAAATTGTGAACAAAGGTGAAAAGTACTTTTGGTATGTAGACAACAGATCTGACTGACTAACTCCGTAGCACTACAACCCAGGGTGGGTCTTGGCTGCCTCGACTATCTGCCTCTACCTAGAACGGTTTTGTGCCAGCTCTCTCCATTCTCGCTGGTCAACTTCCAAGGATAGCTAGATCCTTGTGGATGTCATCTCTCCATCTAAGCCTAGGTCTTCCCAGTGGTCTTTTTCCTTGTGGTGCTTCCTCCCATACCCGTTTTATTAGTCGATCGTTTTGACTCCTTTGTATATGACCTGCCCATCGTAGTCTTCTGGACTTTATTTCTTGAATGATATCAGGGCTTTAATATATTTGCGCAAGCTCTATGTTGCTTCTCATTCTGTGACGGTCTGTTTCAAGGTCTCGGTATGGGCCATATATTTTGCGCAGGATTTTTCTCTCAAACCTTCTTAGCAGCTCCGTATCGTGGACTGTCAGGGTCCATGTTTCACTTGCGTAGATTGCTACTGGTCGTATTATTGTTCGATAAATTTCGGTTTTTGCCTTTCTAGTGATACATTTTGACTTAAGCAAAGTTTGTATCGCAAATGTACATTTATTTGCTTGTGTGATGCGCTGTTTAACCTCTTCCTGCATGTTATTGTTTGCCGTTATCACTGCGCCGAGGTACTTGAAAACTCGCACATGCTCAAAATTATAGTCATCCATGGTGACGTTCTGCCTGATTCTATCTCGGGCGGGGTTGCGGGAGACATGCATGTATTTGGTCTTTCCTTCATTTATTGAGAGCCCTATTCTCTGAGCTTCTTTTTCTATCTTTATGAAGTTTTCCTTCACACTGACAGTGCTTTCTCCTATCGCGCCCATATCATCCGCGTAGGCCAAAATAAGTTTAGGGCCACTTGGCCCAAAAACCTCCGCGTCAACTGATACTGTTCTTATGGCTTTCTCCAGTGCAAGATTAAACAGTACTGACGACAAAGCATCTCCCTGTTTTAATCCTCTGTTGATAGAAAATGTTTGGCTACACTCTCCTTCAATTTTGACACAGCTGTTTGTCCCCTCCAGGCACGCTCTACACAGTCTAATCAGCTTGTGTGGGATTTCAAATTCTTCCATAGCTTCCCACAACCTTATCCTAATAACACTGTCATATGCTTGCTCGAAATCTATGAACAAGGTATGTAAGTTTTTGTTAAATTCCCAACATTTCTCTAGCATCTGTTGGATAGTGAACAGCTGGTCAACTGTTGATCTTCCGCTTCGAAAGCCACATTGGTAGTCTCCGATAATCTCCTCGGTATACCGAGAGAGACGTTGAAGGAGAATGCTGGAGAATAATTTATAGGCGTGGCTTAGATCTGGAATGGTACTATTGGAACCGGAAAATTTTCACGAGCCACAAAAATGTTGTAAAATTAAAGTACTTATCTCTCAAAGGCCGTTTATTGCAAAAATATTGAATTTGAGCTTTAGCAGTTCTTATACTCTCGAATTTCCGTAATGTTTTTGGATACCAATTGTACAGCAGACGCTGAACGTTCTGGATGCCCTGTTGAGCTTACTACTTCAGAAATCATTGACAAAATCCATGATATGGAGATCGGTGATACAAGAGTGAAGGTGTGTGATTGCTATTGCTGTGGGCATCTCGAATTAACGGGTACATAATATTTTACACCAACATTTGGCAACAAAGCAGGTGGAAGTGACAATATTCCCGCCGAATGCCTAAAATATGGTGGAGAGGCCCTCTATCGAATCACTCACCATCTGATAGAAGCTATATGGCTCACAGAAGAAATACCAAATGAATGGAAAGAAGGGGTCATCGTCCCCATACATAAGAAGGGTGACAAGATGAAATGCGCCAACTATCGAGGCATTACTCTGCTTAATACGGCCTATAAAGTACTCGCAATTGTACTCTTAGGAAAACTTAAACCCTATGCAGAGGAAACTATAGGGGACTATCAGTGTGGTTTTAGGGGCGGTCGCTCCACTGTAGATCAAATATTTACCATTAAGCAGTTAATGGAAAAATGCTGGGAATTCAATCGACACCTGCATCAATTGTTTGTGGATTTTAGACAGGCGTACGACACCATCCATAGGGTTAAATTGTGGCAAGCAGTGGAGGAACTTGGCTTCCCAAAGAAATTAATCATACTAACCCACGTGTGTTTTGGAGGCTCAAAGAGCAAAGTGAGAATTGGGCAAGACCTTTCAGAGGTGTTCAATATAAATGACGGTCTCAAGCAGGGTGACGCTATATCCCCATTGCTTTTTAATGTAGCTCTAGAATACGTCAGCAGAAAGGCGAAAATCCAACCGCCAACAGCGATGTTTTATCATAACGGTCCCAACTTACTTTTGGCTTTTGCAGATGATATAGACATTGTGGGAAATAGCACGCTGGATATCAAAACGACCTTCAATAACTTCCAAAAAAGTGCGAGTAGCATTGGGTTTAAAATTAACGAAGAGAAAACTAAATATCTGTATTCCACTAGAAACAATCAACACAGAGACAGACTAGGCCAAAACATCACAATGGGGGACTATAACTTTGAACGCGTCAAGGAGTTCAAATATCTGGGAACGATGCTTACTGAAAACACTGACGGAACGACAGAAATTAACTGTAGAATCCAAGCAGGTAATAAGTGTCTATACGCAGTACAAGACCTAGTAAAATCCAAGTTAACAACAAGACATACCAAGATAAACATATACAAAACAATAAGAAGACCTGTAGTGATGTATGGGTGCGAAGCTTGGACATTAACGGTAACAAGTGAAAAACGGCTCCGAGTCTTCAAAAGAAGAATTCTTATATGGCCCACCAGTGGAGGCAATAACAGAACGATACAGAATCCGTACCAATAAAGAACTTGAGGATCTATATGGAGCCACTAATATTGTACGAGAAATAAAATCTAAGCGACTGCAGTGGGCGGGACACGTAAGAAGACTACCAGATAGTCGCACAGTCAAACTCGCGTGGGAGGAAGCACTGGTAGGGAAAAGACCACTGGGACGCCCTCGCCTCCGATGGAAAGACAATATTGCCAAAGATCTAAGGACAATGAATATTGATAATCCGCTAGATGCCATGGCAGACAGGCAGCAATGAAAGAGTATTGTGAAGTCGGCAAAGACCCACCCAGGGTTGTAAGCCATGGAGTAATAGTAATAACATTTGGACATGAAAAAGCTATCAGCAAGATGTCTGTCCTCTGTTTTGTATTCGTGTCCAATTTTTAACATGATCGAGTCATGATCTGATGATCCCTCTACCATTAATATAGAGTCTAATCGCCACTGTTATTTATAATTGACTTATATCATCGAGGCATGCTGTTAAACAACTTCTTCACATAATTCAAATTTTAGCTATATTTGCAATTTTTCAGAGCATATGAACAAGAATGCACAAATATTTGTGACTCATGACACCAAAAAAGTGTCTGAGATACCGTTAAAAAATTTGAAATTAATTTATTTTTAGACATTTAATTTCGCGTGATATTGTATTCTTCGTACCCAACACCATCGAAAACTTATCCGACCTTAAACACAATACATAGAAAACAATTTCCACATTTACCGTCCTTTTCCTCGCATTTTTTTAAAACTGTTATCTACAGCGAGCATTTTAACGCACGCACGTTGCTAATTACAAAAAAAGACAAAAGAGAAAAAGCTAAAATCCACTTGTACACGCGAATCGGTGTAGCTCGTGAAGCATTTCAGATGTAGTTTTTCTGTATAAGTGTGAGAAATTCTATTAAATGTGAGTATATATAGAAAAACTTGTTTTCCTTTTATTATTTATGTTAATATCAAAGTATTTATATTAAAAAACTTTGCTTATTCTACTGCGAACAAATGAATCCTTTATTTTAACATAACAAAGCACGTTTTTATATACTGTGATGGTAAACTCCTTATTTTACTATTCTAGTTGATGCAGGCACCGTTTCATTTTTGAAATATTGATCAGGGGTCGATCATCATCGTCAGTAGCCTTTTAATGCCCACTACTAAATAAGCGCTTTCTTCAACTCTTGTCATCTTCTTCATAACTTCCTCTTTTAAAATGATTTTTATATACATCACTTTACAGTGACTATCTCCGCTCGATAAGTTAGTACAACAAGTACACGTCTGTAGAACAGTGTCCTTTTCAAACATATTGGAAGATTACACTTAAATATTTGAATTTATGGAAGGCCCAATATATGCCAATTCTGCATTGAATTTTATGTCTTTGATTATCTCTTCTGATCGAGATCTTGAGTCATAAGTATTTATACATTTGTAATTGGTAGATTCTTTCGTTGCTCAGTTTCTCATGAATTGGGTTTTAGATTTAATAATTTTTAGTCCAAATTCTGTCGAAACCTCCTGCAGCCTATGTAACATAATCCGGACTTCCTGCACATTGTCGTTATTATTACAGTATCATCGGCTAAACGAAGATGGTTAATATTTTCACCGTTAATGTTAATTCCCATTGATTCCCAGTTTATTGTACTGAGCATGCTTTGTCCCGCTCCTGTACCTTCATATATATATATATATATATATATATATATATATATATATATATATATATATATATATATATATATATATATATATATATATATATATGAAGTAAAATGCGAAATAGTAAATGCAAACTTCTCTCCATCATATCCTTTCTGTGTTAGAGGTTGCACATTTAGAATAAATTGTTATAAAATAGAATTTATCCTATTCCACCACCATCGAGATGGTGGCCTACCTATATGACCATACCGAGAAAAAAGTCAAAGCTTACCCTCCCCGCCACAGTGATACGGCAGAGGTACATGTTTCGTCTCTCACTAGACTCATCAGGGTACCGACATGCACCTGGATGTGCAAAGAACAGATCGGAAGGAACTATGCAACACTGAACGCGGCTTCGCCAACCTCTCGCCGGGTGGCGTATATATCTATACGACTTTCACGGATACCTCCGTGTGAGATGTATTAACAGTGGTTATATCCACATTATGCTGTTGTAGTGTTGAAATCACATTCAGCAAACGTACAACTATATGCAACTCCGTATGTAAATGAAGTAAAATGCGAAACAGTTAATGCACACTTCTCTCCATCATATCCTTTCTGTGTTAGAGGTTGCACAGTTAGAATAAATTGTTATAAAATAGAATTTATCCTATTCCACCACCATCGAGATGGTGGCCTACCTGTACCACCATACCGAGAAAAAAGTCGAAGCTTACCCTCCCTGCCACAGTGATACGGCAGAGGTACATGTTTCGTCTCTCACTAGACTCATCAAGGTACCGACATGCACCTGGCTGTGCAAAGAACAGATCGGAAGGAAGTATGCAACACTGAACGCGGCTTCGCCAACCTCTCGCCGGGTGGCGTATATATCTTTATACGACTTTCACGGATACCTCCGTGTGAGACGCATTAACAGTGGTTATATCCACATTATGCTGTTGTAGTGCTGAAATCACATTCAGCAAACGTACAACTATATGCAACTCCGTATGTAAATAAAGTAAAATGCGCAGCCAAGTACATGTCGGTACTCTGATGAGTCTAGTGAGAGACGAAACATGTACCTCTGCCGTATCACTGTGGCGGGGAGGGGAAGCTTTGACTTTTTTCTCGGTATGGTGGTACAGGTAGGCCACCATCTCGATGGTGGTCGAATAGAATAAATTGTATTTTATAACAATTTATTCTAACTGTGCAACCTCTAACACAGAAAGGATATGATGGAGAGAAGTTTGCATTTACTGTTCGCATTTTACTTCATATATATATATATATATATATATATATATATATATATATATATATATATATATATATATATATATATATATATTAAACATTTATTTTTATTTTCTTAGGTATAGGTTTTTGGTAGTCTTCAATAAAAAATTTTATTTTCTCAACGTTTCGCTCAGTATATTGGCCTTCCCCAGGAGGATTTTTTATTTTCTAACATTAATCTGCAACTTGAGAATAATTACTTATTTCATCGTAACTTATATTGTTGTTAATGTATGTTTGCACTGTACAAGTAATATAGCAAAAAAATTTTCCTGTTTTAATTATTCAAAAATCATTCTGAGGAAGGTCAAGTGTGACCGCAACGTCAATAATTATGCATAATAAATAAAACATATGCAGTTCAATTAATAAAAAATATTTTAAACCAAGAAAACCAAAAACTTGAATATATATAGTTAGTTATTATACATATTTATTGACTTTTCGGTCACACTTAACATCAAAATATTTTCGTTAATTTATATATTATACATTTTTCACAAGGAGCACACATAACAAATAATTATATAATGGCAATACGTTACTAACATTTAACACAATACAACCTGTGCTTCAGGGCTTAGTTATTTTCTTCCTCCCACCTTGAATACTTTTATCACAAGGTTTTATAGTTTTTCATCTTTTTTAGAGCTGCTGTAATTTCTTCCTCAGTTATTTCTGGAACTCCTTCAGATCTCTAGTTGATTTTTGAGATAATAATCTCTGGTTATTCATCTTGTAGATAGTACAATTATTGATAAAACAGTTCAATAATTTTTAAAACATCTCTTTTTGTAACAATTTTCCCATGCCTATCTTTGATCTTATGTATATTTCTGTTTGCCATCGCCTTTCTTCTACCTAAAGATTTTTAACCTTTATTTTCTTCAATTTCGTGTTCGATTTCGTCCATATTTTTTTGTTGTTTATATTTGCTTACTTCTTTGTTGATACCATATTTCAATATTGTTCCGTGGTTTTATCGACAATTTTACGCCTTTATTTCATTACAATGTTAATTGTTTCATTTAGTTTTTGATCTTTCTTTTTTCTTGGACAAAATTTATCGGACTCTTTTTTCATCCTGTCTTGGATGCTCTCAAATGTATTCTCCACTGAGATATTTTTATTATATGGTATGTTTTCTGCTTTCTTTCCTAATATTTAATGACACCTCAGCTCTTATAATGTTTTGGTCGCTTCCGGTTGAGAGTCCATTTAAAACCCTGACATTCGATGGTAATATTTCTGATATATATATATATATATATATATATATATATATATATATATATATATATATATATATGCATACAATGAAGTCAAAACGTAAATTTAAAAAGGAGTTAGTCTCATGACTGGGCTAGTTAAGGAAAAGTCAACTAAACCTAGTTTTAAAGCACTTTTGTGGAGCTACAGTCAGGAAAACAATTGATGGTTTGTCCTTTATTTAAGGCATTTTCATTTTTTTTTTCATTTATTTACCTTGCTAAAAGTATTTTTATATAATTAAAGACCTTCATACAAGAACATATCTATAATTTTAAAAAACAAACATACACTTTAAAACACTATTCAAAATTTTTAAAAATATTTAAAAAATTATTTAAGTTTACCAATACACATCTTGACATTTTGTTTATTTATTAATAATGAAATGCAAATTTTACATCTTCTATTTAGGTACTGAGGATACATAGAATGCGAGTGTGTTTTATTTTTTATATTTTACAATGCATAAAAAAAAACTAAAAAACGTATACATTTAATTTTATGTTTAAGAGGATATTCAATTTTTAATGTTTATTAACAGGATCGAATACTTAATATTTTTGTTTAAATTAGGCTGATGTAAATGTGGCTCAAATTTCAGGTATCCGTTCTGTCGTTTACAGTTTTTTTATCTTTTTTAATTTCTATCATTTCCTTTATTTGTAATTTTTGATAATTCATATCTTTGTTTTTAATTATGGTACTGTTATAATCAAAGGTGTGTTTTTCGTCCTGTGTGTGTTTGTTTAACCCTGTTGAGACGTTTTTCGTATATTTATGGTCATTCAATCTGTTCTTTAGTAATTGCCTCGTCATGCCTATATATTTTTTGGGACAATTTGTACATGGAGTCGATTTGATTTATTCATGAGAGGAATTTTACTTTTTTAATTAGTATATTACACTATACACTAGTCACTAATTTAAAAATCAATATATATATATATATATATATATATATATATATATATATATACTGCCCGTCAATCACTTTTGCCATGTCTACGCGAAAACAAGTAGAACTTCGAAGTTCTGTGTTTCAGTAAGGAGTTATCGCAAAACAATTCTGAAAGGAGCATTTAAAAACTCTTTGCGAGTACTTGGAGATGACATAAAGTGTAAGTCGATTTTTAATTTTTTAAAGGTTTTAATCGAGAGTAAAAAAATAAAAAAGAAATTCCATTTTCTTAAATTCAGCGCCGTTTTTGTAGAAAAGTTTGTGAGGAAATTATGTACAGAGAGTTTTTTAGAGTTTTCCAAAAGGTTTAAATTAATTTTTTTAAAGTTTGATCTAAGTGCATTTTTGACCAAAATACGAAAAAAAATTACTTTTTTTTCAATGTTTTGTATATTCTTAAGTGAACTAGATAGAGAAAAACTTCAAAGAGAAAATATGCCTGTTTCTACATGCAAAATTACCTTCATTAGTTCCAAAATGTTTTCCGCGAATTTAATTTTTTAAATATTTTAATTTTTTTTTTGATTTTTCAATTTTTTTGAAAATAAAAACGATAATATGCTGTTTACGACTGTTTACTCAGTATGATACCAACGCACAATTTTCGGACAATTTTTCGAATGTTTTTACATTGGTTTCTTTACGTGATTTCCAATGTTTAATTATTTATCATAGAATTAACTGTTTACAACTAAACTACACATAAAAAAAACAATAAATTTAATATTTTTTTCATGTAAAAACATTTGAAAAATTGTCCGAAAATTACGCGTTGGTATCATACTGAGTGAATAGTCGTAAACAGCATATATCGTTTTTATTTTCAAAAAAATTGAAAAATCAAAAAAAAATTTAAAAAATGAAATTTGCGGAAAACATTTCGGAACTAATATAGGTCATTCTGCATGTAAAAACAGGCATTTTTTCTCTTTGAAGTTTTTCTCTATCTAGTTCACTTAAGAATATACAAAAAACTCTGATCAAAATTTTCTCACAAACTTTTCTATAAAAATGGCGCTGAATTTAAGAAAGTGGAAATTTTTTTACTCTCGAATAAAACCTTTAAAAAATTAAAAGTCGACTTACACTTTATGTCATCTGCAAGTACTCGCAAAGAGCTTTTAAATGCTTTTTTCAGAATTGTCATGCGATGATTCCTTACTGAAATACAGAACTTTGAAATTCTACTTGTTTTCCCGTAGACATGGAAAAAGTGATTGACGGGCATTGCATATATATATATATATATATATATATATATATATATATATATATATATATATATATGCATACAATAGTCAAAACAGTGCTCTTGCAAATTGCAGTCGTTCGATTTTGTGACATGGAAGAAGTTGAGGAAATTTAACGGGACGTTTTGAGGTTAAACTGATCTTAATTCTCCTGATACTGTTTTGATGATCAAACAGCAAGCACAGAAAATTCCAAATTAGATTTTGGCAAAACGTCTACCGGTTTCCATAACAAACCGGTACAATGAACGAACGTATATACTTCCAGATTAATGTATCATTTATTCATTATTTTGTTATGGGCAGATGTTAAGGCTAGACCATCAACAATGTTAGAATAGTAACTGTTTTCGAGCAAAATTCAGTGCTTATTTCTGTAGAAAAAAGTAGTTAAAGCGAAGTTACTTTTTCGAATAGTGAACTGCACACATAACAAATTACACTTATTATATAAATCTTGACGCAAATTTATTATCGTATTCACGACAGTGACCTTTTTATACGTATCACAGCAACGAAAATAGGCGATATTTATTGCACCAATGTAATTCGTTATGTTTTTTAAAAAACTTAGCACTTGTCTGGTTATTTAATGGTAGGCTTTATTTTAAAAAAATTCATTAAACTATATTTATAGCACTGTATAGTGTAGCGTAAGGTCCATATCATTTAAAGCAAAAAGTAACAAAGAAAAAGTAAATATATGTAAAACGTCCCCAGGTTAATTTAAACCGACTGAAGTAATGAATGCTCCTAATTACAATTTAAAATGGCGTACGTACACGAGTGTTAAGAAATTTAAATGAAAAACTCCGGTTAGTTTATACATATTACACGTAGCAACGACGTCACGTACTTGTTTGCATGTAATTTCTTGTATTTTTATTAATATTTAACTGTTGCTGTTTTAATTGTCTCTTATTTTTTATTAAGGGTACTCGGTTTAATGTGCGATGGGATTTTTTTATTTCAATTTTCTAAACCTGTCAAGATGCTAATTACGTGACTTTTGTAACATATAGTCAACAACCTAAACTGACCCTGATACTAATTTATTTTACGCAATATTTTTATAAATTCCCCTCTTCTTAATACCTATCTTATTATATAGGTTTAATAAATAAGTCAGAACATTTTTCTGTGAATGAAAAACATTTTATTTGTTGTACCAACATAACCCTACCTATATCGTTAAAAGAAGCATAGAAAATCGTATTTTTCCGATCTATAGTTACCTCTTTCGCAGCACTTCCTTTAACATTCTAAATAATTTGTCACCTAACCTAAAATAAATCCGTAATTTGCATTCATAGAAAAACCAAATAAATCTAAATCCAACGTTAAGAGATTTTAGATGTAAACCGGTAGTAAGGCTAATTTGTCAGCGTTGTTAGATTTCAAAACATTTTCAGACAGATAGACCCCCAAAATGCTAGAATTATTTCTATCTGGCTAGCTGCGTTCTTAACTTTTATTTTTTTGCTGCCTTATGATTGATATTGAACAGTTTGATATAGTCCAAACAGTAAAATTTGACAAATATATCAAACTAGGGACATTTTTTTTTGGCAACTGTAACAGAGAGTAGCATAATTTATAAGCAAGTTTCACCAACTAAATTTCCTTAAGAAAGAAAAATGTTAAAATCGAAGTTCTTCTTTCTGTATAGACATATCGATAAATTTATATCCCATTTGTATAGGAGTTTAAATGCTTGTTATGGGTTCGTTATTTTAAGTGATATTTTAAACAGGAAATGAGAGATTTTAATGGCGAATTAAAATAATCAACAAAAACCAAACTGAACAAGTGAAACCGATATGGCCAAATATAATGATTTTTTCTTGCGAAATTGTAGATATCTGTTGGACTTCCATTGTCTTTATTTTTGTTGAATATCACGACGTTTCGGCTGGTAGTTATCTCTAGCCGTTTTCAAGTGAAACTAAATAAATCCCTTAGCTACATGACTATTTATACTAAAAGTAAATGCAATAGAGTGTGACTGAGATGGGTGCAGTCATGCCTGCTATGGCAAAATCCCATTTTTTTAATGCTGCATTTAGTTTTAGTTTACAATTACTAAGAAGTGGTTTCCACACTTCTCGTATATCTAAAGATGGTTTACTAAAACAACTCGGGTTCTGATGTATGACCGCGGCTTCTTTGAATTTCCGTTTTCGCCAATGTTGTTCTCGGTGTAGTATTTTAGCTTCAGACCATTTATGTGGTGTCCATGAGTCCAGGTATGGTTAGTGGCACCAGATTTTTCTGTTTCTCCTCGAGATGTGCATTTTTGGTGTTCTTTGATCCTTACGCCAAGCAGGGGCGGATCCAGCCTCTCTCTTTGGGGGGGGCGGTGATATCACAAAAGTACAGTATGGTAAGAAAAACAAGTTGTCAACGGGGGGGGGGGGGGCAGTGTAAGCATCATACTCATTCCTAATATAAAAGGCAAAATGGGTTCTATTTTCCTGAACTCAAAGCTTTTGGGAGGGGGGGGGGGGTGATCACAAGCATACAGACTCCTATACTCTATTCAAGAACTAGAGTAATAAAACTGTTACCGAAACCTCTAACGTACCTGCTCCAGTGCCGCAGTAACTGCGACCTGCCGTAAATCTAATTATATTTCATTATATTTAAATATATTTTATAAATTTACTGCAACATAGAATTTCTGATAGTTTAATTTAATTTCTGTCAGTGAGCAAAGTACAACTTACAGTTTTTTCTTAGTGATTTATCTTGTTTGCGCTTGTTTTTAAATATTATTTGAGATTAGTGAGATACCCAAAAGATATGGCTTTCACCTCTATATTTATTCCAAAATCGTTAAACCAGAGATATCAATATCTAGATAATAATGTTAAAAGCTCTGTTGAGATATGTTCCAACATCACAGGAGTTGGAAAATCTACTATGTACCGAATACTAAAGGAGAAAAAACGACTGGAATTGTTAGTACTCCCAAGCCACATTCGATCACAGGCAAACGAAAAACCTCGTTGGAAGAAGAGATGAAAACTGCAATTAGAGGGATTGTATATACATTTTATTATGAGAAGCAGATCCCAACCATCTACAAAATTCTAACTAAAATCATTGACGATCGCGATTTACCTGAAATTAAAAGAACTGATCTCTGGAAATTGCTCAGAGAACTTAATTTTTGTTAAAAAACCAGATAGAAAATCTGTTCTTATAAATCGTCCGGAAACTGTCCGTTGGAGACGTAAATATCTCTCTCGAGTAAAAGGTAGAGTTGCTAGAAATAACACAATTAATAAAATTAGTAATTTAACTAAACTTTTGAAAGATTTTTTTGAATAAAGTTACTGCGGAAAATTGGGAAAAATCCAGATAATAAAAGGATAAAACAAAATGTGAGAACTCGATCTCATAATCGGTGAGATAGAGGAACCAATTATAATTAATTTTAGCGAAGATAGTTTCACTGACTTTGATTAGGAATTAGATACGTAATGTTTACTAGTGTAAACACAATTTATTATTTAAATTTTTGTTTTTGTTGTATTTTATTGTTTAATGTTGTTTTTATGTTTTTTTTTATTTTTTTATATATTTTTATTTTAGTGTGCCCCACTCTTTAATTTTATATATATTTAATTCTAATTAGCCGTAAGTTTTTTATTATTTTATTATTGTGTTTGTGTCTTTTTCTTAAGTGTGTAGAATTAACATGTTTATCTTATTTTTTTGAGGCTATCGTATTTCCATATATAAAAGTAAATTAAATTAAGATATCAGTTCAATAGAAATAAAAATAAGTAGGTCTAATTTTAATTACAACATAAAAAAAAAGTAATTACATTAGAATCCCTTTTTAGTGTTTAATTGTAATTCTGCAGATGGTTTAAGAAATAAATAAACTGAAACGTCAAATACCCTAAAAATGTTTTTAATTAATAATAAAATGACCGATAGCCCCAAAAATATTTTATTATTATATGGACGAATTTATTTTTTTATATATGTTTACCTTTTTGTATTTTTGACAATGGATATTTTGTAAGTATTTAAATTATAACTTTGAATTTTTTGAGAGAATAATCCTACGTTTTAGTCTTTTAATATAGACCGCTATTTTTGATTATAAAACTTCTAACCCATTCCTGGGAAAAATATATGTGTCTAACAAATTTTACTAAAAATACCGGACTAAAGAACACAGGTAGTTTGCAAAGAGAAAAAGGGTAAAAAATGATTTATTACTCTCTCTAGTTCTTGAATAAACTATAGTATAAGAGGAAAAATCGGGTCCATTTTTCTAAACTCAAAGCTCTTGGGGGGGGCGATCGCCCCCACCGCCCCCCCCTTGGATCCGCGCCTGACGCCAAGAGGTCTCTTTGTTTCGCCAATGTAGGAATGCCACGTTCACATGGTATCTGATATACACAGTTCTTCATGTCTCTTTGAGTTGTTGGTTTGACCCTAATGAGCCGACTTCTCAGAGAGATATTTGAATTAAAAACAACGTTGATTTTTGCCTTTACTAGACTCATCAGGGTACCGATATGCACCTGGCTGTGCAAAGGACAGATCGGAAGGATCGAGCAGAGACGAAACATGTACCTCTGCCATATCACTGTGGCGGGGAGGGTAAGTTTGACTTTCTTCTCGGTATGGTGGTACAGGTAGGCCATCATCTCGATGGTGGTGGAATAGGATAAATTGCGTTCCATAACAATTTATTCTCACTGTGCAACCTCTAACACAGAAAGGGTATGATGGAGAGAAGTTTGCATTTACTGTTCGCATTTTACTTCATTCATACGCGGAGCATATAGTTGTACGTTTGCTGAATGTGATTTCAGCACTACAACTGCATAATGTTGATATATCCACTGCTATTGCATCTCACACGGAGGAATCCGTGAAAGCCGCATAAACATATATACGTCATCCGGCTGGAGGTCGGCGAAGCCGCGTTGAATATTTGCGTGCCTCCTTTCGATCTGTCCTTTGCACAGCCAGGTGCATGTCGGTACCCTGATGAGTCTAGTAGAGACGAAACATGTATCTCTGCCATATCACTGTGGCGGGGAGGGTAGGTTTTGACTTTCTTCTCAGTATGGTGGTACAGGTAGGCCATCATCTCCATGGTGGTGGAATAGGATAAATTGCGTTCCATTACAATTTCTCACTGTGCAACCTCTAACACAGAAAGGATATGATGGAGAGAAGTTTGCATTTACTGTTCGCATTTTACTTCATATATATATATATATATATATATATATATATATATATATATATATATATATATATATATATATATATATATATGGGACACTTTTACCTTCCCTCTGTCCAAAAATTGGTACAACTTAAAATATGACTACAGCTTAAAATCTTCGTTCGAACATACCCTTTTGAATACAACGTGGCATATGGACCAAATTAAAAATGGCGACCGTGTAGGACGCCATATTAGCAAAAAACTTGAGAAATCATTATAATTTTTTATTACCAGATTTTTCGTGCCAACCTTGTTGCTTGATTATTTTCGGGGTCGTTGATCATGAGTCCAATGTCAGAAATTGAAAATTTTCAAATCCAAGATGGCGGATCAGATATGGCGGCTGAGCTTTTTTATTACCATATTTTTCATTCCAACCTTGTTTCTCGAAATTTTTCGAGGTAGCTGATCACGAATCTGAAATCAGAAATTGGAAATTTTCAAATCCAAGATGGCGGATCCTTTTTTTACTTACATTTTTTATTGCCATATTTTGTGTGCGAACCTTGTTTCTTGAGCGTTTTCAGGTCGCAGATCCCGAATCTGAAATAAAAAATTTTCAAATCCAAGATGGCAGATCAAATATTTTTACTCAAATTTTTGCCACAAAAAAGAGTGATAATAAAAAAACCAACTAAAAAGGGATCAGCCATATTTGATTTATCATCTTGGATTAGAAAATTTTCTATTTTCGACTTCAGATTTTCATCAGCCACTCCGAAAATCCTCAAGTAGAACTAACTAATTTTAAAAATTTTGAAGTAATGAAAAAAGTGGTGACACGTACTCTAAAGAACCTGTCTTCAGACAACGACAAACAGGGATAGAAGAGACGTTTGACAAGAGATGTACAATTGGGAAAAGACTACGATAATGGAATTTTAAAAAAATTTCGTCAATTTATGCGGAGTCAAGAGTGTTCTTCTGGTTTTACTCCCTCTAAATTTGGTCTCACCTTATTTCTGTTGAAACACTCTGTATACTTAAAGAGGTAAAAAATAGTTTAAATTGGGTATAAACCTAACGTTCTACTATAAAAATATATCGTTTTACATTTTAACGACCATTGCGACAGCTTTAGGGTACTACCGCCAATTTTTGTGACTCAAATTTCCTTATCGTTAAGCAAAAATCTTTAAGTGGCGCCTCAGATTTTTATTGACAGGTCTAGACTACGAGGCGTTAAGATTTTGACTGTCAAAACCTATAGATTTATAAAAGGGATACCGTTAAAATCTAAGCGGTAACCAATGAAATTTATTTTAAAAAAAAACACACACAATTTTAGATATTAAAAAATTGCAAATATAATAAACTACTTGAAAAATTACTAAATGACACATTAAGAAAATAATTTTTTTTATTCTTTAAATATGAAGACCGGTCATTTCAATACTTTGGATCGTTGTCAGTTAAGAGCAAAACTTGAATAATAATGTCGAAAACAATATTCTAAACCAATACAAATATATGTAATGTTATAATATGCTTTCCGAAAAAAAAAACATCATTTGTAATAAAACTTGCTTTCAAATAACTCGAAAATAAAAACATACAACGAAATTTCAGCAAAAAATTAACGTCACTAACTGCTGTGGAACCCTAATATAATACCTGACACGCACTTGACAAGTTTCTTTAGAATACAGTTCTGTTAAATAAGTATTTTGGAAAAATATATAGATTTGGAGACATTTTTTTGAACGGTTTGAGATCTATGGTTGACCATACTCCAAGTTTCTGGTTTTAATCATTGTAATAAAGCCGTTTGATGTGTGAAATTTAAGACTTTTTTTTGTTAATAGTACCTACCTTTTTATTGTTTTTCTTCGAAGGCTGGTGTTACGTGTGATCTACACAATATAACAAAATAGTTTGTGTATTTCTCATCATAGCTTTTTACTGTTACACGTGGTGGCTGATTTGGTTGTATTAATTACACAACCACACAAAAAAAAATTGTTTCTGGCCTGGGGTTCTTACTATATCTACTATATGTTTTTGGGGTTGCTGAATCCATTAAATCTCACTGCGACAGGGTTTTGCCATAATCTCAAAATTAAGATTGTTAAGCCTTACCGAACGCTTTTAACCCAAAACTAATACTGTCAAACCCCTAATAATCCCATGACCAACGACCCCATGACTCTATAACCTCATAATCATGATACTGAAATCATTACACTCAATCTCTTATAGCGGAAGAACTTGTAGTCATCTCAGTTTTTTTAAACTACATCCGTTGAGCTTCCTAACTGAATAACCCTATAACTCACTACTCTATAACCTCATAACTTACTAATGTTCACCACACTCGTTCTCCCATGGCGGAAGAGCTTGTTGTGGCGTCTATTGTTTTAAACTATGGCTGTTGCACCCCATGACATAATAACCCCATAACCATGTTGCTGAAGTCCTTACCCTCAATCTCCCATAACGGAGAACTTGTCGTGGCCGTAATTTCTTCAAACCATGGCTGTTGAATCCCATGACCTCATAACCCCAATGATTTTAGTAACATGGTTATGGGGTTATAGTCATGGAGTTACGGAGTCGTAAGGTTATGAGGTAATGGGGTTAAGAGATCTTTGGATCATGGATTTATTAGAGATTTAATAGCGTTCAATAATGTTTAATCGTCTGAATTTTGGGGTTTCTGAAGTTATGGCTAAACCTCAGCGTTATGAGGTTGAAAGAACTGCATATTCGGATCCAGCTACCCCGAAAACATGTAGTAGACATAGTCAGAACGCCAGACCAGTAGTGTGCACAGCCACACAAAAAATTCTGGTCATTGCTGTGCACAGCCACACAAAAAAATGCTGGCCAGTGGTGTGCACACTCACACAAAAAAACTCTGACCTGAGGTTCTGACTATGTCTACTATATGTTTTCGGGGTCGCTGAATCCAAATTAGCGATCCATTAAAGGTCAGGATTTTGCCATAACTTTAAAAAACCCCAAAACTCAAGACTATTAAGTATTATTGAACGCTGTTTGAACCCCTAATAACCCCTTTACCCAAAGACTTAACCTCAAAACTCCATGACTCCATAACTCTATGAACCCCATAACCAAGTTACTGAAATCATTGGGTTTATGAGATAATGGGGTTCAACAGCCATGGTTCGAAGAATTTAATGCCACGACAAATTCTTCCGCTATAGGAGACTGAGTATAATGACTTCAGTAACATGAGGTTATTGGGTTATGGGGTTCAACAGCCATAGTTCAAAGGAATTCCGCTATGGAAGAATGAGTGTAATGATTTGAGTAACGTGGTTATAGAGCTCAAAAGCTGTAGTTTATAGAAATTGAGATGACTACAAGTTCTACCGCTATGAGAGATTGAGTGTAATGATTTCAGTATCATGATTATGAGGTTATAAAGTAATGAGTTTATCGGGTTATGGGGTCTTTGAGTCCTGGGGTTATTAGGGGGTTTAACAACGTTGGTTTTGGACCCAGGATTCGTATTCAGCGAGCCAAAAAACATATAGTAGACATAATCAGAACCTCAGGCCAGAAAGAAAAATTTGGGCGGTTGTGTTGTTAACAAAATGTAAGATTTTTGAAACCCGCACTTTAAAAAATAGCTTGATAGTGTTTACTAAAATTTGATTATGACAACCATTTTTTTAATGAAAATGGACTCAATCGAAACTTTCGTTCACAAAACAAAATAAAATCTTGAAAATTTATACTAATTCGTTACATAAGTAAACAAAACCTAGACTTTTTAGTTATCGCAACTAAAGTTTAATCGGAATATACAATAAGTGTTGTAGTGGCAATTCAATCTTGATATTTAACAAGCCAGTTTAGTTATATTTTTGTTGTAGTGCTATTTATTTATTATATATCTATTCACATAACTAAGAAAGTATATAAATGCTCAGTGAAAACATAATTTTTTTATGTATTGTAAAAAGTGAGGAGAATAAATATCTTAAAATACTGAATCTTTATTATTCAAAATAGGAAAATATATTTTTGATTTTATAAAATAGATTACTTTTAAATACCATATTCCACCCATTACGAAAAATGTAAAACATGTGTTTTTCCTTAATTAATTTATATTAAAACCCCATTTTCGACTATCGCAAGCAATCAATCCATATGTAGACCACCCCGAAATTAATTCTCCATTACGATGGAGCGTGGGCGTGGAACCTCCCCCTTTCACCCTTTAGTGTACCTCACCCTTTGTGTATTAATACCGCCGAACTATTAATTACCTTAGGCCCTTTGTATTGGACGTACACAAAGAGCTATATTGACGGACAGTGTTTGACGTGTTCTATTAGATATACGGGGTGTTTATTTAGTTTCAGTTGGGTAAACTTATCTCTTGGCTAATATTGATGAATTTATGCCATCACACTAAGAACAAACTTAATATTAACTTGTTGTTTAACCGGTATTAAAGAGCTATATATATATATATATATATATATATATATATATATATATATATATATATATAGGTTATCGAACGTGTTGTATTTTTAATTAAAATAGAAAATCCTGGGCTGTGCGGACATAGATTGTTAGTAAACATTACTCTCCTATTAAAAGGTGCGGAGAACTCCAAGACAATGGAGAATCTCCGGATGAGAAAAATGACGACAGGGCTGTTTCGGTCTTATTTGGGACTCATCAGGCCACTGGATCCGTTACAATCTATCAACTCGTGTATCGAGTTTAACATATTTCTATTTTTACTCTACCGTCGCGCCATCACATGGCGGTTTCATACAACATTATTAGTGGATGTTGTTCTTGTGTTATTGACTGATTCGTCGAGATGTCAATTCGTTCGTCACTAGAAAAATCTTCACGGCGTTTCGCAAACATCTCAACTGGCTCTTTCAAGTGATGCTTCTTCGACGGCTGCTGGGCTTGGAATGAGCGTGCTGCTCCTCTGTCGGCATTTTTCTGTGCCTTCTCTCGACTCGCTGTTTTATTTCTCTGGTATGTTGTTTTTGATTTGGTTTTGAGTAGGATTTTCCATGTATTTGAGATGTTTTGTGCACCATCTCTCTTGTTAAAGTTTTTAGTGTTTTCTATTTCGAGAGCTGTCCATAATGCTTTATGGGTGCGATCTGTTTAGTTTCCTGGAAATTTATAGTGTGTCCTGCCTTCTGATGGTATTGGGATAAAGCTGATGTTGTTTGCTTATTCTTTTTGCTACTTTTATGTTCATGAACTCTGGTAGAGATTATTCTGTTTGTTTGGCCCATGTATTCTTTTCCACAGCCTATACATGGGATGCTGTACACTCTCTGGTTTTCCAATGGTATTTTGTCTTTGGGATGGTCCAATAATTAGTGTATTGTTGTTTGTGACTTATAAATTATACGTATGTCGTGCTTCCTCAGAATTCTTCCAATTACGTCTGTTACACCTTTTATGTATGGCAATGTAGTTTTTGGTTTGGATTTGTCTTCTTCTTTTTTCTCTGCTGTTGCATTTGTGTTCTGTTTTATGGCCTTTTTAATATTGTGTTCTTTGTCGTTGTTTTGATTTAGAGTTGTGATATTGTTGAGTTCTTCTTGGTTAGTTGCAAGAATCTGTAGACCAGTGTGTTGGCGACCGATTGTAACTGTGGTGGATGGTGGTGCGATTCGGTGTTCAGGTGTTTCTTTGTGTATGTGGTAGCTGCTTGTTAACTTCGACCTTCAATGTGAACTGTATGCGGTGATGGTTGTTCAGTTCCACTAAGAATATGTCTAGGTTGGATCTTCCATGTGGCCATATTATGAAGATGTCATCCACATAACCTTTCCAGAGGGATGATTTTGTTTTGGTTTCTTTTAGGGCTTCTGTTTTGAAACATTTCATAAAAGGTGGGACCTGGATATCAAATCCCTGTATCCAGCGTACCAATTGACGAAGCTCTAGAATAGATTGCTATGAACGAGGATTTCCCATATCACTTCATCGACCTGTCCGAACACCGCCTCAAAAACATATATTTTTTCTATGAAAATAACTTCTACCGACAGGCAGATAGTGTTCCTATGTGATCTTCGCTATCACCAGTCATCGCAAAACTTTTTATGAAATATTTCGAAACAGAATAAGAGAACCACATCATCGTTGTTCCAACATCAACAGGAGACAGGACACACTATAACTTTCCAGGAAACTAAACAGATCGCACCCATAAAGCACTATAGAACGCGCATCATCAGAGAAGTTCTCGAAATAGAAACCACTAAAAACTTTAACAAGAGAGATGATGCACAAAACATCGAGCCGAGAGGAGGCACAGACCTAGGTAAGCGAGGAAACCAACCAGACAGAACCAAGGTATAATCTGCGCAACCGCCAAACTATAAAAAGGTCGACAGAGGACATTTATTATGTGCAAAAAAGGAAATTCGACATAAAGATTTCTGTTGGATGATTTTTTAAAATCTGAATAAAGGACAACAGTGCATAGATTCGCTCGTTCGACTTTTGATAATGAAGCATCAACTGAAAAGACTCTCTACAGTTGGTTTGTAGAATTTCATCTGATCGTATATACAGGGTTTGGCAGTGGTGTTTTATATAACTGATGAGATCGTTTGTGGACTCTGTAAATTTTCATTTGAAACACTATTGTTCATCATTTGACATTTCTTAGTAAATGACTTCATTTTATCATCCACTGGATTTATTGTTTTACCTTACAAACTGAAAATTGTGACGATTGAAAACATCTGATAAGTAAGCTAGTGTTGTGATTCACGACTCGTCTGTTAATCGATCACACAATTTAAAATTATTGTAGCTCAAGTAGCCTGAGTAACTGACTAGCTAATCTTATTAAGCGAGGGGAATCCCCTACCGTTTAAAAGTAATTAAAATCTTTAAAAATTTTAAAACTTGTCTTACTTAGATAGTCATAAGGTACAAGAAGTCCCGAAATTTCCTGCAGCACTAAAATCAATTAAACCTCGAAAAACCCCGGGATTAGAGGAAAACGTAGACTCATCATGTCCTCATAACGGGAGTTCAAAAGCTCCACAGAAACGCACACAATTAATTATAATGTTTAAAATGTATCGATTATGTGTCACTTTTTCAATATGCAATTCACTATCTCTTCGATAAGCGCTTCTTAATTGAGCAGCTACTTTAATAGTCCCAACAGGTGAATATTAGAAAACATTTTTCATATGATTTGCAAAATAAAGCCTTTTTAATTTCACAACCACAGAGCCACGCATGTTTATTATAAAGGTCTAGATTAAACGTCTTAGTAAAGGTCCTTTTGCTAGACACGGATTGTTCTATTTTTAAATTCGGAGTAGGTCTTCCAAGCCATTTTATTTCAGCCTTGTCACTTAAAGACCGAACACAGAAGGGCTTTGCAAAACATAACGAAAATATAATAGCGTAGTCTACAACAAATACCTACGACTATGAAATTAACAAGCAAACTAAAGGTGTTTTTTCGCGGGGTAACTCAATTTATATATTTAGATCTGTTAAATTGACAGCGAAAATAAGCTTAAACACAGGTGTACAACTCAATTTGCAATTTTCATTAAGCTTATGAGACGAAATTAATTTCCACGTCTTATGTAGGCAACTCTATATACGCTCCAATGTATTAACTTGGATTGCATCAAAATTGCACATAGCAAAGCGATAATGTTTCGAGGCGTAATCCTGTAATACATCATTCTTGACATTTAGGCCAAGCAAGTTTAATTATTTCAATAATTGACTGCTGTTCGCGTATAATCTAAGTAAAACATTGATTTAAATTTAATCATTAAATTATCAGTAGAAATTAACAAAATATTTGTACTTATATTTATTGGTATGTTTTATTTTAATTTACAATTTTTTTGGGGGTTTCGCAAACCTGGAAATCTAAGGAAAAGCCGCCATTGCGACTACTATAATTTTAAACCCACTGCTCTAATTGTCTCTCAAAACCATATTTTAATCGTAAACTCAGGATTTCTTTCATATAACTGATCATGGAATAACCCATTCTGTCTAATATTTTTTTATTGGTTTAGTATAATTGTAGCATTTTTTTACATTTGCGAACCAGAAAGTCAAAAATAGCAATCAATAAACATCCTTAAAATAAAGTCCCCAAAAAAATACTAATCTTCACTCTGTCGATACCATTCTCTCGGTACCCAATGCAAAACCAATGGTAAATGAAAGCAGATGCGATCAAACCACAGGTTTGCTCTAGCGAAGTGTCCCTCCCCTCGACAACTCAGACATATCGCGTCGACTATCTAATGGGAGTGTAATGAGACGCGCTGTGTGCATAAGATAATTATAGAGGCATTCGCATAATTGCAAACGTTTAATCATGTTGGCCTGTATTAGTTTATAACTGCCGATGGAGGCTCAGTGAGCTGGAGTGGTGTCATGCAAAGCTTTCTCCTTGCTGGGACTTATATCACGTGCTGTAATTTTTTTCTGTTGTTAATCAGAAGATATTTTTTAACATTCATATTTGCAAAAGAATGAATTTTAGATTGAACTATTTCAAGGGTGATCAATACTGAACGCAATAATACAAAAAAAAAATAGAGAAAACTGTGAGAAAATTGCTCAGAAGAAATCTACAAGTGTATTGTAAAAACAACGATAGTTGGGCTAACTACTATCAAGGAAGGTATCCCGACTCGACGCCTCTGATTTCAACAATTTTTTGATATGTTGCAAGCCTCGGTTTAAGGTGGGTAAGATCTGCTTCTAAAGTTCATCCTCCAAAATGGAGTTTCCAATAGATCTCACATTCTAATTGGAATTTTGCAATTAAACAAGTTGCGTATTACTTTTGAAGTTAATATGCAGTTAACTGATGCAGTTTCGACCATAAGGGTTGCAACCATAGATAAAATATTTATAGATCCGCAAAGTTTAATCCTAAAATCGGCAAATTTACGACAATAAAATGTAAGCATTGTAGATCAGATGTCGGCATGCGCACTACAAAATGATCAGGTGACGATCGACAGGACCAAACGAAAATCTATTTAGTTAATTCGATTAGTCATAAATGGTGTCTAAATCAAGCAAGTGATCAAAGTTGCAACCATGGTTGCAATCTTTAGTAAAAAAGTCGGTGTCATGTAACTTTCTTGTTCTGGGAGTCACATCATATGGGCACAAATAATATCTGAAGCAGAAGGGAATAATCCGGTCTGTGTCTACCGATGGGAGTTAGTTTAGTCATTTCTTATACTGTGAACGTAAAACCTGCGGCACAGGAGCAGGTACTTTGGAGGTTTCGGTAACTTTTTTATTACTCTCTCTAGTGATTGAACGGAGTATAGGAATGTGTATACTTGCGATCGCCCCCCCTTTCCAAGAGCTTTGAGTTCAGGAAAATAGAACCGATTCTGCCTTTTATATTAGGAATGTGTATGCTGCTGGCACTCCTCCCCGTTGACAACTTGTTTTTTCTTGTGATCGCCCCCCCCCCCTCCAAGAGCTTCAAATCCAGAAAAATAGACCCGACCCTGCGTTTTACACTAGAAATGGAAATGTTGCTGGTGTCTCCCCCCTCCCCTCATCGACAACTTGCTTTCGCTTACCTTACTGTACTTTTGTGATATCACCCCCCCCCCCCAAGAGAGCGGCTGCTCTACTTGCAAATGAATATCACATTGTGAAAAAGTAAATTCAGTCAGTGATCATCTCTGTGTTGTACCATTTGTTTTAATTAAGCTATATCAGGTAACTATATTCTATACTTTTTGTTATAGGCGTCAAATTCAATAAAGTAGATTATTTCGGTGTTACACGTGCCAATGACCTAAAATATTTTCAAAAATGCTTTTTTCTCTGTTTCCGTTCAAGGGGTCAGCTATTTTCAACCACTAAACAGTATTTTCAATCACTTAAACATTATTTTCAACCACTAAGCAGCAATTTTTAAAGTAATTTCAAACTTCACTTCAGCATTTACAAGCTATTACCCAAGTTTTTGAAGGTTAGCGATAGATTTTGATTCTTATTTTACACAAGGATTATCCCATGTTCCTGAGACTCTGGCATCTTTAAATAGAAATAATCCATATTTCCTCGAAACCACCTGTTGGTGAATGCGTTGAGTTTGATCCTTTCTTGGCCACATATATCGAACGACTCACAAGGGGATATTAGAGCACCTTGGAGCAATCCTGTATGCAAGTAATCAGTTAGCCCGAGGCTACTAGTAACTACAGCCTGTTATCAGTTCCAAATAAGTAGCTGTATTATGTGAATTTATAACAAAAAGACACAGAATTTTAATTGTAAAGGATCTTGCAATTTTCCTTGACATATCATTTCATTTTTTTTTTAATATTTAGAGCTACAATTAACATAACTTTGACATATTCGATTTACTACTACAGCTAACAAGCATTTTATTAAAGTAAATTTCAATTATTTAGTACAAATGACTTGAGTTTTATTTTGGATAATCTGAGGAATCTATTTGTAACGGCTAAGTCTTCTTGGAGTTAGCATTGTTTCTGTTTTATGCTACAGATGGTGCCTTAAATTTGAACTTTTGGTAAGAATAATCCCAGGAAGTACTATTTTTGCTTTTTGTTAGCAAGAAAATCATTAAAATCCCGCCCATTTATAATTGCCACGACAGTAAGTGCTAGCTGACTCAGACACTGTAGGATTTTTCTAAGAAAGGACAATAATATCAATATTTAATCCACTTTTAAATCATTTATGGACCATTTAATTAATAAATAGCTTTGTATTAAGTGATTATAAATTTTATTTTTTTATTCAATTAATGAATATATTTTTTTCTAATTTTCTTTAGCTCACTTTGATTTTTTTATGCACACAAAAAGTAGATTTTTCAATGTAAATAATAGGGATTGCAACCCTTTTTTGTTTCATTGCAAAATTAGAAGGAACATCTATTTTGGAGAGTGAGCTTTGGGGGCACATTCCACCCCCTTAAACTATATTTCCTCAGATAAAAAAATACACGTGTCTTATTTCATCGTAGCCTACAACTTATTGAAAAATTATTGAAATTGAAGGCGTCGAGTTGGGATACCTTCCTGGTTAGACATATATCTTGATTTTATTTTGCTCCCTTCTGGTTTTCCAACAAAAAATCTTAAAAAATACTTCATAACAGCCCTTTATTTCAATGAAAATCAATGCCAGTAAGTAGCATTTAAAGAAATACAAATATATATATATATATATATATATATATATATATATATATATATATATATATATATATATATATATATATATCCAGTTTCATAGCCTTCTACGCCTTCTAGTTCCCAGTGTCCATTGTTTTCGGTCTTCCCAATCCCCTGGATGTAAGTTTCTTTCGGACATGGCTCTTAATCCAGGAAACTTTTGGTCTTCCTCTTTTTATTTTTTTATTCGGTGTCCATTTTAGGATTTGCTTTGGTAGACGTTCGTCCGTCATTCTCTCCACATGTCCATACCATACCAGCTGACGTTGTTCGATTTCATCGAAAATAGTTTTCTTTATGCCCATAATCTCTCTAATTTTCTCGTTGGTTATCCGTTCGATCCTTGATTTTCCGGCACATTTTCGCCAAAAGTCCATTTCAAGAGCCAGTAGTTTACGTTCTACAGTTTTATTTATCTGCCGTATTTCACATCCATACAATACAACGCTTTTAAATATTGCCTTGTATAAAATGTTTTCTTTCCTTGGAGATGTTTGTTGACCATAATAGTAAGTTTAGGCCTCCGATAGCTTTTTTCCCTTTAGTTATTCGCTCCAATATTTCTTCTTCAGTTCGTCCACTTTGACTGATCTTTGTTCCAAGGTAGGTATAATCAGAACAAGATTTTACTATGATATTGTCATCCACTTCCAAATCTGTTTCTTCTCCACCGATACACATATATTTAGTTTTACTGGAGTTGACCGTTAATTCCCACTCTGTGTATTATTTAAATAGTTTCCTTGTCATAAATTCGAGGTCTTCTTTATCTTGGGTCACTATCACTTGGTCATCTGCAAAATGAAGCGTATATAAATGGGTGTCATTATTTAATTCTGTTCCCATTCTACTGCATGATCTTCTCCAATTCTTTAAAGCTTCATTGAGGTAGACTTTATAGAGAGTTGGTGATAGACAACATCCCTGGCGAAGGCCTTTGGTCACATGAAAGCTTTCTGATAAGTTATTGCCAATCTTAATTCTGGAGAATGCCTGGTCGTATAGCTTTTTGATGGCTTGGATCGCTATATTGTTAATTGGAGACTTCTCCAACACGTGCCATAATTTTTGGATTGGCACCGTATCATATGCTTTTGTGAGGTCAACAAAAAGCAGATGAACCTCTCTATTGCTTGCCACCTTCTTTTCATTAAGTTGGATTAAACTAAATATATGATCTACGCACGATCGGCCAGCTCTAAAACCTGCTTGTTCTTCAATTTCTTGGGGGCCATATTCTGTTTCTACGATGTTTCTAAACAATTTTCCGTATACTCTACTCATTGTGCTGGTTACAGTTATACATCTATAGTTTGAGCATTCGTTGCGTCTTCCTTTTTTGTGGAATGGTGTTATCCAGCCTTCTTTCCATATAGTTGGGATAGGATCATCATTATTTAGGAGTCTGTTAAATAGTTCTTGAAGAAAGGACGTTAGTTTTTCAGTACCATTCTTTAACAGTTCAGCAGGTATTCCTTCCGGTCCAGCTGCTCTCCTATTTTTCAATGAATCCACAACCCTACATACCATCTCCTTTGTTACCTCTATGTAGTGATCTTGTACGTTGTACCGTCTTGGGGAGTTAACGAGTTAAATGTTTAAAATTGAATTTGAAATGTTTCAACAAAGCCCATCTTTTGTGACAAAATTTTACAGCAGATGTTTTCAGTTGAACTCAAAGACCAACGTGCAAAGACATTGCAGATAAAACTACAACTATCGATAACTGCTATGGAACACTAACATAATGCGTGTCGTACAATCGCTTGATCGGTTTTTTATTGATAATTTAGTATCTTGAATAATTTATTAACTTTTCATGGATATTGATTGGAAGAATGAAACGACTTACGTGGTAACATTCTATCGGAGATCTACACTGCGCAGCGATAAAAGAAATCACCTGCCTTCTGGCTGGTAGCGAGCTAGATCTCGACGGAAGCGAAAATTTATGGAAAATCGGTTAATTCAATAATTACCTTAATTAAAAAAGTCAAGTTATAGTTTACTCGTTACATGATTACTTCACAAGATATATTAAATCGCTGTATTGCTATCTGGTTTGAAAAAAAAACTAGTTAGTTTTAATGTAAATGACGCAAAATCTGAAGAAGTTAAAGACATCTGTAAATATATTGGAAATAATTCGTTGTACAGTTATAATGGTGTAACTTTACCCTTGCCTTGTAACTATTAATGTTAATGGTAAATGTATCAGTTTAATAATTGATATCGGTAAATCTAATGATTATACGAGGGAGCCGTTTATTTTCGGGACTAATGAACAAAAACCAACATTCATTGAAAATGGTTTTATTGATTTTCAAAATATTCTTCACGTTGATCACTGCACAATATATAATACAATTCAAAAAGCATTTTTGCCACTATGAAGATGGTATCCTTAAAACATGGTATTTCAATGCATCAACCGCCCCTTCCATAGAAAATGTTGACTATATAGTTTGTTTTTCATATACGGAAACAGAAAGAATCATTGAGTACCAAATCGGAAATGTGCAACGGATGACATAGCAGTTTCACGTTTTGAGTGTTCAAAAAGTAACTTATTTGAGCCGATGTGTGAGAGCTTGCATTGTCATGATGGAGAATGATACGTCATCTCCGAATTGTTTTTAATGAGCCAGTGTAACCTCTAAAAGTCAGCTACATCGGATCTGTAAGTTATCCATTAATCCTTTTCATGAACTTGGTTGTCAGAATATATATTTTCGATAGTTTTATTTAGGTTGTGTAGAATTTGTCTAATGATAGAGAAGATGTAATATATCTCTAAGCTGGATGCAGTCGAAGGTTTTTTCCAAGTCTATAAAACATATAAAGGGTTTTTTTTATAGAGGTATAGAACTTTAAGTTGGCAACACTTTTTTAACTGGCGGCCATTTTGTCAGCTGTCAAGTGATTTATGTTTATTTTGGTTTGGCATTTTAACATGAATAGACTGACGCCTGAACAACGCTTCCAAATTGTGCAAATTTATTTTGAAAATCATGGTTCTGTTCGAAATACGTATCGCGCACTACGTCCATTTTACGGTCAACATAATCGTCCATCAGAGCAATTAATTCGATTAACTATGGAACGTTTTCGCACCACGTTTACTCTAAATGATAATACGCATCCACAGAGATGTCGTACAGTGCGTACAGAAGAAGTCATTGCTGCTGTAGAGCGTAGCGTAGAGGAAGACCCGAATCAGTCTATCCGCCATCGTGCACAGGAATTGGATATGTGTCCATTCACTTTATGAAAGATTTTGCGGAAAAATCTTGGTTTGTGTGCTTACAAAATCCAACTCGTGCAAGAATTGAAGCCACACGATCACCTAGCAAGGCGTAGATTCGGTGAATGGGCCCAAAACAAGATTGCCGTTGATCCCGATTTTCATAAGCAAATTTTGTTTAGCGATGAAGTTCATTTTTGTTTGAATGGATACGTCAATAAACAAAACTGCCGTATTTGGAGTGATGATAATCCTCAAATGTATGTTGAGACACCGTTACATCCAGAAAAACTGACTGTTTGGTGTGCTTTATGGGCTGGTGGAATCATTGGTCCGTACTTCTTTAAAAACGATGCTGGTCAGAACGTTACAGTCAATAGTGACCGCTATAGAGCCATGATTACTGACTTTGTCGTTCATCAATTGAACAACCATGATGTGCAGGAGCTGTGGTTTCAACAAGACGGCGCAACATGTCACACGGCTCGTGCCACAATTGATTTATTGAAGGAAACGTTTGGTAACCGCATAGTTTCACGTTTCGGATCCGTGAATTGGCCTCCAAGATCGTGCGACTTAACGCCGCTAGACTATTTTCTGTGGGGATATGTGAAGTCGCTAGTCTACGCCGATAAGCCCGAAACGATTGATCACTTGGAGGACAACATTCGCCGCGTTATTGCCGATATACGGCCACAAATGTTGGAAAAAGTCATCGAAAATTGGACCTCCAGATTAGACTACATCCGAGCCAGCCGTGGCGGTCATATGCCAGAAGTCATATTTAAATTATAATGCCAGAAGGTTATCTTTCGAATAAAGTAAATTTCATGTCAATTTAAAAAATTCATCTTTGTTTTATTCCATTTAAAAGTTCTCTACCTCTATAAAAAACACCCTTTATATGCTGGCTTATTGTATTCGATTGATTTCTCCATTATTTGTCTTAACATAAAAAACGCATCGGTGCATGACCTACCCGACCTGAACCCTTGTTGTTCATCTGATTTTATTTGTTATAATCTTCGTTGTTAGTTTTAGGGTTGTATTAAGCAAATTTATTCCTCTGTAGTTCGTTGGCCGTTTTTTGTCGCCCCTTTTAAACGTAAGGATTGCAGTACTGGTTCACCACTCATCTGAGATTTTATGATGGAAAAGAATTTTACGGAATTGTTAGTTGTGTTGTAAAGCTCTGTCCACCATATTTGAGCAATTCATTTGTTATGTCGTCTGTACTAGGGCTTTTTCTATTTTTTAGCTTGCAGAATGTTTCTATTTCTATAATTTCGTTGGTCGTTTTTTCAGGCGTGTTCATTGATGAAATATCCTTTTACCGAAATAGAAATTTTTAATTCAGCTCACATCATTTTGAGATTCAGACCTGTCTTCATTGACTAACTGACATCAACGCACAGCCAAAGCTATTAAAAATAAAATCATGAAATTTAGGAAAAAGGTTGACAACACCATGTAGGGGCTCACTAAGAAAGTATTTCTCAAAATTCACACTCCAAAATGGTGAAAAGGGGTAAATTATCATTCGATATATTTGTTTCAAAACACACCCTGTATAAATTCCAATGGACATCAGATCACATGAATAATTACGCACCGCCCTCCACTAGGACGTTCAAGTACAAGCTCGCCGTCCGTGTTCCGTTACACAGGGTCTCAATTGCCGCCCCTTTCCCCCGAAATTGGGGGCGCCGCGCTGATTGCCGGACCTTGTTTAATTATCGGAAGCTTGTCCGTGTCGGCTAGGTGCACCGGGAATTTCGGGAAAGGGGAACTACGCCCCTTTTAATCGGTCAGTTGGTTAATCAAAGTTCGGTAGGTTTTTCGCAGATCTGATGCAAAATTTGGTTTATTATTCGAAGTGTTAATTAAGTTCAGACCAAAATTTTTTGATATCCTTAAGTTTCCTAACCTTTAGGAACTCAGGAAGGAAGATTGTTGGGTTGATTGAAGAGTTTTTTTTTTCACGAAAATGCGATATTTTTGAATATTTTGTGGTGGGGGTAACCTCAGTAGGCGGTAGCGTTCGCGTTAAAACTGAAATTGAATGTTCAAAAGCGCGTCGCGGCGTAAAAAATTCATTATTTCTCTTGTATTTAACCAATTTGGATGATTTATTTAAACCACTATGCCGTCAATCAAGAAAAGCGACTTGAGATACACTTAGTATTAAAATTTTTATGCAATAAACATAGCTTGATTTTCGAGTGTTATATCTCGTAAGGTGTTAACAGAATCGAACCGAATCCTTCATTAAACGAAGCATCTTTTCGAGTATTTTCATCCTATGTTTGTTTTGTAACATTTTGTTCAATTTTGTAGTAGTCCGTCAGTTGCTTCATATTTGGATAGTTTATCAGACATATATATATATATATATATATATATATATATATATATATATAAGTGAGAAATATAAAATACATCATAACTTTTACTTTAGGTCTGATATTTACGGAGATACCAGTATAGTGGTATATAGCCTATTTTTTACCATTTTTCCAGCTTCTCGCTTCGAGCTCACCTTTTTCAGACTGACGCATAGGTCAGTTATGATTTCTGGCTTCATTGCAGAGTGATTTATCCGAAAATTAAAACGGCCTCCCGCTATACCAAATCGAGACTACTTTTGGACCTATTGTGACTGAAGTAAAGTACAAAGATCCAGTATGATTTAATATTTCTGTACAGTCCATAAAGTTCAAAGGTATGGAGCCCACGGCGCGTGAATGACCGAGTTTATTTAATGCGCGAGAATGGTTGGAACGTGTTCCAGTAATTTTCTCGCACTACATATATTTATTCGTACCGTTTAGATCATCATCATGTAGGCCAAAAAATTATATTATTATTATTATTTCACGCCAAACGGCTTTGCACTTCCTTCAGGGAATATTGACTCATACCAGGTATACAAAGATACCAAAAGTGGGAACCCTTTCCATGTTATCGGGTCCTAGGTGATGTGGTCTGCTTTATTTCCTGCGAACTTTCGGACGGTTCGCGCGGTTCCAAGCAAAACTGCTTTCTGAATCGGTTTATACAGATGCTCACTCCGGCCCAGTCCCTTGATGTTCTGCAGGAAGTTCTTTGGTATCACTCCAGTTGTTGATAAAATTATGGGAATCGTGTGGAAGCTGTTCATTGCCCACTATCTTCGGATCTGCACCTCCAGATCCTTATATTTGGCGATCTTCTCGTTATATTTTGGCCTTAGATTGTTGTTAGGTATAGCAATGTCAATTCGTGTAGTTCGCTTAGAAATGTTATCTGTCAATATAATGTCTGGTCTATTATGAGCAACTGTCTGTTCCATCAGAGCCGTTCGGTCCCAATATAGCTTGAACTCGTTGTGCTCAAAAATAGACTCCGGGTTATATTTGTAAGGCACTTTTGTACCTGCAATAGATTTAAGTTATCTGCTAACTCCTTATGGAGGATCTTGGCGGCTGAGTCGTATCTTTCCTTATACTGTGTTACGGCAAATGTTTGGCATCCTCCACTTATGTGCTGGACTGTCTCTAAAGTTCTACAGCCATATCTGTTTTGGTCGTTTTCTCTTAAGGGATCTCTGATGATGAACTTCCAATAATTTTTCTTTGAAATAACCTGGTCTTGGATAGCTAACAAAAAGTAAATTGTCGACATTTTCCTGATTGGTCTCATTTAGATGCCGTCCATGAAGTTGTTTCTGTAGCCAGGTTTGTAACTTCTCTTGGTCTGTTTGCTGGTGAAAAGCAATATTCTGTTTCCTCAGCTGTGGCGGCATTAAGTCGTCTGCCTCGCATATATGGAAATGTGAACGTAAATTTATTATTTGTTGATCGAGCTGCTTACCATTATCCATCCATCCTCCTCCTCCTTGGTATTTTGGAAGCATTGTACGTTCAGTAGCACTCCGAGGGTAATGTTTTTGTAATTTTGTTAAGAGTATTCTTATTTTTCTTTGCAGGTTTTGGGTGTCCGTCTTGCTCTTGATGACAAATTCGGCCGTCAATTCAACTTTCATAGTGCGATTGTCAATTATTTAGGCCTGCTTCATACCTAGGTATTTGAATGTTTGTTCCATTACAGCTATAGTTTCACCGGTCTGCATCTCAGATGTCCCCGGTTGTATATTTCCTTTAACTGTGTTCAAAATACGGCACTTGTCAAGTCCAAACTGCATTCCGATATCCCCTGAGAACTCTTCTGCCGTTTTTAGTAGCAGCCATTAGTTTAAGATCATCCATGTATAGATGCCATATCTGGTGGAGTTTAAAAAGCGCGATAGTCGGTTCATTGCAAGGCAGAACCACAATGAGCTTAGTGAATCGTCTTTAAATATTCCCGTTCGTATTGGAATTTTATTAGTTTCGGTGGTATACATATATTTATTCGCACCTTTTAGATCACATGACTGTTATGTAGGCCGAAAAAAAGTTATATTATTATTAATAATAATTCATTAAAAATATCTGGCTTTTTCAGAAAGTAATTATTACTGCTTCCTATTGTAAATTTTAACAAAATTACTGAACAAAAGTGATATCAAAGGGACCGCCATCATCTTCTATCCAATTAAACTCCCAAACCGAAACCTAACCTGCAGTATAACAAAACATAAAATCGAGAGTAGAGTAGCGTCCCGAGGGAGGCCGACATGTATTTTCGGATACAGCCGATAGCTCGAGGGATACAAGACTCAACTTTGACTCCGAACAATGAAATAATGACAAAACCGAAAAAACACAATTGAGGACTCTTTGCAGCCATCGCGGAGTTTGAGGCAACGGGTCTTGTTGCCCGCAGGACGTCGGTTTTAATAATATAATTAATCCTGGATTAGTTTGTCTTTTCAGATTATTTTAGTGCAGAGAAATAAGAATTGATGTGGAGAAATGAGTCATTTATTTGCTTAATTAATTAATTTCTATTTGATGTGCTTATTTTAACTGATACGATGTTTTAAACCGTATTCTAGAATATTTGTCATGCGGATCAGCCTAAAAATTTGGTTCGTAAACGGGAAAAATTAATAAGAGTCAATTTTCTTCAAAATTTTAATTGTCATTCTTAAACCATCAGTTTAAAACGACGCACATACAAAGTCCATCAAACTTATTTTTCAAAAATATGCGAAAAGTTTGCAAAATTTTGAGTCATTTACACAGACCAACAAAAAAAATGTGTATAAAAAACCAATTTGCCTTAATCTTATATATTTTGGTTGCTGAAACCATATTTAGTATCAGGTTTTTTTCTTCACCCACAATTTTCTCACAATATGCATCGATTACATATTTCAGAAAATATACCCCAGGAAACGGAGTGTTAAGAGAAAGGTAGTAGGAATGACAACAAATTTTGGTTGGAACATTGTTTTTTTTAACAAATAGGTCGATAAATGATTTTTCCCCGGTTTTTTGGTTTTTACGGAAAATCTAAGGGATTTAGAGAAAAGTGTTCCACAGACGAATTGTACGTCTTGAAAATATCTTAAAAATGAGTTTTTGTTTGTCCAAATCGGTTTGTAAACAAAAAAGTTATTGCAAATTAAACATTAAAAACGGCTTATTTTTCAATTGTTAATAACTTTCTTAATATTTATTGAATTGTTTTCAACTTTTACCAGAATGTGAGTTTTAAAGTGCTTAAAAAGTGTGCAGAAGTTGGGCGCTGTCAGTCCAATAGTTTTTGTAATATTGCAATTGTTGATTAGAAAAACGAAAAAAGTGACTATTTTTGATTGGCTGTACCGTCGTCTAGGAAATTACTACAGAGTTCTGTCACTCGCTTATTTCCTAAAATCCTCGACGCAAACATAACACACTTTGTGAGGAATCCAACATTTGTCTGGGTTACCGATTTCTGTATATATCTATATGCAAAGTATACTTTTATTACAAAGTCCATGTTCCTTTGATGTTTTTTAATTACAAAGTCACCTACCAAAAAGCGTTAGGAGACTTTTTACAGCCACAATTAGCCATATTAAAGTGTGAATAAAAATCACATGGGTTAAACACTGCAATGCGAATTTATATTCATCATTAGCCCATTTCTGTCCACTGCTGAACATAGGCATCCTCAAGAGATTTCCATCCTCCTTTATTCTGAGCCACTGCGATCCAGTTTGTTGCTATTCTTTTGAGGTCGTCTGTCCATCTGGTGGATGGTCGTTCCTGACTGCGTTTATCCGCTCTCGGTCACCACTCCAAAACTCTTTTCGTCCATCTCTTGTCCCCTATTCTAGCCACATGTCCGGCCCATCTCCACTTTAACCTTGCAATGCGCACAATGAAATAATCTACCCCCGTTCTTCTCCTAACTTCCTCGTTTCGGACCCGATCTCTCAGGGACACCCCTAGCATGGATCTCTCCATTCTGCGTTGTGTTATTTGCAGTTTCTTACCAGATGTTTTCATCAATGTTAGTATCTCCGCTCCATATGTTAAGACTGGGAGAACACATTGGTTAAAGGCTTTTCGTTTCAGGTTTATGGGTATATCTGTCTTGAATATATCCCTGAGTTTTCCATAAGCAGCCCATCCCAAAGCCATTCGTCTGGATATCTCACTCGTCTGGTTGTCCCTTCCAATCCCAACTTCGTGACCAAGGTAGTTATATTTCTCGGTAATTTCGATGATTTCATTTTCTATTTTTATAGGCTCGTTTGGTACTAAATTTGTCATCATTTTTGTTTTGTTATAATTTATCTTCAGACCTGCTCTTTGTATTACCTGTTGTAGTTCTTCTAGCATTTCTCTAACTTCTTGTAGATCGTCTGATATTAGGACTATATCGTCAGCGAATCTAAGATGACTCAACCTTTCCCCATCTATAATAATGCCTTTCTCTTTCCAATCCGAAGCTTTAAACTCATGTTCTAGCACTGTCGTAAACAGTTTTGAGGATATTGTATCTCCCTGTCGAATTCCTCTTCTTATTTTTATTTTCTTCGTCATGGTGTGTAAGTTAATTGTTGTTGTTGCGTTTTTATAAATATTGTAGATGATGTTGGAATATCTTTGGTCTACCCTGCATTGTTTTAATGCTCTTAAAATTGACACCAATTCCACGGTATCGAAAGCCTTATGAAAGTCGACAAAAACAAGATTTAGTGGTAGGTTGTATTCTACATTTTTTTCAATAAGTGTTTTGATACATTGCAAATGGTCATTTGTCCCGTAGCCCAAGCGGAACCCAGCTTGTTCTCTAGGCTGGTAAAGATCCAGTTTATTCTCTAGTCTATTGGTGATAATACGAGTGTAAAGTTTATATAGGTGACTCAGGAGGCTGGCGGATCTAGAGTTCTCAGATCTTGTTTCGTCGCCTTTTTTGTGAATGAGGAACAATTTGGTTTTCAAAGCATAAACTGAATAATCTTTTAGTTTTCTCAATAAGAGCAGGACTCCCACATTTTATGGACTCTATTACTTTTCTAATTCTAATTCTTTTTTCTCTTTCAGTTTGTGTGCAAAACCTCATTTGGGCCTCTGAGATTGTGTGGGTTATCGAATCATTTAGGAGATCTAGGTCATTAGTTGTTATTTATTTTAGTGCGTTATTTATGTATTTCTGAAATTCTTGTTCGTTTCTAGGTTGCGTCCACTTTCTTGTTTTCCTTTTCTGTACCATTCTATTTCATTCCTTTCTGATATTTAGCTCTAATGTGGCTCTGATCAATCTATAATCGCTTCCAGTTGTAAAGCTGTTTAGCACTGTCACATCTTTGATTATGTGTATCTTGTCGCTTATTATGTAATCAATCTCATTTCAGATTTTGCCATCCAGTCTCTTCCATGTCCATCTCCTCTGTGGTTTTTTGGAATAGAAGTTGTTCATTTGGTATAGGTTGTTCTCCAAAAAGTAGTTTAGTAGATTTTTACCTCTTTCGTTCCTACCCGGATTACCAAATTTGCCAAGAACGTACTCAAATCGATCAGATTTTATTCCAATTTTAGCGACGGCACAGTATTGTGTAGTGTTTAGGGTTTTGCCTCATTGCCTCGGTAACCTCGTCCTAAAATGTATGCACTTCTTCTTCCGTATGATCCAAAGTTGGTTCGTAGACTTGCACTACTTTTAAGCTGTATCTCGAATTAAGTCGGAGGATCAAGTATATCACTCTCGTAGATATGGCGTGTATGGTGTTGACATTTTCTAAGAGTTTTTTATGTACAAGAAACTCCACTCCACCAACCAATCTCCGCCCATCGTCAAAATAATAGAAGAAGTTGCCTGACTTAAGTGTTTGCAAACTTTGCCCTTTCCTTCTGATTTAGCTGATTCCAACAATGTCCCACGTGATTTTGCCTAGCTCTATTTCCATTTCAACCCACAAGTTCTGGCATTATAAGACGCTATTTCCGGTGTTATGTGATGTTTTGCCTTTGCTTTTCTAGTTAAATTTCTGTTTGTTTGTTTTCTGCAAATTTTTGCCTCCCCCAGATTCCATGAGGCAGCCCTCTATAGATGGGCGGGACTTGAGTTCACCCACCTGGGGACCAGATCCATCGTTTTGAAAATTCGCCATGTGTCTTTTGAGGGTTATTAGCCGTAATCTTCTACGCTGGCTAGGCGGGTTTGAAGATGGAAGGGATAGATGAGGGCACTGAATTTTGGTTAGGATATAAGGATTAGGAATTTGATACCTCCCTGGTTTGGTATGGGAGATATTCCAAAGCTCACGTGAGCAGGGTCGCACCCCTGAAGTAGACCTATCTCTGTCAGGACCACAGAGAGTGTCTATCCGCTACCCGTGAGTTTATATTCACTGGAAGAAAACAAACAGCTGTGTAATTTTTCAGAACTACCGACCTAATACCATTTGATTTTATGCCAACCTTATAACACTAAAATTTATTGCCAACTTAATAATATTTAAATTAATAAAAATATTTTTTACGTTTTGAATAATAAAATTTATTTTTATTTAATATTAAAATGTGAGAAATTGTTGGGTAATGCGACTTTTTTATCATTATATTCGGAATCAGCACACCAAATAAGACAGGAATTACTTAAAATTATTGAAAAAGTTTTTTCATCGTTGTCCTATGTTCCTATATCAGATGGCAGGGTTAAACATATATTACACCATAATTTATTTACAAATTTGAAAATAATAAACATAACCAAATGAACATAACCTATCTTAGTTCTCCACTTAAACTAGATAAAAATGCTAGAAACATACCAAATAACAAGTAAAAGAACAAACACTCCCACAAAATTAGAAAATTCTAATGGCACAACATTCTTTTAACACGTTCGATGATGTAACTAAAGAAGTGTAAATTAGATTTATTATATGGTATTTGTCACACATCGAATATATGGGAAAATATTTTAAAACATTAGTGCGTAGAGCTAGTAAATAAGAAGTACTATTTTGACGTGGAACATTGACCTTGTTTCTAACATAGCATTCAGATCCGATCCAACTGATTCGATGCAGTTACATCCATTTGAAATTCACGATTCTGATTATAGTTTCGTAACTGTAACGCTGACAGAAGTGTTTGAAAACAATTACAACGCTCTCTGTGTGTGACAACCAAAAATACTTTCTTGCTGACTCAATTTATTGATCCAACTTCGTCAGTATGTTGAATGAACTTAGCTCTTGTATTAATCTGTATTTATTTAAGGCTAACTAAGCTTTTAATTTATTAAAAGCTTAATATTTTTGAGTTATCGCTTATACTTCAAACTTGTCCCACGGATTATTGATAAAAATCCATAGACCCAAATAAATTAATGTGGTTAAAGGGATACATTAAATCCACCTACGGTGAATCAAGTTGTTCCACCCACTGGGTAATCCCACAAATAAAATACCTAACTTATTTTTAAAAAGCTAAAATTATTCTTTGATCACTAAGTAAACTACCTGATCTAGCCAAATATTTAAATTTAGATTACCAGTAATCTGTCAGTTGAGAGTTATTATTGCTAGTTCTTCAGTGGATTCGCAATTTTTGGTACCTGTAAGTATAGATTATTACATATAAATTATATTTTCCTATGTCCGCCTTCAAATTTCTTCACTTATACACAAAAGCGATACAATGTTTAATAATTTTTTTAACAATATTAGCGTTAAAAACTGCGGAAAATGTGAATTTTCAATAAAAACTAAGAAAAACGTTTACGTCGTTTACTCTTCTTTTTACATTTGCCTTACAAAAACATTTGTTACGAAATGCATTGTTGTTACATTATCGTGGTTTTTAAATTTCATTTGGGTGGAAAACTTCGTGATTAAATTGTATTTTGCTGCAGCAGCAAAAATCATTTTTAGGACTTTTTCTTGTCTACACAGAAAAACTAAATTGAATCTTTTATGAATATGTCTGATACACTTCACAAATGTCAAGCAACTGCCACCGTTGGACGTACCAAATAAATAGGCCGAAGAAAGTTTTGTATTCAAATGCTTAGCAACATGATTTTATGAAACTAATTATAAATTACCTGAAAGTACTTAAAACGAGCTTTAAAACGTTCTTTTCTTTATTAAAATATGAAACTTTGAAGTATTAATAATTTTCTAGTTGAGTGGGAAAATCTTTTTGATCAATAGTGTATTTCTCACAAGGTTTCTGTTGTAGGATACCGGGTTTGTTAAAGAATCGATTTATTAAAAACATTTCATACTATTAAGTTTTGAAGTTCCTGATACTTATTTAGTAACACCCTATATATTTTTCTCTTTAATAAATAATCATCAGAGCCAGGTACGTTTTATTATACCCAATTAATTTGTTGAAGTACTTTACGATGACATTTTTATAGGCGGAAATAACAGATATGTTTATATTTCCACATTAACACTAACCAAAAAGTCAAATGTAAAACTCTTGTACGATTTGTTAGTGACCACTTTAAAAGTTCTCAAAGAACAGGAAACGCATAAAATTGTGTTATAGAAATGACAGGATGTGCCCTATTCAGAGTGTCAAATGTTTTCGTATGTTTGGGGGTTTTTCAGTAGTAAATATATTGACCACTAGCATGCCTTTACTTATGGCCAGCAAGTTATGTACCATGTACGATGTACCAGCTTCAAATTTGAATATTTTATATAGTTTTTAAATTAAAGTATTTCAATTAGCTTTTTTATCATTTATTTTTTTAATCTTAAAGAGCGATAATAAATTCATAATTATTATTTTCAAATCTGTGTTATTATTATAAAATATTTTTAAAATCTAATATAGAAAGAAGTAATGTTTTATAGACTTAAAAGAGGCCTTTGATCAGGTAAGAAGAAAATACTTAAGAAAAGCTTTGGAAAAAAGAAAGATAGATAAGAGAAGAATAGAAATAATAAAGGAAATATATAACACAAACATAGTAAGAACCATGGACGTCTGGACATGGAATGTTTACAAAAACAAAACGCCACGAATGGGTCACAATCAGTAGTAATTTGCCAACTGTTTTGGAAAAAAATTAGGGAAAACAATATAATTTGTTAATACCCAATTTTTATGAAAAAAAAAATATTATTATGATAATATATTTCATATAATATTTATAAACAATTTATTGCTACAATAGTAAACTAATATCTTTAAAATAGTATGCTTTATAATGCGTCAGTTTAACTCCCAGAAAATTCAAGATTTCTAAGTAGTGTGATAAACTATGAAATCTGGCAACCTCGCAAATTTCTTTTATGCTATCGTACGATCAAGGTTGAATCCGGTCCATTCATAAAAATTTTGGCATATGACATTTTTGTGGTTGACGTTGTGTGTCTTGGATCGTTTTTTAATTTTTTGTGATTCCAAAAGTGTTTTTGTAAGTGACTAATTATTCATTAGTGACAAAATGGTCAATCATTGCCAAGTTTGCCGAAAATTGGATTATTTATTTCCAAATTTAACTTTTCACAGGTAGGTTAGGTTAAGTTTGGTATCATAGGCGGGTAACTTGGGATTTTAGATTTTGTTATCAGTGATTTTTTATAGGTTTCCCAGTGATTCTAACCGCCGAGACCTTTGGATTAATATATTAGGACTACAAGATAAAATCTTGCCCAAGTCACTTCGTATCTGTAGTGAACATTTTGGCCCAAACGATTTCTATTATCGATTTGATGGTGTTCGTGTTTTAAAGTGAGACCAACATAATAGAAGCCCACCATTTTCTATTATTTTTCATTAACATTTCCCTTGTAATATTACACCAAATAGTACCGCTTTTCCTATCTTTTTACAATTTTTTCCTTAATTTTTGTTTTCCCTATTACTTGTAAAAGTGTAAAATTTTCATTTAACCAAGATATTACAAAATCTGCAAAAAAAAACTCATAAACGTTATAAATAAATATATGACTTGCATAATAACTGTCATGTGTGAAAAGTCCAGAAATGAAACTTCAATTTCTGCAATTTTTATTTATTTTTATTCGATGTCCGATAGTTACATAGTCTCAGATTTGCTTTACACAAATTAGATAGTCAGGAAGTAAGAAAAAAAGTATATTTTATTGTACGTTATTCTATTTTATATATATATATATATATATATATATATATATATATATATATATATATATATATATATATATATATAATTGTAATATGACCAACAAGTAATATATTTAATAATAGCATATACTTATTTTTATCCCATCCTTATCGGTATATTTTGTCATAAATATTTTAGGATACTAGAAACAGTGAAAATCAAGAAATACACTAATCATATTAAAATAAATAATTTCCGTTAGAAACACATGACAGATTGTCGATTCGAGATATTAAAAATTTTCAACAATAGTACTGCCAAAACTTAATGGGCAAACAAATTTAATAGTTATTTTTATTAATTTGTTTTATTGTATTTCTTTATATACCAATTTTTTATGATTGGAGTTTGGGGACTGTTCAGTAAAACAGGTTTAACTGTAACGTCTTTCAGATTAATACCTAAATTGAAACAGTCTATCATATATGTTCCAAATCATAATTGAAATTATATACAAATATTAACAGGTTATTTCTTGAAAATGAAGTTGTAAATACTCTATTTTCTCCTGAACACATACACCGTCGAATATATATTTTTTAAATATTTCCATTTTTAATTTGCTTCATTTATTAACTTACAAAAAATATCTCCATTTTCTCGTTTTGGGAATTTTCTACAAGTGTTATTATTTTTACAAATAATTGGTATACTAACCAAACGTCAAAGTAGTCATTTGCATACCGCGACGTCGTTACATTTATTCAGTATTGCACTTCAATATTTGAGACATTAGAACTTTGGTAAGACTACTTTTTTACGATGTTCATGGCTGACGTTAAATTTCATATGCGAGTGTCTGTACGGCATAAACACGTTGTTAGGAATAATAAAAATAGACAGCGAGTCCATACAATTTAGAAAAAAAATTTCAATCACAGTAATGTTCAAGAAACAAAGTTTTTGTCGGTTTTAGAATTGTGGGCATTAATTAGCCACTTAACTAAAATCCGGCAAAATATTACGCAATTTTTTACTTTGGACTTGGATAATTCTTACATGGTACTCTGTTTTAAATAATAACTAGTGCTTTGGATAAAAAAAAAAAGGTTATTTCAAGTCATTAATGTCGTAAAAGATAAATGATATGAATATTACGATTATTTGTATATTGAATACTTACTTATGTTCAAGTACAACAACTTCCGTATCACGACATATTGATAGAGTAATTAACTATTTCTTATGAAAAAATATTTATTTCAATTCTGCAAATAAAAGCATCATAGAATATTAATTGATATTTTTATTCGTTATAAAATTGTTACGCCGCTGGCGTATGATAGATTGTGAGCTATGACATCCCTCTAACCCCTGGCCTACAAACATGTTGGCGCTTATAAATTTCATATTCATGAATGATTAGCCTGGTCCATTCTCTACTATGTCTATGGTAAGAACCAATAACAAAGAGTCTAAAGAATTACAAACCTTAGAAATGACACAGAGGTATGTGCTATACATGATTGTTCTCAATAGTATTAGATGGTATAATAAAGGAAGCTAATAAATCATTAAAACTACTTAAAATGAGATACTGGCGAATACAACAGACGTATTTAAGGGAACTGATGTTTGTGGATAATACGGCAATAATAGCCGAAACAACTAAAGATCTACAAGGGAAACTAAATGCTTTAGACAAGGAAATAACAAGTATAAATCTGAAGATAAGCATCGAAAGGACCAAAAGAGTGATAATTTTAGGAGAAAGGGGAACACATGATATTAAAATATAAGGAAAAACATCAGAACAGGTGGGAACAACAATACAAAGGGAATGAAAAATGGATGAAGAGGGCAATGAGAGAATTAAGAAACCAGGACAAATGTTTTTTATATAGAGAACAACGTTTCCGGGAAAAAAAGGAAATCCAAAAACAGATAGAGACGAACATAGTGGAAAAAATGCTAAGATCAACAAAAATGTATAGTAGGGAGATATGTACAATGAACATAAGATTAAGAGAGATAAAATATAGAAATATGAAAACAGTTAAAGTTGTCCGGTCATGTGTGTCGTATGAATAATGCGAGACTGACGAAAAAAGTGCATGGAACGCAAGTGACAGGAATAAAATTAGAAAAGCAGACCAAGGAACGACGATATTGGGAAAACAGTGGAAGGAAAAGTGATAGAGAGGGAAGGAGTAAAACAACAGACCCATGATAGGAAGCGATGAGAGAAGAATGCAGAACTAGACTTCACTCGAGCCTTACAAGGAAAGGTAGAAAGTCATAGTATTAAGTAAGTAATTAAGTAATCCGGAAATAGAAGTATCAACTAAAAGAAGTCTTCAAGCTGTCATTTTTACGGAATTCTTTACTGTAAAAATTGGAACAAGTTCGATGGATTATCTTATGTATGCGAAATTTCGTATCTCGCAAAGTTTTTTGCTTGGCAGGGTAGGAGGATAAATAGATAAGTGTGCTGTGTTCGGATTAAAAAAAATATCGGTGTGCTTCAAGTATCGAGAGCGTGAACAACTCAAATTTCCAGTACAGTAATCATAGTGACTGTTAGGAACACCAGACTCTCGTTGGTAACGTTGCCATCATTGCAACATAAAACGGATAGAATAAAACGCCTCAAAGACGCTTAGTCAAGCGATAGAGATCGAGAACAGAGAAAATAAATCAGAGGATGACGGCTTTAAAGTCCCTAAATGCTGAGGTAGAAAAAGAGAAATCACTCTACGCCCGGAAAAACAAAGTCAACAACCATAACAAACCGCCAACACAGCCCTAGCCCAAAATTCGAGAGAGACTCAAACCTCAATGCAAAGGAAGAGCGAAACTCCGACCTAAAATAACATTGAACAAAGACAGGATCCTTAACTGGTGCCCAACAAGGAAATCTTCCTCACCAGGCGTAAACCGCGAAGGAGACCATCAAAATAAAAGACAAGCGAAACCCCAAGATAACAGAGAAGATGAACAAAGAGTAATATTACACCTACCAACTCCAGGAGCATGAGCTTCTTCTTCTTCTTCAAGTGCCTTCTCCATTGCGGGGGTTGGCAATCATAATAGCTATTTTAATTTTTCAGGCAGTTGCTCTAAATAGTTGTTTTGAACTGCATCCAAACCATTCCCTTAGGTTTTTTAGCCATGAAATTCGTCGTCGTCCTACGCCTCTTCGGCCACTTATTTTGCCTTGGATTATGAGCCGTAAGATGCTGTACTTTTCTCCCCGCATAATGTGTTCGAAATATTGCAGTTTTCTCTGTTTTACTGTTATCTCGACTTCCTTTTCTTTCCCCACTCTTCTCAGCACCTTGGCGTTCCTAACTCGATCCACCCACGAAATCCTCTGAATTCTTTTATAGGTCCACATTTCAAAAGAGTTAAGTCTTCTCATTGCCTCTCGATTCAGTGTCCATGCTTCCATTCCATAATATAGAACACTGTATACGTAACATTTAGTCAGTCGTGTTTGCAGGGCTAACGTTAGATCTTTGCTGCAGATAACCTTTTTTATTCTAATAAAGTTGGCACGTGCTTCCTCGATTCTGGTTTTTATTTCGACGGTATAGTCATTATTTTCTGTTATTAGGGTTCCCAAGTAAGTGTACTTCTTAACTCTTTCTATGTGCTGGCCTCCTACCATTGGGGTTTCATTATTATTGGTGTTGTTCTTACTAATTATCATGAACTTGGTCTTTTTCGTGTTAAGAGAGAGTCCATATTCTCCACTAACTCTTAATATTTTATTCAATATTTTTTCTAGGTCTTTCAAACTATCAGCTATTATTATGGTGTCATCTGCATACCTAATATTGTTCATTAAAACTCCGTTTACTTTTATCCCTGCTGTTTCAGATTCAAGACTTTCCAATATGACCTCTTCAGAATAAGCGTTAAATAGTAAAGGTGACAATATACATCCTTGTCTGACTCCCCTTTGTATTTCCACATCTCCAGATATTTCTTGTCCAATTTTTACTGCCGCTCGCTGATTGTAATACAGATTTGATATCAACCTTAAATCTTTTTCATCCAAATTTTTGCTTCTGAGAATCTCTATCAGTTTGTCATGTTTGACCCTATCAAAAGGTTTGTTGTAATCTATGAAGCAGACATAGAGGTCCTGATTGATATCTAAGCATCTTTGAGTAAACACATTAAAAGCAAATAATGCTCCCCCCCCCCCGTTCCGGAAGCCAAACTGTGTGTCACTAATATCCAGCTCCAATTTGGAATGTATTCTAGCGTGTACAATTTTTAAAAGGATTTTCAAAGTATGTGACATGAGACTGATTGTTCGATAGCCACTGCATTCTTTTCAAATTGCTTTCTTTGGTAAACATATGAATGTTGATGTTAACATTTCTCGGGGGATAGTTCCTGTCGTGTAAATTGTTCTAAATAATCTCACCAATAAATCCAAATTTTTGTCATTGATCAGCTTCAACAACTCACCTGGCATTTCATCTGGACCAACAGCTGTATTAGTTTTTATCGACCTTAATGCGTAAATGATTTCTGCTTTAGTAATTTCAGGCCCTATGTCACCGCTCAGACTGTTTATAGAAGAATTTTCGTGTATTTGATCTTCAAATAGTTTTTCCATGTATTCTCTCCACCTGCATAATTTTTGCTGTGTTTCCATTATAATGTTTCCCTCTTTATCTAGCAATACGTTTGAGGTTTTTCTCTTTTCCATTCCAGCTAGTTCTTTGACTTTTTTATGCAAGTTGAAGTTGTACTTGTTTTGCAACTCCTCTATTTCTTTGCGTTTTCCAGAAAGGTACTCTTCTTTTGCTGTTCTTATTTTTCTTCTTATTTGAATTTGCAACTGTTGATATCGGGTCTTGTTGGTTTTGTGTTTCCTTCTTTCATCCATCAACTCCAAAATATCATCTGTCATCCAATCTTCTTTCTTGTATCTTGATGTTGTAAGTACTTTCTTGCTTGGTTCCATAATTGACGTTTTGAAAAACTGCCACTGTTCAACGTTGTCATCCTTTAACCCAGGCTTACCCTATCTTCTTTCTAAGTTTGTGTTGATGTCTTGTCTCAGCTTTTCTTTCGTTTCTTCTGACTTTAATTTGTGTATATTTAGTTTTTTGATGTTATGATCTGTTTGTATCCTTTTTAATTTAAGTTGGAATTTAGCGATAAGGGGATTGTGGTCCGAAAATACGTCCGCACCTGGGTACGCCTTTACTGAATGTACTGCGTTTCGATATCTGTGTTTTATCAAGGCGTAATCAATCTGGTTTCTAACTGTGTTGTTGTCCTTATCAGCTGATGACTTCCATATATAGAGACGACGTTTAGATAGCTTAAAGAAGCTATTTGTTACTACTAGATTATGCTCTTGCCAAAATTCTATAAGACGATGAGCTGCATATTGTTAATTAAGCCAGTTATCCTTTATCGTATCTTGTGAGCATTTCTTGAGTTTCTTCATAGCCAAATGTTCATATAATATGTACGCTGGTGTTACGAATGCGCCAATCTCGCGGCATGTCACATGACAATCTTGCACTTCACACTTTTTTTGCACTACAACCGATTTTAGATGACTTTCACGCGACTCGTACGTTAACGAACGACTGCCGCGATTGAATTCACTAAACCAACGATATACGGTGATTTTTATAGGGCTCCATCGCCATATAAAGAATTAAGTTCATCGATGCACTCTCATTATGTTAAATCAAAAAGTTCACGAGTTAATTCAGTTTGAGGTTACTGTAAACAACTTAAATAGCGTCCTTGTATCAGAACGTTTCGAGTACGTATACCGTCTAATATGGCAAATTTACAATGGATATGTCAAATGTTACCTAGTAACATCAGTGTTGCCAGTTTCCGTAAACTAAACGACTACCATCGTAGAAAACCATTTGCAAAGTTAACAAATAATAAATATTATGTATTTAAAAATATCCTATTTTGACAAATAGTTAGAGATAGAAATAATTAAATGTGGTTGTGTTTGTGTCCGTATTAATAACGAAATTATCACTTTAAAAAGAAACACAATTATAGAACAATCTACCAAACAATTTAACCAGCGTTAAAAAGAGAAAATGTTTCCATTTAGCAGTGACAAATAAACAGTCTTTTGACAACTTTTGTTTCATTGCGTGGCAATTTGCAGTGACACGGGTAAAATAACTACAAGCGAAACCTCTTACAGATCGGAACAGTGTTAAATTAGTGTTTGTTAAAAGAGATGGGACACATTTCCGAAAAGCTAAACATGAAACATTAAAATTAAAGTGCACTTGGAAAGTTGTTTCGTATATTTTTAGATACGAGATATCTTTGGAAGTTTTGTACGCTTTTGTTTCGAGTTGAAGATGTATTTCCGACAGATTAACAAGATATCTTAAGGGTTAATATACGGTTGAAAATTTTCAGTGTTTCGTGTAGAATTTCTGGTAAAAATAGAATCTTATCTTTCCCTATTTTCTCTAAAGGCTTTAAAATCAAAAATTTATTAACAAATATCTTCAAAGAATTATATTATTAAATATCTATATAACATTATGTGAATAAATTGAGTAAACTTTAACATGTTAGTTTTTATGTCCTCCATACCGCCAAAGGAAAAGGCTAGTTTGAATAACTTTTTATTGGTATTAATTCAGACTTTATAACTAACATAGTGAAGTTTCGGATTATGTGAAGAACGTCATTGGCACAAACAATGTGGGTGCAAAATAAAAATCAAAGAGAAGGGTAAACAACTTATTAACAATAAATATATATGATTGTAAACAAATGATTAAATACTGGAAGGTTAATAACAACCGGATTGTGCAAAACTTATTACACAACTTGTATAAAATTCAAAGTTCAAATTCTTTTAAACATTATCAGTAAAGAAGAATTGATAAAATTAAAATTCTGCGTCCTACTAACCTATTAAAATTAACACAGATATTCATATAGTGAAATTTACAATAATAATAAAGCAAGATAATAAAGTTGGTCAAACGTTAGCCGAATACAAATAAAGATATTAATAGCTAAAAATTGGTCTGGCCTTGTGTTAGTTATATCAAATATATAGCTAAAGATAAAAGAATTTGTATATTACACAATCGTAAGTACCTTTTAGATACATTTTACTCTGGTGAGTGCTAAAAAACATAATGATAAAGATAGGTAATTCAGAGCAGCAAAAGGTCTTTAAAAGATAGTATTTGTGGATTTGGGCATGACCTCTGACAAACGACATTTAATCTTTATGTCTACGTACCGAAATGTCTTACCATGAATTTAGAATGATTGCTCTAATATCAATATTATCGTTAAATACCAAATAATATTATGCCCTGCAGACACATTTAAACCTGTTTAATCAAAAACAAAAAGTAATTTATATCTTAGAGAAGATAATCTGCTAAATTTTGAAAAAAATCTCAAAAAAAAACAAAGAAACGTAGCTTGGTCTTTCGAAGGCAACGAACGAAGACTCAGAGTTCAAATCTCCGGTCTCCTACCACAGAAAAACCAAACCAACCGGATAAAAAACGAGACTTAAACTATCAAAAATAATCGAAAACTCTTTAAACCAATTAAGTTAAGTTATAAATAATAATTACTTTTTTTCTTTTCACTAAAACACTCTTGTGAACCTGAAATTCTAACCAATATAAAAAATGGTTCAATCAACTCACTTTTACTTGCAATCGATAATTATGCACCACTCTCATCTGATTTTGACAGCTGGAACTGCTGAGTGGTTATATACCTTCTTAGAGAATTGATGGAATTGCAAAACATTCCGTAATAAAATAGTTTATTTGCTGCAAATTTCACTCTGCTAAGCACCTAATGTCTTATCAGTTTAGCTATAACGATTTAGGAGCAAAATTCACAGAAAACAACTCTTCTCTTCTTTTTAACTTATATTTTTCCACTCTCGGACATAGGTCTCTTCCAATTTTTTCGCACTTCTCCCTGTCCTGTGCCACACCCATCCATTGTTTACCCGCTACCTGCCTAATATTGTCCAATCTTCGCTTTTGCGGTCATCCCACACTTCCTGTCTGCTTAGATCTCCATTCTGTTATTTTATATGCCCATCTAAACCTGCCTCCTGTTCACTTATACATGGAGAAAGAGGCCCTGAAGACTGTTCATCGTCTCAGTTGCCTGGGACATCTTCGAATTGGAACGGGCGGCTACTCAGATGTCTGGGAAAACGCAGTGGAGAGGTGTCCATCACTCCCCTTGCGGACAAATTACATGACGCCGCTTTGAAAACCCAACCTCTCCTTGGAGATATTTCTACCAAGTAGAGAGGATTGGGAGGGAGACCAAAATCTTCCGGAAAATGGATCCGGGTGGTATATTGGTGGATCTCGACAAGATGAAAGAGATGAAGCCAGAGTATTCGGCAGGAGCACAGTAGTCAGAGAGTACTACCCTCTTGGACAATGTGCAACATCTTTCACAACGGAAATTTATGCTATTCTGTAGTGTGCCCATCTCTGTGAAAGGGACATAGACAGGAATAGAGTAATAAATATATGCTCAGACAGTAAGGCTGTGATATTGGCACTGAAGTCCAGTGTCGTAACTTCGCGGCTTGTGTCTGAGTGCAAGGATGTACTAAATGGCATGACAAGGAACGCCTGCACAGTGAGGCTCGTACAGGTCCCGGGTCACTCGGGCATACGCGGGAATGAGGAAGCAGACCGTCTGGCAAAGTTGGGTTCGGCGACTGAACCGTATGAACCCCAACCAATATTACCTGTCCCAATTTCTATTGGCAAAAAGGAATTAAAATCGTTGTTGGAAAGCAAATTTATTGAATCATGGAGGGGAACTCCTGGAATGAGGTGTGCTAAGGAACATATAACTGGGCCTAGCGCACGGCGTACTAAGTAGCTTCTCTCTTTGGGAAGGAAAGAGCTGCGAATTGTGGTCGGATGGTGGACAGGACCTTGTCACCTCAGGGGCCATCTTCATACAATCGGTGTCGAAGACGACCCGACGTGCAGATGGTATTTAGAGGAGGAGACAAAGATATTTCGGAGATACAATTTTGTTACCGGAAGCAGTTAGGCAAGTTCAACTAACGAGGCTGCTTGGATTCGCACAGGAGATCGGTCTCGAATAATCTGCAGCTATTTTATTCATTCATTCACCTTTCTTGAAGTTTTATGTTCTTCTCATGTCGCATTTTCGAATTTTTTATTTTTCTCTTTAAGAGAACGCAGTACTTTTATGTTGCAGTTGTCTTTTAATGTTTCTTTTATGATTTTTGTATCGTACTTTCTTTGATCTTTTAGAATTTCTTTCTTTACTAGTTTGTTTAATTCCTTAAAGTTTTTCTCGATGTTTTATCTGTTATATTTCTTCTATCTTCCAGTAGCTGTATTGTAGAAATTGCCTATCTAAAATTTCCTCTCCGAGATATATCGGTAGGATGTTATGCCTGCCGACATCTGGTACTGAAACTGTTTTGACGATCTGAAAGAAAAAAAGATTTTTATACATTTTATTTCATTACATTACATTACATTACACGTACATTTTACCTAAATCTGACGATATTAAAAACCTCATATCTAATAAATAAAGACATAACTCGACGACCCCCAAGAGCTAGGCAACCCATCAAAGTGGTCCCATAAATGACATGTCTTGTTAAATTTAATTGGCAGATCGCTTATTTATTCGCAAAACTCGAGCATCCAATTACACAAATATGCAAAATTTTACATTAAAATATACAACAGTAAAAGCTTGTTAACATTTAGTTAACAATTTGTATGTCGTTTTACTGAAAATGTATTGTTAACGATTTTCAATATAAATATCATCGTAACATGTTGGTGGTATATAGAGTGTCTCCGTATGAGTTTTGTTGTCATTATACATATTTGAATTGTGCGATATGTTCAAGATGTTAAATATTTTTTTTTGTTTTTGTTATCAATATTTCACTTTATTTAAAAACCTCTCCAGAGATCAAAAAGACGATATTCCTGAACTAAACTGCATACATTAAATGAGGACTTTTAAAATACATTATATAAATTCGGTAAGAAAACGTTGATTTTGGCAAACCACGGCTCAGAAGCAGTTCTTATTGGGAATAAGCAATTATAAAGTCACACAATAGGCATGATGACTGTAACGAAGAATCACTGAAATTATGACATGAAGTAATTATATAGGATAGACAGATTTTAAAAAACACACTTATTTATAGATTACAAGCGAGATTACATTTATTTTAGTAAAAATAAAAACACAAAATATAGAATTCGGCCGTATTAGATCGAACACCAATCAGAAGCGCGTGACGTCACGCTTTCGTAAACATCACATCAATCATCATTGTTTATCGCCTTGATTGTTCGAATTTGTCTTTACTTGCATCGTTAATCAAATATGTTATGGATAAAACTATCAAGTGTGTCACTTACGTGCTACTAATGTCATGGAACAAGAAGTTATCAAGGCCAATAACTCAAATTTGCCAAGAATCGACTCCTTGATGCTGAGAGCGAGGTTAACTCGTGCACAGTTTTAACTTCAGTCTGGACAACGTTACTTCTGAATTTGTATAATTTATATTTACTTGTACTGATTTATCATCGGATTTTGGAAAGGTGGTAGGTGCTACTATATCCTCAATTGTGTGCAAAGCTAAAAAATAAAAATAAGTACTTGTGAACAAATTGTAACTATTTACACATTATTATGTACTATAATTTTTGCTACAGACTGTAATAATATTATGATTCTTTGGAATCGTAACTACCTATAATGTTATGATTAAACCGGTAAACAGAAAAGATATATACTTGAATTCAATAAAACAGGTTACCGGTATACATCGAGGAACTGCACATCATCGATATACATTAGAGTTCATGATTATCACACAAGATAATGGAAAATATGAATCGAAACAAGCAATAAGATGCAACGTGTTTACGAAAGGATGACGTTACAGACGGACGCCATTACTATTCCAGCGTTTTGGTGCGAAATTTAAATTGTATTTTAAAAAGGTTAATTTTTCCTTCAAAACGTAATTTTTTTGTGAAAATAAGATTTATTTTATATAAGGTAGGTGCGTAAAAACATCGTGGAGTATTTTTCCAAAATCAGTCATCATGCCTATTTTCTTCATCTTTCGTGATAATAACTAATAAATACCAATTCAATACCAGTGGTTCTCAACCTTTTTCTTCTTGCAACCCCCCCCCCCCGTTATTAAAATAAACTTTTTTGCCTCTTAATAAATTTTCGAAAAATGTTTCTTTTCCGAGATATTTGTGATTTTATGCAAAAAAAAATGACGAAATTCGTCATTTTTGGATTTTTTTTCTCGGAGACTACTAAAGGGATCGTAATTCTGAAAAATGCATATCAATCTTTGGACTTTCAACTTCAACCAAGATTGTTTTAATGTGGGCAAATTGATTCGGTGATGTTGAAAGTGGAGCTCAAAAATACCCGATGATTTTTCCCCGACAAATCGGGTTATTGATCAATGAAATCAAATTATTAGCGATGAAAACAATGAGCTCCACTTTCAGCGTCACGGACTTCATTTGTCCTTGTCAAAAAAATGTTGAAGTTAAAGGTTCAAAGATTACTATGCATTTTTTGGAATTATAATCCGTTTATGAGTTTTGAAGAAAGAAATCCAGGAATGATGAATTTTGTAATTTTTTTGCATAAAATTGCAAATATCTCGGAAACGAATCATTTTTCGTAAATTTGTCGAGAGAAAAAAAATTTATTTTGACGTGTTTTATCTAAAAAAGATCCGTGTATTTCATGTTTTTCTTTTAATTTTTTGATAGTAACAATTGACCCTCTTGGAAAATTGTATTAAGAAACCATACTGAGAAAAATATAAAAAATATAATAAAAAAGATTTCGTGGATCTAGTCCGAAAAAAGATTGGTCGGTACATTGCGTTTTTAAGCATCTTCTTATGGATAAACCGCTCGCTGATAATAAAAACGTGATAATAAAGTATAGTATTCCTACATTTTCCTTCAAAATATCAACTCAAATTCTAAAAATCTCGGGCGCATAAACATCCGTAAGAAATCATTATCGCGCTGTTAATAATCACTTTAAATTTAATACAGATTTAATGTCCATTTTACATTAAATTTAATTTTTTACCTAAAAGCGGGAATAATTTACATTTACTTTATATCTAAAGCAATTCATTGAAATATCGATTCGTTGTACATTAAATCTGATTAAATGATATCTTAAATTTGAGTAAAGTAACTGAAAAGATATTTCGACTTTCTGTACATTAAAATTAATTCACATTTACCTTAACATTAAAGGAATTTACATCAATATTCAGGGTAAATTGCATGAGATTCCGAGAGATGGCGCAACTTATATTAAACTATTTGTTTAGTAGGATATAAGTTGCTTGAAGGATTCAATTTTCTTATTATGAGGTGTACATGTTTACCGATACTGAAGGGAACCAATGAATTCGAAACCTGTCTACAGATGACGGTACACTACCTATGGGAAAAATTTCCTACCTTTTCCTGGTGTCCGAATTTTTTGACCTCATATTAATGTTGGTGCATTAAATGTGTGATAATATACCTTAAATTCAATGAAGACTGGCTTTATATTTAATATACATAGTCACCTTAAAAAGTAATGATCAAAACTTTAAATTTGTATGATTACATTTAGATGTAATGGAATAAATTCATTTAAATTAATGTAAATCATTAAATTTAATGCATTACATTAAACGCATTTAATAAACGTTTATGAAATTTGCTTCCAGCACATTTACCTTAAATTTAATGTATTTATTTTTTACAGTGCGGGAGAGACAATTACTTTTTTTCTTTAAATTAAAGATTCTTTTTTGTTTATTTGGTGAAGATGCATTAGAAATTATTAACTATCCTTTAGTAGTCCTTAATTACCACACACAGCGCACACAGTGGCAAAAAATAATAACCCAAGGCAACCCGTTCAGCTGCCGAGTTCCAATTAAAAAATTCGAATGATATCTCTGCGTAACACATTATCCGTTCGAATACCATCGAAGTAAATTAGTAGTGTTGGATTTTAATCTGACATCTGTTTGTATACACCACGCGTGACTGTAATATATTTCTTTTTGTGTTGTTTGAATATTAAAATATTTTGTAATTGGATTGCTTATATGGAAGGTAAGCATCTGGTCAATGGTCTAGCAGTTTAGGGACAAATTATCCTCATTGCATCGTAATACGATTGAATTAAAAAAAGAAACTTAAATTTGTGACGTTTCAGTTTATTTTATATTAAACCATCTTCAGTAATTATGTAATATCAGTTTACAGATAATATTCTCTGTATCGTAGTTCTCTTTTTGACGCGACTTCTATTTTTGTTACATTTCCTATGACTTGTTTTACGCATTAGCTTTTATTTTTTATTTTTGGGCTGAATTATGTTTTCTAAATTGTAATGTAGGTAATGAAGATGGAACTGATTTAACGAACGCATTAATCTATTAATTATGTGACGGATTGGGGTGATTCGTAGATGGATCAGTTCCATAGAATATATATATATATATATATATATATATATATATATATTCTCACGGGTGTGATATGTAATCGTAGGTTTTCGGACATCCTGTGTATGTGCTGAGTCTCAGGACTGTAAGGCAGCTGACGTTTCGGTGAAATCTCACCCACCATTTTCAAAGCTCACTATACGGTGTCTACGAGCGAACTGACGCCTGCAACTCGGGTGCAGTGCTGTCAATTTGCCAGTAATGCGTTACATTTGTCAGGAATAATTAGCTATGCCAGTAATTTTGCCAGGAATACTATCATGCCAGGGATTTGCCAGGAATAGATATCTTGTACTCAGAAATTGATAAAATATTAAGGCGAAATGTATATACAATTGATGGCAAGTGTACGAAAATTGATAAGATCTCTAAAATTAAATCTCTCTATCTCTTTTTACTTCTGACATGTTTCGTTATTTTATGGTTTTGCATTCTAAAATTTAAAGGATGGACAATCTTGTTATCATCTGCCTTTATCTAATATTAAGTCTAATTGAGCAATATCAGCTTTTTCTCATCACACTTATTTTGCCAGGAATTGCCAGGAATAATTATAATACTTGCAAATATTTTTCTCTGGAACGTTTGACAGCACTGCTCGGGTGTTGTCAGTCCCTTGTGTACATCGGGCGCGTTCGTTTTCCGAATGGTTCTGGCCAATCAGGTTACGAGACCTACTGCACGTCATCGCCCCTGTTGCCAGTGTTTGGGGTTGCGTTGCCGAGTTGTAATGTGTTTCGTTACTACGTACTACTGGTTGATGTTTTGTAAGCAGATTTTTCCAAGTATTAGTCACTCGCTGGCTATCATCTCTACTATTTAAGTTGTTGTGCCTGTTTGCAGTTTCAATGGCTTCCCTTATAACTCTTGTAGACAGGTTTTCACATCTCGATAGCATTTTTTTTCCTGAGAAATCTGTCTTATGTCCAGTGTTGGACCTGTGCAGAAGAAGTTGTTTTTTGCTTGATAGCGTTTATATGTTCATCTCTTCTGGTGCTTATTTTACGGTTGGTTTGGCCTACGTAAGATGAGCTGCATTCTCCGCATGGAATTTCGTACACTCCCTGGTTTTCTAGAGGGTTTCTTTCTTTAGGTGTTGGCAAGAGATCTCTTACTTTACAGTCTATGGTGAAAATGGTTTCAATGTTGTGTCTTCTGAGAATTTTTGCGATTTTGTGTGTGGTGCGTCTGACATAAGGAACAAAAGCTTGGGAGCTATTCTCTTGGTTTTCGCGATTTTTCGGGGCCAAACGTTTGGATTTTAGAGCCTTGTCTATATGTTCTTTTTTTATAACGGTTTTTTGTTAGGGCGTCTTGCAGATAACACCTATTTTACTTATGAAGACCGACAATATAAACAAGTCTAGGGAGCGCCTTTTGAATTGCCGCTATCTCCTGCACTCATTAACTTATTTATGAAAGACTTCGAATCAAAAGCTTTAGAGACCTCTTCACACAAACCACGACTGTGGCTGCATTACGTAGATAACATATTCGTTATCTGACAACATGGATACCCAAAAATCAAATTCACCATGGAGACAGAACAGGAAAGAAAACTACCGTTTCTAGATATCCTACTGAAAAGAAAAGAGGATGGTTTGTTTTCGCACACTGTCTACAGAAAGCTCACTCACACCAACAGATACCTCAACGCCGATTCACATCACCCCCGCTCAATTAGTTGCGGTGGTGAAATCACTTGCGTTTCGATCGCAGTCCCTTACAGATCAAGAAAGTTACCACAAAGAGGTGAACATGCTACAAGACGCCCTCACAAAAAACGATTATAAAAAAACATATAGACAAGGCTGTAAAAAATAAACGCTTGACCCCGGAAGTCAGGAGAGCTCCAAAGCTTTTGTTCCTTATATCAGGAGACACAAAATTAAAACCATTTACACCACAGACCGTAAAATAAGAGATCTCTTACCAACATCTAAAGAAAGAATATCTCTAGAAAACCAGGGAGTGTACGAAATTTAATGCGGAGAATGCCGCTCATCTTATGTAGGCCCATCCAACTGTAAAATAAGCACCAGAAGAGACGAACATATAAACGCTATCAAGCAAAAAAAAACTTCTTCTGCACTGGCCCAACACTGGTTAAACATAAAATATAAGATAAATTTCTAAGGAACAAAAATGCTATCGAGATGTAAAAACCTGTCTGCTAGAGTTATAAGGGAAGCCATCGAAACTGCAAAGAGGCCCAACAACTTAAATAGCAGAGATAGTAGCCAGCGAGTGCCCAGTATTTGGAAAAATCTGCTAACAAAACATCAACCAGTAGCACTTTGTAATGAAGCAGACTACACCTGATTGGTCAGAACCATTCGGAAAACGAACGCGCCCGACGTACACACGGGACCGACAGCACCCGAGTCGCAGGGGTCACTTCGCTCGTAGGCCCGATTGTTGCTGCTTCTTCTCATTCTTTTCGATTGAACGTGGATTGCTCAACCGATTGACCTTAGAAGAGGCCTTAGCTTCCAGGGTCTAGGACTTTTTCGTAAAGTGTTCGTTATCTAGGCAATCAAGGTAACGTTAATAAAAAATTACTACCCCCATCTGTATCAAAACTGCCAAACTTCTAGGTGTATTGAAAATCTATTGCGCCAACTGTAATTATTTGTGTAACATTGGCAAAAGTATTAAAACGAGCGAAATATCAAAGTGAAGCAAGGGAATACATCAGAAGGGAAAAAAGCGAGATCTCTCTCAATTGGGTGAGGTGTGACCACACTGCCCCTCCAGTTCTTCTGGTTGCTTATATATCGGTAGTTAAGTGCTTTCCTAATTATTTCCAACTCAACAGAACGTCAGGCTATCCGTGTCGAAGATTCTCTCATATATTTCTTCCATAGGCAACAAAATATCGCGATCCCTGCGAACTATCTTGCTAGGTGGCCGAAATTGGATTTCGTCAGGCCTAAGGAGAGGTATATGCGCCGGCTGTCCACTGATTACGGTTCATATCTCACTTCTTCTTCTGCTAATGCCTATCCGTTACTGGATGTTGGTGAGAATAATGGCTATACGGACTTTATCCACTCCTGCACGAAATAAGCCCACAGTTGATGTATTAAACCATACTCGGAGATTCCTCAGCCATGAGATTCTTCGTCTTCCTACACTCCTTTTGCCTTGTATTTTGCCTTGTAGAATAAGCTGCAAAAGCCGGTACCTTTCAGGATTTCTCATGATGTGGCCCAGGTACTCAAATTTACGCTTCTTTACTTGATACAAGATTTCTTTTTCTTTTTTCATTCTATGAAGCACCTCTTCGTTGGTAATATGATCTACCCATGAAATCCTCAGAATGCGACGGTATAGCCAAAATTCAAAAGCTTCTAATTTTTTGCATGATGCTTCAGATAGCGTCCATGATTCAACGCCGTATAGGAGGGTCGAAAATACGTAGCATCTCAATGTTCGCATTTTGGTGTTTAAGGATAGGTCTCTACTTTTGAATATTTTTGCCATTTTAAGGAATGTAGTGCGGGCCTTTTCAATACGGCATCTTATCTCAACCGAGTGGTCCCATTCTTCATTGATATTTGTTCCCAAGTAGATATATTTGTTAACTCTTTGGATGGGTCTGTTATGTATCAGTAGTTGGCCGTGTATGCGTTTATTTTTAGAAATAATCATGAATTTGGTCTTTTTTGTATTCATCTGCAGTCCGTATCTTTCACTTACTTCTACCACTCTGTCTTTGGAGTCCTCTTAAATCATTTGAGATAATTACCGTATCGTCTGCGTATCTTATGTTATTAATACACTCGCCATTGATAATCACCCCGTCGGAGGCATTTTCCAGGGCTTCTCGAAATATGTATTCTGAATATATGTTGAATATCAATGGCGAAAGCACACATCCCTGTGGAACTCCTTTCTTTATCATAACTTCCTCGGATTCCTCACTTTCTATTCTGACTGAAGAGGTCTGGTTCCAATAAAGATTTGCTATAATTCTTAGGTCTTGTTTTTCTAATCTAGCTGATTCAAGAACTTCCATCATCTTATTATGCTGAACCTTATCAAATGCTTTTTGATAATCAATAAAGCACGCGAAAATATCGTGATTAACATCCCGCGCTCTTTGGAACAAGACTTGGATACTAAAAAGTGCCTCCCTAGTTCCTAGGGCATTTCTAAACCCAAACTGGGTACAACTAATCTGTTCTTCGCAAATCCTATATATTCTTTGATGAATTAATTTCAAGAAAAGTTTAAGAGAGTGACTCATAAGGCTAATCGTACGAAAGTCTTCACAGTTTTTTGCACTTGATTTTTTAGGTAGCGTTATAAATGTACTTTTGAGCCATATTTCAGGTATAATTCCAGTGGAGTATATTTCATTAAATATATCTGTAAGCCATCTGATATCTTCTTCATTTAATAGTTTTAAGAATTCATTCCGGATATTATCTGGCCTTGGTGCTTTCCCATTCTTCAACCCCACTACGGTAATCGGCAAGAAATTTGGTACCCGGTAAGTGGGAGGATTTTCCGATCTGCTTGGGTCTTCGAACAACTGGTTTATGTATTCTTTCCACATTTTTATTTTCCCTAAGCGATCTACAATGATGTTACCCTTGTTATCCTGAATTTTTCCGCTTACATTGAATTTATACAGATCCGATGTCTCTTTTATTTTCTTGTGCATGTTGAAAGTATCGTGTTTCTTCTCAAGTTCTTCTATTTCTGCACACTGTATTTCTATCCATTCCTGTTTTGCACACCTTATCTTACGTTGGATTAGTCTTTGCATATTTGGGTACTCCATTTTACCTCTTTCCAATAATCTCCTCGCATATCTCACTAGTCGAGCATAAATAAATTATCGATATTGTACCTTCTTATAAACTTTAAATTTAAATTTGATTTTTAAAACTGATAACCAGCGACCCCCAGAAAAGCCAAAGCTCCCCCTTGTGGGTCGCCACCAAATTAGTTTAGCTTATAAACAACCTAATGGTGAAAATCAGGAGCAGAGGGGTGTAGGATAAAGTAGCTACAATAGTTACCTTATTTGCTGAATTACAATTAATGTAGCTAAAGTGGAGCACCCCCCCCCCCAGACATTTTGATCGTGTTTCTGTCACTGTCAAATCTTGTTCTACAAGTAATCATTATGACTTGATCAACTTAGTAACACATTACCATGCGCGTTTGCTGTTGTTCATCGGGCGGGTAAAAGTCATTTCGTTTTTACATTGTTACATTCAGTATTTTAGATCTTAACGAAGCAAATTGCAGGTAAAACATCGGCTACCACTTAATCATATTTACTTTTTCCGAAATAATTACATTACCGCCCCCGATCGGATTCGAACCCGGACGATTTCACTATAAATCTAGTGTCGACGACACGATGGGCCGGACAGTCCGCCTCGCCCAGGATTCGAACCGCCGGTCTCCGCACAGTGGCAGCTCATTGGCGAGCCGTAAATTAACCGATTCATAATTGGTTTTTTCGAATGTAATTAAACGTCTTGACGATTGGTAGTTATATTTGTTTTCGAAAGATTTATCGGCGCGCGGAGAAACTGTAGTAAATAGGCTGCTGAATGAACGTAGTAATTTAGTCGATTAACTGTGTTGTAATTATTCCGCTTCGAAATAGATACATTGCGTATTGAAACGGCTGCTTTTAGATTAGTTGAAACGAGTTATATAGATTTATTATTATATAATCAATATTTCAGTAAATTATGCCAGTACGGTAATATCTAATTCCGATTATTGGAACCTTCAAAACTGTAATAGTTAGAATTTTGCATTGTTATATGCGGAAATCGTATTAGAAATACGTATATTAATACGTAAGTAGTAAGTCTAGGACTTTTTTAGTTTTTCTCAAACTTAATGGCTGGACAACTTTTCCACATCGAAATCAGGTTCTTCTCTGAAGCAGTTCACTCGTTCATTTGTTAAGTATTATAATGTATAAATTAAAACATTGGTCCAGTCCAGAATGACTGTGAGCTAATGTGACTGTGAGGCCGAAAAAAAAAAGATAACAGCTTCTGTTACTCTCGACTAATGGGACAGATACTTCACACAGCTGTTACCAGAAGATAGAGTAGAATTCAAAGAAGAAGAGAAACAACAGAATATAATCACAAAAGCATCTCTCTGTAGGACTCAACATAACACACGTCTCACTTAGCTCGATATTTTGCGAAAGATAGTCATTTGTCCTTACCAGCAACAACTATAGAATCAATTCCTCAAACAATAGTAGTTTTTGCGGTGGATCAGGAAAGAATAGTATCGACTATTAATTCGTTAAAAAACAAACGCTCCTCAGGTTCCGGTAGTTTAAGTCCTCAAATTTTAAAATTAATTTCAAAATGTGTCGCACTTTCCTTGGCATATTTAAAAAACAGATCACTTTCAGAAGGCATTTTCCCTCAAATACTAAATCAGGCGGCAATTACGCCAATATATAAAAAGGATGATCCTCACAACCCAGCCAATTACAGGCAAATATCTATACTGAGTGTATTTTCTAAAGTTTTTGAAAAAATAATATACGAAAATTTGATAAATTTTTTTAACCAGAATTCAATTATTACTCCTTGCCAACATGGTTTCAGACAGAACAAATCCATCGAGACAGCATGCTGTGATTTACTTAATTTTGTATATACAGAACTCGACAGGGGCAAGTATGTGATGTGTCTAATGTTTGACTTAACAAGTGCGTTTGATACTGTGAGTAGAGAGTTCTTATTGAGAAAGCTCTTTGCTTCGGGTATAAGAGGAAATATCCTAAAACTCATCGACTCGTATATGTCTGATAGGAGTGAAGTAAATCAGATTGCAAAAAAGTCGCCTTGGGTGTGCTGCAGGGGTCGGTTTTGAGGCCGCTCTTGTTTATGATTTGTGTTAACGACCTACCTAGATTCATCAGTAGGGGAAAGTTGGTTATGTTTGCTGATGATACCACGATAGCTATATCTGCGGATGCCCCAGAGGAGCTGTTGCGTACAGCGGGGGGAGTATGTGAGGAGTTGGAGATTTGGTGTCAGCGTAATCAGTTAATACTTAACCCAACAAAGACTGTATATATAAATTTCAATATTAAAAAACCATTGCTGGTAGAAGATAAAGTAACATATAATATTGAAACCTCAGCTTATGCTAAATTTTTAGGCACGTGGCTTGATGGATCGCTGCATTTCTTTTCCCATATCGAACATGTTTGTAAAAAATTAAATTCTGCCTTCTTTGCTATTTTGCAGATGAGGTCATCTCTAGACCGAGCTGGATTGCTGACTGTGTATTATTCTCTGGCATACAGTCATCTGTCAAGCAAGATCATGTCTTGGGGAAGAAGGTATGAGGTGAATAGAGTGTTTCTGGCTCAGAAAAGAATACTGAGGTTGATATTTGGTCTTAAGCCGACGGATTCGTGTTGACCCATTTTTAAGGAAAACAATATTTTGACTTTTTACTCTATTTATATTCTAAAATGCGTTTTATATGTAAAACGAAATTACTCAGAATTTAAAACTCTTGGCCAGGGTCACAGATATGATACACGAAATAGTGACATTCTTAGCATACCTCAACATAGAACGGTATTCTTTGAGAAATCCCCAATTTATAATTTCATTTTTCTTTTTAACAAATTGCCTGCAAAATTAAAAAAACATATCAAACAGTAATAAATTCAAAACAGAAATAAAAAAATTTCTTGTTCAGAGGTCATTTTATTCTTTTAACGAATACTTAAGCCTGTAGGATGTACTGACTCTTTTACTGTGTACTGAGTGATTATTTCGTTGCGTCCTTCGCTGACCAGTGCTACGGATTGTGTTCTTATCGTTTTATTTTTTTCTTTCCTGTTGTTTTAGGATTTTAATCTGTGGTTTTTATTATTAAATATTAGAATAAGTTATTTTACATTTTTTATATTATAACAAGTATCTTATGATATTAACTAATATAACTGCTTCTTGTTTTTTCTAGCTTTAAGGTATGTTGTGTATATATTTTTTATTTAATTGTATACCGTTGACGAAACCAATGCTGAAGTATCAGTCTTATGGCTAATAAATTATTTCATTTCATTTCATAAAATACAAAGTCCCGAACTTGATCTAAATTCTTCAGTTTCATATATGACGGTCAGTTCTATACGGAGTTTTTGTTCGATAAAAAAAAGGTAAATTTTAATCTTGCTCTTAAATTTTTGTTCGGCAAAAAGATGTATCACATTCAACATACTGGTCGGAAAAAAAAGATCTGCTTCAACCAAGTGACTTGTAAAGCTAAATCATTCTTTTGCTTGACAAATAATTATATCACAAACTTCTTTTGCTTTATTTTGTAGAATAAGTTGAACCATCAAAGGACACTCTTGCTTTTGAGAATTTTGACTTTGATGATTGGTTCGTAGTACTAACGTTTTTACTGTCATCTAAGATTTTTTCCATTGTCTCTAGAATGCTGTCTTCGTATTCGAATACGGTACAAACAACCCTAGAATTAAAATTGCATCTGGTTGAGGCCGACCGAGGTAAGCGTTTGTCAATAATTTGATCTATTAGTGCGGTTCCTTAAGGACTATTTGAAAAAGAATTACAAATCTTCTGTAAATTGCAAAAAAAATTGCGCACATTTCACATTTCTTGTATATATTCTTTGGAGTATTATTTTTAAGAAAAGCTTTAATGTATGACACATTAGACTGATAAGTCTGTGATCGTCGCATCTATTTGCATTGGGTTTCTTTGGTAACGGGATAAAAGTAGAACATAGCCATTGTTTGGGGTACAGACCCGTATTGTAGATGATGTTAAAAACTTTATGCAATGCCGCAACACCTCTTTCATCTAGGAGTTTGAGTATTTCTGACGGGATTTTGTCTGGTCCAACTGCTTTGTTGTATTTTAAGTTATGGATAGCTTTTTCAATCTCTTCTTTTGTAATTGATCGGCCAGCCAAACTATCACTTAAATCATGGGTTAGGCATGCTAGATTTCCAGCTTCAAACAAGCTTCGTGTATTCCATGTCCCGATTCTCAGTTGTTTTCTTAGGTTTATCTTTTGATTTGAAATATTTATAACCGTTCCTCCCGGAGATCCGAGTGAGGAACTATATAAACCTCCTGATAATTCCATAGTGAATGCATTCACCATGGGAAAAGTAATGAAGATAGTATCCCGTTGCCTTCCTTCATGCGAAGTTTGGCTTTATCGTTCGGCCTCTCATTCTGAGTCAGACGCCGTTTGCAACCGCCCAATGTGGGTACCGACGTTGCCGTTATGGTGATTTTGGTCCGCCCCGAGTATTTCCTCGGTACCACCCATATCTGGGAGACATTCCCCTATCCGCCACCTGGGGAGGCGCCCGATGGGGGATCACCAACCCCACACGGGACACATTTAATGCACCAACATTAATATGAGTTCAAAAATTCTGAAACTACCAAGAAAAGTTGGACAATTTTCCCGTAGGTAGTGTCCGCCATCTAGACAGGGTTTCGTACGCATTGGTTTTCATCTATGCGGGGCATATATATACACCTCACCATAGGAAAATTGCGTCCTTTTTGCAACTTATATCAAACTGAATAAAAAGTTCAACACAAGTTACGCCATCTCCCGGAATCTCATGTAGTGTATATTGAATAATAATGTAAATTCGTTTAATATTAGGGTATATGTAAATTAATTTTAATGTCCAGAAGTTGAAATATCTTTTCAGTGACTTTATTGAAATTTAATGAACTGATATTTCAATGGATTGCTTTAAATTTAAAGTAAATGTAAATTATTCACAATTTTTGGTATAAAATCATTAAATTTGATGTAAAAAGGACATTAAATTTAAGGTTATTTTTAACAGTGTGTCTAGATTAGGTCATATAATCTCTCACCTCACCAAAGTCGATGTCAAGGAGGATTTTTGAGAGATTTAGGCCCCAGCTTGAAGTCTTGGTGTCATAGCCCGTAACATGGTGATATGACAACCTAGAGTACATCGCAGAACCAATCAAAGAATATAGAAAGTGGGGATTAGAAGTAAACACACAGAAGACAGAATCCATGTGTAATGGAGGCGAACAACAAAACCTAATACTAAAGCTATTCATATCTGGGAGTGAAAATTACAAATAATGGACATTAGACAGGACAATCAGAGGGAGGAACATACAAAAAAGAAGAGGTATAGATAACAAGTATTTTACTGTGGTGAAGTATGGCAGCTGACAAAAACGATTAAAAAAATACAAGAAACATGATTAGACTGGCAGCGAAAAGGTCCAAAATGGAGAAGATAACAAATGTTAGAATCAGAGAGATCAAGAGAGGAACACACCATATAGTGGATGACATTATGATAAAACAACTAAGGTGGTACGGACATGTACAAAGAATGTCTAAGAAAGAATCTCAAAACTAGTGCTAAAATGGAATCCTTAAAGAAAAAGAAGAAAGAGACCAAGTTGGAGAGAGGGATAAAAACGAAATAAAATTGAGAGAGTTAGAAATTTTCTGGGAAGATAAAGAGTACATACGAATATAATCTTATTTATGCTTTTTAAAAATTGAGTGACAACTGTTTTTGGGAATATACTAATAACTTCCTAAAATGCTTTTTTATTTTTCCAACTCGGCAGAATTATTAAAATCAAAATCAGACTAAGTGTGTTTGTAAATTGTCGAATTCCAGAGCAATTTATATATTTAGCGGTAGATTAATCTCTTGTCGCCCGCCTTCATCGAAATATTTTAATCATCCGGTGCGCGCCCGTCACACGGTCTTACTAAAAAATAACTCAATGCCTCGTGACACTCGCGACGTCCCGTTCTGTTGAAAATATACGCGTCTTTGCCCGGGGCGGTGATGCATATATGATTTTTCTAGGCGATTCTGAGAAAAAAAATTAATTAATTTCTTGTTTTGGTATATTTAACATCTAATTTTATAGTTTGTTATATATGTAATTCTCCTTTCAGGCAGAGAATATGAAATATATATATATATATATATATATATGATTCAGTATTAATCCGGGAATACATCCGTTCGTTGGTTTGGTTTCCTGTAGAAGTTTGCTGACGTTTCGCCAAAATCCCATTTGGCATCTTTTGTGCTTGGTGGTTGTAGATCAACTTATAAGGGTCTCCATATGGCACAGGGTTATTGTTTGTTGCAGGCAAAACCTTGTTAGTACTGTTGTTTGCATGGAAGTCGCTCTTAAGACATTTTATAACACTGAACCTTTTCCTGAGTACTAGTCCTAAACTGATTTCCATGCAAACAACAGTACTAACAAGGTTTTGCCTGCAACAAACAATAACCCTGTGCCATATGGAGACCCTTATAAGTTGATCTGCAACCACCAAGCACAGAAGATGCCAAATGGGATTTTGGCGAAACGTCGGTAAACTTCTACAGGAAACCAAACCAACGAACGGATGTATTCCCGGATTAATACTGAATCACATGTTGCCATCCGTGAAACACTACGCAACAACATATATATATATATATATATATATATATATATATATATATATATATATATATATATATATATATATATATATATATATATATTTCTTTATTTCTTACTAAAATTTTAATTTTTAAAAAATTTTACACTACTCCGGTGATTCATAGATGGCGTTCGACTGGCGATATTTTTCAGTCTGACATCGAGGTCGGTAGATGGCAGGTGCAATATCCTACCGACATACCTTGAAACTTATATTTCTTATATCAGTTATTTCCTGCTAATGTTGCTCTCGATCCGATACAGCTCCACTGACGAGATCATGAGGTGATCGAAACGGGTATGGAGAGAGAACCAGAAGGATATTTGCAGGAAATAAACTGTTTATATATATATATATATATATATATATATATATATATATATATATATATATATATATTTCTTATTCTTTGCCTGAAAGGAGAATTACATATATAACAAACTATTTAAATACGGCAGAAAGATTTCTTTATTTATTTCTTACTAAAATCTAATTTTATGTCAATTAATTTTCCTTTCCTTTTTTTGCGATCTACGAGTATAAATAAAAATATGTGTTTAAATATATTTTCCGCAAGTTCCTAAGAATTTTAGCCGCAGCTTTTTTTTATTTTGTTTAGCACTAATTGCTACATAACTGATATTGATGTTCTCTTCATCTTTCACTTGTTGTAAACGAGACCGCCCCCTGTGTCGAAGCGCTCGGTTTGTCACAATCTAATTTTAGACCCTAAACCTGGTGTTCCATCCTAGCTACCGACGGTGAACTCATCAGTGGATCTGTCGGAGCTTTTCCCAGACACCTTTGGTACACTTTCTAGATCTACATACTCGTATTTAAACCTTTCTGCGTCGGAACCTATAAACCAGATTTTGAGTGTGCTACATTTTGCGACATCACCCCGCCAAGGCAAATACTTTGTATGCAGACGAGATCGTTAGAGCCCGCATGTATAGAAAGTGTTTCCTGATGAAACTGCAGATGCGGACGCTTTTAGGGTCTGTTACAGGCCCATTGCTATAAACCAGCAATCCAGGCAACCCTTGCTGCCTTAGATCCTGTCACGGTCGCCAAGTTGTAAACGAGACCGCCCCCGTGTCGAAGCGATCGGTTCGTCACAATCTAATTTTAGACCCTAAACCTAGTGTCTCGTTCTAGCTACCGACGGTGGACTCATCAGTAAGTCCGTCGGAGCTTTCTCCAGACACCTTTTGTACACTTTCTACATCTACATACTCGTATTCAAACCTTTCTGCGTCGGAACCTATAAACCAGATTCTGAATTTGCCGCCATCTACAACACACTAAGCTTAAAAACAAATTTTCTTTAACATCGAAGTAATAAAAATTAGAGAACTTTTTACAAAAAAGACAGTCTAAACGACTACTGAGCATCAAACGTCACAGTACATACGGCAGTTCATCATTTTGCGGAGGCTATATATATATATATATATATATATATATATATATATATATATATATATATATATATATATGCGGCTTTCACGGATTCCTCGGTGTGAAATGCAATAGCAGTGGATATCTTCACGTTATGCCGTTGTAGTGCTGACATCACATTCAGCAAACGTACAACTATATGCAACTCCGTGAATAGATGAAGTTGTCCTTTGCACAGCCAGGTGCATGTCGGTATCCTGATGGGTTTAGTAGAGACGAAACATGTACCTCTGCCGTATCACTGTAGCGGGGAGGGTAAGTTTTGACTTTCTTCTCGATATGGTGGTACAGGTAGGCCATCATCTCGATGGTGGTGTAATAGAATGAATTGTGTTCTGTAGCAATTCATTCAAACTGTGCAACCTCTAACAGGGAAAGGATATGATGGAACGAGGTTTGCAATTACTGTTCGCATTTTACTTCATATATAAAGGGTGTTTTTTATTGAGGTATAAAACTTTAAGTTGGCAACACTTTTTCAACTGGCGGCCATTTTGTCAGCTGTCAAGTGATTTATGTTTAGTTTGGTTTGGGATTTCAACATGAATAGACTGACGCCTGAACAACGCTTCCAAATTGTGCAAATTTATTTTGAAAATCTTGGTTCTGTTCGAAATACGTATCGCGCACTACGTCCATTTTACGGTCAACATAATCGTCCATCAGAGCAATTAATTCGATTAACTATGGAACGTTTTCGCACCACGTTTACTCTAAATGATACAACGCATCCACAATCCACAGAGACGTCGTACAGTGCGTACAGAAGAAGTCATTGCTACTGTAGCGCGTAGCGTAGAGGAAGACCCGAATCAGTCTATCCGCCATCGTGCACAGGAATTGGATATGTGTCCATTCACTTTATGGAAGATTTTGCGGAAAGATCACGGTTTGCGTGCTTACAAAATCCAACTCGTGCAACAATTGAAGCCACACGATCACCTAGCAAGGCATAGATTCGGTGAATGGGCCCAAAACAAGATTGCCGTTGATCCCGATTTTCATAAGCGAATTTTGTTTAGCGATGAAGCTCACTTTTGTTTGAATGGATACGTCAATAAACAAAACTGCCGTATTTGGAGTGATGATAATCCTCAAGTGTATGTTGAGACACCGTTACATCCAGAAAAACTGACTGTTTGGTGTGCTTTATGGGCTGGTGGAATCATTGGTCCGTACTTCTTTAAAAACGATGCTGGTCAGAACGTTACAGTCAATGGTGACCGCTATAGAGCCATGATTACTGACTTTTTCGTTCATCAATTGAACAACCATGATGTGCAGGAGCTGTGGTTTCAACAAGACGGCTCAACATGTCACACAGCTCCTGCCACAATTGATTTATTGAAGGAAACGTTTGGTAACCGCATAGAGTCACGTTTCGGACCCGTGAATTGGCCTCCAAGATCGTGCAACTTAACGCCGCTAGACTATTTTCTGTGGGGATATGTGAAGTCGCTAGTCTACGCCGATAAGCCCGAAACGATTGATCACTTGGAGGACAACATTCGCCGCGTTATTGCCGATATACGGCCACAAATGTTGGAAAAAGTCATCGAAAATTGGACTTCCAGATTAGACTACGTCCGAGCCAGTCGTGGCGGTCATATGCCAGAAGTCATATTTAAATTATAATGCCAGAAGGTTATCTTTCGAATAAAATAAATTTCATGTCCATTTAAAAAATTCATCTTTGTTTTATTCCATTTAAAAGTTCTATACCTCTATAAAAACACCCTTTTATATATATATATATATATATATATATATATATATATATATATATATATATATATATATATATATATACATATATATATATATATATATATATATATACATATGTATATGTACATATGTATATATATATATATATACATATGTATTGAATAGGAATCGACACAAGATGACCTAATGACCATATTATAAATACTCGACGAGTCGAAACAATTTCAATTAAAATATCTAAGATACAACATAAATTTATTATTTAGATAGTAATAAGTAGTTAGTAGATATATTAATTAATTAGAGTCATTAATATTTACAAATAATATGGACCAAAGCATAATTAAAAGCTTACATGATTATAAAAATCATATATAATGCTAAATTCATAATGAATTTTTAGACATAATTGTAAAATAAACAATATATAAATATTAATACAATAAGATCATATTATAAATTGATCATAAGAATAATAAGGTACAAACATTAGATGTGATAGTGAAGGTAAAGTGATAATGAAGAGTGAAAATCTTCAAGTGAAATAAAAAAAACATAACGATCGGTTTTTGCAACAATAATGTTTTGAAAAGGAACAAAAGGTGAACATAGTGTGAAACCAGTTACGAAAAGTACTTTTAAATAATGAATAAGGTTCATTAAATTGTTTTTAATATAAATTAGACAGTTAACAGTAGTATTAAGAAAATAATTTTAATTAAAACACATAAGAACATAGAATAAATTTAAGAAAATTTTTGATTTTGACATTAAAATTAGATATTATAAATTAATTTTAAGTAATGGAGTAAAATAAGTTATATTAGAATGTAAGGAAAATTCTAATATTTAATATTTTAATATTAAGAAAACATAATTTAGCATCTTCAAACAATAATTTTCAATAATTAGTTAATTATATATTTCAATATTTTCATGTCAAGCCATTTTGTTTTATAATTTTTAATATTAAAAATTGTTTTAGGAAGGCTAAAATATGTATAATTAGATAGGTAAAATCATAGAGTTTAATTTTATAGTATTTATTGTCATGCATATGATTGGATAAATCCAGGAAATGGTAAAATTGGAAAAATTTTATCAATTTTAAAATTCTTGACAGCCATTTTTGTTTGACAAGAATGCCAAGAAAAGGGTGATTTTTCATCAAGTAACCCGATGCCTTCAACTGCTGAGCCAATCAGAATGATTAATTAAGTCAGCTGGTGGCATACGATAGAAAGAAAAATCACAAAAATTCGGTTGCAAAAAAGTATTGTTACAGAGAGGTGTAAAAGAAAAGTTTCTCCTCAAAACATAACCTTAAAATTTTCACGACAAAATCATAAAGCCACGTGCGAGATCTTTTGTTTTTGATAAGTAAATATTTTTTTAAAGGTTATAAAAGTAAATAAATATTAAATAAAGTTTGATTAATCAATATTTAAAAAAAAAAAATAATTTAAATTAAATTGAATGTCATTAAGAAATAGCAACTCCAACTAACATCAAGAAAATTTAGTAAAACCCGATTGTGTCAAATAAAAGTTCAAGAAATTATACCTGGCTGGTGTAAATACCAACATTTCCTAGAAGTAGACAATTCCTGGACATTACCAAAAATAACCAAGACAGTGTTTAATAAAGAATATCTACTTACTTGATAGTAGGTATTTTTAAAACAAATATCCCAATCCAATTTGATGGTAAAAGAAGACAGAGAAACACAAATGTACCTTTTTATTGTTTATAAATAAACAAACACTTAAGGATCAAGGTATTTTAAAATATAATATTACCACATTTATATTAGACATTATAAAATCATTAGAACTAATTCATAATCACTTGTTAAAATTAATAATCCGCACTTTGCACATTTTTTTTTTTTATTTTTAAAATAAATAAAAGTAATACATTTCAACTGAACACGAGACCTTCATATTTGTCAAACAACTCTTGACAGTTAAGTGGAGTGACATTATAATTAACAGTAGAGATAAGGTGCAATTGATTTTTAATTTTAATAAAGATGATCTAGATAATAGGTGTATCAAAATAATTTTATAATCAGTAATAATATCATTTTGTTTTATAATAAATTTATGTTGATTGTTAATACAATTCAGTGGTTTTAATTGGCAGTAGATAAAAGGTAATTTTAACTTATGAGAATCTGAACTCACTTGGGATAGTTTCAGGGGAAGCGAGCTAGTTATATTAAGGGGAGATTAAAAAGAGAAAATAGATTTATTAAAATTTTGTTAACAATTATATATGTATTTTTAAGTTAATCCAAAGAATAAATACAGTGCTGTTATCTTATCTTAGATAGGATACAGTAACTGGGCGCTCAAGGAAAAATTAAAAATACATATCGTGGTTTAGAATATTTTTAATAGAGCAAGAGAAAACTTATTTCATTCACATTCACCAATTTTCAAATTTTAAAAAAAAAAAACAAAATAATCAAAATATTAATATTCTAATTCCTCTTCGGGCAGTTGCTTGAAGCGTGTGTGGGCGACGAATATAGACCTCTGACGATAGACGTTAGGTCCCGCATCACGTTTTTCAACGCAGTATATATATATATATATATATATATATATATATATATATATATATATATATATATATATATATATATATATATACAAATCTGGTCCTCTCTCCATACGATCTCGTCAGTGGAGTTGTATCAAACCGAGAACTACGTTCGTAGGAAACAACTGTCTATATAAAATATAAATTCCGAGACATATCGGTGGGATATTAAAACCATTTCAAGAAAAAACGTAATTTTCCTAGATTTGACATAATAAAAAATAATTACCCTCATTTTATACAACAGTTTTAATTTTAATAATAATGCTTTTAAAAATAATAGATCTTACACTATAATTTTCTTTAATATTCTTCAAATATACGAAACTCCTCATACTGGGTACTGCCCCGAAGATCACATTGAGATATTATCCCAACTTGCATCTGTTTGGAAGCGTTATTATCCGAGTGATATATTCGAATGCTTCGGATTTTATCGCGCGAAGGAAAAACCATTTTTTATTTTTATGTTTTACAGATGTTTAGACAAATATTTTGGTGGGTGTTTAGGTTTTTTGTGCGACTGAAAAATTTTATTTTTATTTTTTTCGTTTTATTGTTGCACAAATATAATTAGATAAAGAGCTAAATGATGTGCAGAATTTCTACATGAACGAACCTACTATATACAAGCAAGCACACCATTTTTATGTCTGACCTTCATATCCATTGAGTTGGTTTAAATAAAATTGCCGAGCCAGTCTGTTGTAATGTCCAAGAAAGGTTTTGATATACGAAAATAATCAACAACTCCTTGATACAGACAGACGGGTGAAATGAAATTTCTCAATGTCACGGCCCGACTTCCTTTCATTTTGTAGTAACTCCGATAATCTGCAGTTAAGGCTGTTAATAAAGATATCGGATTTTTGATATGTCGATATTTTTAGATTTATATATATATATATATATATATATATATATATATATATATATATATATATATATACATACAGGTGTGGAAAATCCAAAAGAGAACTTCTAAATAATGGGAATGTAACAGAAAGAGACAGACAAGCCGTTTAGCCATGTTGAAGAAGTGAAATAAAGCATACTTTTTTATCCTAGCTTGCTTGCTGGTTTCCAGCAAAGATGATTGAGGAGGGGGAGGTCGTCAAAACACAGTGGATTGAGAGCACGGATTTAATATTAAAAATAAAAATCGGATCCAACATACCAGACTGAATCTTTGAAATCATGAAAATAAATTCGAAAAACGTCTAATGTGGTTCAATAGGTGTTAAATATGCAATTTAAAAACACAATAAGAAGAATAATTTTATTTCCATGAGTAAAATATTGCGCTTGAGTTCAAGGTGCATGGATATCGATAATAGTTAAAAAAGCGAAAGTACTTTTTCCTGTATGCTTAGGACTTCTTAATAAGTGGCAATGCAAATAATTTGGAAGTAATATAATATTTATTGATTCACATAAATGAATAAATAATACGACTGTAATAAAAATAATAAAAATAACTTTTTAATCATTGCCTTCTTTTTTAACAGCTCTTTTCTCATTTTCCAATACGTAGGAATTGTTATTTGAATCCTCACAATATTAAAAGCACTGTAAGGGTCCAACGACGCCAAAACTTTTGGAACACATCCTCCATATTTTTCTCGAGAAGATTTTCGGGCAAAGTCTTAGCGATAGTTTCTTATCAACTTGTCCGTTGATTTTTGTGCATCTTTCGATACTTTACTTATCGGTAATATTGTAAATGTTATGATGTCTGGTCAATAGGGTAAGTTAATTGTGGATTCCTGTTGGCATATTGTACCAAGAATATTCTTTAAAAAACAATCTTGTTGTTTGAAGTGTGTATTCCCAAATCTTCTCTATTGCAGTTTAATGTCCGTTTCCAATAGTTTGCAAAATGACGAGAAACCAGAGGATCAGTTTTCGCTTTACTATTGTTATAATAGTTGACTCATCACTGTTCTCAAAGAAACGTCGAGCTGTGTTGCCATCGTTAGTGCTTCCTAAGGTGAGGAATAAGTTTGTATCGGAAATATTCGGATCAGTGAATTTCAATTTGTACTGGCTCTGACCTGACGTTGCGTCGAAGCCCCATTTGCAAATGAAGTTCATATTTACAAATCTAATTTATCGTTTTGTCAAGGGCGTCTAATTGACGCAATATAATTCGATCCACCGTGTGATCCAGTAAGCCTTGGAATTTAACTTAGGCTTTTGACTTAGTAGAGGTTAGATAATCGTCATGTGGATAACATGCTTTTTTGTATTTTACGCACGAGTACAGCGTGCTGCCTTTCTGTTTATCCCAATTTCGTAATCGTTGATATTTGTCTCTCGACAATCCAATGTCAAATAGAAGAGCGGGCGCACAAATGTAACTGGGTGCAAGGCAACCACAAGACTGTTGCCTTTGACCTGAGTCGAAACTTTAGAAAGAAAAGACTGGCCGTTCATATTACCGAGATTTAATAGAAACGTTACTATAGCCAACCTTCTAGTTTAAATTTCTTAACTAGAAATTATTTTTGGCCCGTCTCCTCAAATTCTGAACCACTAACCGTCTAACTTCTCTCAAGTTAGTTCGGGACAGATGATCGTAGGGAACGCCTACGCGCAACATTACCCCCGCTAACTTCCGTGCGACAGGAAAACGAACAGTACCTTGAAACGAACGAGTGGGTATATTTACTTTTCGTCTTAACTTGTAACGTAATTGACGGAATTTGGAATATTTAATGACTATTTGATGCGTTGATTGTTTTAAATGCATCAAATAACCGAAATATAAAAAAAATATTTTTTGTTGACCGTTGATCGTAAAGACAATTGATATTTCTGTTCCAAAATGAACATTTATTCTAATAAAAATACTACTTAAACGCAACGGTAATTTCTAAGTAAATAAGTTAATAGACCACTTTAAAATTACAAATCATTCTCAAAAATAAACTCTGATTCTGTTAAAAAATAAAAGTAACACGTTCAGTAATTGTAAATAAATAAACAAATAATTAAATTCAATTTAAATCAACAAAAACACCTAAAAGTCTACAAATGGTGTTCAAATAGGCCTCCACTTTGAGCGAGACAATAACCCAGTCTACTGTAAAATACGGTTCGCGTATTTGCCAAAACTTCAGGGGTTATATCACTGTTAGCCCTTTCTATCATCTTACAAAGCACCATACGTGTTTTTTGGTCTTCCGAAAAAATTTCTTGATTTATTCGCAATTTGTAACAGCGATATTTGTTCCGCTTTAAAATATTCCGAACTGTTCGAGCGTTTATATCAAGTTCTTCAGCAATTATGGTACTATTGGAAGGAAAATTAATTTCTACTAAACTACAAACGTCAGTCTCCCGGTTTGCTCATTCTTCAGTAATTTTAGGAACCGGTTGCTCCTCATTATTATCAGTGCATTTTTTTACAAATTTTTAGACAACCGATTGTCTCAAATTTTTAATAATTTCCGAAATTCTAAATTTGAAGAAACAGGATGATTTTCGCACGTAAATGCAAATCTGCCGATTATCCCATCCATACCTTTACCAGAATAGTACCACTTAATAATCTGCATTTTTTGTTCCGTGGAATAAACTACCATTTCAAATAAAAAAATTTGGCGCGAAACACGGTAATACCAATACTCGGTACTTACGCTTCGACGGCCTGAATGAAAGCAAATAACTTGGAATCCTCTTGTTGTGCTAGGGCGTGGCGTATGCTGCCGCCCATTCTCACCGCGCCAGCTTTTTATTACCCCTCACCCTAGAGCCAAACTGGTAATTTATTAAATTTAAGCACGTATGTCAATGCTTATGATGCTTATTTTCTGTTTCATTCTGATTTGATGAATAATATAGTATTTTCTTTATCTTACTTAAGAAACGTCCAGGTTTCGGTTTGGATTATCCACACCTGTATATGTATATATGTATATATATATATATATATATATATATATATATATATATATATATATATATATATATATATGTAGAAAAAAAGGGTTGAAGGATAGTATATTTTAGCTAATTTACGATAATATAGTTTAAATAATTGACTAGAAAAATGGGAAATAATAACTTATTTTAAAAAATATCGACACAGATGCCTATATTTTACTATTTGTTTGTCGTTATTAAAAAATATTAATCATAAATATCCATATTTCCAAAAAATAATTTTGATATATTGATATTTTTTCAACAGTCCTATCTGGTCGGCAGTACTTTTTGGTTTTCATGCTGGCATTACGTTTATCAGTCGCGGTTTGAAATTATTGTTTTTTTTTTAGTTCTTTGTATGTAAGTTTAAATAGTGTTTTATATACCTTTAATATGTGGAACAGGCGCGGATCCAAGGGGGGAGGGGGCTGGCGATCGCCCCCCCCCCCAAGAGCTTTGAGTTCAGGAAAATATACCCGATTTTACCTCTTATACTATAGTTAATTCAAGGACTAGAGAGAGTAATAAATCATTTTTTACCCTTTTTCCTTCGCAAACTACCTGTGTTCTTTAATTCGGTGTCTTTGGAAAATCTGTTAGATATATATATATATATATATATATATATATATATATATATATATATATATATATATATATATATATATACCGGTCTATAATAATGGACTGCATAGAATATTATTTCGGTAATAAATTTAAAATAAAAAGTTTTTATGTTATTATTTTATTTCTTATGATTTCTTAATAATTCACATACAGTACAAAATACAGATAATTTTGACATATTTAATACACAACTGTATTTTTATTATTTTTAATTTTGGCATAAAAACCGTTTTAGGCACATTCAGACTAAAACGTAGCGAAGTTACAATTTAAATACTTACAAAATACTCATTGTCAAAACGAAAAGAAGTTAAACATATATAAAAAAATAAATTCGTCCATATAATATTAAAAATTTTTTGGGGGGCTATCGGTCATTTTATTATTAATTATAAACATTTTTAGGAAATTTGACGTTTCAGTTTATTTATTTCTTAAATTAAATACCAAAAAGGGATTCAAATGTAATTAATTTTTATATATTACAGTTAAAATTAGATCTACGTATTTTTATTTCTATTGCACTGGCATCTTAATTTAATTTCCTTTATTATATGAAATATCTGAAAAAATAAAATAAACGTGTTAATTTTACACGTTTAAGAAAAAGACACAAATATAATAATAAAATAATAAAGAAATTACGGCTAATTGGAATTAAACATATATAAAATTAAAGAATGGGATACACTAAAATAAAAATATATAAAAAAAAATAAAAAAAATATATAAACAACATTAAACAATAAAATACAACAAAAACAAATTGTGTTTACACTGGTAAACATTAGGTATCTGATTCGTAATCAAATTCAGTGAAGCTATCGTCGCTCAATTAATTGAGTTTCCACATTTTGTTTTATTTTTTTATTATATGGATTTTTCCCAATTTTCCGAAGTAACTTTGTTCAAAAAAATCTCTCAAAAGTTCAGTTAAATTACTAATTTTGTACATTGTATTATTTCTAGCAACTCTGCCTTTTACTTGAGAGAGATATTTCCTTCTCCAACGGACAGTTTCCGAACGATCTATAACAACAGATTTCCTATCTGATTTTTTCCATCAAAAATTAAGTTCTCTAAACAATTTCTAGAGCTCAGTTCTTTTAATTTCAGGTAAATCCCGATATTTATTAATTGTAATAAGAATTTTGTTGACGGTTTTTCATCTGCCTGTGACCGAATGGGGGAGTACGAAACATTCCAGTCGTTTTTTCTCCTTCAGTATTCGGTACATAGTAGATTTTCCTGTCATGTTGGAACACATCTCAACAGAGGTTTTAACATTATTATCTAGATATTGATATCTAAGGGCGTCATAAAGCATTCATCGTAATAAGTTTTTCATTGAGGAAAAATGCCTTGGTTAACGATTTTGGAATAAATATAGAAGTGGTGCCATATTTTTTCGGTATTCTTAATAATCTCAAATAATATGTAGAAACAAGCACAAACAAGATAAATCACTAAGGGCACATTGTAAGGTGTACTTTTCTCACTGACGAAAAAAAATGAACTATCAGAAATTTTATTATTGCAGTAAATTTATAAAAGCTTATAATATTTAAATATAATTAGATTTACGGCACTCCTCCGTTACCTGCGGTACTGGAGCAAGTACATTGGGGATTTCGGTAACAGGTTTATTACTCTAGTTCTTGAATAGAGTATAGGAATGTGTGTGCTTGCGATCGCCCCCCCCCCTTCCCTCCCAAGAGCTCTGAGTTCAGGAAAATAGAACCAATTCTGCCTTTTATATTAGGAATGTGTATGCTACTGAAACTCCCTCCCCGTTGACAACTTGTTTTTCTTGCGATAGCCGCTCCCCAATAGCTTTGAGTTCAGGAAATTAGACCCGATTCTGCCTCTTATACTAGGAATGTGTATGTTTCTGGCATCCCCTCCTCTCCAAGAGCTTCAAATTCAAATAGGCGCGACCCTGCCATTTATACTAGAAATGGGAATGTCTCCGGTGTCCCCCCCCCGTCGACAACTTGCTTTCGCTTGCCATAATGTACTTTTGTGATGTCACCCCCCCCCCCAAAGAGAGAGGCTGGATCCGCCCCTGATGTGGAATAGATATTATGTGCCGTGTTGTAATAGAAATTACTAGGAACGGCCGAATAGTACGACCAGGATAATATAGCAGCAATTGATTCATTGTGAAAGTTGCGTACCCAGTGATAAAAACAAAGTTTGTGTGTGTAATTTAAACTGTCATGTTCTTTAAGTGTAATAATTCGCAAAAACAGTATAAAATTTATTTCACATTGAGATCATAAATAGAAGCAGATTAATAGCGAAAAAAGTAAATTAATTATTGCGGAGTAATATATTAGTTTTCTAAAACCATTCATCACTACGCGTGCTACTCTTTCTCTTTCCTTAAAGGTGCGCATAGATATGGGAAGCCGCACCGTGACAAGCTTCATTTGAATTTTGCTTACTTTAGCGGCCTACTTCAAAGAAGATAATGAAAACATCATCATATTTCTGTTGTTCGCAAGCAATGCGACCAAAGCGTGCAGTGAACCATTTTCTGTTGGTTTTTGGTGCGAACTCGAAGGAATTTCTTTTATCTAGTTGGACGGTTGATGGCACGTTCTTTCAAAATAAAATTGACTTGTTGTGTCTCAGATGCTTTTATTATCTTCTTTGACTCCGGTCGCCGAAAGCAAAAGGATCTCGTGAAAAATTCGCGTGGTGAATTCGTCACGTCACGTCAAAGTCAGCAAAATTCAAAGGAGAAACCAAATAATTCATCCCAATGTGTATATTGATAAGCTCTTTTAATCCTTAAAATCCCCGGGTCTCTTGAGTGCGGAGAAACCGCGATTGGAAACTGCTAGTAATATATAAAAAGTGAATTTTACATGTTAGAAATAAAAAAAAATATTGATTAAAGTCGTGAGTTCGCTGGTATTTCAAAAAAAACACCTATAGATCTATGCGTCTGTCTGCGGCAATGTTATACTAGCCTGTTTCTGACTTTAACAAAAAAATTCTTGATTTTACCTCAAATCCGCTATCTCGCCTTCTAAAATATTAGCAAATAAACCTCATCCGGCGTATATAACCTACAAGTGATCGATGCGCCCCGGTCGGGCATCACTTGCATCGTGTACAAGCTCTCGCTGTCGCATTTTTTCTCACTCCGAATCCCCTGTGCGACATGCAAATGCACTTACGGAACGACATGACGTCACACCGTGCATGCGAACTTATGCAACACGTGTGACACGGTCGGAATCTCTCACAGGCCACGTCTAGTTCGAGGGTCAGCCGAGATATTATACGAGGACGATTTTTTGCTTATAGGGGAAGTTTTTTCGTTTGTTTTTCCTGATTTTACCGACAAGAAGAAACGTCCGCAGTGCTTTATCTGTATTTGCTAGGAAACATTGCAGGAAAAACAGCTGACTTGTTTCTTTTGACTCAAAGGTTGACGTGTTTATAAAATTATGTGGGGAAAACAGACTGAAAAAATAAAACTTAAATACAGTTTTAAAGTTTAAAATTTTGAGTCTAATAAACTATTTTTTTTAAAAACACTAGACTTAAAAAGGCACTAAAAAGTAAAAAATAATTTAACATGTATTTTATATTGCAATTAATTAATTGTAGATTTATTTATTTTCTTAACACTTTGGTAAACTAAATCTTAGTAAATGTTTCCATATTCCTAGTATGTAATTTACATAGCTTTTGATTAATATTTTTTTCTAAATTTGGCCCCGACGTCAAAAAAGTACTATGTAAATAATTTTAGCCTCAGGAATTTTCGGTAGCGTCTCGTACAGACCTTTTAGAAATACCCTGTATAATTTATATTACTACTCACCTTGACATATTTATCTAAAAAAGCTGCAATTAAATATTTTTGACCAGGTAATTTTTTTTCAGATTATGATCTTTTAGTTTTTCTCAAATATGTTATGTTGTTAGTTGTTAACATATAATTTACTTAAATATAGGATTAAAATATTAAAATAATGATCATTTAAAGTTCATAAGTAAATTTAAATTTAAAAAAAAAAACACAAAATACCAAGAAAAAGTACATAATAATGTGTTCAAGCCGTCGGATGATGACGTCACAAATCAGCGCTTTCTCCGTGTAACCTAGGAGTTGTTGGTTTAACCCGCATCATTAATTTGTTTTACGTGTTACATTAGCTATTTATAGTAGCAATGATTGTGAGCAGTGAAGTATACTACAGAGCTTCTCAAGCAAGTCTAAACATGCTTTAACTCCAGAACCATCTATAACGCGCATATTATTAAGTATATATATATATATATATATATATATATATATATATATATATATATATATATATATATATATGTGATGTATTTTCACAATTCCATGTACTTATGACCTATAATACATACATACATATTATATTTTCCACACACATAGGGTGAAAAACATACCTTCGATTATAACAATACCATAATTAAAAACAATGATATGAATTATCAAAAATTGCAGATAAAGGAAATGTTAGAAATTAAAAAAGATAAAAACACTGTTAACGACGGAACGGATATAGGAAATTTAAGCCACATTTACACCAGCCTAATTTAAAGAAAAATATTAAGTCGATCCTGTTAATTAAGATCAAAAATTGAATATCCTCTTAAACGTAAAATTAAATGTATGCATTTCTTTCGGTTTTTTTTGGTCCATTGTAAAATATAAAAAATAAAACACACTCGCATTCCATGTATCCTAAGTACCGAAATACACGATGTAAAAATTTCATTTCATTATTAATAAATAAAGAAGATGTCAAGGTATGTACAGGGTGAGTCCAACGATTTGATGAAGTAGGTTTGTTTGTGCCTTTTCGGTGAAATTAACAAAGAAACTATAATTATTGTTTGATACAGTTTATTTTTACGCAGATTTTAAAAATATTTAGGACTCTACAGGGTGAGCCAAAAAACTAGGACAGCATAAAGTTGTATTTTTTTAAATAGAACACCCTATATACGAATCGTATTTTCGATTTAGCTTATAATTTTAAATCTTTTTTATTAAGCGTTTACTATAACAAAACTTTATAGTTTCTGAGATAATTAAGTTTAAAGAAAAAAAGTCACATTTTCAAGCATCAATTCAATCCTAAATAACGTTTTCAATTTTGTGACAAATATATTCAAATTTGGAATTTAGCAAGGCCAAGGACAAGTTAACATAATTTTTACCTAATATTTGCAATAAAAGCTACAGGCTGTTGAACACATCGGCTCAAATTTGAACAAGTTTAAATGAATAAATATCTTTTTTTTTAAATGGTACACCCTGTATATTTTCATGTTATTTAATAGAGTAATAAAAACCCTAAAAGTTTTGTTCAATATATCCTATACCTATTTATAATAGTTTTTGAGATATTTCAGTTTTTCTTATTTTCCATACTTTTTTACAGAAATAGTCTTCATTATCATAGTAGCCATGTAAAATAATAAGAAGAAACTACAGAAACAAACAGAATGTGGTTAAATATGATGAAATACATTATTCGTTATATTACAACGGCAATAGTTTAATTAAACATAATGTGAAAAAATTAACACAACAATAACGACAAGGCAAATACATATTTACTTTTATACTAAATTGAAACAAAAAAATTACCTATTAAATACTGAGATTAATTATTTCTTTTTAATAAGTGTTCGAATAAACGACCCTCTTGTGCAATGCACGAATTTGGTCTTTTTTGCAGATTTTCTCGGACCCTGGACAAAATTAGTGGCGTTATTGTTCTACAGGTATCCCTAATCCTGTTTCGCATATCTTCCACTGTTGTTGGTGGATTAATATACACCTTATTTTTAATATAACCCCATAGGAAGAAATCTAATAGGGTGATGTCGCAAAACCTTGGTGGCCACTCAATGAAACCCCCACGTCCAATCCATTTTTGCGGATATCGTTGGTCCAAAAACGCACGAACTTCACGATGGTAATGCGGAGGCGCACCATCGTGCTGGAACCACAAACTGTCGAGCTCATCCCTATCGAGACCTTGAAGTAGTTGGGGTAGTTCTTCTTGTAGAAAGTTCAGGTAACTATGGCCATTTAGCGGTTCATTAAAAAAGTGGGGTCCAATAATTCGATTATGATGAATACCACACCAAACATTTAATGACCAGTGGTTTTGATGTTGCACCTCTCTAATCCAAAATGGGTTTTCTGTGGCATAATAATGCATGTTGCGTCTATTTACGGCACCGTTACTTCTAAAAGTAGCTTCATCACTAAACATTACCTTGCATAATAAATTTGGATTTAATTGAATCTCCGCATTTATTGTACGACAAAAGTTTACACGACTTTCAAAATCCTGTCCATGCAATTCTTGGTGTAATTCCATATGATATGGATGATACCAATATTTCTTGGTAGTACGATTAGCGGTGGATTGTGATGTTTCACATAATGCTGCTAACTGACGGCTACCAATATAAGGATTTTCCTGAACATTTAACAATACTTGTAGTTCTTTTTCTTCATTAGTTACTGGTTTGTTGACCACTTTACGTTTTGGATAATCAACAGTACCAGAAGAATCAAATCTTTGCACTAAGTTTTGAAAAGTATGGGTATTAGGCTGGCGTCGATCAGGATACTTCATTTTGTAAATTCTTTGAGCAAGAAGGCAATTTTTTTGAGCCTCTCCTATTGTATAAATCATATCTATTAACTCATTCTTTGGAAAATTCATTTTACAATATAAGATGAATGCAAAAAAAAAACCAAACTACACTACATAAAAACCAAAAGAAGCGATTGCGGTTATAAATTTGACACACAGAAAAATGTTCTTTTACATTGTTTTTGCCATGGCTACTATGATGTAAAAAAGTATGGAAAATAAGAAAAACTGAAATATCTGAAAAACTATTATAAATAGGTATAGGATATATTGAACAAAACTTTTAGGGTTTTTATTACTCTATTAAATAACATGAAAATATACAGGGTGTACCATTTAAAAAAAAAGATATTTATTCATTTAAACTTGTTCAAATTTGAGCCGATGTGTTCAACAGCCTGTAGCTTTTATTGCAAATATTAGGTAAAAATTATGTTAACTTGTCCTTGGCCTTGCTAAATTCCAAATTTGAATATATTTGTCACAAAATTGAAAACGTTATTTAGGATTGAATTGATGCTTGAAAATGTGACTTTTTTTCTTTAAACTTAATTATCTCAGAAACTATAAAGTTTTGTTATAGTAAACGCTTAATAAAAAAGATTTAAAATTATAAGCTAAATCGAAAATACGATTCGTATATAGGGTGTTCTATTTAAAAAAATACAACTTTATGCTGTCCTAGTTTTTTGGCTCACCCTGTAGAGTCCTAAATATTTTTAAAATCTGCGTAAAAATAAACTGTATCAAACAATAAATATAGTTTCTTTGTTAATTTTACCGGAAAGGCACAAACCTACTTGATCCAATCGTTGACTCACCCTGTACTGGCAAAATTAAATACTTTTAAAGAAAACTTCAGCCATTCAAAGTTCGTTTCTAGTCCCAAAAATACCCTTCATTGCAAAGACTATACGTCTCTACGTACCTCGAAAATTCTTTCAAATCACTAAAATGACACTATTTCTTGTTGAGTTATGAAGTTTGTCCACTATATTACCAAAATCTATTACAGGTAAAGAAATTAAAATTGATTATTATATTCGACCAATATGTTATGTATAAAAATACTCTCAAAAACTGTGTACCACTTTTCTAACACCCCTCCCCCCCCCCCCCATGGTAGTTACAAAAAACACGAAATATTGAATAGTATAATCGCTTAAGCCCAACTATCTTTTAATATGTCTTTAATGCTCTGGTAGACTATTAAAATAGTCTTCAAACCAGAATAGTTATATTTTAAATAATTTCTTACGATCCTGCTGCAGAATAAATTTATTACTTCAGTATTTTATGTTTTTCTATTATAAAATTAAAATAAAATGGCGGCTTTCGTTATTTCCAAACATGTATAAAATATTTTAAAAAATCTGTACTCGGTTTTCAAACATAAGATTAAATGGTCATCTTCATTCCTAAATGTAGAGACGTATAGGCTTAGCAAGGGTGTTTTTTGAGGTTAGGGACAGAATCTGAATTGATTGAATTGAAGTTATACCGATATCACAATTGTTTTCAGCGACCCCGAAAACATGAACATAAATTGGTTAGACTATATTACTCATCGCAAAATAGTATTAATTAAACGAACTGTTTGAAATATTTTTTTGAGGTTAGGGACAAATACTGATCAGATGAGGTTAAATGAATATTAGATTCGAATTCAAGTATCTTGGAAACATATAGATACGGTGATTTAGTTCATTAAATACTGACTATATGTATTTTATCTATCAATATTCATTAAACGGAATTTTTCATGATTGTGAATGCCATATTGCCATCGCCATGATGTTTTTTTTCGGAATCACCAGACGGTTTTCGATAGAGTTTCGCAATACGAACATTTTAAGACACCTAACGTTAATATTGATGCATGCTGGTTCTGAGCAGCCCACTGTGCCCATTGACGATTATATGTACAGGGTGATTCAAAAATCGATCACGAAACTTAAGGGGGTGATTCTACTTGACAAAATAAGGGTAGAGCTTCATATAATTTTTTTTCAAAATGTCATTCGTTTTCGAGTTACAAGCCGTCCAAGTTCAAGTTTTTATTTTTTGTTTTTTGAATTACTCGCCTACAGGAAAACCGATTTGACTAATATTTGAAAGATAGGCTAAGTCTTCTGCGCTTCATCATTTTAGTAACAATTCACATTGATTGTTTGCCACTAGAGGGCACTTTACCTACATTGAAAATTGTTTTTTTGTCATAATTTTTTAGTGTTGACAGCTACAGTAGTTTTTGGCATAATTTCTGAAAGACTGATGCCAGGCCTTTAAAAAAGGTGCTCTTTATTTACATCGCTAAACCCAACGGTTTAGACGTAAATCACCCTTAAAAATTAAGTGGTAAATTTACTTTTCTCATTTCATTACCACCAGCTACCAGGTAAATAGCTATCAAAGTATACTAGAGCTGTCAGTTTAACATCAAATAAATTCGCTTTTTAAACTATTTAATTTATAATCTTAAAATAACTAATAATGGCTAATCAGTAAATATTCATATTATGGATTATTGCGATATACATTTAATTGATAAAAATTAATGAAACAGTACTAAACAAACTAAAAAAGATTCTCAAAATGTCCCCCATTTTCTTCCATACATTTCCTAACACTCTTCAAAAAATGTCGCCTAACTCGATGAAAAATTCCTGGTGTTTCTTTAATAATTTGGCACTTTTCGATTATCCTGAAGCGAAGATCCTCGACGTTGATTACTGGAATATCGTACACCAATTGTTTCAAATGACCCCAAAAGAAAAAATCCATAGGATTAAGGTCTGGTGACCTCGCTGCCCATGCCAATGGTCCACTTCGTCCTATCCATCGCTCAGGATACGTTGCATTCAAATACTGTCGGACACGTATACTAAAGTGGGGCGGAGCTCCGTCTTGGAGGATCCACATGTTGGCCCTTACTTCCAATGGCACATCTTCCAGATACAATGGGAGACGATTTTGGATAAAATCTAAGTATACGTCACCAGTTAATGGGCCATCAAAGAAATGAGGACCAATAAGGTAATCTCCTATTATCCCTGCCCACACATTTAGTGAAAATCTACGCTGATGTTTCGTTTCTACTACATTGTTTGGGTTCTCGTAAGCATATGTGTGGATGTTGTGTAGATTTGTTATGCCATCACGAGTGAAACCAGCTTCGTCAGTGAATAATATGACGCCAATTAATCGATTATCGTGTTCATACTTAGCTAGGATCTGATTGCACATTTCCAACCGTCTCGGCCGATCATCGTCATAAAGAGCCTGCACCTTTTTTGAATGAAACGGGTAGAGTTGTTCTTCTCTTAGTATCCTCCATGAACTAGCCTGACAGAGCCGCACTTCATTCCCAATTTTTCTAGTACTAATACCTGGATTATCTTCAATAATTTCAAGCACTCTTTCTTCTTGTTGCACGTTTCTAGCAGTTCTAGGTCTTCCCCTATTTCCATTATAACTTTTAAAGGAACCACATTCCGCAAGCCTCCTGTGCACACTGGAAAATGTTTGAGCATGAGGGATATTTCTTTCCGGATAACTCTCCATATAATATCTTCTTGCCAACTCTGCATTACCATTTGCTTTTCCATAACAAAAATGGATATCACAATATTCGATATTTGAATATTGGTGATTAGCCATTATTAGTTATTTTAAGATTATAAATTAAATAGTTTAAAAAGCGAATTTATTTGATGTTAAACTGACAGCTCTAGTATACTTTGATAGCTATTTACCTGGTAGCTGGTGGTAATGAAATGAGAAAAGTAAATTTACCACTTAATTTTTAAGGGTGATTTACGTCTAAACCGTTGGGTTTAGCGATGTAAATAAAGAGCAGCTTTTTTAAAGGCCTGGCATCAGTCTTTCAGAAATTATGCCAAAAACTACTGTAGCTGTCAACACTAAAAAATTATGACAAAAAAACAATTTTCAATGTAGGTAAAGTGCCCTCTAGCGGCAAACAATCAATGTGAATTGTTACTAAAATGATGAAGCGCAGAAAACTTAGCCTATCTTTCAAATATTAGTCAAATCGGTTTTCCTGTAAGCGAGTAATTCAAAAAACAAAAAATAAAAACTTGAACTTGGACGGCTTGTAACTCGAAAACGAATGACATTTTGAAAAAAAATTATATGAAGCTCTACCCTTATTTTGTCAAGTAGAATCACCCCCTTAAGTTTCGTGATCGATTTTTGAATCACCCTGTATATGACTTACTGACTCTGTAGCACTACAACCCAGGGTGGGTCTTGGTTAGCTAGATCTTTGTGGATGTTATCTCTCCATCTAAGCCTAGGTCTTCCCAGTGTTCTTTTTCCTTGTGGGGCTTCCTCCCATACCCGTTTTATTAGTCGATCGTTTTGACTCCTTTGTATATGACCTGCCCATCGTAGTCTTCTGGACTTTATTTCTTGAATGATGTCAGGGCTTTGATATATTTGCGCAAGCTCTATGTTACTTCTCATTCTGTGACGGCCTGTTTCAAGGTCTCGGTATAGGCCATATATTATGCGCAGGATTTTTCTCTCAAACCTTCTTAGCAGCTCCGTATCGTGGACTGTCAGGGTTCATGTTTCACTGGCGTAGATTGCTACTGGTCGTATTATTGTTCGATAAATTTCGGTTTTTGCCTTTCTAGTGATAAATTTTGACTTAAGCAAGATTTGTATCGCAAATGTACATTTATTTGCTTGTGTGATGCGCTGTTTAACCTCTTCCTGCATATTATTGTTTGCCGTTATCACTGCGCCCAGGTACTTGAAAACTCGCACCTGCTCAAAATTATAGTCATCCATGGTGATGTTCTGCCTGATTCTGTCTCGGGCGGATTTGCGGGAGACATGCATGTATTTGGTCTTTTCTTCATTTATTCGGAGCCCTATTCTCTGAGCTTATTTTTCTATCTTTATGAAGTTTTCCTTCACATTGACTGTGCTTTCTCCTATCGCGCCCATGTCATCCGCGTAGGCCAAAATAAGTTTAGGGCCACTTGACCCAAAAACCTCCGCGTCAACTGATACTGTTCTTACGGCTTTCTCCAGTACAAGGTTAAACAAGTACTGGCGACAAAGCATTTCCCTGTTTTAATCCTCTGTTGATAAAAAATGTTTGGCTACACTCTCCTTCAATTTTGACACAGCTTTTTGCCCCCTCCAGGCACGCTCTACACAGTCTAATCATATATATATATATATATATATATATATATATATATATATATATATATATATATATATATATATATATTATATATATATATATATATATATATATATATATATATATATATATATATATGTATAGATAAAGAATTAATAAAAATTACATACTTTGAATCATGTGTAAAATTACATATCAAAAATTACACATGTAATAAACCTTATTGTTGTCCATTTCAAATCTCCAGTGCCCATGACACTTTGAAAATGCTGAAAATAAAATAAATGAAATATTTGCCAAAAATACTATAAACACGTTGTAATGATACGTGCATGTGACTTTTATCAAGCTTTTATTATTACTTTAATACGCCTAATCAAGTTCGAAACGACCATAAAACCAAGATAAAGCCTCAACATAAAAAATCCGTCTTTAACGCCGTAAGAAAACTCGGTTTTTACCACTATCCGCACCAAGAGATCTAGATAGCGATAAGACAAAGCATCGTGTGTGGTAAGAAGCAAAGGATTATATTTTTTAAGAAGAAAGTTAAGTCCGGATTGTCAGCTAGTTAAGTCATTTCTTTAAGTCATCGCGAGCTTAAATGATTTCAAGAGGAAAATAAACGCCTTCTTAAATACTTATAAGCCCGAGGATCGCCGGGAATCCCGTGTGAGGTATTAGGCAAAATATAAATAAAAATAACTAATTAATTTTTTTTTGGGTTTAGAAAAAAAGGAACAATATTTTTTTTACAAAACATTTTTCTGGGTTTCTAATTAGTGGAGGAATGTTAAAGTTGAGAAAAAAATGTATATGGATTTTTCTTTTCCCACAGGAAACAAAGCCACTTATGTACAGCAGGCGCGGATCCAAGGGGGGGGGCGGTGGGGGCGATCGCCCCCCCCCCCCCCCAAGAGCTCTGAGTTCAGGAAAATAGACCCGATTTTGCCTCTTATACTATAGTTTATTCAAGAACTAGAGAAAGTAATAAATCATTTTTTACCATTTTTTTCTTCGCAAACTGTGTTCTTTAGTCCGGTGTCTTTGGCAAAATCTGTTAGACGCATATATTTTTCGTAGAAATGGGTTTGAAGTTTTATAATCAAAAATACCGGTCTATAATAATGGACTATTTGGGTTAGATAACAATAGATATTTGGAAGTGTGAAGTGTTAAAATTGATTTTAATCCTTGTCAAACCGTCGGAAGGAGGTTTATTTTATCCCTAAGTATTTATGGCATAAAATAGTATTTCGGTAATAAACTTAAAATAAAAACCTTTTATAATATTATTTTATTTCTTACTATTTCACACACACAAATCACACACATGTATTTTTATTATTTTTAATTTTGTCATAGAAACCGTTTTAGGCACCTTCAGACAAAAACGTAGCCTTATTCTCTCAAAAAATTCTAAGTTATAATTTAAATACTTACAAAATACCCATTGTCAAAAATACAAGAAGTTAAACATATATAAAAAAATTAATTCGTCCATATAATGTGAAATTTTTTTGGGCTATCGGTCATTTTATTATTAATTAAAAACATTTTTAGGACATTTGACGTTTCAGTTTATTTATTTCTTAAACCATAATTTAAATATTTACAAAATACCCATTCTTATAAATACAAAAAATTAAGCATATAAAAAAAAATAAATTAGTCCATATAATATCAAAATCTTTTTGAGGCTTCGGTCGGCTTTTATTATTAATTAAAAACAGTTTAGGACATTTGACGTGTCAGTTTATTTATCTCTTAAACCATCTGCAGAATTACAATTAAACACCAAAAAGAGATCCGAATATAATTACTTTTTATATGTACATATGTTACAGTTAAAAATAGACCTACTTATTTATATTTCTATTGTACTGATATCTTAATTTAATTTACTTTATTATATGGAAATCAGATAGCCCCCCCCCCCCCAAAAAAAAAAAAAATGCTACACGCTTAAGAAAAATACAAATACAATAATAAACTAATAAAAAACTTACGGCTAATTGGAATTAAATATATATAAAATTAAAGAAAAATATATAAACAGCATTAAACAATAAAATACAACAACACGAAAAATTGTTTTATTCTTTTATTATATGGATTTTTCCCAATTTTTCGCACTAACTTTATTCAAAAAAATTCTTTCAAAAGTTCAGTTAAATTACTAATTTTGTAAGTTGTGTTATTTCTAGTAACTCTACCTTTTATATGAGAGAGATATTTCCTTCTCCAACGAACAGTTTCCGGACGATCTATAAGCACAGATTTTCTATCTGGTTTTTCCCAGCAAAAATTAAGTTCTCTGAGCAATTTTCAGAGTACAGTTCTTTTAATTTCAGATAAATCGCGATCTTCATTGATTTTAGTTAGAATTTTGTTGACGGTTGGGTTCTGCTTCTCATAATAAAATGTATGTACAACTTCTTTTATTGCTGTTTTCATCTCTTCTTCCAACGAGGTTTTTCTTCTGCCTGTGATCGAATGTGGCTTGGGAGTACTAACAATTCTAGTATTTTTTTTTCTCCTTCAGTTGTCATGTTGGAACACATCTCAAAAGAGCTTTTAACATTATTATTCGTCGTAATAAGTTTAACGATTTTGGAATAAATATAGAGGTGGAAACCCTATCTTTTGGGTATCTCACTAATCTCAAATAATATATAAAAACAAGCGCAAACAAGAAAAATCACTAAGGACACACTGTAAGGTGTACTTTGCTCACTGACAGAAATTAAATTAAACTATGAGAAATTTTATTGTTGCAGCAAATTTATAAAAGCTTATAATTAAATATAATTAGGTTTATGGCAGTCCTCAGTTATCTGCGGCAGTGGAGCGAGCAGGTACGTTGAAGGTTTCGGTAACAGTTTTATTTGTCTCTCTAGTTCTTGAAGAGAGTATACTAATGTGTATGCTTGCGATCGCCCCTCCCTCCCAAGAGCTTTGAGTTCAGGAAAATAGAACCGATTCTACCTTTCATATTAGGAATGTGTATGCTGCTGGCACTCCCCATCGTTGACAACTTGTTTTTCTTGCGATAACCTCCCTCGGGAGCTTTTTGTTCAGAAAAATAGACCCAATTCTGCTCTTATAGTTATGCTGCTGGCATCCCATTTGTCGGCAACTTGTTTTTACTTGTGATCACCCCCCCCCCTCTCCCAGAGCTTCAAATATAGGAAAATAGACCCTACCATGCTTTTTATACTAAAAATAGGACTGTTGCTGGTTTCTACCCCCCTCCCCCCCGTCGATAACTTATTTTCGCTTGCCATATCACCGCCCTCCCCAAAGAGAGAGGCTGGATCCGCCCCTGATGTACAGTGTGACCAATAAAGTCTGCATCATATGGGATTTTTTTTATTAATAGTTTTTTTTTTATTTTATAACTTCTAGCAATTCGTCTTATTTTCTCCAAAGTTCCTTTAATGTATGAAATTGTGAAGAAAGAATGTGTCTCTTACCGTCCAGTGTTCGTTGTTGTAGAGTTATTTATGACATCGTCAATTAATTTTAAAGGATAACCATTCTGTTGTAAATCGGATTTAATATTTGTCACCACTTTTTCCAGTGAATGGGCATTATTGCATATAGATATAGCGCGATTATAGAGGTTGCGTATAATTCCCCGTTTTGTTATGGCGGGCTTCCGATGGGTTCTTCACTCTCTCCAGCCGTCGCCAATATATATATATATATATATATATATATATATATATATATATATATATATATATATATATATATATATATATATATATATATAAAGGGTGTTTTTTATAGAGGTATAGAACTTTAAGTTGGCAACACTTTTTTACCTGGCGGCCATTTTGTCAGCTGTCAAATGATTTATGTTTAGTTTGGTTTGGCATTTCAACAGGAATAGACTGACGCCTGAACAATGCTTCCAAATTGTGCAAATTTATTTTGAAAATCATGGTTCTGTTCGAAATACGTATCGCGCACTACGTCCATTTTACGGTCAACATAATCGTCCATCAGAGCAATTAATTCGATTAACTATGGAACGTTTTCGCACCACGTTTACTCTAAGTGATAATACGCATCCACAGAGACGTCGTATAGTGCGTACAGAAGAAGTCATTGCTGCTGTAAAGCGTAGCGTAGAGGAAGACCCGAATCAGTCTATCCGCCATCGTGCACAGGAATTGGATATGTGTCCATTCACTTTATGGAAGATTTTGCGGAAAGATCTTGGTTTGCGTGCTTACAAAATCCAACTCGTGCAAGAATTGAAACATGGCGTAGATTTGTTGAATGGGCCCAAAACAAGATTGCCGTTGATCCCGATTTTCATAAGCGAAATTTGTGTAGCGATGAAGCTCACTTTTGTTTGAAGGGATACGTCAATAAACAAAACTGCCGTATTTAGAGTGATGATAATCCTCAAGTGTATGTTGAGACACCGTTACATCCAGAAAAACTGACTGTTTGGTGTGCTTTATGGGCTGGTGGAATCATTGGTCCGTACTTCTTTAAAAACGATTATGGTCAGAACGTTACAGTCAATGGTGACCACTATAGAGCCATGATTACTGACTTTTTCGTTCATCAATTGAACAACCATGATGTGCAGGAGCTGTGGTTTCAATAAGACGGCGCAACATGTCACACAGCTCGTGCCACAATTGATTTATTGAAGGAAACGTTTGGTAACCGCATAGTTTCACGTTTCGGACCCGTGAATTGGCCTCCAAGATCGTGCGACTTAACGCCGCTAGACTATTTTTTGTGGGGATATGTGAAGTCGCTAGTCTACGCCGATAAGCCCGAAACGATTGATCACTTGGAGGACAACATTCGCCGCGTTATTGCCGATATACGGCCACAAATGTTGGAAAAAGTCATCGAAAATTGGACCTCCAGATTAGACTACGTCCGAGCCAGCCGTGGCGGTCATATGACAGAAGTCATATTTAAATTATAATGCCAGAAGGTTATCTTTCGAATAAAGTAAATTTCATGTCAATTTAAAAAATTCATCTTTGTTTTATTCCATTTAAAAGTTCTATACCTCTATAAAAAACACGCTTTATATATATATATATATATATATATATATATATATATATATATATATATATATATATATATATATATATATATATATATATATGGAAGGGTTCGAAACTCATGCCATAGAAACGGGAACAATAAAACCGAAAGTCTGGTTGAGATATGTCGATGATACCTTCATCGTCTGGAAGGGCAATGATCAAGAACTTAATGATTTCTTGAAACATCTAAATACCATTCGACCTACAATTAAGTTTACGATGAAAAAAGAGGTAAATGATCATTTGCTCTTCCTAGATGACATAGTGAATCGTTCGAACGGAACTATTGAAACTTCAGTATACAGGAAGCCAACACATACTGAACAATATATTAACCATAGTTCTAATAATTCTGTTGTACCAAAACGTGGAATTATACGCAACCTCTATAATCACGCTATATCTATATGCAATAATGCCGATTCATTGGAAAAAGAGGTGGCTAATATTAAATCCGATTTACAACAGAATGGTTATCCTTTAAAACTAATTGACGATGTCATAAATAATTTTAGAACAACGAACACTGGACAGCAAGAAACATAATTCTTCTTCACAATTCCATACATTAAGGGAACTTCGGAAAAAATAAGACGAATTGCCAGTAGTTATAATATAAAAACAGCCTTTAAATCAGGAAATACACTTAGAGCTCATTTAACTAAAACAAAACCAAAAATTACCGATATGAAAGAATGTATTTACAAAGTTCCATGTGAGTATGGTGAAATGTATATTGGAGAAACCAAACGACCACTAAGAGTTAGCATTAAAAAACATAAAACCACACACAAAAAGGGGAAACGTCAAGATCAGGTATTGCAGAACACGCCTGGGATAAACAACACCGTATAATATGGTCTGAAGCTGCGGCAATATATATGGAACCCAACATGAAAAAAAGAAAATATATAGAAGCAGCTTACATTAAAAACAATAATGGAATCTTCAATAAACCGAGTGTTGAGATAACTAATCTTGAGCAACCAGTACTTTGCAACATCAAATCATTGAGATGTGTACAGTGAAGCGAAACTTTGCGCTTCAGTGGTCACAGTCCCTACATAAGCTTGTAGCCTTAAGACAAAACAAACAGTTTATACTTGATAACGATTAGAACTAAAACCTAATCGAAACGTCATAAAAATAAAGACAATGCAAGTCTGACAACCACATTTTAGTCAAAAAAATAGTAGTCACGTGATTACTATTATCTATCAAATTTTAATTTTGTCCCAAAAAAAATTCTAAAGTAGAGTTATATCTCAAAATATTAAAAAAAGTCATGAGAAAAAGTTTTTCTAAATGCTATTTTTAGCCCATATGCAAATGCAAGATGCAATTTCTTTTGTTTCACCTGGTATATCGCTTAGAGTAACGATATTCTTAATAAAATATATAGGCAATAGTACCTTCTTCCGAAGTACCCATGTTATTTTTATTAATGATGCATTTTCTTTTTGTTTCCAGGTATGTTCTCCAAATAACAACAAATCAAATTTTTGAAAAAGTTTGTAAGTACATTGTTTAATATTTTCTTACTTTTTGTAGCTTAACACGTAAATAAATCAAAAGTAATATAAAAAAAAACAAGAGCGCATATATATTTAACAATAATCTAAATTTAAGTAGGATTGCTAGTGGTATCCTGAAATCCGTGTAACTGATTCGAAAAATCGATTTTATTGTCTCAAAAAATTCCAAATGTATTGTAGAATATCCTTAGAAAGTTTCAGATCGATATTTATATTGGTTGTCGAGATATAGCCACAGAGGCGAAGCGGCTTCCAGAGCGCAGCTACCGCGCACCTGCCGGTTACCTTAGTTTACTTTCACTTAAGCTCTATAACAATTTTTGAAAGGCCTCTGGTGCTATGTTTATGAATGTGTATATATACTCGAGTATTGCCTGTTGCTACTTACAGCATGGAAACGATAACACTAACCAAACAAAACGCAAATAGGCTCCGAGTCACTCAACGCTCCATGAAGAGACAAATCGTTACGGGATAAAATACGAAATCAAGTAATAAGATCAAGAACCAAAGTAGTTGACATCATTGAACGCATATCACGACTAAAGTGACAATGGGTGGGGCACATAGCTAGACAACAGCCCGATAGGTGGACGAGTAAATTACTGCAATGGCGACCGCGAAAAACGAACCGAAATCGTGGCAGGCCACAACGCAGATGGGTAAATGATATAAGACAGTTTGCTGGAAAAGACTGGCTCCAGAAGGCGAGAGACAGATCCCAGTGGAGGACCATCGAAGAGGCTTATGTCCAGGAGTGGACGTCAGGGGGCTGAGAAAGAAGAAGAAGAAGAATATATATATATATATATATATATATATATATATATATATATATATATATATATATATATATATATATATATATATGTATTTTGGAGTTATTGAATTTGAAAATCATTAAGATTCGAAGGAAAGCTTATATAACAGTTTAATTAAGAACATCAGTCTGTGTAGATCAGAGCGTATTAGAGTAATCTGTAAAAATTACACAAAAGGAAACGATATTTTGAGCCGCCCGTCCACATAAAAGACGTTTTCAAGGTAATCAATATTCAAAGGATAAAAGCGAATACTAGAAATAGTTAAAAAAAAGACACATAATTCACCTAAACTAGGTTTAAAAAAATACTTTTCTAAAGTTCATAAATAAATTGAAAAGAAAAATCACATAAATCCAGTAAAAAGTAGGTAATACCCTGTTGATTTTGTGGCCGCTGTGTGATGACGTCAGAAATCTGCACTGTGTCTTTGTATTCTAGGAGTTGTTTATTTAACCCAATAGAATACAGTTTTTAATAAAATTATTTTTAAAATATGAACTTTTATGTTAACAGTAATAATATCCAAATTATATTTTTTTCTTTTCCGCCTCAAAACTTTATTTAATAAGAAAAAATACCGATGCTGTAATTTTATACAAACTTTACCGAGAACAAACACGAAATAACATATATCTCTTTAGGCAAAATCAGATAATGCAGCCGTACAGAGAGCTTCAGTAACTCTGTTTTATAGATTTTAATTAAATTTATAATAATTAGCGCACACTTCGGAAACTTCGTTAATTAATACACCATATTCACAATGGTTATACTGTGTAGCCTCTTTTGGTGGTACATGTAAATTGGAAGGGAAACAAAAATTGTTAAATAGGGAAAGGTTTAGGTACATTTACTATCAGACAAAAATCTACATTCGCTTCGGCTGATTTTAGTTTTGAGTTATCGAACAACTTAAATGTATCATTAAATACATGGATTTTTCAATGTTTCTATACACTGATATCCACCAAATGGATTTGGCTGGAAAGTCTTACGTATTGCCTCATTTGAAGGGATAAGTATAGTATTTTTTCTTAAGAACTCCAGAACCGTCGGGATTTGGAGCTTCTTATGAAACTGCCTATTTCTCAGAAACCGAGCAGCTCCTACTGACATATGAATAACTCTCTTCTATTGGACTTGAAGTTATGGTCCTTGTAGTTTGTGTATCCAGGCCGGGATTCCATATAAAATCGCCCACCTGATCACATCATAGTTGTATAATGTTTCGGAGAGACTGCTTTTCTTACTGAGAAGTGGTGAGAGACAGTCCGTAAACTGTTGTATTCTCTGGTCTTCTGTATTTACCTGATCCTTGGAGACCAACCTCTTACCATATTTTGTGCGGAGATATTTTACTTTCTCGGACCACTGGAGATGTCTATTCTGGAGCCTTAATAGCCCCTGTGGAGCTGCCTTCTCCTTATAAAAAGAATGACCTGTGTTTTGACTGGATTGGGCTTAATCTTCAAGTGGTCGATTACACTTTAATGGTGCTAAGATGCGTTTGTAGCCTTGAGGTAACAAATTTTGTGTTTCTGTGAACTGCTGACGTTGGCAGATCGGTTCTAGGTTTGTCTGCAGTGAAAATTGAGAAGAAATGGGGATTATGGAGGGATCCCTGAGAAAATCTCGTTTCCACGGTTCCCTGTTCTGATGTCACATTTCCCGCTCGAACAGAGAACATCCTGTCCTTGAAAAACGAGAAAATCAGTTTGGTTATTCGTGAAGTATATCCGAAACTTATCATTTTTAACCCTAGGCCGTCATACTATACTCTATCGAATGCTTTCGATATATCCGGCAGGACTGCGCCTACGTGTGCCCTTGTTGAATGCATTAACAATTTTCTGACTCAAACTGCCTGCTTGGTAAACTGTGGACAATCTCTTCCTCAGGACTTACTTAGAGCTCCTAACGTTGGAAACATGCTGATCCGTCTGTAATTTTGTGCATGGCCTACCAGTCTTACGAATCATGACCACTACAGCCTACTTTCAGGCGCTAGGAGAATGAGACGCTTGGGCTTAGACTTAATATTACCTCATACATCCTCCGGGATGATGAACCAACCCACTAGTATTGGTGTAGCAGTTCTTATAAAAATCCGACTGATCCTGACAGTCTCTGAGCAATTTCCAGAGCTCAGTTCTTTTAATTTCAGGTAAATCCTGTTCTTCATTGATTTTAGTTGGAATTTTGTCGACGGTTGGGATCTGCTTCTCATAATAAAATATATATACAACTCCTTTTATTGCAGTTTTTATCTCTTCTTCCAACGAGGTTTTTCGTCTGCCTGTGATCGAATGTGGCTTAGGAGTACGAACAATTCCAGTCGTTTTTTTCTCCTTCAGTATTCGGTACATAGTAGATTTTCCAACTCCTGTCATGTTGGAATACATCTTAACAGAGCTTTTAACATTATTATCTAGATATTGATATCTTAAGGCGTCATAAACATTCATCGTAATAAGTTTTTCGTTGAGGAAAAAATGCCCTGGTTTAACGATTTTGGAATTAATATAGAGGTGGAAGCAATATCTTTTGGGTATCTCACTAATCTCAAATAATACATTAAAGGAAGCGCAAACAAGATAAATCAATCACTAAGGACACACTGTAAGGTGCACTTTGCTCACTGACAGAGATTAAATTGAACTATCAGAAATTTTATTGTTGTAGTAAATTTATAAAAGCTTATAATATTTAAATATAATTAAATGTTATTAGATTTACGGCAGTCTTCAGTTACCTGCGGCACTGGAGCTGGTACGCTGGAGGTTTCGGTAACAGTTTTATTACTCTCTCTATTCTTGAATAGAGTATAGGAATGTGTATGCTTGCAACCGCCCCCCCCCTCTCCCAAGAGCTTTGAGTTCAGGAAAATAGAACCGATTCTGCTTCTTATACTAGGAATGTGTATGCTGCTGGCATCTCTTCCCTTGTCGGCAACTTGTTTTTTCTTGTGATCGCCCCCCCCCCCACTCTCTAAAAGCTTCAAATTCAGAAAAATAGACCCGACCCTACCTTTTACGCTAGAAATGGGAATGTTGCTTGTCTCAACCCCCCCCTCCCCGTCGACAACTTGCTTTCGTTTGCGATACTGCATTTTTGTAATATCACCCCCCCCCCCCAAAAAAACAGAGAGGCTGGATCCTCCCCTGCTGTGTATAGTGTGATGTAATTTTGTTTTAATGTATAGTTTTATAATACAAGTTTTATATTACAAGTGAAATAAAACAATGTAAATGTATCTCTGACGTATTTCAAACTTTGTACTGACGAATTATTTTGAAATAAATTCTATTCCATTTTATATCTCTTGTAGTTTTCAAAGAATACTACGCACCGTATTTATTTAATACTTCCAAACTTATTTTTACAGCCATCGATAACGCAAACAACTTGAAAATATACCAAACATACTCCCCCGATGTTAACCCTCCCCCCAAAACCGAACACATTTATTAGGACAAAATTGGCCGACTCTATACCGAGTGGCAATTTATAAATGGCCCACTCGACGACAGAAAAAGATGCGTCCAATGAATGTCACCGACAGAATAGGGACGATTTATTTTTTAAATTTATGTGCTACACCGTGTCGAACGAAATGTTAGGAGATTTAGTCGGACACAGAGACCGTGTTCCGCTAAAAATATTTCGTTATGTGTATGCGAATTTTCGGTTGTTTTAGTGTTCTATTTTGCGGAGTTTGAAAAAATACAAAAGGGGGCGGTGTCATCTATTCGATTTGACTTTAATTAATTTGCTTTAAGGCATTTTAGTAGCTAGATTTTTCTGGATCTCAATTTTCCGTTGTAATACACGGTTTTCCGTAAAACTATAAACGTAGACATAATTTATTTAATACTGTTACGATTTTATCTCTTTAAAATCACTCACTGCGTTCGCAGAATAAAAACACAACACCTTTCACTAATACTTCCAATACTTATAATATAACAACTCTCTTATTACTACTACTTAATCTTTACTATTCAATACCACTAAACAACTCTTAACTATATGACTCACTTCCAACTAACTAACTACGCTTATTCTATCTTTATTTATATACCTATGGAAATTCCAAAATAAATCTAGATCATAAAAGTTGTCCGTGTCCAATCTGAACTAACGAATACAGTGGAGATTAAGCGAGGGGTGAGACAAGGATGTGTTCTCTCACCACTGCTTTTTAACCTCTACTCAGAGGAAATCTTCGCCAAAGCCCTCGAAAATGACACCGATGGAATACGAGTTAACGGCATTCCACTGAACAATTTGCGCTACGCAGACGACACGGTACTTCTCGCCGAAAACATGCAAGACCTTCAGAATATGTTGAATAATGTCACCACAACTAGTCGAGAATATGGTCTGACACTTAATGTTAAGAAGACCAAATACATGATTGTCACCAAAACTAAAGTACCCAATGAACATCTGTATGTCGAAGGCGAAAGGTTGGAAAAAGTCGAGAGATATGACTATTTGGGTACAAGTGTCAACTGTTCCGTGGACAATTGTTCAGAAATAAAGATTCGCATTGAGAAGGCCCGTGCATCCTTTTTGAAGATCAAGAAGCTGCTCTGTAGTCGCGATCTGAGCCTGGACCTAAGAATTCGGATGCTTAAATGTTATGTATCCCCAGTCCTATTGTATGGTGTAGAAGCTTGGACCCTCAACTTACATTGCGAGCACAAACTAGAAGCCTTCGAGATGTGGACCTACCGTAGGATGCCGCGAATATCATGAACAGAACATGTGACCAACTTGGAGGTTCTGAGAAGAATGAAGAAGGACGTAGAGATCCTATATGAAGTAAAAAAGAGAAAATTGCAATATCTCGGCCACATCATGAGAGGTCCAAGGTATAAGATTCTGCAACTCATAATCCAGGGAAAGATTGTGGGAAAAAGATCTGTTGAAAGAAGAAGAATATCCTGGCTTAGGAATTTGCGAGAATGATTCAACGTCAAGTCATCTGATCTATTCAAGGCCGCAGCTTCCAAGGTCAGAATAGCAATGATGATAGCCAACCTCCGAAATGGAGAAGGTACATGAAGAAGAAGAAGATAAAAGTTGAGATCTATCTAGAAGTATAACGCATCAAGACATTATTCCTTTCGACACATTATATTAACGATGACTCCTCACGTCGGAATATTTGTGTATACGAGTGCATATCAATAAGTTTTAGTCGTTCGTAACAATACGTTATTTCTAAAATACAAATTGTAGTAAGTCACAGAGGAGAGTGCAAGCAAAGCTTGCACTAAGTGTTATACGTAGGCACAAAATGCATATTAAAGATTGATGCTGGTAGCCGTTACTATGTGGTAGTTAATCATCTTCGGGAAATTTTTAAAAAGGAACTACTATGTTTTATACCACTAAATTTATTAAGAAAACAGTGACTGCAATTTCAACTCACAGAGTCATTTTCAAACTTTTGAAAATTTCAAATTTTGATTGGTCAGTCCAGAGGAACTTTTCCCAGTCTGCAGGTATCCAATTCTTGCGTTCTATAGCCCAAGGCTACTTTTAATTAATTGTTTTAAGAAGGGGTTTTGAGACCGTTATGTATCCCATAAGACCTTCGTCAAGAAATCTCCTTTTGATTATCGATACACTGACAGGCTTATCATGGCTCACATTGAACTGTGCTGCTATTTCTGGTGCAGTTAAACATCTGTCACGTTTGCTTTTAACCACTTTGCTTAAATCTTCACTAGAAATTGTTGTTCTTGGTCTTCCTGGACGACGATTGTTGCAAATTGTTCCTTGAGTCACAAATTTCTTGAGAATATAGTCAACAATTTGCCTTGGTATCTTTTACAGTCTTGAAATCTCACGAATGGTATGAAGCTATGGAGCTATGGAGTGTGTGTTTTCTGATCGAATAACATCAGATCACTAATCCAAAATATTTTTAGCAGTTATTTTAAATTTTATATGTGTTTATTACCCAATAAGTTCATCAAAACAAAAGTGCCACTTGAAAGTTTAACTTCAAAGAAATTCCGACGATAACAATAAGCTATATACCTTTTTATTGTAGATACTCATTTTGCGGTTAGATACAAGCAATGAAACCTAATAAAATGACAGTGTAAAAACTGTGGTTGTCGGACTTGCATTGTCTTTATTTTTATTTATTTTTACGACGTTTCGATTAGGTTGTATCTCTAATCGTTATCAAATATAAACTAAATGTTTTGTCTTAAGACTACGAGCTTATATAGGGACTTTGTCCATTGAAGCGCAAAGTTTCGCTTCACTGTACACACCTCAATGATTTGTTGTTACAAAGTAGTGGTTGCTAAAGATAGGTATCTCAACACTCGGTTTACTAAAGATTCCATTATTGTTTTTAATGTAAGCTGCTTCTATAAATTTCCTTTTTATCATGTTGGGTTCCATATATTTTCCATAAAGATTTTACCAACGGACAAGAGAAATGCAACGGTGATAATGGACATCGTAACGTACGATCAAAAAATCGAAGATATCTTGAAAAAAGGTAAATATAGACAATTAGCTCGTGACCCTACTAAATCTATAGAGTCAAAAATCTACAGAACACTAAGGAAATACCAAGACCATATACCTGATCTACGATCGGCGCTCACACCACACTACAATAAGCCACCACATCTTTACGGACTACCAAAAATTCATAAAACGAACATACCATTGAGGCCAATAACCAGCTCTAGAGGATCCCAACAAATGCACTGGCGAAGTTTCTTTTAAAAATCATACAACCTTTAGAAGGTAATACAAACACATACTTTAAAAATTGTACACATTTCGTGAACATTATTAGTAGCATTAATCTAGAGCCAGACGACAAGCTAATAAGCTTTGATATGTATATACTAATGTACCATTAGGGGAATCACTAGACATAATTAAAACTAGACTTTCAAATGATACTACTTTATCAGATCGAACCACGTTACCACTGGACGGGGTGATGGACCTTTTGGAGTATTGCCTGTGTAGTGCTTATTTTCAAGTAAAGGACAAGTTCTACGCTCAGGATGACGGGCTTCCGGTGGGTCCTTCACTCTCTCCAGTCATCGCCAATATATATATATATATATATATATATATATATATATATATATATATATATATATATATATATATATATGGAATGGTTCGAAACTCATGCCATAGAAACGGCAACAGTAAACTGAAAGTCTGGTTGAGATATGTCGATGATGCCTTCATCGTATGGAAGGGCAATGATCAAGAACTTAATGATTTCCTAAAACATCTAAATACCATTCTACCCACAATTAAGTTTACCATGGAAAAAGAGGTAAATGATTAATTGCCCTTCCGAGATGTCATGGTGAACCGTTCAAACCAAACTATTAAAACTTCAGTATACAGAAAGCCAACACATACTGGACAATATCTTAACAATAGTTCTAATCATTCTGTTTTAACAAAACGGGGAATTATACGCAACCTCTATAATCGCGCTATATCTATATGCAATAATGCCGATTCACTGGAAAAAGAGGTGGCAAATATTAAATCCGATTTACAACAGAATGGTTATCCTTTAAAACTAATTGACGATGTCATAAATAAATTAAGAACAACGACCACTGGACAACGATTTAAAAAAAAGTCAGGACTTTATTGAAAAAATGTTTATTACATATTAAAATACATTGTTTGGGAATTTATTTTTTAAAAATGATATCGTCCAAATGTAATCCGTTGCGCTCATGGCATTCATTTAATCGAGCACTAAAATTGCCCATGACGACTCGGCAGGTATTCTCCGTGATGTCTGCCATTTCGTTGCGGATATTTTCTTTTAATTGTGCCAGGAAAGTCGGTTTGTTGGCGTAAACTTTTGATTTGACATAACCCCATAGGAAAAAGTCCATAGGTGATAAATCAGGACTGCGTGGAGGCCAACTTGTCACCTTTCTTTGAGATCAATTTGCCAGGAAAAATTTCACGCACTTGTGGCAGAGACATGTTGGACGTGTGTAAAGTTGCTCCGTCTTGCTGGAACCATGTTCTTTGGTTATAGCCAGGAATATTTTGCAGTTCAGGCACGAAGAAGTCGTCTAACATCTCCACATACCGCTCTTAAGTCACTGTTACTGTGCGTTCCCTTTCATCTTCAAAAAAGTACGGGCCGATAATTCCTCGCGCCGACATCGCAGCCAATACAGTCACTTTCGGCGAATGTAGAGGTTTCTGATGTTTGTGTTTTGGATTGTTTGCACTCCAATAGCGGCAATTTTGCTTATTTACATGACCATTAAGATGAAAATGGGCTTCATCCGAAAAGAAGATGTTGGTAAACGTTGAAAAGCATTCAGTCATCTGGTTTACGAAGTCAAGCCTCTGACCAGCATCCTGAGGCTTCAATTCTTGCACCAACTGAATTTTATAGGGGTTCAGCTTTAAATCTTTGTGTAAAATGCGGAATAATGATGACCTATGCACATTTAAAGCAACAGCATGCTTACGAATCGAAACGTTTGGGTCATCACGAACAGACTGAGTAATACTCTCTACGTTTTCGACCGTTCTCGAAGACCTCGGATGCCCGGATTTTGCTTTATCTAGTGTTGAACCGGTCTTCCAATAAGCCGAGCGCTTGGCGCATCATTTAAGTGACGAAATTGCAGAATTTTCTACACGCTACAGTCGCCGAATTACCGTTTTTTTAAACTCACGTACGCACAAAGCACGGTCCGCTCCCGAGAAACGCTCCATAGCGACTAAATTCCCAAGAGCCAGGCTACCGATTGACATACCCCCGCGCCGCTCGGAATAGTTGCGTTCACGCAATAAGCAAAACAAATGTGTACTTTCTTTTGAGACACCCTGTATAAAAACAGCCTTTAAATCAGGAAATACATTTAGAGCTCATTTAACAAAAACAAAACCGAAAACTACCGATAAGAAAGAATGTGTTTACAAAGTTCCATGTGAGTGTGGTGAAATGTATATTGCAGAAACCAAACGACCACTAGAAGTTAGAATTAAGGAACATAAAACTCATACAGTAAAAGGAGAAACATCGAGATCAGATATTGCAGAACACGCCTGGGATAAACAACACCATATAAAATGGCCTGGGGCTGCGGCAATATATATGGAACCCGACATGAAAAAAAAGAAAATTTATAGCAGCTTACATTAAAAACAATAATGGAACCTTTAGTAAACCGAGTGTTGAGATACCTAATCTTTGGCAAGCACTACTTTGTAACATCAAATCATTGAGGTGTGTGTGTACAGTGAAGCGAAACTTTGCGCTTCAATGGACACAGTTCCTATATAAGCTCGTAGTCTTAAGACAATACATTTAGTTTATACTTGATAACGATTAGAGATACAACCTAATCGAAACGTCGTAAAAATAAATAAAAATAAAGACAATGCAAATCCGACAACCACATTTTAGTCAGTGTAAAAACTATCATAATAGTTGAGAAGTGCACATCTTTTTTGTTTCTTGATTCAAATAATGTCTTTTTTAATTTCTGATTAACGTGAATTATGATTTAAAACAAGTCTCAGTTTTTTAGTTGCATTTTTAAACATTATATTATTTTGATTCCATTTGATACTTCTGTTACGAAGCATACTATCTCCAATATTTTCATTACTAAAGAGAAACCCCACTGACTTACCAGGATTAATTTTCAATACCTAATCATTTGATTTCCTGAAACACATTTATTTTGTAACTAGTTTAATTCCACTACTGTTTCAAACCATAATAAAAAAATACCCCCGAAAGCAAAAATTATTACATGATACAAACCCAGAAAACGGTATTAGCAAAAGCTTGTTAGGCTTTTGTTTTTGACACGTGTGTTTTTTGTTATACGGTTTGCAAAACAAGATATCTGTAAATTAGAACAAATTCCAAGGTGCTTATTTACATTTTGTTGGATGGTGTGCGGACAGCAATCGATGTTGTATTTTTTCATGGTTATTTTTGTATAACTTGTCGAATTATTTGGCATATTTTTATTGATTATAACATAGCGCAAAAGTTTCTTGACATGCGGTTGTACAAAAAAAATAAATATGCTTTTTTCAAGAGTTAATAAATTAATAGATAATAATTTTATGGACTTATACAAAATAGTCACATTTAAAATATTTTCTTCCTGCCTGGATTTTTTGGTACTCGTGCTGGTAGTTTATTCCAAAACCTCACAGCAATTCAGTAATAGTGGATTACCAAAATAAATAATAAAGCAAAATCACCTAGGTCAAGTTGCGCCAGCCAGCAAATATGTCAAGCTAACCTCTATGCGCCACTGCATCTGTTACTAGGTGTGGGGAGGAATGTTGCTTGGCAGTAGAACTCAGCTCGTTTTGCTGGATCGATTTTTATCGGCAAACGATTATGTTAGGAATCTCCTAGAACCTATTGGCATTCCATACGGAAATATCGCCGATCCAGATTTTATCTTGATGCATGATAATTTATTTATTTATTTATCTAATTACATACACTACAGAATGATACATTATAAGTGGTAAATGGTATGGTAAATGACACAGAACAAAAACAAAAAAACAAAGAGTCAAACAAAACTCAAAAAAAAAAAAGAATGTACAACAAAGTATATCATTTAAACATTATAATCGTTTTAATCCTTCGCTGTGAGTCCTTAAAAATGTCACACTCCATATAAAATCGGTTATAGTTAACCATTAATTTGTTTATGAAGGCGTTCTGGTCGTAGTTGGTGCGATGATAGCTTTCCTGGAACAGCCGTTGCAGCCTAGTATGCCTTGATGGGACCCTAAGATTAATCTCGCTCAACAATATATCACAGTCTATAATGTTATTAAATATTTTAAACAGGAACAAAAACATAGTTTCTCTTCTTCTGCTCTCTAGACTCTTGAGTCCACACAACAACAGTCTCGTTTCATAAGCTTAGCCGTGTGATGGAAAATGGTGCTTATATTGTAGATATTTCATGAATATATTTTATACTCTCTCGAGTCTGCTTTTGAGGGTGAAATAGTTGGGAGACTATATAATTGAACAGTATTCCAAAATGCTGCGAACAAGTGAGTTGTATAAGCAAGTCAGAACTCTAGCGCCGTTAATATGTCTCGAGTTTTGCTTAATAAAACCCAGCATTCTTAGACCCTTGATAGTGACGCTGTCAATATGAACGTTGAATTACAAATCTTTCGTGAAAATTACTCCCACGTCATTGATAAGATTCGAGGGGTTGACCCAGTATTTCATATGAATTAACAATTGGGTGATCGCACTTGAAGAAGCTGATAGATTTGCATTTGAAGACATTCATTTGACATGATTTGATTTGAAAAACACCAGTCGACGAAACAATCTAGATCAGTTTGTAAGTGGTTATGATCTAAGTTAACAATGCTGTAAAATTGCAGATCATCGGCGTATAATAGGACTGAGAGGAAACAAAGCAGGAGGTAACGTCGTTGATAAACAGAAGGAATAGAACCGGTCCTATATGTGATCCCTGAGGGACACCAGAAGTAGCCATTACTTCGCTGGATTGGGACCCGTACACCTCCACACGCTGTCGTCTATCGCTGAGATAAGATTTGGTCCGGTTTAAATAATTTCCCGAAATACCGATTTCAGACAGCTTCTTGAGTAGCAGTAGATGATGAATGCTGTCAAAGGCTTTAGACAAATCGGTGTAAATTGCGTCAATCTGATGTCCTTGTTCAACGGATTTGACTAGGAAATTCTGATAAATTGCAAGGTTCTTTACAGTGGAACGTCCCTGATAAAATCCGTGCTGTTCAGGATTGATGTATCGCTTGTAGGTGTTAAAGATTTCATCGGTCAGAATTGACTCAGGAAGTTTAGGAATTGCGGACAAGATTGAGATTCCACCATAGTTTGCTACATCACACTTATCACCCATTTGAAAAACAGGTAGAAGGCTGGAAAATTTCCATACCGTCGAGAAATAACCGGAGTCTAAAGAGCGCTGGAATATCCTTTGCAGTGGTGTGGCAAGAGAAGTTGAGCAGTTTTTTAGCATTATAGTAGGAACACCGTCGGGACCAGCTCTTTTAGATATATCAAGCAGATTTAGTTTTTCTAAAATTTCCTCAGGGAAGAAGTGATACTTAGAGAGAACGCCGGCAAAGCCAACCGCGCTACCATCATCCAATCTCGCATCAATATTACTCCCGGAATATGCCAACTGGAAATGTGATGCGAATAATATTTTGTGTTATAAGGTGTTCGGTGTTAGAAATATAAAGGAGGTAACACATATCGATCTTGAACTTGACTTCACGTCGAACGTTCGCATAAGCTTCGTAGTCAGATTGAAGCTGTGAATATTTATATTTCCTGTATAATTTATTTTTAGGCGCTATGGATTTGCGAAGATCACCGTCGAACCATTTTTTTGTTTTAATGTTACTCCACACACACACCAAGAATCACAAGAAATTACATGGAAGAACAAAATATTCGCGTTTTAGACTGGCCCGCTCCATCTCCCAATCTCAATCCCATTGAGCATGCTTGGAACATGTCTCCATGAAGAGTTCTTCGGGACCAGAATCAATTTCAGAACCGAAATTAGTTCCTTGAAGCTCTTCAAGAGTGTTGGAATGCAATTCGCCAAGAAGATTTGGATAACTTTATCCTGAGTATGGAAAGGCGTTCATAAATGAACGAGGGAGCCACATTTCATATTAAACCCTTATCTACTTTTTTAAACATTTTTATAAAAAGTTTCTATAATAGCTGTTAGTATTTGGCATACATTTAAAAATAAATTACGTAAATAACTTAGTTTGTCAGTGCATCATAATAATATTTATTTTTTCCCTGTTACACTTATTACACTGTCAAAAAGACCTTGTTATACTTTTTATATTGTCAAGAGGACACTTAAAATAAAAGTAATGATAGTTTATTAATAAAATTTTGTAGTATCCCTAAATTTTGAGCATGTGTTTTATGTATTTCAAAATTTTATTACAGACAAACGCAGAAGTGAAGTTAAATAAAAATCTGATTATGTTTCTTAATGCTCCTGATATTCTTAAAGTTAATTTTAAACTGACTCTGTAGTATTTCATATTCTAAAGTACAAGATTTAATGATCGGCCTCATTTAAACATCAAATAAACAATTTTTATGTCACCCAATCCGAGCGACTCTAAAAATTTATTAGAGTAACCTATTACTTCAAATTTATTGCAAAACACATTACTTTAAACTTATATAAACGTAATTTCCATGGTTTCTTAAAACCAGATGGCGACATTAATGGACGGGACGCACTTCAAAGGGGGTAAACTAGGAAATAATTTTAAATATATCTCATAAAATAATTCCGAAATGATGTTTATCGCCAAAACAAGAGCTTCCCGATGTCACAGCATCGTTAGCGACAAATCTGGAAGGCATAAAGTGTATGGATGGCAACTTCGGAATTTATGAGTGCGATCGTCGAAAGAGAGTCGGCACTTTAATACTGAACTTATGTGCATACTACATTTAATCGGACTTTTCATAAAATTTTATTTGTCTTATTCTATATACGAGGGGTATAAGAAAAGTATTCCCCTTGAAAATGAGCAAAAGATTTACAATTTTTGATACAATTGTTTCCACATTCCTGCAGACTTCAGGATTGCTTTCGTCTGAGAACCTTCCACTTTTTGGGTCTTCTTTTTTTCATTCATTGGCAGATTTACAAGCCAAACGGCTTCGCACTCCCTCCAGGAATTATTGACTCATACCAGATATATAAAGACACCAAAAGTATGGAGGTCTGTGGAGACTCCTTCCATGTTATCGGATCTTAGGTAGCGTGGTCTTCTGTACTTCCTACAAACTTTCGGACGGTCCGCCCGATTATAAGGAGAATTGCTTTCTGAATCGGTTTATACAGATGCTCACTAAGGCCCAATATCCCCTGATGTTCTGCCGGAGGTTCTTTGGTATCACTCCACTTGTTGATAGTATTACGGGAGTCGTGTGGACGCTGTTTATTGCCCACTGTCTGTGGATTTGCATCTCCAGATCTCTGTATTTGACGATCTTTTCATTGTATTTTGGTCTTAAGTTGTTATTAAGTAAGCTAACAAGAAACCTTCCGTTTCTGGAAGCATCTGTCCTGAAATCAAGTAGTTCGACGCAGAGTTGTCGACATTGTCCCGGATGACCTCATTTGGATGCCGTCCATGAAATGGTTTCTGTAGCCAGGCTTCTTCTTGGTCTGTTCGGTGATGAGTAGCAATATCTCGTTCCCTCAGCTGTAGCAGCGTGGAACCGTCTGCCTCACATATTGCTCGATGTAGTATGGAAGAGTCTGCTAACCTGTGGATATATGAATGTAAGTTTATTATTTGTTGATCTAGCTGCTTACCAATATCGACCAATCATCTTTCTCCTTGGTATCTTGGAAGCATTGTACGTTCAATAGCACCTCGAGGATGGTGGTTGTGTGCTTGTGTTAAGAGTGTTCTTATTTTCCTTTGCAGGTTTTCGATATCCATCCTGCCCCACTTTACAATTTCAAAAGAGTAGCTAAGCGTAGAGCAGGGGTACATGTTGAGCGCCTTAAACAAATTTCTACTATTTAGACTAGTCCGTAACACCCGTCTTACCCTCCTGACAAATTTTTTTGTCAATTCGACTTTAATAGTGCGATGGTCAATTCGTTTAACCTGTTTCATACCTGGGTATTTGTATGTTTGTTCTGCTTCCATTGCAGCTATAGTATCACCATTCTGCATCCAAATGCTACCGGTTGTATCTTTCCTTTAACGATGTTCAAAATACCGCACGTGTCAAGACCAAACTGCATTCCGATATCACCGGAAAACTCCTCCACCATTTTGAGCATTTGTTCAAGCTGCTTTTTGGTAGCAGCCATCAGATTAAGATCATCCATGTATTCAATCTTACTACCTCTTCGTTGTTATTTCTAATAGTAAAGCCGTATCTGGTGAAGTTCAAACACAGTGACAGTGGATTCATTGTAAGGCAGAACCACAATGGGCTTAGTGAATCGCCTTGAAATATTCCCCTTCTTATTGGGATTGTATTAGTTTCGATCGTATCGCTGGATGGCACTTGGAATTGGATCCTAGTTCTCTAGGTTGACATGATGCGTTCTAAAAAGGAAACAATCCTATACATTCTCAATATAGTTTTGAGCCACTCATGTGGCACTGAGTCGAAGGCTTTCTTATAATCCACTGAAGCAGTAAAGAGGTTTCTTCGGTTGGTACAAGTTTTGATTTTATTTATTTATTTTTTTATTCAAGTAATACACTACAGAATGAAGCATTCCAAATGGTACAAGAGAGAAGATACTAACATTGCAATTGCCAGACAGCTTAGAAATAAAATCAAACAAATACATATAAACATAGTTATTGCAAAACGAAATAATGCAAACAGTTATTGACACTTACCACTTAACAGACACAAAATCATTACATATTTATCCAAAATTAAGCATTTGTTTTCATTTACATAAATTTATACTAAGCTCAAAATTTGAATTGTAGTTTATTAAAGGGTTCTCCACAACATTGCTCTTAACATAATTAGTTCGGTAGGTTGAGTTGTATGCTTCTCGTATTTCTCTGTGGAACCCGGATTGATACCGAGCCACGAATATCCTGGAAATCTATAACTCCATTAATGACTTTGTATACAAATATAAGCATAGCGTTTTCTCTACTAGTTTTAACTAATTTTAGACCACATAATAAGAGTCTGGTGTTATAATTGATGTTTCAGCATTACTTTCAGTCGCGACTTGGACATTTTCGTTGTCGTTGACTGCTCCCCACCCTTTTCCACCCACTGCTGATTTTATTTACGGATCTAAAGGTCATACTCAAATATCCAGGTCTCATCTCCAGTGACTACTCCACTCATCCAGTCTCTACCGTCGCTCACAACGCGGGACAACAAATCCTCGAAAGTCGATTTTTTCCGTTTGTTTCTGTTCATGGGTGAGAACTTTTGACACCATCTTTGTGCAAATTTTTCACGCTGGTCAGACGTGATAAGCGCTCAAACGGTCGACATTCGCGTCGAAACGAGAGGTGGCGGGAGCTCGTTCACATGGATCATCTTCTACCTATTCACGTCCCTCTTTGAACCGCTTCGCCCATTCAAAGACGCGCGTTTTCGACACGCACTCGTCTCCATACACCACCTACAGTTTTCGGAGGAGTTCCTGGTCATTCATTTTTACTTTCGAAAAATGCGCATAAAACACAAACCAAACGTGCTATCAACTTCAAACTTGGACTGAAATTTGAAAGGAAGGTCCCCCTCTCTAGTCAGATGTTGACGAACGACGCAGTGTTGCCAGTTCCCAAGTTATAACTAAATTTCCGGAACTTGATAGCCACACTTCGTATGCCTTCGAAAAATATATTAAATTACGCTCTGTGACTAGTATGCAGGCTTGAATATGGTTAAGCAAAGCAACGAACACACCACCGCCATATTTTTCATTCAAGTGTGGGATTATTGTCATGAAGATTTATGTTAAAATCTCCGTATATAAAAAATTTAATTTTCAGGTTACATAGTATTGATAAAAGTATTTCATTTCTCACATTACAGGTTAATTAGTCCAAAAATGCCATAAAATATTTTCGAAATAAAAAATGTGGTCCATTTTCGGACTCTCTCCTCTATACGTCCTGAAGATTTACGTGTCATGATGAAAAAAAATTTTCACTAAAAATGTTTGTCAAACTTTATTATACACGAACTTAATTTTTACGAAAAATATGTAAAACAGCTATTGTCTGACGCGTTTAATCGAAACAAACTAAAAAATAAAACTCCAGTATTCATGAAAATAGCGCGAACATGAAAGAGGAAGGCCTCCGTCGAATAAATCAGAAAGCATACAGTTGTATGTCTATTAAATCGTTTATAATGGTTACATTCGAAACTCCACCCTAATATACAAAATAATACGAGAGAGCGTTTAGAATATACCGGCACTAATGCAATTTTATCCAGGCTTAAAAATGGTACTTTTAATAATAGCCACAGTTAGTTTGATGAATGTTTTGATACCGAAACCCTGTTTCGCTTGTAAAAAATAACATGACTAATGTAATAATATTAATTGCGGTATTCGTTTAGGCAAGGAACGTGTTAAATTGCTTAATTCAGTAATAATTGGAGCTTGGAAAATTGTTTTATTAAAAGAGAACAACTTGCAAACCTGTTTTGCTAGAACGTGGTTTTTTGAGATTTAAATTGAACGCTTACTTTTTTTCTTATTTTATTATTATCAAGACTTTAACGATAATGACATACGTAAAATGCCACGGGTACAGATCTTTTACAATCAGCTGTGTTCTCGCCTAAAATAGAAACAATTCTTTCGATTTTTGTTCTAATCGTTTATATTTCGAAAATAACATACAAAAGCATATATTTATCATTAAAAATGATTTTATTGTTTTTTAAAATATCTTCCACGATGATCAATACACTTTTGCATTCGTTTAAACCAATCCGAAAAGCATTTTGGCACTGTGAAGATGGTGTAACACTTAGTCCCTTATTTATCTCCCTTTCCATATCACTTTTTCAACTTTTCCAAGGGCTAGAGCATGAATAAATGAATGAATGAATGAATGAATGAAAAAGGGGTGGTGATACTAGATCATTGATGCCTAGGCCTCCATTGAGCCCTTTACAACCCACCATATCTGCAGGTTATTCGAGGCCGATCGCCTTTGCGAATCCAAGCAGCCTCGTTGGTTGAACTTGCCTAACTGCTTCCGGTAACAAAACTGTATCTCCGAAATATCTCTGTCTCAGTCCGTTGAGTGATGGGCACTCTCTGAGGCCATGGTCAAGAGTTTCATCCTCCTCCAAACACCATTTACACGTCGGGTCGTCTTCGACACCGATTCTATGAAGATGGCCCCTGAGGTGACAATGTCCTGTCAACAATTCCATCACAATTCTCAACTCTTTCCTTCCCAAGGAGAGAAGCTCCTTAGTACGCCGTGCACTAGGTCCAGTTATGGGTTCCCTAGCACACTTCATTCCAGGAGCTCCCCTCCACGATTCAATAATTCTGCTGATTTTAATTCCCTTTTGCCAATAGCAATTGGGACAGGTAATATTGGTTGGGGTCCATACGGTTCAATCGCCGAACCCAACTGAGCCAGACGGTCTGCTTCCTCATTCCCGCGTATGCCCAGGGACCCATACGAGTCTGACTGTGCAGCCTTTCCTTGTCATACCATTTAGTACATCCTCGGACACCAGTTGCGAAGTCCCGACACTGGACTTCAGTGCCAATATCGCAGCCTTACTGTCTGAGCATAGAGCTAGATCATATTGCAGATAATAAAGGAAAGTGGGACGAAGTCCTAAAGTACTTACTACTGCTTTGAACTTCTTGATAACTGTTTTCTTACCATTAAAACACTGATGGCTTTTTAAGTTAAGTTTTATTAAAATTATATACGAGCGTCACTTATTTACAAAAATAAATAATCAATAATTTAACGTAGTTAGGCAGCAATTTCAAACACATACGTCGCGGCTAAGCAGAGCGTGCTAAAAGTTTGGTTTAACCGCATTAACTGTCTACTTGACTACAAAACACACTTAAAATTTTACTGTGCGAATTGTATTAGAACCGTATTTAAAACATTTTTCACCGTACTGCAAAACAATTTGAATATACTCTTTGAATCACTTCATAACTATGGCCTTTTTAACTCTCGTTTGAAACTAATTTCCCATAGTGTGATGGCTTATATTTAAAGAATATTTGCCATGACGTCTTGGCAAAAGTCTGGATTTTTCTAATCTACCTATTTTTGCAAAAAAAAATTAGCATGTTATCTAGGGTCTATATGTTGAAATTTTTGGTTCTTTATCAAAAGCGCGTGATTCCTACGTCAGCAGATTTACATTCCTTTCTTGGCTTACTTATTTTTCTTTATTCCAGACCTAAATACGTCACATATCTTGTGGTTTAGATTAAGATTTTATATTTTATTCGAATTTAGTAAAGAGTTGAAAAAAGAAACTTTGTTACACCACACTGCTCAGTAGTCTTCGTACAAAATCCGTGATGTGCCTTAAGCCCTTGGGCTAATCTTTGAACCTTTTTTTTTGGCAGCTTTTACAAACTGTTTTACAACAAGATTTATTGGGATTTATTTTCTTAACATGAAATTGCCACATGTAATGCTCTTTCCTCCCAGCCACTTCAATGAAAATAATTATTTGAATGAAAACTACACCTCGCCACTGAACCAGAACACAAACAGTAATATAATAAAATGAGCACGAATTATTACCTCTTAACAATTTATAGACAAGCAAGTAAGCGAGTCCTGACAATAATTTTCTGGCAGTAAGAGCCACTAAACACGAGTTCTAACAAAGCAAAAAAAAAAAGGAAAATTCATGTCCTAATTACCAATGCAGAAAAATTAAGAAAAAGAAAATAATCGAGATTCTTCATTTTTGCCGGTCTTTGTCTTGTATTTCTAAGGTTCAAAATTTGGTTGACTTATTGTTGCATTTACCCTTTATTATACAGATCCACAAGAAAATTGAAATTTTGTTTGTAGGGACCTGACCCACTTTACTATATGTAATCAAGCATGCTGAAACCGAATCCGAAATCCAAATAACCCCATCACGTCAGGTTTTTTCTTAACCTCAAAAAATAATCTAAAAATCAAAATGCGACCAAAATCCAAACAAAACACTCATATAATCATATATTTGATCATCTCCATAAACTTAAAACACCATAACCCCATAACCCTTAAACCCCATAGCCTAGTGAAAAAGAGACTAATGTGCGTTCAAGCAGTGAAATTTATTATATCTAAAACAACTATGTCTTTTAATCCCACAGCCACGTAACCTTCAAACCCCACAACCAAACAATCGAATAATCGTGTGGCCATCTAATATTCAAATGTTTTTGCCACAAAACCTTCATCCTGTCGAATCAAGGAACCTACGACGTGGACGTAGCAGCCTTCTGCTCCCTTTGGGGCGCTTTATTTACGTGACCCTCTTTGCCTCTCGCGTTACAGGGTGCTTGAGGTCCCCTTGCTTATCACATTACGGGGTGGCCAGTTTTAATCCTGATTCGATACATCATTAGTAACTGTATCCACTACAAGCAACATCAGTGATGTTTTTCCGAATATTGTGATCGTCATGTTCATGTTGTCTATGGGTTCCTTTTGCTGTGTTACGTCTTGAAGCTGTAAACTCTCTAAAGACTAAAATACCCACTTCTACAGAGCTGCAGGCACATGATGACGATGCTTGCGGACCTGCTTGCTCACTCTGACCAGTCGCCGATACCAGTTCTCCGACTCATGATGACAGGAACATCGTTATCCAGGGTCTCTGCCTGATCATGGAACAACTCCATTGCCCACCATCAACCACGTGGAGATGATTTAGATTGTAAACATGAAGAAAAAAATGTTCTTTTTTCAACACTGATGAAAGCAACCCGTTTGACTCGTCATCTATGGAGTTATGGGGTTATGCCGTTTTAAGATTACGTAGTACTGGGTTTAAAAGGCGTAGCTGTTTCAAACATAGATTTTCACTACTTGAACGAGCATTAGTTTCCTTTTCACTGGATTTTAGGGTGATTGGGTTTCAGGGGCCAGAGTTATGACTTTTTTAGGTTATAGGGTTTCTGGGGTATATGATTATAGGGCTTTGTTTGAGTTTTTATTGAATTTTATGATTTTTAGCCTATTTTTTGAGATTAGGAAAAAACGAGACCTAATGGGGTTATTTGAACTTCGAATTCGGTTTTAGCACACTCGAATACATACAGTAAGGTGGGTCAGGTCCCCGTAAACAATATTTCGATTGTTTTTGGAGCTGTTTTATCAACTTAGAACCATTTTAAAATTTAAATCAGTTTAGTAAATTAGGGGTTGAGGAGAGGCTTGAATTACTACCCGCTATAACAATAGTTATAAGAACCCCATATGTTAGAACAACACCGGTATCGGTTTATTATGTTCTGGGTGGTATATGCAAGATATGCGCCTTTTTCCCTTAATATGCGACAATAAGACGGCGGTAGCCTAAGACAGTGGCGACAGAGAACGAAGATTAAGATCGTATATCGGATCCGCGCGCACGGGACGACTCCGGTATAAATTTTGCGGCATCTTTGCTTTGATTTGTAGGCAATTAGCAGAGGAAAATCGCTTACGGGAGGTAAAGTCGCTCTAGATGGTCTTTATTAACATATCTGGGTGATTATTTAGTATAAAGAGACTATGCACGACAAATAGGGGGACGTTATATTGCACGCTTGGGAATATAAAATATTTCAAAAGTACATTTATTAAAAATATATTTTTTTTTATTAAAATTAGTACATTTTATAATTTATCCGTTCTAAATTGAAATCTTTGATAGAAAACGTAAGATAAACCACCAATGGTTTCGAAGAAGATCAAAAAGGTAAACTTGTTAGGCAGACTCTGAAACACTGCCATACGAAAAAAAAAGTTCTGGTTAGGATACCACTCTTTTCATATACTGTCATATTTTACACAAAAGTCAAATAGCAATGTAAAAAAGTCAATATCAGTCAATGTAAAAAAATTGGTGGGATTTTACAACGGAAAACTAGGTAAGCAAGGAATGAAACGCATTTATTTGAAGAATAAAATTGTTACCGTGAACTTATTGAAAGTAAACAACTCAATTTCAAACAAAAAAAAATGCTTGAGGATTTAACATTTTGTTTGCCGAATAATTTTGGAGGCCGTCAATCGTGTTGTTATAAACATGTGGTACTGATATCTCAAACGGAACGTAAGCTTAATCACAGTGAGCTGGTGATTGCTGAAGTCATTGTTTTGTATAAAGCTAGCCGTTTATATTTCGGGAACTGGCAAGAGGGGCATTGTTAGGTTCTATTTGACATATCTATTTGAGACAGTATAAGTACTCGGAACGTTTTGACATGGAAGGAATCCTAAACCTTACACCTCGACATAGCCTGGTGAAGAATATGGCGAAGAAGACAATATATAGGATGATGAAGGAATATCACTAAACAAAGATCCAATATCTTTTCCAGAAATCAACAAATCTGGGAGATACCCCAAAATGAAATGGAAAAGAAGTTCAACTTTGTGAAAAACTTCAATACAAGGTTGAGTTGCAGAAGTGAGTGGGATAAAAATACCATTGGAAAACTTAACAGAGATGCTATTAAATAGTATACAGATGGCCCCAAAACAGCAAAGGGAACTGGAATAGGAGGGTATGAATCCAAAACCAGACACCACGAAAGTTTGGGTGAGTCACCAAGCATCTTCTAAGCGCAAATACACGCCTTCAGAAAATGCATCCGATTTAATAAAGAAAAATGCTAATCGCAGACAAGAGCCTATTATTATGTCAAATAGTCAAGCCGAAATCAGTGCGCTGTGTTCCTACGTAGTCAGCTCTAAGATGGTCTGAAAATGCTTCTTCTTCATGTGCCGTGTCAGGTCCTTCTGACGTTGTCCTGTCCATTTTCGGATGTTCCTCGGCCAAGAGATCTGCTTCCTTCCAACACCTCTACGTCTCTTGATCTTTCCCTTCATAATCAGTTGAAGAATTCTGTACCGATTTTTCCAAGAGAACATGACCAAGATATGCTAGTTTTCTGCATTTTACCGTTGTCAGCAATTCACGAGTAGCATATGCCCGGTATAAAACCGCTATATTAATCTGCATAGCTACCCAGGGTATTCGCAGCATTTGCGTATGCAACCGCATCTCTAATGCCTTCAAACGATTGATCATGAGGACAGGAATAATATGGTTAATCTCCTGTGAATACCGGGACACACCGTAGTAGAAGGAAATGAAAGAGTGGACAAGTTCGGAAAAAAAAGAGCCAGAGACAGCATTTCTGGGGCCCGAGTCTTTCTGTGTAATGCTGGAAGAACTGAAAAGAGAGAAAGGGAGCAGGAGATTCAATTACTGGACAGACCTGTAAGGAATAAGACAAGTAAAAATAGTTCTTAGGAACTACAACTAGAGAGATTCAAGGAATGCATCAGCCCAAGTAAAAACCAACCCAAAGTTCTAAGAAATCCTGATGGGCATTGCATTTTAAACACAAATAGCTTCTGTATATCAATGTTACGTATATCGTCTAAAATGTCAAACCTTACATTGGATATATCAGATGGCACCACGAACTTGACATATAAAACTGGACTGCTCATGAAAATAATTTTTGACCCCGCTTTATTACGTGCAATGATTTGTATGGTAACACTGAATTTCCTGCTAGTTTCTTATATTGACATGCACGTGTCGTGTATGAATGTCTATTCTATTATTCTAAAACAATAAATCGCTCTTCCTTGTTTTAGGTGACAGGTTAATTGAGTATATTCAATAAAAAAGACCGGGGTAATTAAGTGTTTCTGTAAAACAATATTTAACTTGAATTTCTCAATTTTTAGTTTCCTCAAAATTATACTTTTTCTGTTCAAAGCAGTTCCTTTAAAGTTACTATTTTTAACTTCTTTGGAAGAGCGTAAATATGTGGAATGTCAGTTCTTGTAAATAAATAAGAATGCTTTTTCTATGACTATAATAGTTTAAATATTTTATTTTTTACAATGAAACTGTTATTTAGCAAAATAGCAAAAATGCCAAAAACGAATCGAGACTAATTTTATTTTTTTAATATGTTTTGGAAAAGATTGTGGAAATCAGTGGTTATTTTTGTAAATAACATAGTATAATCTGCATCCCTCTTTGGACGTAGAGTGTAAGAAGAATTTTATATCATGGATTAAAATACATGTCTATTGTTTAATATAAGGTCTCGAAAGGTCCATATAATCTATCGCAAAATAATAGAGTGTCATCATTTAAAAATGGCTTCAATTAGGTTTATGCTAAAGTTATTTTTTCCTCGATACTTTTAAGAAACTGATATGTTAGATATTTATATAGAGTTAACAACTTTCATAATAATGATGACATTCCCTTCATAATAACGGAGCCTTAATTTAAAGGAAGTAACATAACATTATGTACTAAATTATTTTTATTAAAAAAAAATCAACTTCAAAGTGGATAAAGAAAGTGTTCGAGCAATCTATCTTTAATAGCTCATCTGTCTAAACAAAACAATATCTATTAGGACACTTTAAATATAAAAAAAAAATTGTAAATAAAAAGTGGGATTCTTCCATTAATATAATCATTTTAAATCTAAATATATACATAAAGATTTACTAGCATCTTTTAATTTTTACACTCGATGAAACTTTCCATTTATTTAACTGTTTGAAGATCTGGAATTAACCTTTCCCACAGTTGAATTTTTGAAATGGCAATCACAGTTTCTCACTACTTTAACAAGGGATTTTCATGACACAAAGTTCCTTACTATTTGAGCTAAAATCAAGAATTTTTATTTTATTTTCTGAAAATAATAAGTGATGAATTAAATATAAATTTATTTAAAATTAATAACATATTTAAAAAAAAAGGTACTATTTTATTTTTAGCCAAAATAAATACATAAAAGTTAAATTTATGTAATTTCCAGACATGCTTAATAATATTATTAAATATCATATTATTTGTAATCATTTATTTCTATTTTAATATGGCGTACTGGTTTTTAAATATATAACCATTTTAAATTATAACAACATTCCAATTTCAATGTTCAGCTTTATATGTGGATGGAATATTAATTTCATAGTAAAACTTTATTATTGTTGATTAATTCACATCTAATTCAGGATTTATAGAGGCAGTATATGTTACTAAGTTCAAGTTTAGTTTTTTCAAGATGTTTACATAAAACAAAGCTTCATAGCTTTTTTCAGGCAGTTTATTTGTAAGAAGCATACCATAAACTTTTTGCTCATCTTCTTGTATAAAACTATTTCCAGAAAAATGCTCTGAATAGACTTATTCATGGTATATAAAAGAATTATGATCATGACCAATTTGCTTCAGCTTTTAAATTTGAAGTTTCTTTTCTTTTAGAAAACTAAAATAATGAAATTATTATACACCATATCTATAGAATTAAACTTGTTCCTTTGGATTCACATTTTAATTCTAAGATAAAATTTTAAATAATTATTATACATGAGCAGTCCAGTTTTATATGTCAAGTTCGTAGATGGCACCTATCATCGCCCTGTGTTCCCGAAATATGAACGGCTATCTTCGTATTCTCTCGTCTTTTCAGCTTTTCTTATTCAAAACCTATCCTTTAAATTCTGTCGAAATCGTAGCTCGTACTTTATATACTTAAGGCTTTAAAATGATGAATGTCACTTTAATTAATAGCCTATAAGAAATACGTTACAAAAATTAAAAAAGCATTAATAAGTCGAATTAGGCAAATTTATGTAAAACACAGGTGACAACAAAACGTCATCTGATGTTTAATAAGTGCTGTAGGACACATGTAACGTTTACCACACGTTTTAATTATGAGGATCCCGCAAATTACTATATGTTAAATTAGTTTTACTGTTTAGTTACGTTAAAGGTTTTACCTTTGGTTGTTAGTACAAGCTAGAGATAAATATTGTGACGTAAATTCCGAGATGGATGAGACTTACCCGGGGGTGTTGGGGTAACATAAGAATAAAGGATACATAAGATGTAACAGCAGCGGAATTTACGTATTTTTGAAAAAAAGTAGTAGAGATTTTAAAAACCCATCATGTAAGCGTTGATGCGATCATTTTTGTCAATTTATTATTACAAAGAAGCCAAAAATCCCTCAAAATCGGCCATTTTTGAACTATCAATTATTTATTGCAAAATTAACTTTTTTTGCACTTTTTTGATTTTAAAGGGAAGCCCTCACTCTGAGTAAAATGATATTTTATAATATTACATGGGATAATTTGTTGCTGAGATATTGCTATTTGTTTATCCCAACACGCAAAATGTTGATTGCTATAATTTTTTTTTGAGTGAATATTTTGACCTCCACAAAGGCTCAATCGCTTCATGGGGGCCTAAATTTTAATATCTTGTTAAAGGCAAATGAAAAAAGTTTTCCTGTCCACTGCTGGACGAAAGCCTCCCTTAATTCCAGCCATCTCTTTCTATTTTGTGCCACTTGTATCCAATTTCCAACCACACTTTCTATGTCGTCGGTCCACCGGCTAGGAGGTCGTCTTCTACTTCTATAAGCCTCATGTCTTGGCCTCTATTCCACAAATTTCTTTGTCCACTGTTCATCAGTCATCCTAGCCACATACCCTATCCAGTTCCATTTAAAATGTAAGATAGATTTCACCGCGTCTCTTACTCCTGTTCAGTTTCTTATGATGTGATTGGGTATTCTATCCCAGAGTGACTCCCAACATTGACCGTTCCATTTTTCGTTGCATGGCATGTATTCTGTAAATGTTCTTTTTGTTAAAGTCAGTGACTCAGCTCCGTACGTGAGAACAGGTAAGACACACTGGTTAAAGATCTTTCTTTTTAAGCATATAGAAAAATTAGACCTCAATATATAGCTGAGTCTACCGAATGCCACCCATGATAAACCTATTCTTCGCTGGATTTCGTACGTCTGATTATCTCGCCTAATAGCGATCTCATGTCTTAAGTATTTGTATATATGACGTGTTCTAGATTTATGTTATTGATGTTTAAGGGATGACTCATTACTAGGTTTGTCATGTGTTGTGTCTTTGATAAATTAATTTTCAAACCAACTTTTTCTGAGGCATCGTTTAGCGTATCCAGCATATTTTGTGCTTCTTGTATATTTTCTGTTTGCTATTAACACAATATCGTCTGCAAAACAGAGATGATTTATCAATTTGCCATCGATGTTGATTCCTGTTGAAGCTCAGTTGATTTTTTCAACAGGAGAATGTGTCACCTTGCCTTACCCCTCGAGCAATATTAAATCTATCTGTGAATTAATTTGCCGATGTTCTGACATTTGCCGTGGCATTCTCATACATATTTTTGATAATTGCGGAGTATCGATGATCGATGCGACATTCGCTTAATGCCTCTAGAAGTTTCCGCTGATTTATTGAACCAAAGGTCTTCTCGAGATCAACGAAGTCTTCGTCTTCGTCTTCCCCTTAAATATCGCTTTAAAAAGTGGGTGTTTTTTCATAAACAATAGAGCTGGAGTCTACCCTTTACATGTTAGACATTTCTAATTTGAAAATTTGAATAACTGAGTTTGAGACGAAGGTTTTGAAAAAAAAAATTTTGGACGAATACGAGCCGAGTTAGGATTTTTTTCCAAAAAATATCAGTCCTTTTGTTTATAACAATTAAGAAAAAAAATTTAACGGCGTTTGATACTTAGAGAGTTGCAGTTTCAAAATCCTTTATCAGATTTTATAAGGTAGAGCGTCCAAAAAGCGACTGGCTGACCGCGATGGTGGGGGAAGCCCGCCCCCATAATCATAATTTTTGGAGATACCCCAGATTAAATAAAACACCTAAATTGATCCATTCGTTGATGAAATACGGCGAATTTTTCCGACCGGCGGTGATTTGAACCTGCAAGTTCCGTTTTCTCGCACACGCGACAGCTCGGCGGCGGTCTTTCCTGCCACTGCGGTCAGCCAGTCGCTCTATTTTACGCATAGTTTTTATTAACAAAAAACCGTACTTTGTAAAATCTGATCATGCACTGTTAAAAATAACCTTAAATTTAATGTACATTCTACATTAAATTTAATGATGTTGTACTTTAATTTGAATTTAAAGCAAATTCTTTGAAATATCAGTTCGTTGTACATTAAATTTGATTAAATGGTATCTTAAATTTCAATAAAGAAAATGAAAATATATTTCAACTTTCTCACATGCACGTTAACATTCAAGGAATTTACATTAATAATCATGGTACATTGCATGAGATTCCAGGAGATGGCGCAACTGGTATTGAACTTTTTATTCAGTATCATGTAAGTTGCTTAAAGGACTCAATTTTCTTATAGTGAAGTGTACATGTCTGCCCCGTACTGACGGTAACCAATGAGTGCGAAACTGGTCTAGATGGCGAAAAATTTCCATTTTTTTCTGATAACGGAATTTTTTGACCTCATATTAATGTTGGTGCATTAAATATGCGATAACATATCTTAAATTCAATGAACACTGGCTGTTTATTTAATGTACATAATCATCTTAAAGCAGCGTTGCTAACCGTACGGTAATTACCGTACATGCACGGTAATTTCAGTCATTGTACGGTACACGAACCAAACCCATTACCGTGCCATAACAGTACGGTAATTTGCGAGTTTTATTAATAAAAAAGCTTTTGAAAGCAAATCGATATACTTGGTCAATTCTCTTTTATTGGGATATTTTTGAAAAAATGTTTCATTTCATTTTTTTTGTAATAAGTGATGCCATCTATTCTCACATTAAAAAATATTATTGATGTTAAAGTTGAACCACCTTATTCACTTAAGTAATCTAACTTTAAAACCAGTATACTTGACAGTAGAGGGTTTAAATTGACAAGTATAACGATAAGTCAAGCATGTTTAGAACTTTAAAAATGCAAGGTTAAAAAAATAATTTTCCTTTATTACTAAATGGGTAAAAATAGAATATTGTGTTTATTTTCTGAAGACAGATATTCTTCTCACTAGTACTTTTTTAAAATTCCTGTCAAAGGGTTTATTTGTTGATACATTGTATATAATACAAATTATAACAGTATCACAAGCAAAAGGAAACTGGCCAATTAGAAGATCTAATTTCCATGGCAATTAAGGTCTTAAACCTTCTTATTAAAACTGGCTGAAATATTTTTACTTTATTACGATCTCTATTTTAAGCAAAAAATTGTTGATGGGTTTAAAAGAAAGATGCAAGGATAGAAAATCGCCCGCTTAAAATGCCAAAACCGATTAACACAATAAATTTTCCATCTTTTTTTTTTAATTCAATCAATTACAAGGCTGGTACGGTAATGTGCGGTAATTTATATGATCCCGGTACGGTATTCATAAATCAAAAGGTTGACAACGCTGCCTTAAAGAGTAATGATCAAACTTTAAATTTATTGTATGATAACATTAAATTTAATGGAATACATTAATTTAGATTATTGTAAAAATGATTAAATTTAAGTCATTTCCTGTTTACAGTGTGGATTTTGAAAATATAACTCTCCAAATGCCGCTGGATTTTGTTTCCTAATTGTTATAAACGAAAGGACTGCGATTAAAAAATGATAACTCGGCTCCTATTGGACCAAAAAGTTATTTTTTCAAAATTTTTGTCTAGAACTCAACTACTCGAATTTTCAAATTAGAAATATTTACCTTGTAAGCGGAAGGCTCCAATTCTATTTCTTTATAAAAAAAAATACCGCTTTTGTAAAGCATAATTTAAAAAGTTGAAAATAAATTTTTTCATTTGTTTAGGCCTTCACGAAGAGATTGAACATTTGTGGAGATCAAAATTTTCACCCAAAAAAAAGTTATAGCAATCAACATTTTGCATCTTGGGACCAACAAATTATCGAATTTATGAATATAAAATTTTATTTTGTTCAGAATGACGAAGGGTTTTTTTTAAAAGCAAAAAAGTACAAAAAAAGTTAATTTTGCAATAAATAATTAATATGCAAAAAATAACCAATTTTAAGGGTTCTTTGGTCTTTTTGCAATAATAAATTGACGAAAATGATCACAGTATTTATTTCCAGAACGAAATGAATTACCTTAATAATCAAAGTATTGGCCATCGTTAGCTATGTCTTTTGCCTATCTTTCTGTCGAAGAGTAGATTTTGCGCCAAAAGTACTGTTCGTTTTTTGAGATCATCCATTTATCAAGCCAAATATTCACTTCTTCGTAAGAATTTAAGTATTATTCTGAAATTCCGTGCTGCATTGATTGAACTAAATGATAGTCCGAAGGGACTCTTTAGATAAAAACTAAATAATCAACTCTCTTACCAGAAATAAGCTTCCAATAAACAAATTAGTTTAATAAGCTACCTCCTAATATAAAATCTATAAATCTCGGCGTATGACGTACGAAAATCGCTGAAAAATCCCCTAAATCAATCAAAGTTGAAACGTTTATCCGCCTAAATACCTGCGACGAGAACGAACACATGTATCTTAGACTTCAACACCTCTTAAAACTTATTTTCGACCACTGCTCCTGTCAGGATGGGATTAATTTCGAAAATGTTAGTCGGATGAGGCGAAAAGAGAAAACAGCTGCAACTTTGAGGATGTACAAGTCGCCCATGTATCCCGATTTTTTAAGTCTAATTTTCTTAACATGTAACAGGAGGTTCGGGCTAATTTCTGCATTGCTCGATATTTTCGGAGTTACTCTGTAAGGTACAGAGTTTCTTTTACTGAAACAATTAGGCAATTGTTTTTTTTTTAAAAGGCAGATCAAGATAACATTAAACCTTAGTTTCAACAGCGTTCAATCTAACGCCGAATTTTTAAGAATATAACAACAATTCTTGCCTTTGTGACTGATTTTTGGAAAAAAAACTTATGAAGAATTAGTTCGATGAAAACGTGTTGCTGCTTATTTGAGTAACATACTTGTTTGAGCCAGTTTACTTGGTACGTCTAACAATCGAGACTCGAAATTACTTCGTTGTGTGCGCAGGCGCAGATCCAAGGCGGTGAGGGCGATCACCCACCCCAAGAGCTTTGAGTTCAGGAAAATTGACCCGATTTTGCCTCTTATACTATAGTTTATTCAAGAACTAGAGAGAGTAATAAATCATTTTTTACCCCTTTTTTTTTCTTCGCAAAATACCTGTGTTCTTTAGTCCGGTATCTTTGGCAAAATCTGTTAGACATATATATTTTTCATAGAAATGGATTAGAAATTTTATAATCAAAAATACCGGTCTATAATAATGGACCATTTAGGTTGGATAACACTAGATATTTGGATGTGTGAAGTGTTAAAAAGGATTTTAATCCTTGTCATAGGCGTCGGAAAAAGGTTTATTTTATCACTAAGTATTTATGGCATAGAATATTATTTCGGTAATAAACTTAAAATAAAAATCTTTTATAATATTATTTTATTTCTTATGATTTCTTAATAATTCACATACAATAGAAAATATAGATAATTTTGGCATAGAAACCGTTTTAGGCACATTCAGACTAAAATGTAGCCTTTTTCTCACAAAAAATTCTAAGTTGTAATTTAAATACTTACAAAATACCCATTGTCAAAAATACAAGAAGTTAGACATATATAAGAAAATAACTTCGTCCATATAATATTAAAAATTTTTTGGGGCTATCGGTCATTCTATTATTAATTAAAAACATTTTTAGGACATTTAACGTTTCAGTTTATTTATATCTTAAACCATCTGCAGAATTACAATTAAATACTAAAAAGGGATTCAAATGTAATTAATTTTTTATATGTTACAGAAAATTTAAATAATAACTTGTGTTTACCCTGGTAAACAATACGTATCTAATTCGTAATCAAAGTGAGTGAAGCTATCTTCGCTCAGATTAATTATAATTGGTTCCTCTATCTCACCGATTATGAGATCGAGTTTCTACGTTTTCTTTTATTCTTTTATCATATGGATTTTTCACAATTTTCTGCAGTAACTTTGTTCAAAAAAATTTTTCAGAAGTTCAGTTAAATTACTAATTTTGTAAGTTGTGTTATTTCTAGCAACTCTACCTTTTACTTAAGAGAGATATTTCCTTCTTCAACGGACATTTTCCGGACGATCTATAAGAACAGATTTCCTATCTGGTTTTTCTCAGCAAAAATCAAATTCTCTGAGCAATTTTCAGAGCTCAGTTCTTTCAATTTCAGGTAAATCCCGATCTTCATTGATTTTAGTTAGAATTTTGTCGTCGGTTAGAATCTGCTTCTCATAATAAAATGTATGTACAACTCCTTTTATTGCAGTTTACATTTCTTCTTCCAACGAGGTTTTTCGTCTGCCTTATGGCTTGGGAGTACTAAGAATTCCAATGGTTTTTTCTCCTTTAGTATTCGGTAAATAGTAGATTTTCCAACTCCTATCATGTCGGAAATTATCTAAACAGAGCTTTTAACATTATTATCTAGATATTGATATCTTAAGGCATCATAAACATTCATTCATTCGTTGAGGAAAAAATGCCCTGGTTTAACGATTTTGGAATAAATATAGATGGGGAAGCCATACCTTTTGGGTATCCCACTAATCTTAAATAATATATAAAAACAAGCACAAACAAGATAAATCACTAAGAATACACTGTAAGGTATACTATGGTCACTGACAGAAATTAAATTGAACTATCAAAAATTTTATTGTTGCAGTAAATTTATAAAAGCTTATAATACTTAAACTTAATTAGATTTACGACAGTCCTCAGCTATCTGCGGCACTGGAGCAGGTACGTTGGAGGTTTCGGTAACAGTTTTATTACTCACTCTAGTTCTTCAATAGAGTATAGAAATGTGTATGCTTGTAATCCCCCTCCCATTCCCAAAAGCTTTGAGTTCAGGAAAATAGAACCGATTCTGCCTTTTATATTAGGAATGTGTATGCTGCTGGCATTCCCCCCGTTGACAATTTATTTTTATTGCAATAGCCCCCCCCCCCCCAAGAGCTTTGAGTTCAGGAAAATAGACCCGATTCTGCCTCTTATACTAGGAATGTGTATGCTGCCCGCATCATCCCCCCCCTCCCTGTCGGCAACTTGTTTTTTCTTGTGATCGCCCTCTCCAAGAGCTTCAGTTTTAGAAAAATAGACCTGACCCTGTCTTTTACACTAGAAATTGGAATGTTGCTTGCGTCCCCCCCCCTCCTCCCGTCGACAACTTGCTTTCGCTTGCCATACTGTACTTTTCTGATATCACCGCCCCCCCCCCTCCCAAAGAGAGAGGCTGGATCCACCCCTGGCTGCATGTACCCTTTTATGACGTCAGAGATATTTTGTCTCTATCGATACCTTTTAAAAAATCATTCTACCCTTTATTTAGGAAAGGATTTTTGAACAAAAAGAATAGGAAGTGTCAAAAAAGAAGGAAGAGTCCAAACAACATCTGTGCAATTTTATAAGAAAACATTCGGTAACAGGGCGCGGGATTTCGGGTCATAACCTAAGTTTTGGCGGCGTCTTGTTTCCCGGCTCGATTTTTCACGTTTTCCACTATATTTTAGTAAAATATTATATGCAACTTTAAGAAAAATGTGCTATAGTTCAGAATGTTCATATGTGTTGTAGTTAAAGTGGCAAATTTTAATGGAATAGCTCAGAAAATACACAAAAGTGACAGGGGAAAGTGAAGATTTTTAAAAAAAAACATACGATATCGGTGAAAAAAAGAGATATATAAAATATCATCGGAAAATTCGGTGTTTCCACTTTTCCGAATACTATACCAAAAATAATTAATACAGAATTGAGTATAGACGTTGTGCAATAAGTATGATACATATACAACTCATATAGTCTGGAATATATGGTTGACGGCGGTCAGCTGTATACCTCATTCAAATTTTAATAATATTTATAAAATAAAATGTAAAATTTACAGCTTTCCATAAATATGTTTTTTAAACATCGTCCTACCTTAATGTCTAATTTACATGAGCTATTAGAGACTGATTTCAATTTGGATATAAACTGCATTGATGCCCGCTACACTTATTAGGGATATAAAGTCCAAAGGCATTTACGACAACCGCGTTGATAGCCGGTAATGGGTCAATTTTACTTAGATTAAAGGCCTTTGCCGGCGGAAACAGTCGGTGCACCGTTCAGATCAGTATTTGAAAATTTACGGAAAATTACTTTTTTATTGTTTTTCTTCATCAATGTTCTCAAAAAAAAACAATGAGTGTATACACATCCAGAAAAAATGGACAATAATTTTTTTTTTTCAAAAAACATCCCAATACCGAGATATTCGCCCCGAAATATGACGTGTGAAATATAATAAAATTTTAGTCAAAGTTGTGATTAATGAACACCCATAGAATGGTTAAAAAAACTTTTTCTAAATGTTTATGTTTTAAAACTTTTCAGTCAGATTTACTAACGTGGTTTAAATTTAAAACCGTCCTAAATTGACGTCAGAGGGCTTAAACTGACAAGAGTAACAATAAGTCAAGCAAGTTTTAAACCCTAAAAATACAAGAATAAAAAAAATCATTTTATTTTACTACTGAACCGGCAAAAATGTCGAACTTTATTATTTTCGGGATACAACTATTTTTTTTATATATTGCAAAGGTTTATCGTGAGGTTCTTACCCTTAATATCCCTATTAAGCGCTTATTTGTTGACATATGTAATATAAACTTTGACAATATCGTAAGCAAAACAAAACTGGCCGACTCTTAAGATTTAAATTTCATAGGAACTAGATCGGATTTAAATCTTCTTAGTGTCTAATTTTTTGCTCTAACTTTTAAAATAAAGGTAAATGGAACAAGAATTATTGGTGCTCAAAAATACTGTAATTCTGAATTGCTCTATCCGATTTTAATAAACTCTGTTTTATTTAAGAGGTAATTTTAAGAAAAATATATGTGTTGGGATAAAACGTTATTACGTTTCTACATAGATCACAAGAGGATCTCTTTGATAGTATAAAACAGAAAAACAATAATTAAAAAAGTGTAATTGTAGGTGTTCTTTTTGATAGCCATCACCTATGTTTTAAAAGTTTTGTTTTTAAATTTTTGCTCTAACTTTTGAAATAACGCAAATGTGAAGCAAAGAATATTGTTTCCTTTAAAAAAAAAATTATGTAGCTCTGGATTGTCCTATCCAATTCTAACGAATTTGGTCTTATTCTATAAAGTAAAGACCTCTAATTGAGTTGCCTTAATATTTTATCCATCAACCATCAGATGGCGTTATTTGTCGAAGTAACTAATTTTCTCATTTTTTTCAAAGATTGTTAACAAAAAAGTGTAGTTTCAAATTACTTGTTTAATGAGACATAAAATTAGAAAAAGAATCCACTAACTGGAAATTGCTATTGTTTTTTTTTAATCGAATTATAGGTGAAAATAATGACATTTATACAGAGTTTAAAGTAAGAAGATTACATTAGTCGAAATATAATCCTTATTTCCGCCTGTGTCAAACTCATAAGACTAGGAATCCCAAGCTACTTGATAAGACTAGTCGCAAGTTTCCTTTAGGATAAAACTTTCAAAGTGAATGATGTCATATCAAACGTCAAACCCATAATAGCCGGGGTACCACAAAGTTCTCTTCTGTCCCCCACTCTTTTTTATACACAGCTGACATTCCTAAAAATGGCACTGCGTTTGCGACATCCTCAGGGTCATTACACCTCACAGTGTCACAACATGTGACATTTTTTCCACATTTGTTAAAGCACCATATCAAAGTATCTGGCCAGAGCTACTCAATCCACTAGCACACTAATAATCCAGAACTCACACAGCTTGACCCCCACACCACGACACCGCTATTTGCTCAATGATCATGATACCTTGGACACGGCCAACACTCACGATCTCTTTTACCTCGATCGTTAACTATGATCTTCATCAACCAATAACTTTTGGTTCCTTTCACTCTAATTTTGGCTTAGAAGCTTAAATTCTCTTTTCACTCTCAGAACCTTAAAAAATCTATTCTAATTGAATGAGTCTGTGGGTAAGAATCCGACTCAAATATTCAAAGATAATATATATATATATATATATATATATATATATATATATATATATATATATATATATATATATATAAATCGGTTTATAACGTTCTACGCCGTCTTCCAATACCCAAAGGCCAGCAATCTCGGTCCATCCACTGATCATCCTCTATTTCTCATTTCTCCGTCGATACCTTCTCGCCAGCTTTTCCTTGGTCTCCCTCGTTTTCTTCTCTCTTGCGGTATCCAGCTCAGTACTTGTTTGGGTAGACGTTCCTCTGCCATTCTCTGCACCTGGCCATACCATATCAATTGTTTTGTTCTTATATCATCTACTATTATGTGAGTGACTCCCATTATTTCTCTGATACGGTCATTGGTTTGCCTGTCTCTTCTGGATCATCTCCAGACATCTATTTCAGTGGCTAACAGTGTCTTCTCGGAGGTTTCTTTTAGCTGCCAGACTTCAGAGCTGTAAATGACTATGCTTTAAATAATAGTATTATAAATGAGCGTTTTGTTTTGTTTAGATATATTTGGGTCTGATAGAACTGGATTTAGAAGTATAATCTCTTTTCTGCCCTGTGTGTTTCGTTCTTTTATGGCTTGATCAGCTGTTCCATTTTGTGCGAACTTCATCCCCAAGTATTTATAATTAGTGCAGTGTTCGATGCACTCGCTGTCTTTCAGAGTAAGATCTCTGGTTTCTCCGCCTATGCACATGTACGCAGTTTTGGATATGTTTACCTCGAGCCCCCATTTCTAGCATTCTTGTATTAATTACCTTGTCATATATTCCAAGTCATCGTAATCTTGTGCCAGTACGATCTGATCATCCGCAAAACGTAGCGTATACATCCTAGTATTTCTAAATGGGATACACATTCCCTGGCATTTTTTCTGATATGTGTAATGTTTGATCTAAATATATTTTAAAAAGAATTGGGAGGTGGCAGCATCCCTGTCTGAGATCTTTATTGACCTGGAATCCACCTGTAAGTTTATTTCCTATTCTTATCTTTGACATGGAATTTTCATATAATGACTTGATAGCTTTTACAAGTCCTACTACACTGACGTTGCTTTTTCCGAGAGCCGCCCATAACTTTTAAGGGGTATGCGGTCATATGTTTTCTTCAAGTTTACAAATAGCATATGGATCTCTTGGTTAAATGCCAACTTTTTTTCTGTTATTTGGCTCACACAGAATAGATGGTCTATAGTTGAGCTATCAGCTCTAGTCTCGTTCGACTTAATTCTTCAATATTTACCGTACATTCTGCTAAGGCTGGTTGCCACTGATATTTCTCTATAGTCATCGCAGTTGTCTTTACTTCCCTTTTTGTGAATAGTTGAGATATATGATAGTTTCCATTTCTTTGGGACTGGTGTTCTGTTCATGTATTTTTGGAACAGTTCTTTTAGGTAATGAAATAGGGTGTCAGTTCCATATTTAATTAACTCTGCCGGGATGTTTTCAGGTCCTGATGCTTTACAATTTTTTAATGTTTTACAGACCTCGTTCACTTCCTGCAATGTGACTCTAACAGGTGATCCGGTTGTTACAATCTTTGGATACTCTTCATTTTCCTGGAATATGTCTCAGTCTTCTGTTAAAAGTTTCTTGAAGTAGTTATCCCATACAACTTATGAGATCTCTGCTTTTCTCTTGTCTAAGGGATTTAAGGTTCGCCAACTTTCCGTACTCTTCCGACCGCTCAAGTAATTATTTATTCTAGCGCACTTTTTTTCCCACGATTCGTTTTTCTTTTGACTTATAAGTTTTCGTACCCTTCTTTGTTATTCTTTATATTCTTGCTTGGTGGTATTTGTTTTTTTGTTCAGGTAGATATTGTGTTTATGTCTTCTATGTTTTATTTCCGTTCCAATTTCTGAGTCCCGCTAGTATGGTTTTCTCCGTTCTTTTTCCGTTTCTTTTGTTCCTAAAGCTTCCCTTGCAGCATCACGGATGCTCTCTTTTATTAGGTTGTAAGTTATGTCCAGGTCACTTTGTTGAGTACGTGTTAGTTTTTCTAATTTTCCATCAAGCCTGGTTTGATTGAGTTTTTTGACGCTTTCGTGGTCCAAACTTTCTAGGTTTTTCTTTTCCTGCAAAATAGTAGATATCTGTTGGATTTTCATTGTCTTTATTTTTTTTTTTGTTGAATATCACGACGTTTCGGCTAGTAGTTATCTCTAGCCCTTTTCAAGTGAAACTAAATAAAACCCTTAGCTACATGACTATTTATACTAAAAGTATATGCAGTAGAGTGTGACTGAGATGAGTGCAGTCATGCCTGCTATGGCAAAATCCCATTTTTTTATGCTGCATTTAGTTTTAGTTTACAATTATTAAGAAGTGATTTCCACACTTCTCTTATATCTAAAGATGGTTTACTAAAACAACTCGGGTTCTGATGTATAACCGCGGCTTCTTTGAATTTCCGTTTTCTCGAATGCTGTTCTCGGTGTAGTATTTTAGCTTCAGGCCATTTGATGTGGTGTCCATGAGTCCAAGCATGGTTGACGGCACCAGATTTTTCTGTTTCTCCTCGAGATATGCATTTTTGGTGTTCTTCGATCCTTACGTCAAGAGGTCTCTTTGTTTCGCCAACGTAGGAATTGCCACATTCACATGTTATTTGATATATACAGTTCTTCATGTCCCTTTGAGTTGTTGGTTTGACCCTAGTGAGCCGACTTCTTAAAGAATTATTTGAATTGAAAACAACGTTGAGTTTATATCGTTTTCCTATCCTTCTAACTTTTTCTGAAATGCATTTAACATAGGGGATGTTCAAAACTGGTTTTCATTCTTCATTCGTTGTCGATATTGTCCTATTTCTGCGTTGTTCTAGAAATTTATCCACTAGATATACTGGGTATCCGTTGGCTGTCAGATCATTTTTAATGTAATCTATCTTTTTCATCAAGTTCTCGTTGGAGTTGCAGAGAGTTAAGGCTCTATCTCCCAGATTTCTTATAATTCCTTGTTTGGTGTTGTTGGAGTGATTAGATGAATAATTAAGGTATTGTCCTGTGTGCGTGGCTTTTCTGTAAACCGAAGTTCGAATTTGTCTGCCATTTCTTTCAACCAAGACATCTAAGAATGGTAATTTATTTTCCTTTTCTTTCTCCATGGTGAGTTTAATAGTTGGGCTGATATTGTTGAGATGAAAAAGGAAGTTTCGAAGTTGCTCGTCGTTTCCATTCCAAATAATAAAAGTATCGTCTACGTATCTGAGCCATAACTTTGATTTCTTAGTTATGGATTCAATTGCAAACGTCTCGAACCATTCCATGAAAATAATTGCGACCACCGGTGATAGTGAAGATCCCATCGGTAGTCCATCATCCTGGATGTAGAATTTTTCCTTTTCTTGAAAATAGGAATTAGTCAAACAACTTTCCAACAAGTCCATATAGCGTGCGGTGGTAAAGATATTCTTTCTGCTAAGGTCTGGTCTTCTTCAAGTTTCTTTCTTATAATTTTTAGTGACTCCTTAACTGAAACGTTGGTGTATAGGCTTTCCACGTCAAAGCTAATAAAATGATCTTCCGGTTGTACTTCTCTTTCACGTATAATTTCTACGAAATGTTGCGAGTTCTGAACCCAGAACAATGTATTTCCTTGTAATGGTCTCAGAATTGAAAGGAAAAATTTGGCAAGTTTAGAAGTCGTAAAGTTCCGGGAACTCGTGATAGGTCGTAAGGGCAGGTCTTGCTTATGTATTTTCGGGAGTCCATAAAGATGTGGGGTTTTGCTATGGTGTGGCGTCAACTGAGTGCGGATCCTCTCAGGAATATACCGTTCATGTTTCTTAAGAACGCGATAAATTCTTCCTTCAATTGCAGATGTGGGATCTTTAGCAGGAGATGTATAATTTCCTTCCATATAAAACTTCCTCAATTTTTTGATTGTATGTCTCAGCATTCATTACGACTGTAGCATTTCCTTTATCCGCTGGTAGAATTTTAATACTGGAGTCCTTCTGTAGGTTAGCTAGGGCAGTTTTCTCGTCTTTGCTGATGTTTGGTTTTTACTTCTCCTGTTCCATCATTTCCAAGTTGTTTTCAGTGTCATTAATGGTTGGTTTTATACATTTTCTATGTTGAAAGAGTATCTTCGATTTAAGTACGTAGTGGTTACTTCCGCATGTTATCTTGGTTTTCTGCCTGATAATCAAATAGTCAATAATTTATTTCAAACTTCTGGTGTACTGTATCCAGGTATATTTATGAATATTCTTATATTTGAAATATACGTTCTTGATCCGGTGTTCGTTATCTGTGCATAGATCAAAGAAAATCCCATTTATAAAAGATTAGAAATAAGAAAAGACATTACCGATTAGGAATCTCTTAAAAATGCAAATTCCCTGGCAGAAATTTACAAAATGGCACTAAAAATTTGTTTTCATCTTACAAAATATCAATTATTACGAACATTTTATTGTTTTTCTTTTATAAGAGTGTATGTAGAATTTAATTTTTTTAATTAAGTTTCATTACTGTAGTAGTAGTTTTTGTAGACCTTTGTCACTGACTGTATGCATATAATAAAGATTCGAAAAAAAAAATAATACGGTTTTCATAATTTGTTCATAATATTTTCACATAATTTGTTCATAATATGCAGTTATTCACAAATAATTTTAAATTTGGTTTTAAGTTTGTGGTTCTATTTGGGAATAATGTATAACGGTTTTCAAACTTCTAGGACACTCCGTATTTGTACTATAATTATTTTGGTAGCCAGTGAAATATTGAAGTAACTTGTACTATTAAAATACAATAGGTCGTCGATGATGGTACTCGTACCGCCATAATAAACAAAATTAAAATAACACAGAAGGCTATTATTATATCGCGAACGGTAATGTTACACAACGAAGAACACGCAAATTGGCATTAGCGGACGTTTTTGAAAAATAATGTTCTATACAGGGTTTCCTCATATGGCTTGGCCTCAACCTGCAGAGTTTCTTTCACAAATTTGTAATAAATTATGTTTCTTGTGACTTAATTGTTGCTTTAAAATTGTTATTCTTACATAACTCTCATTAAAAAACCCAGTTGTATGCTTGCGGGTCGATAGTATGATATAGAGAGACACTTATGTGCCTAAATTCTGAAATAAAATTGCAGAAGCAACTTGTTGGTTACTCAGGCTAATAAAATTAGACCGTCTTTCTAAACCAGAAATCGAACTGTATTTTTCCGCAGGCTTTTGACGCTCTAAATCCAAATCGGGAACCCGCATTGCTTCAACATGTCAGGTTTTCGAGATAATTTAACTTAAAAACTACAAAAACGGAATTTTAAACCATATTTGAGGTTACTGTTTAAAGCTAGGTGACATTCCTTTAGAAAACTCAGTATAACATTTATAGTACTATTCTTCTCCTTCAAAATCGTTTTTCAATAGCCCCGACATCTTTTTTTCCCGCCGAGATATCTACTGTTGAAAATACCAAACTTAGTAAAGAACGAAAGCTTTCACGGCTTTAATCAAGTTGAAAATCATGGTTCTTGGGTTTAGACCGTGTCAAATTGGAATTATTAGCCGAAGTTTCGCCTACGATTGCACGAGGCATCTTCAGGGGTCTTTACTCCAAGAGATTAAAACACTGAATGCCTATCGAAGAGCAACAGCCCAGTATTTATACCCGACTGGTGCTCAGCAAACCGTGATCCAGCGTTACAATCGATTTTCACGTGTGATGTAGACTGTAACCTGCATCTCTATTATATTTACAAACAACAACATATACTCCACCCTTCTAGAATTAATTAAAGCATGTCTGATTTCCACTTTTTTTACTTTTCAAGGAACTTTCTACGAGCAGACTTTGGGAGCGGCCATGAGATCTCCGCTGTCACCTGTGGTAGCTAACATCTTCATGGAAGCTTTCGAAGAAAACGCCATGTCTTCTACTCCTCTAAAACCCAAATTTTGGTGCAAATATGTAGATGATACGTTCGTAGTTTAACCACATGGCGCAGATAACCTCCATAATTTCCTGGGTCGTCTAAATTAACAACACCCTAGCATAAAATTCACTATGGAAACTGAATCAAATGGTGCCCTTCTCTTTCTTGATGTACTAGTACAAAGGACATTAGGACATTCTGTGTACAGAAAACCAACACATACAAATCGATATCTCAATGCAACGTCACACCATGATCCTTCTCAAAAAAAAATCCGTCATAAACTCTTTGGTACATAGAGCACTTTCAATATGTGACTAACAATCACTGAAAGAAGAAACAGAAAAATTGACTAATACTCCGAGAGGCAACAGATATTGGGCTGAAAATATAAGACGTTCTATTAATAAATATAAAAACCCAACTCTTCAACAAAATGTCATAAATGTACCTCCTATGGACAGTGTTGCCTTACCTTACATACGCGAAACCACCGACAACATTGCCAGATTACTCTGAAAATCAAACATTCGGATAATTATCAATACATGTAAGAAAGTTGGACAACGTTTGAAGTCTCCAAAGGACGCAATTCCATTTCAAACAAAAGCCGTTTACAAAATACCTTGCTCTTATGATAAAGTGTATGTAGGTGAAACAGGGCGGTCTAAATCCACTAGGCTTAAAGAACATGAAAGATGTATAAAAGAAACAAACTGTACAATCTACAATAGCTGAACATCAGCATTGTTCAGGTCACACTTTTAATGTAAAAGAAACTAAGCTAGCTAAGCTAACATCAGTGTCTGGTTTCTTTAAACATAAAATTAGAGAATCAAGCGAAATTTGTAAATATCCAAATAATATTAATAGAGATTCAGGTTACAGTCTACATTACATGTAGAAATCGATGTAACGCTGGACTACGGTTCGCTAAGCACCTATAGGGTATAAATACCGGGCTGTTGCTCCTCGCTAGTCATTCAGTGTTCTAATTTCGTGGAATAAAGATCCCTGAAGATGCCTCGTGCAGGTGAAGCGTCGGCTAATAATTCCAAATTGGCACGGTCTAAACCCAAAAACCATGATTTTTTATCAAATTTAGTGTCTGCTGTATTGGGAACGGGGGTCACGTTACACCTAGGTTATGTGGTTTTAGAAGCCTCGCTTTGCTCGCCTGTTTAGAACATGACTGTCGCTGCGCTCAGGTTATGTGAGTTTGGGAGCCTGAGTTTGTCAGCAAATTTGACGAAAATACTCAATCTATTATTTTCAACAGCAGATATCTCGGCGTAAAAAAAAAAAAAAGATTTTGGAGCTATTAAAATCTCAGCAACCTGACGCGGGTCAAAAGCCGTCGAAAAAGTATAGTCCAACTTCTGGTCAAAAATTCTGTCGATCTGTGTTATCTTTAAAGTAGGAACTTGGATATTAGTTTTACAACTTGTCATTATTATAATTATTCGTCATTTTCAAAATGATATATTTGATACTGATACCTTTAATTATCACTTTTTTTCTAAATAATTTCTTATGGGAAATAAGCACAAATCCAAGGAAGCGAAATGGGGAAAAAGATGGATTACTACGCGTAAATAAATGTTTTAACTTGGTTTTTATAGCTCTTATTTTACATTCCATTTTTTGTGAAATAGTGGTGACTTGGCATTCTTTTTTGCCATGATTTTAGTTAGTTAGTTTAAAGGTTAAAGGCGCGTCGGTATCTCAGACCATTTAGCACCTTCTATAGTATTGTTGGTTGCATTAAATTTTATTATAAAGACCAATATGCCTCAAGAAATAAAGTATGCGTTTGGTCTTAGTCAATTCAAAAGACATGACTGTCGCAAAATTATTAGAGGTAAGGTACCTCTCTCTAGCATTTCTGTATGAGGGACAGTCAGATATTATATGTTTTACTGTTAAGGGGGAACGACAGGACAGACATTGAGAGGGAGTCTCGTTTTTAAGAAGAAAGGAATGAGTCATTCTGCAGTGTCCAATAACGATTCTCTTCCATACAACATTTTCCCTTCTGGACAGTTGGGGAAAGTGATAGGTCTCTGAGAAGTTTCTTTTAATATAAGAGAGTTTATTGGGGTTTTCCAGGGATTCCCAGCAAACCTGCACAATGTTACGAATGATGTTATCGATGTGCCTATTGAATTCTTTAGGGTTAAGTAAAGGGAAGAAAGGGGTGCCTTCAAGGATTGCAGAGTTAGCTTGAGTGTTGACCAATTCATTCCCATCTATGCCGATGTGGCTCGGGGCCTACATAAAGGCTATGTACAGATTACGTTGGGATCCCATTTTAAGAAGATCGAGAATTTGATTCATGGGGGGGGGTGGGATGTGTTGATGGCTTGGATTGATCTGAGGTAGCTGAGGGAATCCGAAATGATTAAATGTTTTGGGGTAGAGGAGTGTTTAATTACTTCTCTGATGCATTGCTTGATGGCAAACAACTCAGCTGAAAAAATAGATGAAAGGGGATTACCTTGATTTGTTGCATGAAAAACTGGGTACTGCAGCTGAGCCTACACCTTGATCCGATTTGGAACCATCGGTAAGAGATAGTTTGAAGGTTTTGAACTTTGAGTTAATTAGGCTAAGGAAGTGTTTAATGATGGAAAGTATGGAATGGTTCTTATCGTACTGAAGAAGATCAAAGTTGATTTCAAAGGGGGGAAAATCTCAGGGAGGAAGATCTGAGGGAGGATGAGGGTGGTATTGGGAATGGTTAGGTTATGGAAGGCTATAAACGCAGAGGCTCTATCATTGGCACCCAATGTGACATTTGAAAGAGCCGGGAAATCGGAAGGATTAAGGATTTTATCATGATCCAAAAGGAAAGGCCTAGATTTGACAGATATGACGTATTTTATCAGAAGAAAGGAACATCGGAGACACAAAGGAGGAGTGTTAGTAAGGCATTGAAGACTGACTATTGGGGAGGTACGAAACGCACCAGTCGATAAACGTAGGGCTTGGTTCTGGATAGGGTCGAGGGAAAAGATATATGAGGGCCTAGCCGAGTCACAAGCAATGCAGCCATAGTCCAGCTTAAGGAGAAGGAGTGTTAGTAAGGCATTGAAGACTGACTATTGGGGAGGTACGAAACGCACCAGTCGATAAACGTAGGGCTTGGTTCTGGATAGGGTCGAGGGAAAAGATATATGAGGGCCTAGCCGAGTCACAAGCAATGCAGCCATAGTCCAGCTTAAGGAGAAGGAGTTGTATATTTTGAGGAGCGTGTGGAAATCTGAGCCCCAAGTGGTATGGGAGAGAAACTTTAACATGTTAAGGTCCTTAAAGCAAAGAAATGTGGATGTCTTGATATTTGTATTTCCGATATCCTCAGTGCAATTTTAAAGAATTGCAAAGAAAAATCCTCTTTGTCAATTCCGAAAACACTAAGGCGTGCATGTTTTTTAAATGCGCGAGAAGCTATACAGTCTTTCTGCGTGGTCTATAATAGTTGACACTATGCGTTGACGAAATTTTGTTGTCGCGTCACCTATTCACGTTTTCTCGTACCGTACTATTTCACGATCCTACGTGTATAAATGGACGGGCGTGAAGTACTCGCGTGCATGGTTGACGAAATTGAATATCCAGATCTGAATTCACGATGTTTATAAGACAGAAGAGTACTAAATGTGGTTTCTCCCCTGACAAAGAGTCCCTCTCTAATACCGTAGTTCGCCACGAACGAGTTACCACTTAACGAACGAGGTTTCCTGGTCTTTCTACGCACAATCTTCTTGGGTCTGTTTTGCTCGGTCGAATTTTCTCTCTTTGATTGTTTAAAATAAAGACAACCAAAAACCCTGAGTTCTTTTTGAGCCATTGTAAGCAAAGCGGTCTCCCACATTGTACTAGCGTAAACAGCCTAGTGGTCCTAGAGCTAAAAGGGCCAATCCAGAAGAACCTCTAAAACTTCAATCCCTACTTGCCTGTTGCTGTTAACCCGAATTCTTCTAGCGAAGCAATTGAACGATAACTTGCGAAATTACCGAAGCGATGGCCTTCCTGTCGAAAATTTCCTGTACCTTTCTCTACCATAGACTACTAAACAACGGCGGAGAATTTCGCGTCCGATCGAATATTGGTACACTGACTCGTAATATTCGAATTTTCGGGCACTTGTGAAGAACTTAGGACCTATGTTGCTTGATTGAACACTGGATTCAGCTAAATTTTGCAACGGTTGTCATTTCTTTTATAGAATCAAGAAGCAAAGCCGTTTCTTAACAGGTGACCAGTCAGAACAAACCGAGCTGGACAAAACTACTTGATCGCCGTTTTGCAGCCTCAGCATGATTCTCTGACTGGATTGGTGAAGTGAAATTGTTAACCTAACTTTTTGTGAAGTTCAGATTTTCCATTTTTACAACAGTCTGAGCTTAAACTTTCTGTTACAAATCCACTTTGATCCTCTCCTATCTGTTTGCCTGCCTCTTGTCGAACCTTTTCTTGGATAGTTTTCCCGAACAGTTCAACGAAAGATAATTAAAAAGCATTATATTAACCGTGATGTTCGTCAATGCTATATCTCTGCAACCTATTTGTATTGGTTGCCAAACATCTTTACCTTCCTCTATTAGCAAACTTGTTGGTCTCGATTGTATTTGGATGGTGATTATGAATAATGATTTTTGAACAATTTCATTTTTTTCTGTAACAATAGCAGAGCGACCAGGATGGAAACCAACTTTCAGTGTCAGATTCGTCAAACTTTCTAGATACTCTGATCCTTAAAGGCGCAAATCATTCACAAAACTTTTAATAACCTTGGTCCTGTTAAATGTCTTTTTAAAGTCATAAAAACTTCCAAATTTTCACATACAAGTTTAAACATATCGATTTTTTCAACAGGACTCCTGTATTTCATTTTTTTATATATTCCTTTAGCTCAACTTTCCTCGAGTAAATATAAATTGAATCTCTTGTTCAGAAATTCGATAATTTTACTCATTTTCCCGCAAAGTAAAATCTTAGCTTATGATTAGATTTTTTCCCTCGTATACTAACACAAGAACAATATTATTTTCTTAAAGTCCATAATAGCTTATTGAGAGGTCGCTTATTCTCTTTAATACAACATCTTGTGTAATGAGTAAAATTAATCGGCACAGTGGACCGGGTAATAGAAGACGTGATCAACCGTTTTTCAGAGACGACGTGAAGTTTGCTTCTTGTGCTAAATTGCGGTAAAATAATCAATAAGATGGTAAGTTAGTTTTTTAGAAAATATTTCATTAAAGGCATTTTCTAGAAGAATTAAGTAATACGCTTTAAAGATATCGAATAATCATGCATTATTTAGTAATTTAGTTAGTCAATACAAAAATTAGCTAGGAACCACAAGCTTATAGTTTTTTAACCGACTTCTAAAAGAAGGAGGTTCTCAATTCGTCGAGTATGTATGTTTTTTTTTTATGTATGTACACCGATTATTCCTGAACGGCGGCACCGATTTGAATGAATTTTTTTACGTTGTGTTCAGGAAGTTGCTGCGGTGGTTGCATATTTTTTTGAACGAAATTGGTGCAGTAATATCCAAGATGGCGCTGATAATATTATGGCCAAAAAAATTAATTTTGTCTGATTTTCTCCAAAATTAGTACGGGGGAATTTTTGGGGTCGTACACAACGAATCTGAAATTATTTTTAAAAAACTCAATATGGCGGATTAAAGATTCTACATCTCCCGATTTTGTCTAAAATCAATATTGGGGTATTTTTGTTAGTGTTAATTATGAATTTAAAATATTTCTTGAAAAACTCAATCTGGCAGGTTGAATATGGTGTCCTAAAAATTTTACATTTTTCGATTTTCTCCCAAACTGATATAGGGGGTTCTTGAGGGTGTAAATTATGAATTTAAAAGTATTTTTTCAGGATTCAATATGGCAAATCCAAGATAGAGGACTAAAAATTTTACATTTTTCGATTTTATTCAAAGGTGGGACTGAATCGTTTTTGAGGATGTAAATAGTCTAGAAATTTGAAATTAACGGATTTCATCCAAAATTGGTACTAGGGGACTTTGAAGGGTTTAAATTTAGATTAGATTAAGGCTTAAAATAATTTTTTTGAAATTCAATATAGCGGATGCAATATGGTGGGTTGAAAATTTGACCTTATTCGCATTTTTTCAGATTTGGTATTAGAGGGTTTTCAGGGTCGTGTATTACGAATATGAAGTTAATTTTTTACAACTATTAGGTTGATAAGATATAATATGAGGAACAGAAAATTTTACCTATTCCGATTTTGTCTAAAGTTGATATTGTGGGGTTCCTGAGGCGTATACAAACTCAATACGCAGTATAAAATATATCGAGCTAAGAAATTTACATCTCAGGTTCTTTAAATATTGAAAATTGATATTGTGGGGTTCTTGAGGCGTGTACAAACTCAATATGCAGTACGAAATTTATCGAGCTAAGAAATTTACAACTTAGGTCCTTTTAACATCGATATTGGAAGGTTCTGGGGCCTATATTACCAATCTAAAATTAATTTGAAATTTTAGATAGTGAATTTACTATGACAGACTAAATATTTGTTTGACACAATGTTACTGGTATTTGGAAAACTCTAAGAACCAAAGAATTTTTAGTGGTTCATTTTAGGGTGATTTACAACTTTGGATAAAATGGGTACTTTTTTGCCACCTTGCAGTCATTGCGAGGTACACTAATCTCGATTAGTACTTAGTTCAAATAATTTATGGATACCATAATAAATTCTAAAACCAAAAATAGAAAAATAAAATTTTTATAAAAAAAAATTAACCGACATCTAAAAGTGCGCTAAAAAGTGAAAATTAACTATAAATTTTTATATGAAGTTTAACTTTTTGAAGTCGGCGCCAAATTATTTCTAAATGAAATAAATAACTACTAATATATACAAATTATGGTAAGAAAGGAATTACAAATAAAGTATTTTTAATCTGTTAATGCGAATCACATTTTGTCAAGTATTAGTTTGGCGCCGACTTCAAAAAGTTCAATTTCATATAAAAATTTATAGTTAATTTTCACTTTTTAGCGCATTTTTAGAAGTCGGTTCAATTTTTTTTATAAAAATTTTATTTTATACAAAGGGACAAAAGCATTTTGATGTTCTACTTTTGTTCAATAGTGTACATCAGAGAAATTTTAACTGATGAAATAGCCGGCGCAATCTCCTCACCAAATCAAAATATTTAGAAACAAATGCAAAATTGGGTATTTTTGCTTTTTTTCTACCTTTATTTGAAAGAGTAATGTAAAAGTTGTTGTACGTCCCCTGGCTACCTTGTTTCTGCACAGTACTGTATTTAGATTTAAAGCTGAATATCTTTTTTCCGGCAGTAATTATCCGTTATTTGTTTTTTAAATACAGACTCGGGTTTTTCTTAAAGGCTCGTATTCCGGGCTGAAAATCCGAGAACAGCATCTTGAAAAAAACTGCCTCTGAGAATGTTAAATTTATTTTGTATTATCACCTTCAATAAAGCATTAAAAAAATTGAGCAATTTTGAGTACTTTTTTTTTAATGATATCCTTCTGTAAAACTTTCAGTAAGGGGCTTTGAACTGATTTTCTACCACAAAAGTATCCAGATTTTTTTGTCCCGTAAATCACAAACCATTTTTTTCTGTCTTCTCATTACTAAAATTTTGAAAATTTTATCAACTTAAACTTTGCAACAAAAATTGTAAATAAATCGCACCATTGAGTCCTCCGTCCAAAACAAATGAACCTACAAGGTTATTTCCGATGATGCTAGCCAGCATATTTACAAGAAACCTTTGTTGGCGTATGTTTTGAATTATAGCATGCGGGTTTTCATCAACCCAAAAATGTAAATTGTGTGAGTTTATTACGCCATCTCTTGTAAAACTGGCTTCATGGGTGAACAAAATAAGGTTAGAAAAATTTAGATTTAGGTTATGTTGCTGAATAAACAAGTTTAAGTATTGAAATCGTGCGGGATAATCATCCGGAGACATAGCGTGTACTTTTTTAACTTGATAGGAGAGAAATATCTTTCTGTTAGAGCTTCATGTACAATCCATTTTGTAACACTGTTTTGTGTCGCCAGCTTTCTTATGCTGTTTGAAGAGTTGTCAGCAATATCTTGCAAGATTTGTTCCTCTACGTGAGGGTCTGGTGCTGGCCTGGGAGGGTGTTCACCGCCACATTGCGGCAAAAATGATTCTGAATAAAACATATAAAAAATTAATTCGTTAACTTTAATAACTATTTTCTAATCACATTTTACCTGTTTCCTTTACACTTCAATCAACTATTGAAAGGATTTGGACTTGCCAAAGTTTTTTTGCCGTCAAGGAATTTGACAGCGCTTCACCATAAATTAAATGCATATCAGCATACTCTACGTAACAATATTCTTCCATTTTTTAACATTATTTTTAGTTGAAGGCAGTTTTGACAAGTTCCATCAATATTAATTCATTATGTAGGTATTAACAATAAACCTGATTTTTACCTGTTTGTGTTTAGCATCAGTAACTTTCGATTTATCTCGAAAACCACCAGTTTTATCGAAATAAATTAAGAGTACCTTTTTTTGACGAGGAATGACCAAAGTAGTTAAAAAATCAGTTTTCAGCTCTGTAAAATGAAATGAAATGCAATTTATATTCTACTAAAGATATAGGGAAACCTAATAAACTGCTGATTCTGCAATGACCTGATCATAATCATGAATACCAATACTAATCTTCTAGAAAATCTTTTTTTTTCTTCCCATTTCAAATTAATTCATTTCATTCAATGTAAAATAGTTTTCAAATATCCTCAATAGTACAAAAACGGAAACTACAAGATATTCTTCTACACAAAACTTTTAATGTCATTAATTTACAAAAATCTCGACTTGTAAGGGTGTGAATGACAAGATCTCTCCTAATTGACGTCGCGTACGCCCAACATACATATATCACTTTACGCCCATCTTGCTCCCTCACATTACGATGTTCCTAGTTTCGTCTTTCTCAAACTGGCGCCATGTCTGAACCCTGCATGTCACACCCACTCGAACATGCAAGTTGGTATAATAAATTGGGGTACCATTTTGTGGTTGTAAATTTTTCGAGTTTGGGTTTTAAGAATGAAACACACTATTCGAATTTAAATAATTAATTCAGGGACCCACATACATAAAAACCTATTTTGTATGCGTTTTATGTCCGCTCCAAGATTGATATTTTCTGTTATAGGTATTGTAATAATTATTTACTCCTCTTCTTAATTTATTTTTAATTATGACCCAAAGCTAAATGATTTCATTACTACTCTTATTTAAATTTAGCACCAGAAACGTAACAAAGCACCACAGTAATAAGTAATACATATTAAAAATAGTTTCTGATTTTTAATTTGAAACAGCGAGATTGGTGATGATAGCAGAACAAATCACACAAGCTGTTCAAAAAAACTATGCTTCAATTGTGCTTGGTGTTCTTAAACACATACGAATGCGTGGCATTCATTAAAATGTCCCATGAAAGAAAACCAGTATGAAATATTTTCCGAATCAACAGAAAAACACAATTGTTTTTTTTCCTAAAAAAAAAAGGACAAAAATAGATGGTGTTTCGGTTAATGTCGATTTTTCCGGAAAATTTGAAAATTTGCGCCAAAAGAATTGCTGGTTTTTGAGATCATGCATTCATCAAGCCAAATTTTGACTTATTTGTGAGAACGTTAGTGTTAGAAAAATCCGTGCTGCATTGATCGAATAAAATGGTAGTCCGAGGAGGCTAAATCTAAATATTTTTTTACAGATTTTGTAACGTGAGACCGAGCATTGTCACGTTGAAAAATGACTTTATCATTTCTTTCGACGCATATTGGTCGTTTTTCCTTCAATGTTTCGATTTAATTATATCAGTTACTCTCGACATCGATCGCCAATAATTATTTCTCCAGGTAAATCGGCATCTTCAAACTTTTCAGGCTGATCTGGACGCTACATCAAAATCACCACTATTGAAGTGTTTAAACGATCATTCACAAATTTTTTGGGTTGAAACATCCTCATCATAAGTTTGAACCAACAATCGATAACTTTCATCAGCTGTAATCTTTAAATGAAAAAAGGTTATTAAACTACCCCCCCGATACATATTTTTCTGCTATAAAGTTCGACTTTTTTGAACCTATAAAGACCTATGTTTTTTGCAAAACGACAATTGACAACAATGTTTACCTTTCAAAGCGTCTTAAGTGATATATATATATATATATATATATATATATATATATATATATATATATATATATATATATATTATTGCAAATATAGATTCATAAATCGCATTTTTTACAATAATAAACCACTAAAAGTTATGGTGTTTCGTCCTGGCTAACAGCGATGGACTCATCAGTGGGTTTCGCCGCTGCCTTTCCCAGATCCTGGCGCTGTATTAGCTGCCAAGGTGCCAGCAACCATATGCTGTGCACCGTCCTGTCACGGTCGCCATGTCGTATTTCGCGGGGCGAATACCGCGCAATACGCGCTAATAAAGCCCACTAAAATGGGATGTTTCGTCCTCGGCGTCGACGGTAGGATTCGTCAGTGGGTTCGTCAACGCCTTACCCAGACACCCTCAACACCCCTGTGTCTACTTTCTATATGTTGGAACTAATATTAGTACTCAATTTCGCTCGGAACATACCGGTAAGATATACCGATATGTCCGTTTCTACAACATGCCCCCCTAAGGCAGTCGCTCTCGCTTATTGAGACTCCACAGTCTCGATATAGAAAGCGGATGACTGAAGTAAATGTAGGAACGGACATCCCGAGTGGTTTCCCTTAATTTGGCTTGTACTGAGACATGCATGGCTTAATCTTTGAGACAAGCATATACCCGTTACAACCATGGTAGGCGCAGAACCTACCATCGACAGTTGATAAGGCAGACATTTGAAAGATGCGTCGCCGGTGCTAGACCGTGCGATCAGCGTAAAGTTATTCAGAGTCACCAAGTTGTACGATGACGAGCGTAAACCCGCCACCGATTGGTTTTGATCTAATAAAAGCACTCCTTCCGTCTCCGGTCGGAGCTCTGTTTGCATGTATTAGCTCTAGAATTACGACAGTTATCACCGTCCTGTCACGGTCGCCATGTCGTATTTCGCGGGCCGAATACCGCGAAATACGCCCTAATAAAGTCCACTAAAATAGGATGTTTCGTCCTCGGCGGTAGGACTCGTCAGTGGGTCCATCGACGCCTTACCCAGACACCCTCGACACCCCTGTGGCTACTTTCTATATGTTGTACCTAATATTAGTACTCAATTTCGCTCGGAACATGCCAGTAAGATATACCGATATGTCCGTTTCTATAACAATATATATATATATATATATATATATATATATATATATATATATATATATTTATATATATATATATATATATATATATATATATATATATATATATATATATATATATATCAAATATTAACCGGACTTTTCTTTTTAACTCTCCCTAGGTGCAGTGAGTGTCGTGACGTCTTGATATATGTTGGTTGGGGGTGTAAAATGGAGTGAAGTAAATCGGTTCGGCTCGCCAGAGCAGATTGGCTGGTAGTAGTCATGTCTGAACAAGGGGTGCACAGGTCTGTTGTGCAACACATTATTATTAAATTTTTGTGTAAAATATACCGAAATTTTGCGTCGACTAACTGCACAGTTCCCTGAAAAACGCTTTCAAAGACCCAAGTGTACGACTGGCACAAAAAATTTCCGATGGCCGAGAATCAGTGTAAAATGAGACCCATACACGCCGATCGCGAACAAGCACCAGTGAGACGAATATTCTTGCGATCCGTATGGGAGTGCTCAATCAATCAATTCCGATGATTTGGGTTACCGAAAAGTGTTGGCAAGGTGGGTTCTTCCCCTCTTAACGGAAGATCAGAAAGCAAACCGTCTTGCCGTGTGTGAAAGACTTTTGGCACTATATCAACGAGAGGGCGACATTGTCACCTGTGATGTGACGTGGGTGCATCATTACACCCCGAAGTCTAAGCAAGCACATACAGCTACGTTAACCTAAAAAAAATTGGACAGAATTCATTGGAAAACACTGGAACATAAGCCCTGCAGTCCCGATCTGTCACCGTGTAATTACCACATGTTTAGGCCACTCAAAGAACTGGGAGGTCATCATTTTGACGACGAAGGTGTACAAACGTTGGTGCGCAGTTGGTTACAGACGCGACCAGATTCATTCTTTGATAACGGAATTAAAACACTTCCGATTCGGTGATAAAAATGTGTGAATAAAAGAGGAAGATTATATAGAAAAATAAGGTGTATTCGAAATTTTATTTGCTGTACCAATAAATGTTCTAAAACAAAAGCCCGGTTCATATTCGATTCGCCCTCGTATTAGTGAAGCCATCTTCTATTAAAATCGACATTATTAACTGAAATAGCTATTAAGATTTTCTAGTTTCTTTTTGATCCTTTAGTTCATCCATAATCTAGTCATTACCAAAGATCACAAACCACTGGTGACAATCATTAGTACATTAAGATTTCTGATTTTTGGTTTATTTAGACGTACCCAACCACAACAATATTGAGTAATAATTTCAAACGCTTAATTATTCAAAAATCATTTGTTACAAGTTTACGATTCAAATTCGCAATTGATAGATAAAAATGCACTGGAATCAAAAACTTAAAATCATGAAAATGAAGCATCAATCGCAAATTTGTTGATTTAAAAATTGCTACACGTAAGATATATTAATATAATAGTGATTTAATGTGCCTTTACCTACCAGCTCTCTTACTAAAGTAGTTTTTTATTGTTTCAGGATCCATTTACGGTGAGTTCACCCACACAGATAAGTTCTTTCTCCTTACGGTAAGTTATTTACCATGAATGAATGAATAAAGAATAGTGGACAATAATCTTTAATACCTAAACCACGCCAGGAAGACCGCAAGTTAATAAAGACCGATCACCTCTAGTAATCCAAACATTATCTTTATCTTAACTTGCTTGACTGCTTCGGTTGGTAATACTGGACCTCCAGAATGTGCTGTACTTTCTGAAAACATGTTTAGTAGTTTCATACTCCTCAGTATACCATCTGTATATTGCGTCATCTGAGATGCCAATCTTATGCAACTTGCAATGCCCTATTAGTAATCCCACTACAATTCACTGTGCTTTCTTCCTCAAAAGGAGAAGCTTCCTAGTAAGTAGCGCATTCCAGGAGCTTCCGCCTAACCTTAAATAAATTTGCTTTCAAATAACGGTCTTATAAAAAATAATTTGCTAGGATTCGTTTAGTTCCGTTTTGCTTCTTCATTCCTATGTACGCCCGAATAACTTGGGACTCACACATGTCTGAATATACCGCCGTTCTCTGTTAGACTATCAAGATCATCCTTGCAGTAAGAAAGCAATGGTGAAGCCACAATACTGAGTGCTTATAATGCAGCCCTGCTGCGTAAACATATTTTCATATTATTCCTAACCAAATATTGTTGGAGTGAGTAAAACACCCTCACCCTCGTGTACTTACAAAATACTCCAGCTCCTGCTCTTTCATCCAGTCGATATTCATCTATAAATCACCACCATACATCGGAAGAGTTTGTTCTTCCTCCCAGTCCTCTCTGTTTAGCAAAGGTACCTCAAGAGTTTTTAGAACCGTACTCAGGTAGTCTATTTTCATAATTGATGAGTTTTTGGCATCTCTACTTCACTTTCTTCCGACCACATCAGTAACCGCCAGTTCCGGCTCGAGGATGTCCTACGCAACAGACGATTGAGAGCCTTCTGTGTCTCGTTTTTTCATGAATAAGTGAAGAGAAGCGAAGTCCATTAAAATCTTCTTGTAAAATCAGTCTCTAGCCCATTAGTTATTCCCTCCAGTTATTTACCATGTCTCTCAGGCGTTTAATGATATTTTTCTTTTTTGGTGATTGATTCCTTCAATCTTCACTAGAAGACCACGCTGCGCCAAATATGAACTTGATTTTTATTGTTGATTCGCAATTTATTGAGGGAGCAAAAATCTTTCGTCATCTCTCCATTACCTTTGAATACATTTTCATTAAACCCCCGAGATTATTTCGTTACCAACACGTGCATTAAAATCTCCCAGAATTATTAATTGTTGGGTCTGTGGATTTGTTGTTATCAAATACAACATTAAGTATGAAGAATTTAGTAATTTCCTATTCGTAAAATTTATCTGAATTGATTTTGTCTCATTGAGTTTGATTTTCTAACGTTGAGTCCAGTTTCATGCTGGTTAGTGACTTATTCTATTTTGTTAGTGGAAGTCAAAAGTCATAATAACCCAAATCCATGTTCTCTGAATAATTTTGTGTTGCGGTGGATCAAGCGTTCTTAATAGATCCCCAAGCCCACGGTGAAGATTCGTCAGTAAGTATAACATTTATCCAATCTCTTTCGATGTTCTCTTGGGCCCAGGTACAATTTTGAGTGTGCTTTGCAGACAGTACTTTTCGCCCCTTTCGTCAAGTTGCCGTCAAATAATATTTAGGCCAACACGTATTCCCTTTCGAGCTAAAATATCCTTGTCACAGACTAAGGTATGGATTTATATGAAACACTTAAAAAATTTGATTTTTTTGTAGTCACAAATGTTAAACCACAATTTGGAACATCATTAATATTTTTTTTTCTCGATCAAACCATTTCACCCACTCCTGTGCACAAGTCATCTTTTGAGCCTTTTTCTTGTCTACGCAAAAAACTACTTCCAATATCTTAGATATTTCGCACTCATTTTGAATATATCTGACTTCACGAATATCAAGCAACTATCAGTGGACAGCGCAGAATAATTTAAAGCCACGAGTATTGGACGTATCAAGTAAACAAGCCCAAGCAGCATATTGTAATTGGAACTAATTATATTTTTTCTCAGCCTGCACCAACATGCATTTAACGTATTTGTGTAACCAAATTTATTAAGAAATATTCCATTTTAACCAATTTACAATACCCATAGAATAAAATATATGTACTTCCTTCATAACACCACACAATTACCTCGCAAACGTCAATCGAACAATTTTTCTAAGATCAAAATTCGTCAGAATATACCAAACCAAAACTTTCAGAACCCTATTGTTATTTCTTCATTAATAGAACTCCTAGAAAATTATATGTTTGTTTCCTAAAAGACTCACCAAAATTCTAACTCTATAACTACCAATTTTCCCGATCATTTTTGCCATTTCATCATTATTTGTTCGTTTGTATCATTGCGTGACTCCAGCACAAGCTGTGCGTCAAAACTTTTGTGGTTTTTGATGATACTTCGCGATAAGAACGTATAAAAAGGTGTTCAGTCAGTTTTAAGTGAAGCATGTACGGTACAAATAACGAAATGGCAAAATGATGATTACAGTGATAATAAATGATGATGGAAGGGGCGTTTTCACGAATAAAAATGATCAATAGAGGAGTGAAACGAGTGTGATGACACAAAATAAAAAGATGTTTATTAATTGCTTGTCCATTATTATAAAGAATTGTTGGAGTTTTTTATACTGACATTTTTATTGTTACACGCATTGTTGATTTCATAATAGTTTCCAAAACTTATACAGGCCAACAAAATTTTCTACTCTTAGTGCCACAAACTGAACTTTTGCGAAGGTTTTCGATAAGCTTTTCCGAAGGTTTTCGAGAAATCTGAAACCCGAATATTTTAGAAAGGGAAAACCAATATTTTCAACTACCACATACAATTTAGCGATAAAAATTAAACTTACTCCGAGACATATATATATATATATATATATATATATATATATATATATATATATATATATATATATATATATATATATATATATATATACAGGGTGATTCAAAAATCGATCACGAAACTTAAGGGGGTGATTCTACTTGACAAAATAAGGGTAGAGCTTCATATAATTTTTTTTCAAAATGTCATTCGTTTTCGAGTTACAAGCCGTCCAAGTTCAAGTTTTTATTTTTTGTTTTTTGAATTACTCGCTTACAGGAAAACCGATTTGACTAATATTTGAAAGATAGGCTAAGTCTTCTGCGCTTCATCATTTTAGTAACAATTCACATTGATTGTTTGCCGCTAGAGGGCACTTTACCTACATTGAAAATTGTTTTTTTGCCATAATTTTTTAGTGTTGACAGCTACAGTAGTTTTTGGCATAATTTCTGAAAGACTGATGCCAGGCCTTTAAAAAAGGTGCTCTTTATTTACATCGCTAAACCCAACGGTTTAGACGTAAATCACCCTTAAAAATTAAGTGGTAAATTTACTTTTCTCATTTCATTACCACCAGCTACCAGGTAAATAGCTATCAAAGTATACTAGAGCTGTCAGTTTAACATCAAATAAATTCGCTTTTTAAACTATTTAATTTATAATCTTAAAATAACTAATAATGGCTAATCAGTAAATATTCATATTATGGATTATTGCGATATACATTTAATTGATAAAAATTAATGAAACAGTACTAAACAAACTAAAAAAGATTCTCAAAATGTCCCCCATTTTCTTCCATACATTTCCTAACACTCTTCAAAAAATGTCGCCTAACTCGATGAAAAATTTGTGGTGTTTCTTTAATAATTTGGCACTTTTCGATTATCCTGAAGCGAAGATCCTCGACGTTGATTACTGGAATATCGTACACCAATTGTTTCAAATGACCCCAAAAGAAAAAATCCATAGGATTAAGGTCTGGTGACCTCGCTGCCCATGCCAATGATCCACTTCGTCCTATCCATCGCTCAGGATACGTTGCATTCAAATACTGTCGGACACGTATACTAAAGTGGGGCGGAGCTCCGTCTTGGAGGATCCACATGTTGGCCCTTACTTCCAATGGCACATCTTCCAGATACAATGGGAGACGATTTTGGATAAAATCTAAGTATACGTCACCAGTTAATGGGCCATCAAAGAAATGAGGACCAATAAGGTAATCTCCTATTATCCCTGCCCACACATTTAGTGAAAATCTACGCTGATGTTTCGTTTCTACCACATTGTTTGGGTTCTCGTAAGCATATGTGTGGATGTTGTGTAGATTTGTTATGCCATCACGAGTGAAACCAGCTTCGTCAGTGAATAATATGACGCCAATTAATCGATTATCGTGTTCATACTTAGCTAGGATCTGATTGCACATTTCCAACCGTCTCGGCCGATCATCGTCATAAAGAGCCTGCACCTTTTTTGAATGAAACGGGTAGAGTTGTTCTTCTCTTAGTATCCTCCATGAACTAGCCTGACAGAGCCGCACTTCATTCCCAATTTTTCTAGTACTAATACCTGGATTATCTTCAATAATTTCAAGCACTCTTTCTTCTTGTTGCACGTTTCTAGCAGTTCTAGGTCTTCCCCTATTTCCATTATAACTTTTAAAGGAACCACATTCCGCAAGCCTCCTGTGCACACTGGAAAATGTTTGAGCATGAGGGATATTTCTTTCCGGATAACTCTCCATATAATATCTTCTTGCCAACTCTGCATTACCATTTGCTTTTCCATAACAAAAATGGATATCACAATATTCGATATTTGAATATTGGTGATTAGCCATTATTAGTTATTTTAAGATTATAAATTAAATAGTTTAAAAAGCGAATTTATTTGATGTTAAACTGACAGCTCTAGTATACTTTGATAGCTATTTACCTGGTAGCTGGTGGTAATGAAAAGTAAATTTACCACTTAATTTTTAAGGGTGATTTACGTCTAAACTGTTGGGTTTAGCGATGTAAATAAAGAGCACCTTTTTTAAAGGCCTGGCATCAGTCTTTCAGAAATTATGCCAAAAACTACTGTAGCTGTCAACACTAAAATATTATGACAAAAAAACAATTTTCAATATAGGTAAAGTGCCCTCTAGCGGCAAACAATCAATGTGAATTGTTACTAAAATGATGAAGCGCAGAAGACTTAGCCTATCTTTCAAATATTAGTCAAATCGGTTTTCCTGTAAGCGAGTAATTCAAAAAACAAAAAATAAAAACTTGAACTTGGATGGCTTGTAACTCGAAAACGAATGACATTTTGAAAAAAAATTATATGAAGCTCTACCCTTATTTTGTCAAGTAGAATCACCCCCTTAAGTTTCGTGATCGATTTTTGAATCACCCTGTATATATATATATATATATATATATATATATATATATATATATATATATATATATATATATATATATATATATATATATATATATATATATTTGTGTGTGTGTGTAGCGAGAAACGGTGATTTTTGCACTTTTGAGGTTCGACTATCGTGAAAACCCGAAGCAACGAGTAAGTTCTGACTAGATTCGTATTCGGCGTGTTGAAAACCTTCGGAAAAGTATTGTCTGGTTTCTGGTTCTGAAAGAGTAACTGAAAAAATGGCCTGTTTTTGGTTACAGATACAGGAAAGAGGCAGTCGGAGTTCTGTTCTTACCATATTAATCTTTGGACATAACTTTTTGTTTTCCGCACCCTTGTTAAGGGTTGAAAATAATTGAAAAAGACAGCATCTAAAAAAAGAGGAACGTGGTATTATTATTAAGAATAATTTCTAACATAAATTGTTTGCAACAGTGATCCAACCAAAGATATCAACCCTACAATACCGTGCACATCAAAATAGTACCCCCTGTCTCAGCGAGGGGTTGGAAAATCAACTATTTCACGAAACTGATAAAAAAACAACTCCACAAAAAAATTTTTAGAACCGTAGTTTCGGCTATGAAATTCGCATCCATTTTAGGACATTGAGTCCAAGTCCTATGTCAAAAAAACTCGGACTCCCCGAAAATAATTATATATAAAACAAAACCACCCCTAAAATAGAATAAAATAGAATTAAGTTTGAATTATAATAAAACAAACTTCAAGAGCGAAGCAATACAAATTTTTAGGGAGAAATATGTAAATAGTAGGAGTTAATTAGCTGCTACCCGATAAAATTGGTACATACTCCTAAACTGGGTGTTAAAAGTACCCCTACACGATACTCTACCATGTTCTAGGTTCTAGGACTGAAAATAAGCTATGAACTTATGGATTTTATTAAGAAAAGACAATATCAAAGTCTTTGATAATTATCCTTCAGGTGGTAATATTAGGATTGGAACAGGTAAGGTTGATATTTTTGACTAGATAATTTTTTGAAATAATTTATGTTAAATATGATGCTTAACAATAATACTGTGTCTCTGAATTTTTTTAGATATTTGCCTTTTTTAATTATTTCCAACCCTTAACAAGTGGTGGTTCTGGAATTTTTTCGAAAAACAAAAAGTTATGTTCATCTTAGAATTGCCCAAAGATTAATATGATAAAAATAGAATTTCGACTGCCTTTTTCCTGAATCCGTGCTTTCTTACTATGTTACTAATTGTGTTATTTTATTATTTATTTTTATGGTTCCTGTTCCCGAAATGCTTCCTTGCTGTGGTTTCTTGTGACAACCAACAAAGGCTGTAAGTATGAAATGTTAATTTTATTCCTTTGTTGCCACCTTTTAAGATCCTTTTTTTTAATTATAATATTAAATATACGTCCGTGCATCCGATCAGTGTATGTCAAACTCTCGGTAGTCCGCATCATATGGTGATTTTTTTTAGTAATATCTTTATTCGAAATTTGACTTTGGCATCAATTTCTGCTTCGATCGAGATGAAAATTAACCAAGAAAATAGTAGTCACGTGATTAGCATTATCTGTCAAATTTTAATTTTTTTCCAAAAAAAATCAAAAAGTGGGGTTATATCTCAAAATATTGAAAAAATGTATTAGAAAAAGTTTTTTAAATGCAATTTTTAGCCCATATGCCCAAAATTTGGTCACATGTGATGCAAAGTTTATTTGTTTTTGACCCTATATAAGGTAAGTTCTTCACTATTTTTGAAAACGTAGTTTGTGTCTAAAAGTTTAGCAAAAAATTACTTGTTTAATATTTTCTACGTAATATAAGAGCTAAAACTTACACTTAGCTACGCCACTGTTTTAAGGATTTTTATTTTTTTCACTAATTAGGCCACCCACTCCACTATTCCCGGTTGACACCTGACATCTGTCATTACAAAATAGAGAAATAGTCAAGTGAGATGTTTTGCTGTTTATGATTTATAAAAAATTTTCCCCCTGTTTTTCACATATCTACTTGTTTTTTGTTTAAGCCATATTGGTGAGCTTCTTAATAATTATAGGTTAGGTTTAACATTCTAACTTTGTAATTAATATTCTAGAGATATCCTGAAGAAGAGAAAAATAAATTCTTGAAAGCTTGACAGAATCAAACAAGGGTTTTTTTCCTTATCAAGGTCTACAAATTTGAATACACTGCATCCCCAATAACCCTAATTTTGAATATTGTTTCTACTAGTCATTATACATATATATATATATATATATATATATATATATATATATATATATATATATATATAAAAGAGAAATTAACGTCCGTGTAATTTTAAAATAAAATAAGTCCGCATAGCCGAGAATTTCTTATTATATATATATATATATATATATATATATATATATATATATATATATATATATATGTTGTTGCGTAGTGTTTCACGGATGGGGGCGTTGGCTCCGCTTCCCTCTCGAGCGCTGCCGTTGGTGTCAGGTTAAACGTGGCATGCGTGTCGGAACAAAGGTCCCGCTTAAAGAGAGTTTTCCAAGTAGAAGGTAGATTAAGTGCATCGTCTCTTTTATTCAGAGTGCCGTTCTTTTCAATTTCGATGGATTCACGAATCAGTCTTGCCTTGTAGTGTTCTATATTAGCGATTTGCTGGCCGGTGTCAAAATCAATTTTGTCTCCTCTCTCGTGCTGGTGTTGAAAAAGTACCGATGTTGTCTGTTTCTTATACTGAGTGTATGTTCTTCTAGTCTCGCTAATATTTTTCTATTCGTCTGGCCTATGTATGTTTTATTGCAGGTGCCACATGAGATTTTATATACGCCTTGATTTTCCAGATTGATATTGTCTTTTGAATTTCTTAAAGAAGTGCCTATTATTTAATGTGGTTTATAGGCTGTAGATATGTTATGTTGGGAGGCGGAGCCAACTCCAATGAACCGTTAGAAAGTCCAAACTGTAAAGCATAGGCCTGATAAGAGAAATGTGGAACGAACATCCTAGGTGGTCTTCCAAGTATCGGGGCAGGCTTAATCAAAGTCAACGGCGGTTTAGACCCTTGTCTTCTGCCGTTCCTGCTCGTGCGCCATGTCGTAGTAATGCCCCGGATCATCAATCAGCCCAATCTTGTCCACTGTTGAACATAGCCCTCTCGTAAATTTTGCCACTTATTTCTGTCCCGTGCCGCTTGCATCCAGTTTGATTCTATGCGCCTTATATCGTCAGTCCATCTGGTAGGTGGGCGGCCTCTTCCTCAGTAAGCCTCCTGTCTTGGTCTCCATTCTAAGATTTTTCTCGTCCATCGATTGTCCGTGTTCCTAGCGACATGGCCAGTCCAGTTCCACTTTAACGTTGTAACTCCTGACTGCATCTGCAACACCCGTTCTTCGTCGTATGTCTGTATTCGGTATTCTATCTTTGATGCTAACTCCCAGCATAGATCTTTCCAAGGCCAATTGTGTCACTCTCAACTTATTTACGCTTTTCTTTGTTAGTGTTAGCGTCTCTGCTCCATATGTCAAAACGGGGAGGATACACTGGTCAAACACCTTTCTCTTCAAGCAAACAGGGATGTTCGATTTAAGTATATTTTTCAGTTTTCCAAAAGCTGACCACGTCAGCCCTATTCTTCTTAGTATTTCGCATGTTTGGTTATCTCGGCCTAAACGGATTTTATGTCCTAGGTATTTGTAGGTGGTGACTTTTTCGATCTTGTGGCCTCCTACTGAGATATTGTCGTTTAGTACAAGGTTAGTCATAAATTTGGTTTTCTCACAATTTATTTTTAGACCGACATCACTTGACAGTCTGTAGAGCTTTTCCAACATTCTGGCTGCTTTATCCGTGCTATCCGATATGAGGCGAATCTTAGGTGGTTAAGATCCTCCCCGTTTATGTTTACTCCCATATTTCCTTCAAAAGAAACCTGCTTGTACATATATTCCAAGACAGTGGTAAACAATTTCGGTGAGATTGTATCTCCCTGCCGAACTCCACGTTCTATTCTGAAGGTATTTGTGTCTTTGTGGAATCATAGGCTGTGGCTGTATCGTATATGTTCTTGATTAACGAAATGTAGCGGTGGTCGATTCGACTGTCTACAAGCGCCCTCAGCATTTTATATTGATCTATGGTATCAAATGCTTTTTCATAATCAATAAATATAAGAATAAGTGGCGTATTTTATTCTATGCACTTTTCTATCAGGGACTTAAGAACTTGTAGCTGGTCATTCGTTCCATAACCAGAGCGAAACCTAGCCTGTTCGCGCGTTAGATAACTATCTAATGTTAAGGTCATATAATTAACGAACTATTTCGACCACCGTCAAAATATTAGGATGTTTCGTTCCTATCCGTAGTGGACTCATCAGTGGGATTCACCGATGCCTTTTCCTGACATCTTTTGTCATGCTTTCCACAACTTGGAACTCCTACTTAAGCCAAATTTGTCGGAGAGCAACGGTAGGATGTTCTTACCACAGCTATATATATATATATATATATATATATATATATATATATATATATATATATATATATATATATATGTATATATGTATATGAAGCGAATTTGGATTAGACAATTCGCCACCGCCATTATTTGGCGAGCATCGCTCCTACCTTTATTGTTATTGTATAAATAAATATTTCCTTTTTATTTCAAAATGAACTTAAAATTTTGATACCGACTGTAACGGAGGATGTTGTATACATGGGCAACTTAAGTGGCATAATTAGAAATGTATTATTTAAAATTTATGATAAGTTAATTCTTTTCTTGTTAAAAACTTGGCTCGTGTTGATCAAAGTGCTTTAGTAATAAAGCATTTGTAAAAGTTGATACTAAATAACATAAAACGCTTTACCTAAATGGTAAACACGATTTCCCATACGTTACGCACAACACCCAAAAACCACCGAAATTGTCAACGCACGCTGCGATCTGATAAGAGGTAGCCATGGCGTTTCGGGAAAAAGGGGCTCCACAACACTAGGGGGCTCCGCAATCAGCGTGCGGTCCTAAAACGAACAGCGTGTCCCCGGAATATTATGAGCTTACGCGAAGAAAGTGCGTTCCTGCGGCGCGTCCGGCGACTTTTTCTTTTGAATATACGGTAATGCGAAGATAATACATTTTTCATTTTTTGGGCTGTGGCAAGATTAACCTGTATTCGTTTTGAGGTTTTGAAATTCAGATATTTTTGAATAAGATTTGGATTGTATTTGAACAAATTGGGATGTTTTTACAATAAATTATTTACTACAACTGTTAACCGTTATTGTGGATGCCGCGATGTTGTATATGTAATAATGGATATTTATTTAATTTTATAAATACAGGGTGCGCCATCTTTTATGTCGGTATGTAAACATTGAATAACTTTGACATTTATCAACCGATTGATTTGGTTATACGTGTTTTTAAAACGTCAATTCAGTACAATTTTAACCATGAATCGCTTTACACCGAAACAACGCTCCGAAATAGTGACAATGTACATTGAAAATAGTCGTTTAGTTGTGTTAACTCAACGTGCATATCGTCGAAGATATCGTAGCCAACAGGCACCGTCTGACAACACTATCCGTCGTTTGGTTTTGAATTTTGTTGAGTACGGGACAGTGGGAGATCGTCAACATACCGTTCATCCACGACAAAGACATTCCAATGAACTGGTTGGAGCGGTCAGAGAGAGCGTTGCCCAGAACCGAAAAGTGTCGTATCGTCACCGCGTTCAGCATTTTGACGTCAGTGGAACCACTTTGCGGCGCATTTTGAAGGATGATTGCATTTATTTTCGTATAAAGTGCAGTTAACACAAAGAATATTGCGGACAGACCGTCCACATCGCTTGAAATACGGCCAAACAATCGCTCGAATGGTTGACATTGAATCTGATTTTTGGAAGCAAATTTTGATGACCGACGAGGCCCATTTCACACTCCCTGGCGGCGTTAATAAGCAAAATTGCCGCATTTGGGGGACGGAGAATCCACACGAGATCCACGAAACGCCATTGCATGACCGAAAAGTGACTGTTTGGGCCGGCGTTTGCGCCAAAACCATCATTGGGCCTTTTCAAAGACAATGAAACCGTCGATGGAATTCGATATCGATGGATGTTGGCTCATTATGTCTGCCCACAAATGCGTGAAAAAGGTCTTGATGATTACTGGTTTCAACAAGACGGTGCACCATGCCACACTGCAAATCAGGCAATCCAGTTTCTACAACGGAAATTCCCTGAACGTCTGATGTCAAAAAGAGGTGACATTGACTGGCCACTCAGATCTCCAGATTTGACCGCTCCGGACTTTTTGTGAGATTATTTAAAAAGCACAGCTATACCACCCGAGATGCTCGAAAAGGCAATGGAAAACGCAGCAAAAAGATCACATTTAGCTTTGACCAATAAAGATGGCCACTTGATCGATGTGGTATTCAGAAGCTAGTCCCAATAAATTTTAAAGGACCAAATTTAATAAAAATACCTCATATATAGAAATCAGTTTTTTTTTTTCAAAGTTATTCAATGTTTACATGCCGACATTAAAGGTGGCGCACCCTGTATAATATTTCTAGCGACTGTTATTCAAAGTAATACCAAAATATACCTTAGTAAGTATAATCGAAATTAGTCATTCAAAACTTTTATTATTCGCGTTATTACTTCAAATAACTCATTAATAACGCTCACCAGTCATTTTCTCGACTACTGCTTGCGATAAGTTACTTTCAAAATAACATATCGCTAACTTTATTCCTTTGGGTGTCTGCAGTTGAATTTCTACACTATATTCCGCCATAATACCTTCTAAACTTCATTTTCCTTTGTTCTGTAACGGATCACCTCAGGAATCGCTAACGCATTTTTTTAGGCTTTTGTATTGATTTTCTAAAAACTGATTTGTTCGCATACTTGCTACAAATGCATCCTTGTTCTTAGTTTATTAACAAAATAGCCCAACTTTTTTTTCTTGATGATCCGAGATCTATCTTCTATAAGCCTGAGGAATTCTACATTTTCAGAAGTGCGAATATATAGTTTTATAATTTGTATATTCTAGAGGATTTTGAGCGAATCACAGTATAATAATGACTTCATGATTTGCATTTCAGAAAATCTAGTAACCATTCCTAAGCCGTTCTGAAGGATTTTGAGTGATTAGCACTGTGAATTGGCTCGTTCGATGCTATATTGGCTCCCTCTTCATGAATTATGCTATTTTCAGTAATCAGCTACCCTGAGAACATATTTGAGTTGTTTTTGGTGACTAATAGTGCGAATATGGATTATTTGATCGCCATATGGAATTCACCATCTTGAGTTGTGCTATTTTGAGACCGCCTTCGTGAATTATGCTATTGTGAGACTACCTTCGTAATCAGCGACCCAAAGAAGAGTTTTGAGTTGTTTTTAGTGATTGATAGTGTGAAGATAGATTATTTAATCGCCATATTGGATCCGCCATCTTGAATTGTACTATTTTGAGACCTGTTTCTTGATTTGCAACCCGAAACACTCGCCAGTACTCATTTTCAAGCAATTTATATTGACCTAGAATTTGAAAATGAGAAAAAACTTTTTTTAATAGTGTATCTCTTCTATACGCCATCTTAGGTTCGCTATATTAAACTGTCAAAAATGCCTATTGTCATCAAAAGTGCATGCGCTGAGCTAAATTTTAAGCTATTGCATGAATATTTTAAGTCCATTTTAAGCTCACCCAATTTTGGTGAATATGATTTTCCGTTCAAAATAAATGCTATATATATATATATATATATATATATATATATATATATATATATATATATATATATATATATACCTTAAAATATCGGAAACTAAGTGTGCTAGAAAAAACCTTTTACAAAAGTTTCAGGAAATCGAATGGTGCATCTGATTTTGACCTACAAGGTTAATTGAAGCTCAAGTTGAGTTTTCTTAAATAAGAACCCCCATTTTTTATTACAGCAATGGAGAGCGGGGAAAATTTCTTATTCAACGGTATAAACAACATAGGAGGTCAAATTGCATCTAGACGTTATTTGAAGGTCAAATGTCCTTTTACCATGAATTGGTATAAAGCAGCGAATAACTCGAAAAATAAAAAAGCTAATGAAAAACTTTCCATACTAAAATTACAGGAAATCAAATTTCGCATCTGATGATGACCTTGATTTTGACTTTGAATTTGGTCTACAAGGTCATTTAAAACTCAGGTGGAATTTTTTAAATAGAAACACCATTTTTTATTGCAACATTTAATTCTGTGAAACTTTTGTAATAAAATTTTTTCTTCAGCATTCGTATTTTTCGAGTTATCGGTTGCTTCACACCAATCCACGGTAAAGGGACATTTGAGCTTCAAATAACCTCTAGATGTGATTTTACTACCTATATTATACCGTTGAATAGGAAATTTTCCTCGCTTAAAACCAATCTTTTAGTGGAGAATAAAATTTTCTGAAAAAATACGTCAATCAACTTATTTACCAAACCTTAGACACACTGTATAAATAGAGATGTCATACCCTGTTTATTTTAATAATTAATAATATATATTAATTGTTCTTTAAGCTGCAACCTACCGGATTCCCTAAAACAATTATACATCGTTATTCATACCACTTTCAACGTATATCTGTCTGTAAAAGTCTATTTAAAAAAAAACTTTTGAAGACAAAGTGCATGATGATATTCAAGCTACTAGTTATTAAGATATATAGACAACAACTTAAAATTAATAAGCATAATACACCTGCTCGGGTGTTTAGCCCATGGGGGCATTTAAAGAGGCAATGCGTTTTTTACTTATCGAACGGACGTATTTCTGATTGGATTTAGATAGCAGTTTTACCTTATTATGACTCGTCGAAGTCATAACGGAAGCTTTTTTAAAACGCTTGATTATATTTGTTTAAATAATGAATGCAGTAATATGCCATCCCACGGAAAATGTTAAAATGAAACAATAAGCGAAGGTCTCGCGACCGATTCTTGTAGTGGATTAAGATGATTCGTGGTATTTTTTTATATTATTTATTTTTAAACATAAAATCTCCATGTGGAGGTTGTAATTGTTTAGAAAAAAAGATTTTATTTACTTTTCAACATAATCCCCTCATCGTTCTATACAAATTTTGCTGCGCTGGAATGACCTGGAAACCCCCTCTTCTGGAATAGCTTTCAGAGCCCTGATCACATTCTTCATCCTCTTCATCGTTATTTTCAATTTAGGGAATATAAAAAAGTCTGTCGGAACCAGATCTGGTGAGAAGGGAGGGTGATGAATCATGGAGACCGATTTCTGGGCTAAAAATTGGGTGATCAGTATTAAAGAATGGGCTGGGGCATTGTTGTGCAACAAAATCCAGTCACTGGTGCGGTACATTTCCGGTCTTATGCGACGAATCCGCTTCAAAGTCGATCCAGGACACTTTTGCAGAATTGTGCGGTCACTGTTCGGCCCGGAGCCATGAATTCGCTATGGATAATTCCACGAAAATCGAAATGCATCGTTTTGATTTTCGAATTTGTCGCTCGAACTTCGATGGGTCGCCCTTCCCTCTTGCCTTGCCACTCTGCGGTTTGGCGTTTGGTCGATTTTATTTTAAAAAATTTCATGCGGGTCTGCTAATTTAACCAAATCGCGTGAAGCTTACACACGGCACTCTTTCAGCTCTTCCATTAACGAGTGCGGAACGAACTTTGCACTCACATTTTCTTCCCGAAAACATCGTGCAAAATGTGGTGTAATTCGCGGATTACAAGACAGTGCGACCCGTACGCGTTCGACATTCTCATCGGTAGTTGAGGTTAAATGGCACCCCTCTCGGGGATCGTCTTCCAGCGACTGTTGACTCAGTGTTCCCACCTTTGGATGCAACGAATTCGGTAGATGTTTGATAGAAATTTGGTAGATTTCGATAATTTTCGATAGATTTTCAAAATAGCATATTATCAACTGTAGCTAAATATATATTCGATATTATGAATGCTTCTCCATAGTGTATGCTCAAAGTATGAACGACAAAAGGATTTTTCTGAAACATCACTTAATTAATTCTCAAATCCTAGATCGTAAAAAGTAAGTTCGTTTTTAAAAATCGCGAATTCATTGAAGGGTTTCACAAGAGATATATTTCGGAGATTTGCGAAGAAGTTTTACATAAAAGTGTTTTGGGGTGTCCCATTATTGAAATAAAGCTTCCTCTAGCAGATGCGGAGCAGAAGACTATCATCTTTCCATTAGACAATTTTTAAGACACTTTTATATTGCGAGTGAGCAATTTCCTAAATTATTTGATATCGAGAATGGGGGTATTTTTATAAAAAAAAAGTCGATCTTAGGATAGGATTTTTTCCCCCAAAAATGCCCTTCATTGTCTAAGCTCAAAATTCGGTATATTTCAATGGTATTTCTGTAGATCGGGCAATTGAAGTGAAAATCGGTAGATCTATCAAAAAATCGGTAGAGGTGGTAACATTGTATCGACCATTCTTAAACCGCACATACCACTCGAAAACCTTACTGCTGCTTAAACAATCCTCACCATACGCGATTTTAAATAATTCGAATGTTTTCCAACCACTTTTTTCCAATTTGAAACAAAATTTGATTGTGGCGCGTTGCTCCATAGCAATAATTATGACGTAGTGATAAAAACACGTCTACTTCAAAAGAACACAGCTGGCCAATAAATGAAGTTACAGCGTTCACATCTCCAGTCGGGGTAACTAAGGCATGATATTACATTGTTCTTCCTTCGGGTAACAGATAGCGCTAGTTGTAGATTTTATACAAAATTAGTCCCGGACCTTTTTGAATGAACTGTGTACATATAACTTTTTCTCGAGGATTGGTTGTTATGTCTATCAATTAATTAGTAATTAATAATTTTCAAACGGTCATTTTCACACTTTTACTTTTGAATATCTCGGAATTCTGACGTGATGCGGCAATTCTGTTGCCATATTTGAATTCAGCGTACCAAATTGCTTCGGAAATAAATGTTGGGGAGTCCGTGCTATAAAATGTTGTTGAGCTGTTTTATTACATAAAAGTAATTCTAGTTTTCCAAAATTTTTAATGGTTCCAAAATGGATAAACGAAGGTTTGTTTTTAACCGACTTATTTTGATGTTTAATGATGATATTCTACTCGTTTTGGAAAACAGTGCATACATTAATCTGATGAAAATTTACATATTTTATAGATGAAAAATGTGTTTTAAAAGAAAGGACAAGGTGGCAAATTATATTTAGAATTGATTTTTGTCCATCGAAACCAAATTCGTAAGGCAAATTTTAAATTACACGGGATTAACTTCGACGAATCCCAATCCGAAAAGCTGGAATCGGTTTAGGAGGGGATGCCAAAAATTAGCATTATATTAACTTCCTATAAACAAACCATTTTTTTTTAATTTTATCGGTAGGGTCGTCAGGGGGATTGTTTTTATAGAAACCATTAATTTAGCAAATATTTTAATGGAAATTACATAGTGGGTAAAATAATCAATAATAAAAAGTTGGTCTTAACCTATAACAAAGAAAGTTTATTACTATATGAAACACTTTGTGTGAAGTTTTTCGCATTATCTAACATGTATTTTTTTATTTTTCATGTGGCTGCCCTGCTTTATCGGAAATTGCAACAGTATGTAAGTATTATTTTTATTATTATGAATTTACAATACAATTGAACTAGGCCGCGATTCTTAAGTCTAAGAGAAAATAGAGCATTTTCGGATTGTTATCGCACATGATGATATTTATTTATCAGATATTGAAAAGTGCATTCCCACGTATTATTTATGTTGCAAGAATTGTTGCTTTTAATAAGGCAAAACATATTTTACTTCATTTGTTTCCATGTTTAGTTTAAAAAATTTTTGTCATTTATAAAAAATAAGCCGTATCCTTTTACAGTAAATGAAATATTTATAAAAATGAACTCAGTTTGTGTTTCTTTCGTCCGCAAAGTTTTAAATGAATGACATTGATTTTACTATTAAAAATTGTTCCAAAATGAAGGTTCCCAAGAGACAAATTAAAAAATATAAAAATTTTCTTACAATTTCTAAGAAAACTTTCTATGATGTTTTTAAAAATAGAGTCATAACTGATAAATTTACATTTTGATGTTAATCGATAGGCAACTGAGAAGATGCCGCTTGAAGTAACGATCTTCAACTTTTCTTAATAATCTGCAACTAGCTTCCCACTGGTAGCAATAATAGCAGGGGCGGATCCAGCCTCTCTCATTGGAGGAGGAGGGGGAGCGATATTACAAGAGTACAGTATAAGCTAGAGCGAATTGTAGACGAGGGAGAGGTGTTAGCAACATTCACGTTCCTAATGCAACATACAAGAGCGAGTCTATTTTTATGAATTCGAAATTCTTGGGGGAGGGGGGCAATCGCACAGTATGGCAAGAAAAAGCGAGTTGTCGATGGGGGGGGGGGAGGTAGTGTCAACGATATTCAAATTCCTAATGCAACAGACAAGGACGAGTCTTTTTTTCCGAATTCTGGATCCGCGTCTGGGTCGCTATAAGGTTTCTTCTACAGCTCCTCGACCTACGAAGATATTTTATACATTATCCTAATCTAACAACCATAATTTTCACAAAGTCTGTTTCAGTGCTTTATTTCTTTGGGCGTCAAGATAATGCCATTCAGAAAGAGATTCGTTATTACCCTAATATCCCTTTTTGGAAGGTAGAGAAGCGCCCTTGTTTCCTTTGGGGATGGGTTTATAAATTTTTCCGCTTGTCTGAGACCGGGCGTATTGTTCCACCTTAATTTTATCTGATTTTGTTCCCAACTCTAGAGCTCTTTTATATGTGTAGCTTGTGTCCTCCCACCCACATCAGGGTTATCCTGTTGTTCTTTGCCAATTGGTTGAGGACTTGTCTACCTTCCTAATTCAACTTAGACTCATAAGGTTTGACCTGCGATTTTTTAGCCCTGTTTGAGTATCTGACAGTATGTATATTTTGGCCTTTTTAGTGTTTCTATTCAGACACTCGTCGGTATATTTTGAATACATACATTCCTGCTGGAAAGATGGTGGAGTGTTTTCTAGGAATTTTGCATGCCCTATACTTGATCCTAATAAATTGAATCCTTCCCTAATCGAATTAATCCCTCTTCGCTCGCTTGGTAGCAGTTACTACTTCATGGTTCACGTCAAAATAATAACTTATAGACATGAAGTCTGTCGGTTTTGATATTGATTTTGTTGGGATTGTACCCATCACAGCTGTGTGCAATAGAGGAAGGTTTAGCACTGCTTCTATTGCCGCTGGAAGAGTGATGACATAGCTCCTGTGCCTCCTACATAAGCTAACCCCAGTATTTTTTGCAATTTTCTTTAAGCTGCTGATTGCTATATTTTTGGCCACCATACTAAGGAGGCATATGCAACAATGAGTTTGGCGATAGTTTCATATGATCATAAAATCATTTTCTATCTCAAGTCCCAAGTTTTTCCAAAAATTTCTCCGACATGCCTTGCTTGCTGCTATTGCCTTTTGGAGAATCTCTTCAATACGGTTATTCCAGGTCAGTTTATGTTTAGTTTTCATCTCCTCATAAATGGCACGAGGGCTGTTTTGTTAGGATTAACATGTAGTCCTTCCCAGAGGCGGATCCAGCCGCTCACCTTGGGGAGGGATATAACAAATAAAAGACAGTACAGTATGACAAACGAGTTGTTGACTGGTGGAGGAGTCATCGACATTTACGTTCCTAATGCAGCAGGCAGACGAGTCGATTTTTCTGAATTGAAGGCATTGGGTGGGGGTGCAATTGCCCCCCCCCCTCCTTGGATCCACGCCTGAGTAGTAGTAGATTTATTGCAATTGAATTTTGTATTTCTTCTTATTTATTATTGGTATAATGTTGAATTTTACTGGATTCCAATTTTGCTATTTATTATTACTCCTTATTCTACTGTTCCCTTATCTTCTTTGGGTTGGTGTGTCGTAGTTTTTTTATTGTGGTATTCCCTTGTGTCTTTTCTGGCTGTTTTTTAACTATATTACTATACTTGATGTTACTGTTTTGTTTAATGTGAATGTTCTAGGTTTATTTTGATTTATTGTCTTTTCCAAATAGGCTAAAAGCACTAGGCATCTAAAGTAATTTGCTGCATACTCCCCGCTTTTATTTTTTCAGAATTTTTGTATTTGTGCCTTATTTACGTTGGTATTGACTCGTTTCGTGTTTTCCAGTAGATTTAACACATTTTATGATTTTTTACACTTTCTTGCTCCTTACCAAATTTCTGACACCTACTACATTGAAAATAACTTAATTTTTTGTAGTAATTTTGCCACTTTATGATGTTGTAGTCTTGGTCCCTGATTTTCTTCATTGTCCTAAATCTGTTTCTTTTTTCACAATTAGGGCGTACGAATTCTGCCTCTATATTTATTTCTTTGAATCTTTCAACTAGTGAGATCGTATTCATTGAAAAGTTCTTTAAATACTATTTTCTTTAGTCTGTCTACGTTTGTACGTAGAATACTAGATTAATTTGTCATCTAAATTTGTCTTGTGAGCCTTGAAGTCTTCCATATTCTGCGCAAATACTTTGATCCAGTCAGTGGCGTATTTCATAACACATAAATTGATTACAATAGCATTCTGTTACATACTCTGTAGTCTATTTTTGATGTTATACTTATGGGGTTGGTTTTTGGATCTTAATTACTTAATCTTGATTATTTTTTATAATTTTCTTCATTGTCGTTGATCTGTATTTTTGTTGTTTATTTTCCACATCTTCAATTTCTAAAATTCCATATAGTTTTGAAACTGGAATTATGGGTGTTTTCTGATATACGGGGTTTTTCTTCTGATTTTCCATTTTCTGATTTAATAACATTTTCTTCTTACCATAGCGGAATTGTCTGCCCATGGGACGCATTGCTATTTGTTCCAACATTCAGCTCAGATCGGTTTCACTGCTTGAACTAGGATGGCTAGTGTCCCGATGTGAGATCAAAGATGATCCTCAAATTAACTTTAAACGTATGTTTAATAGATGGCATTGTACTGGAACCACCTAGTTCAACACAGTTAACTTTTTTTTCAATTAATTAAAATTAAGCCCGAGATCTGGACACCCACTAATCCTAACTAAACATAGAATTGTCTTTTTACCCTAAAAAGAAATAATTATAATAAAAAGCATTTGAATTGCAAAATTTCAAATGATCGTCGAATAATCAACTTGCGTTCGGGCTGCAAGATATATATATATATATATATATATATATATATATATATATATATATATATATATATATATATATAAATATATATGTATATATATGAGGATAGCCGTTTATATTTCGAGAAGTGGCAACATTGGCGTTGCTAGCTGCCATCTGACATATCCGTTGTCAATTTTGACATTTTAGACTTTATACGTATTTTAACTTTCGACTTGGTTTATCTCAACAAGAGTGCATCGATGACCTTCAAAAACCACTGCATATAGTTGGTTTAGTGAATTTACGGACGAGTTGCGTGAAGTTCGTCCAGATTTGGTGGTTATAGTGTAACTAACAATACAAGATCGTTCTGTGATATATCGTGAAGTTGAAGCCTGTGAAAAACTTGGTTCAAGTTGGATCCCGCATAGTTTGACAATCGCTCAATAAAGTGTGTTGATTAGTGCAAAAAAATGCTCCAAAAATGCGATTGTGATGCTCAAAAAACATTTATAAGATCGTGACAAGTGATGAGTTTTAGATCTATGCTTAGTTATTATTTTAAAATCAATAAAATCGATTTCAATGATAAATATTTGTTTGCTAGTTTTATATTGGCTTTAATTTTTTTTAAATGTTCACCATTTTATTTCGAACAGAGCCGGCATATATATATATATATATATATATATATATATATATATATATATATATATATATATATATATATATATATATATATACACCATTGGTTAATTACATAATTCAGTGTCAATTACTAACCCTTTTTCGAGATTGTAGTCGTTTTATTCCAAATAGAACAAAGAAAGGAGAGAAGGAGAAAAAAGAAAAAGAGGGACAGCAATTTCTCATTTCGGAACAAAAATTTAATACGTAAACAATCACTTAAATAATAATTTCGAAGTTCTGGCTCGCTTTTTTCGTATTTGCTTCTTTTTTCTTTTGTCTTTCTCGAGTAATTTAAACATCAGATAGTACGCGCGTTCACCGCGGGGTGCGTTACGGGTCCGAAATAAAAAAAGGGAATCCAAAATATGTGGGCTTACGGCCGAGATCGCCGCATAAGATAGGAGTTGTATCAGATAAGGCCAACATGGGAACGGACGCGACATAAATACATAAATTCGGCCGGACGGCCGATGTAAATAATGTTTTGCAAATTGTCGCAACGTCGCGAAACGACCTTCGATCGGTCGGGGGTTTATGGACTAGTTTTTTTAAGTTCCGGCCACCGTGGCAATAGCGTTTGCGACTTTCGTTATGTGAATATAATATTCTTCTTAAAAATAAAATTCTCTACAAGGAAAATTTTTTATTAGAAATATTTGAAAATTTTTTTAATGTAAAACTTTGTAACACAAAAAAGAAAACTTACAATGTCCAAAATTGTATGTTATTAAAAACGATCTATATATATATATATATATATATATATATATATATATATATATATATATATATATATATATATATATATAGGTTCATATTTAAAATACAGTTTTCATCCAAGAGCAATAAAACAGCAGTGATGAATAAATCTGATTATGAAAACAAAATGAATGAACTGTTGAATGACCAAACAACGTACCAGAAAAAGTAAATGGCGACCCAACAAACTTAAACCAAAAGAAAAATAATGAATTCGTCAAGAAATTATTAACAAAAAAAGAAATTAGTGACGCTGAAGTGAAAGATCTCTCAATCCATAATGCTATTCCTCCAAAAATATACGGACTACCTAAATTACACAAACCAAACATTCCATTAAGACCTATTGTTTCCTGCATACAATCACCTTTTTTATAAATTGTCAAAATATCTCTCCGGCTGTATCTCAAATATTACAAGAAAAAATAAGTTTTGTATTAAAGATTTCTTTTGTTTCAAAAAATTCATAAATACCGTAAGTGTCCCTCAAAATTATAAACTTGTCTCCCTGGACGTAGTATCACTATACACAAATATTCCAAACGATTCAGTTAATTATAGCATCTGAAAAATGGGAAGAGCTAAAAAAAACTCTACAACTTTGCGCAAGAATAGTTTTATAGAAGCTGTAACTTTAACTTTATCAACAAACTACTTTCACTATGACAATAAATTTTACAGACAAGTTGATGGTTGTGCAATGGGTTCACCTATTTCATCTTCGATCACCCAGCTAGTCATGGAATATTTGGAGGAAAGAGTCATTTAAAATCTAAATTTAGACTTGATTTTCTTTAAACGTGCCAGAATGATAAAATTCAAACGCAGTGGTATACCAAACCAACCTGGTCCGGAAGATATTTGAACAACTTTTCAAACCATTCAAAAAACCAAAGAAGGAGTGTAATCGTGCGCTTAGTTGACACAGCCATTTTATTAACGTCCCCTACATTCAGACCCTCGATTCTAAGAAAAGTTAAAGACACATTTATACAGAACAATTTTTATGTTAAAGATATTGACGAAATTATTTAAAAAAGAACATACAAACACTGCAAGAACCTAAGAACCAAAAACAAAGATGATTAACAACAGGAAATACAAAAACAATGCATTACCTTATACAACAGACCTTTCAGAAAAATTAAAATGCATTCTAAAAAAACAATATTGTAGCATGCCACAAGAGTTACAACCAACTAAACTCAATCTTTACCAAATTGAAAACCAAAACACCAATTATGAAAACTTCCAATATTGTATATTCAGCTCCGTGTGCAAACTGCCCAAAACAATATATAGGAATGACAAGCCAATTACTAAAAAATCGACTAAATGGACATAAATATACCCAAAATGCTACTACAGCATTGACAAAACATGAAAAGAATGAAAAACACTCTTTTAACTTTGAAAATACCAAAATAGTCGATAGGAACAAAAATTATCATAAATTAATCATCAAGGAAATGATAGCCATCAAAAAGGAAACAGACACAGTAAATGACAGAACTGACATAAACAATCTAAGTCAAATTTACAACAATATAATTTAGATGCAGATATTCCCTTAATAAGATCAAAAATGTTTATATCACCTTAAAAGCAAAAACAAATTCCTTTAATTTTTTATTTATCATGTCCCCGAATATAAAATGCAAATCGTTGGTGGTTTGTTGATGTTAGCGATAGTTTTGACGATATCTCAAGGTACGTAAAATTTACTAAATATAGTCCTTTAAATAATCATCATTTTAATTTATCTTATTATCTTAAATGTTGAATTTTAAGTGTGTATTATAGGTGTCTTTATATTATATTCATAATTCGTTTTGTTTTAGACGATTATTTTTGAAAATGTTCTAAATAAAGAACGAAACGTCAGAACGATGAAAACTGTATTTTAAATATGAACCTTATTCCAAAAAAAATTAAAAATATAAATAAATATTAACGGTTCAAGAAAATCAATACATATATATATATATATATATATATATATATATATATATATATATATATATATATATACATATATATATATATATATAAAAGTTTTTTTTTGTCAAGTCGAAATAAAAAGACAAAAAACTTGATTTCTACCAACAAATAGAGCAAGCGTGGTTTCGTACTGGGTTTGGACCAAACGATCACCTACAGACCATCAAAACGGTAATAGAAAAAACTATCGAATACAATCGACCACTCGTTCTGACTTTTGTGGATTTCCATAAGGCCTTTGATACGGTAGAGCTTGACAAAATTATGGAAGCATTACAAGCATGCCGCATTGACTATAGATATACAAAGTTAATTTACAATATATACAGGAATGCAACTATGTCGGTGAAACAACGCAGAAATACGGATCATATCCCAATTGGCAGAGGCGTCCAACAGGGTGATACCTTATCGCCTAAACTGTTTACTGCAGTACTAGAATACGCCTGTAAAAAACTTAACTGGGAAAAAAGAGGCCTGAATGTAGACGGCCAAAGATTAACAAATTTGAGATTCGCGGACTACATAGTTTTGTTTTCCGATAATCTCAAGGAGATATGTACAATGTTACATGAACTTCAGCAAGTATGCGCCAATGTGGGTCTTAAAATAAACATATCAAAAACAAAATTTATGACCAATCTGGTACCTAGTGGAAATATCAATATTGGAGACAACGAAGTGGAGCTTGTAGAAAAATACATATACCTTGGACACGAATTAAGATCACAAGAAATAATCAAACATGCGAGCTACGAAGAAGAGTAAATCTCGCATGGGCAGCCTATGGAAAACTTAAAGACATCTTTAAAAGCGATATACCAATTTCTTTAAAACGTAAAGCATTTGACCAATGTGTGTTACCGGTTATGACGCTGCAAATAGCTCAGAGAAAGATGGAAAAGTCAATGCTAGGTATACCGCTGCGTGACCGAGTTAGAAATGAAGACGTGAGACGAAAGACAGGAGTTACCGACGTAATTTCCCGAATTGTCACACTCAAATGGAACTGGGCCGGACATGTCGCCCGAATCAGTGATGGAAGGTGGACGAAGAGATTACTCGAGTGGAGGCCGAGATTAGACAAAAGAAGTAGAGGAAGACCCCCTACTCGTTGGACTGACGATCTCAAGAGAATTGTAGCAAATTGGATGCAAATCGCTCAAGATAAAGGACAAGAATGAGGGAAGCCTATGTCCAGCAGCTTTTTGTAGGTAATGAGGGTTGTTTTGGCTATTCTGGGTTAAAAGGGTCTAGTTCGAAAGTGCAATGCGTTTTTGGTTTTAGAATTTTAATTTTTTTTGGTTCTTATTTTATGTTATTATATATTTTGCTAAGTTGTTTGGTATCTGCCTTAGCATTTACTGCATGTTTGTTTTTTTGTATTTCTATCATCTCTAGGATTTCTCGTTTCTTTTGTATGGTTTTCCGTTTTCAAGATTTTTACTTTTTCAAAGTTAAAGGAGTGGCGATTTTCCATGCTGTGTGTTGTTAAAGCCGTTTTATTTTTTTTGTCGTATTTGTGCCCATTTAATCGATTTTTTTGATGTTGGCTTGTTTGGCCTATATATTCGCCTTCGCAGTCTTTGCATGGGATACTGTAGACGACATGTGTTTTTTTATCTTTTGGTATTTCCGATTTAAGTTTACTGTAGCAATTTTTTAGAAAGTTGTGACCCTTATGGCTGACAGTTATGTCGTATTTCTTGAACGTATTTTGAAGTATTTCAGATAGTGTCGAAATGTATGGAAGATACGTATTTTTCGTGTTTCTGTTTTGATTTAATATTTGGTGAATTTTCGTTATAAAATTTGTGAATTCTTTTTTTAAAAAGATTATTGACCAGGTTTTCGGGATAGTTGTTTATTTTTAAGGCTTCTTTTGCTTTTTGGATGGCCAGTTTTCGGTATTCCGGATCTGATAACTTAATGCTGCGATCCGCGAGACCTATAACCACGGTTTTTTAAACGGACCACAATCCCAAGAAAAACAAAAAAATAAAAAATATTTTAATAAAGGTCCAAGAAATAAATAAGAAATACCTCATATATATATATATATATATATATATATATATATATATATATATATATATATATATATATATCCTTTTTTCTTTATTTTGTCTTTTCTTGTGTTTAGATTGATTATTTAACAAAAAATGCAAACAATTGACGTTTCGCCCTTTACTTACGGCATTTTCAAAATTTTTGGTTATTTTCCTTCCTTGAAATTTTGTTTATTAATTAATAATGAAATTCAACCCTTACATCGTCTATTTAGGTACTCAGACGTACAAACCAAATATATTTAACTAAATGTTAGTCTAAGGTAATTAAGATTTGAGTGTAATAAAGCATAACTTACATATTTTATTGTGGTTTTTATTAAAATTACTTTAATGTTTCCAAACTTTTCAACAGTAGTGTAAGTCAGATATATAACAAAGGGATTGTCAAAATGAAGATTTATGCAAAGGAAGAGCGTATTGATATGATTTTTATCCTTGGAGAATGTCATCAAAATTGTTTGTTAGTTTCTCGAGTCTATGCCAAAAGTTCCTTGAAAGAAACCATCCTAAACCAGCCGTTTTTGTGAGACTATTAAACCAGTTTCAGGAAAGTGGAAGTGTCAGTTATAAAAAACCTCTGATAACAAAACCTGTCATTGAGGATGAAGAAAATGTTTTTACTGTACTTGGTTCAGTGATCGAAAATCACAATATTAGTCAGAATCATATATCCGAAAATACTAACATTAGCCAAGCAAGTGTTTCAAGGGTTCTTAAGAAACACAGATTTTATCCTTATAAAATCCAGCTTTGTCAAGAGCTTCACGGAAATGATTTTGACAACCGCACGGAATTCTGCTTGTGGGTGTTAGATAAAGTGGCAGAAAATGAACGCTTTTTGATAATGTGTTGTTTAGTGATGAATGTACCTTTCATAATAATGGTTTCGTGAATAGACACAACTTCCATTATTATTCTGATTCAAATCCGCATGAACACTGAGTTATGAGAAACCAAAATAGGTGGTCCGTTTATGTGTGGGGAGGAATACTGGGTCAATACTTAATTGGACCCTACTTTTTTCAAGGACCTTTAAATGGTTTAATGTTTCGCGATTTTCTTTAACACCTACTTCCGGTGTTACTAAAAGATGTTCTTTTAAATATTAGAACAACTATGTGGCTTTAACTGGATGGAGCTCCGCTTCATTATCATCGCGAGGTTCAGCAATTTTTAAATGTCAACTTTGAAAACAGGTGGATTGGGAGAAACGAATTTCAAAATTGGCCCCCGAGATCTCCGGACTTAACTCCACCATATTTGTTATTATGGGGATACATTAAAGGAATTCTCTACAATGCGCCCCCTACAACACCACAATATATGAAAATACGCATAAGAGACACTTTTCAAACGGTAACCCGTTTTGTGCAGCCGATTTCCAAAATAAAAAAGCAATATTTTAAAGAGTAAAAGCTTATTTTATCTTAAATTTTCGCTTATATATAACGCGAAAACGTCATCACAGTCTGATTCTCCAAACACAAATTGTTGAATGCTATACTTATTTGCATAACTTTGACTGACCTAAAAATTGAGCAGCAAAAATTAACAGTTACTTTACTGACGTTAAAACACTTCTCAGTGCACTTCTAGAATCATTACCAATTCAAATCAGCTGCAATTTTGTAACTAAAAATTGACCTGACACTCGAAAGGTGTTAATTTTAGGTATCAATATCAAATCAAGCTCTTATCGAACTTATAGATCTTAAAGAGTCTTATACAGGAAGTTATACGTTTTAGACCTGTCCCATTTTTTTAAATTGGTCTCTTTTATCGTATCGGCTATCTCAGACCAATTAGGAGTCTTTTTTTGTTAGTTTTTTTAATGGTTGTCGGGAGGATTTTTTTCGGTATAAATAAGTTTCAAAAGTGGTGTCGTTGAAAAATTGTACGCAGGTGACTTTCGTCATTCATGTCTGAATAAAAATTATGTTTTAAATCAATAAAGAATGGCCGTAGTACGGATAAGAGTAAGAAATCTGCTCCAGCGCGGAATATGTTAATTATTTTTCTTTAAATGACTTTCAGGGCTGACCAACTATTGAAATTGATATGTTACAAATTTCTTTAAAAATTTTTTTTTTCGAACCATTGGGAGATATCAATTATTTCTAATATTTCAATTTAGTTGCTCTGAACGATTAAATAATGAGATCTAATAACACTACGCATACTCAGAACATCTCTTTAAAGAAGCACTGGGCAACATAGAAGATGGAATTATTGTAAATGGAGAAGTAATAAACAACCTAAGATACGCGGATGATACCGTTCTTATAACCGATACTGCAGAGGGACTTCAAAGAATTATCGACCGAATAGTGACAGCTTGCAACAGATATGGTATGAAGATAAACTGCAAGAAGACGCAAACGATTATTGTCAGTAAAAACGACGTCGGCAATATACAGTTTACTGCCAACAACGTAACTCTCACAATGGCCGAGACGATCACATATCTAGGCTGCACGTTGAATAAGGACTGGGACCACTCTCGAGAAATAAGAAGCCGAATCGAGAAAGCAAGAGGTACTTTTAATAAGCTGCGCAACATACTCTGCAACCTATCCCTCAATATACATACGCGGATCAGGATTTTGAAATGCTATGTACTCTCAACTCTCTTATATGGAGCAGAAGCCTGGACCCTTACCGATGCTTCATGTAAACGTATAGATGTATTTGAGATGTGGTGCTACCGCCGCATGCCTAGAGTTCCTTGGATACACCACGTATCAAACGAAAACATTTTACAACGTATCGGTGGAGAACTGGAATACCTTACAAATGTCAAACGCAGAAAATTGGAGTACTTTGGACATATCATGCGGAATGAGAAATATCGCCTGCTCCAACTTATCCTGCAGGGGAAGATGGAAGGCCAGAGATCAGCTGGACGAAGACGAATATCATGGCTGCGCAACCTACGAACATGGACTGGAATGACATCAACAGGTCTGTTCAGAGCAGCAGTGAATAAAGTAATATGGACCAATGTGATAGCCAACATCCAAAGAGGATAGGCACTTTAAGAAGAATAACACTACGCAACAAATTTTAGTTTTTTTTTCGTTGTATCTTGTATAAAAAGTGCATTTTTTGTTAATTTTGGGGCGCTGAACACAAAAATGACTATGAAATTAAAAACTTAGTTGCAAATTTCAAGAACAATTTTTTTTATTTTATTTTTAACAGAATAATAAAAAATACATACTTTTACACTTGTAGAGACACTAACTCTCCTGTCTTTTTGCTTTTCTTTTGTAAATTGTTTCTGGAGTATCTCTAACAAGAGTTTCCCTGGTACCTTTTCTCCACTGTTTATATATCGTGCTGGTAGCGTTCGCCGTGCTCATCATTTACAGCTCCGCAGTTGTCAGGAAAAAAGTCCAGATGTGAGTGTAAGAAATTGATCTTTAGAGACCTATTGCAACCCATTTTTTTTATACGATGACAGCATGTTTTCAACAAGAGTAACGTAATTATCAGTTTTTTTATTTCCGAAGAATAACCAGGAGGCAAAAGTCATTCCAAGCATTTTTTCAATATCTGATAGAGTACTGTTTCTGTTTCAGAGTATTTCGAATTTATGGCCCAACAAAAATATCTTCTTTAATTTTTGCTTTACTTAGCCTTGGGACTTTCTGACGCAGGTACTCAAAGTCTGGACCATCTGTATTCAGTACCATAAGAAAATTTTTCATTTGACCCAATTTGATATGCAATGGTGACAACAAAATCTTTTTGGGGTATACTAATGGCATGTGTTACACATTCTTTTTACCTGTCTCTAATGATTGTCGAACGGACCAGTATTTTCTCTTGTAATGAAGTGCCTTTGCCCGATTGTCCCATTCACACAAAATTTAGTGTAGTCTAGCTGCAGCCCAAGTAAAAATGCAATCACCTTTAAGTCACCACAAATCTGCCATTGGTGCTCATCGTATTTTATATTTGTCAATAGATACTTTATGTTATCATCTGCTTCTTTGATGTGAACTGCATATTCATCAGGAATAGACGGTGAAATATTTCCTTTATGCAGTAATACTGCTTTTAAACTCAATGTTGAAGTGTCTATAGTAAACAATCTCCATTCCTCTGGCTTGTAGTTCATATTTAAAGCCGCCAATGTATCGCTAATGTTATTGCAGATACCAAAGTTCTGTTTCATGTCAAAAAATGGTGCTAGGCCTTCATGGCGTTTACGAAAAACACATACTGAAGCATCGTATTCTAATAAGTTCCACTGCTGCAATCTTGGTCCTAATAACTCTGCTTTACTTTTTGGAAGTTCTAAGTCTCTCACAAGTTTAATTCTGATTGGATTATTTTGTGCGGTTGGCGGTATAACGTGTTGGATGTGAAATAAGAATATATTCTTGGGAAATCGTTGTATCGTTATTATCTGATTTGTAAGTGAATGTTTCTGAGGTTTCTGGAATAGGAAGTTCGTCATTATGAGGCACAAGTCTCACGGCAGATGGTATATTTGGATAGTTGATAACCGACTTTTCCTTTTTGGATATACCTAACATGATCTGAAGGTTCTCTCCAGATCATTGGGCAGCAAACCGCGTATATCGTTTTTTACTATTTAATCGGATTCTCAGAAGATTTGAAGCGCATGCATTACACTAGATATGTGGCGCCCACTGTTTGTCTTGATCCCCAGTATTGCAACCAAAATAAAGCTAACATGGTACTAGACCGTTATTTCTTTAACGGCACCCGCACTGTTGTGATATATATATGGAGTTTCTTTAAAATGACCTCATTCCTGCACTAATAACTTTGTATCCAGAATCGTAAGAACTCGTATGTGACCTTTTTTCCAAACAAGATGGAGCGGCGCCCCACTATGCTGCTTCTATCCGTGCTTATTTGGATAAGGTATTCTAAATCATTGGATAGACAGAAAAGGAACAACTGAGTGTCTTGCCAGAGAGTCAGATTTGATCTCGCTTAATTATTTTTTGTAGGGCTACTTAAAAAACTAAAGTATACTTGACCCATACGACATGCCTTTTTTATCAATGGAGTAATAGACCGCTTCTGAGACGCAAACATCACCTCACCACAAACATAATTATTTGATTCGACACATTAACTTCGACTGACTAACTGCTCCGCTTTGTAACTGCTTATACATTTTTAGAGAATATTCGAGAATTTTCTATTTAATTCCATAATATTCGTATTAGTGGCGTTTGTAATTTGTTTGTATACAGCAGACATAAAAGTCGATTTACATAGTGTTAAATGACTCCTTATTGTAAGCCCTAGGGGAGTGGGACTTCGTATACGAGCGGTTATCCCTGAAGATCCCAATGTGTTGTCAAATTGTGCAAGACTTCCTTAACTTGGTGAAACGTATATTTGGCAATATCTCACCCCTCTATTATTGTAACAATACAAATATACCACATGCATTCTTGCAGTTACATTGTTAGCATATGACATCACGTATCTCTTAGACTTGAACTAATATTAAAAAGAAAAGTTTAGTTTCGGTTTTAACACACCAAAGACGGTAAGATTTAGTCGATTTTATTTACACTTTGACTGTTGTCCAGTATAAATCAGCTAACCTGAACTAACATCAACAACAACTCCGACAAGAAAGCCGTTATGTGGTGTTTTAATTCTGTTATTTTATAATTCTGTTGTTTTCCTAATATGGACCTAATATGGAAAAACCGAAGTAGCTTCCATTAAAGATGTTTGTAAACGTTGCAATGGGGGAGTCCCACCCAAAAGAGGTCTGGGTCTTCCAAAGAAAAATTCCCCTTTCGTCAAGACAGTGCTTTCAGTTACAACGCTGTCATAGGAGTGGCAAAATTCATAATTCAAACTTTGGAGTCATGTACTCTGTTTTGTAGAGAAAAATGGTCTCCATTCTTACTGTTAAGGCACAAAACAGGTGGCGCTTTTACCCCAACCACTCTCTGACTCCTTTTTGAGATAATTCAATTATTACCCTAAATAATAGAGAGGCTATAGATGTATGTGCGTAGAATCGGCTTCTGTGCACTGCAACGTGGTAGATCTATTGTGCCCCCTACTGCTGCCAAGTCGCAAGAGTTACCTTATCGGCTAGAGCAGGTCCTCCAGTCCTATTTCCCCCAGGAACCTTAGGACGTTGGACGGCTTCAAGGTGGATAGCTCCCCTTCTTCGATTTGGTGTGTTCCCCATAGCCGAATTCTAGGGTTTTCTAGAGCGTTGCACTCTGAAAGGATATAAGTAGAAATTTCGTCCTCCCCACAGAATCCGCCTTTTCTCCTTCTACCAGCCATGTTTCTTGATGTGTCCCTTCAAGTGACATCGCTCCATCAGGACCCCTGTCGGAACTCTGAGTTGGTATTTACTTAAGCCTCATGCATTCTTTGAATCCCTTCTAGTCGTAGTTCCCCAGAAGTATCTTCGCTTGTGTCAATCCTTGCAGCTTCGTCCTATAGTTGGATCTCCTGCTTTCTTTTTCTGTCTTTAATTATTCCAGCACTACGCTGCTACTGATTCCACAGAAAAGATCTGGCCCCAGAAATGGTATCTCAGCCCCTTTCCTCGCGAGTCTGTCTACTATTTCATTCCCTTCTATCCCGGTACTCAGACTTTATTATTCTTATCTCCAAATCATTTAGTTCCTCTAGGCACTCCCAGACCATCTTGGCACTGATAACTTCAAAGCTCAGCCCACTGATGGCTGCTTAACTATCCGACATGGTGATAATCTCTCCTCTCCAGTTCCCTCCGTTGTTTTGGAGTCATCTGTATACCATATAGTGGATTTCTTCTTGAATTTTTTAATGGTGTTTCTGTCCTATTCGCTTTTGCGACTCAACTTTGTGCTGAAGTTTTTCACAAAGTTGAATTTCTTTTTCATTTCATCTTGGGTCGTGTCCCAGATTTGTTGATTTTTGGATGAGAGGATGGGTCTTCGTTTTATGAGCTCATCTCTTATCCTATACATTGTCCTTTTTCCCATACTCTCTACAAATATACGAGGGCGGTCCGATAAGTAATTAGCCTACATAAGAAAAACCAAAATTTTGGAAAAGTGACGCTATATTTTTCAACATAGTCTCCTTTTAGCTCGATACACTTGACTTAGCAATGCTCCAACTTCTTTAACACGTCTGAAAAATACGTTTTATGGAGGTCTGCAAAGTAGGCCTCCGCGGCGGCGATAACCTCCTCATTCGACTCAAATTTCTGCCCGGCGAGTGACTTTTTAAAGTTTAGAAACAAAAAGAAGTCGCACGGAGATGGGGCAGCAGTTGGTAGCCCAATTCGACCAATTTGACCGTGGCGACGGCGGAGGTATGAGCCGGTGCGTTGTCATGGTGGAAGAGCACTTTTTTTTCGCCAAATGGGGCCTTTTTTCCTGCAATTCGGCGTCGAATCGGCCCAATAATTCGGTATAGTAGAGCCATGTGATCGTTTTGCCCTTCTCCAGGTAGGCGATGTAGATCACACCGTGTGAATCCCAGGAAACGGTGGCCATCACCTTTCCGGCCGATAGGACAGTCTTGGCCTTCTTCGGAGCACGTTCGCCGGATGAAGTCCACTGTTTCGACTGTTCCTTGGTCTCTGGTGTGTACCAGTGGAACCATGTTTCGTCGACGATCACGAAACGACGCAGAAACTCCTTCGGATTGCGCTTAAACAGCGTCAAACACTGCTCTGAAGTGGTCTCACGGTTGCGCTTGTTGTCCGGAGTGAGCAAACGCGGCACCCATCGCGCCGACAGCTTTCTCATAGCCAAAATTTCATGCAGGATATGACCCATGCGATCTTTTGAGATGCCTACTGTCTCAGGTATCTCACGCACCTTCAATCGGCGGTCTGCCACTACGAGATCGTGGATTTTTGTCACGTTATCCTCCATGGTAGCCGTTTCCGGGGCACCTGGGGGTGACTCATCAAAAACCGACATGCGACCACGTTGAAACACGTTAAACCAATTTTTGACGGTCACCATCGAAGGAGAAGAGTCACCGTATACCGCAACCAAGCGCTCTTTGATTTCACTGCGCGATTTTCCTTCCAAAAACAAGAATCGAATCTTTTTCCATTTTTCTAAAATCCGCGGATACGCCCGCTTCTACACGCGGTCAAAACAAAACTGCGAGTCGATTCGGCTGAAATTTAGACAGTAGCCGTCTACGATGTACTACACGATAGTAAATTTCTCTTGCGATAGTGGCGCCATCGGGCGGTAAGGCTAAGTACTTATCGAACCGCCCTCGTATATAGAGGTATGAGATTTAGGATTACTGAACGTATAGATAGTTACCTGATCAAATGACATTGATAAAACCTTTCTCTCTCTTCTTAATCTATTCATTTTTTTTTGTAATAATTCGTTAATAACAATAAAAAATTTACTAAAATTTATCTTCCTGTTATTGAAAAGAACATAGTTAAAATATACATCCGATTTCAAGCGGACTTGAGGGAGAGCGTGTTTGATCAAATCAATACTAAATCGTGTCCGGATTACCTTAATTCCAAGCCAGCTTCAAAAGTAATCTCACGCGTTTAATTCATTATTTCTTGCAAGTGCGCGATCTACACGCAATTCTAGCAATACGTGAAATATATACGTTTTTGACAAAATGGCGAACATTTTGTTTTAAATAATCGATCAGAAATTAATTGTTTTATAGTAATATATCTTTACAGTTTCATTAAATATTATGTAACTAAAATGACTTATTTTTGTATTTTAGACTGTTTTGCATTGGGGCGCTAAACATGGAAATGCTGATATTATTAAAACTTTTGCAGGGAGGTATAAAGTGGATGTCAATAGTTTAACGGTAAGTTTTTTTTAATATGATTTTAATCCGTTAATATAATTCCTTATAGTGGAAAAAATCTTGCTTCTATATTTTAAAGGTTTATTTAAAAAAGTGCTGTTTTCAAGAGACAATAAAAATTGTTTTTTCGGACATGTAAAACATACCTACTGGACTTTATCGTACCCCTGATCACGTTATATACAGTAGTGGAAAAATGTATGGAAACTTTTAATTATGTTGGTATTAATTAATACTGAATTTATCAAGAGCTTTTTACATTTCGCTAAAATGCAGAAATGCCACTGATATACGTAATTGTCGCATTTAAAAATCTAAAAAGAAGTGTGAATGTGTGATTGGAAATAAATATGAAAACTATTTATATTTTGGCTTTAAAGTATTCAGTTCTACAGTGCAAATATCGTGTAAAAATATTAATTTATCATGCGAAAACACCGTTATTTTTCATGTGATTTTAAACAAAAAATTGTGGATTTATTTAAAATGGGAAGAAAAAAGTCTTTGATTGCAAAATATATAAGTATTTCTAAAAATGCCGTAACAAAAATAATACAAAATATGATAATCGGCGTGATGTAAGAAATGCTCCTCGTAAAACTACTTCTCGAATAAATAAAACTATTTTAAGGATCTCAAAACTTGACCCCAGAAAAACATCCGGACAAATAAAAAACGAAATCTCGGAGCAGTTTGGTGTTAAAGTGGCAAGTAGAACGGTACGCAATCTTCTACTTGATGGAGGTCTTTATGGAAGAGTTGCTGTTAAAAAACCGCTTCTATCAAAGAAGAATAGGAAGGCCCGAATGGAGTTTGCTAGAGCTCATCTTTCTTGGTCCATGGAATATGGCGCTTTGGAGTGACGAAAGCAAATTTTCACTTAGTCGATCTGATGGCAGGAAGTATGCAAGAAACCAGTTGGCGCAAGATTCAATGCAAAGTACCAAATTCCTACCGTGAACCATGGAGGAGGGAACATAATGGTCTGGGAATGTTTTTCTCAATCTGAGATAGGGCCTATCATTCAAGTGCATGGTAAAATGGACCGATTTCATACAAAGAAATATTAGAAAATACAATACTTCCATTTGTACAAAAAGAGATGCCATTACGATGGATATTTCAACAGATGCATTCGTCTAAAATAGTAAAACAATGGTTTAGTGAGGAAAATATAACTATACTTGAGTAGCCATCCCAATCCCCAGACTTAAACCCAATTGAACATTTGGGACGTCTTAGATCGCCATATTCCAATGCACTCCAATATCAAAAATCAACAACTTTCCAAAATTAGTTGACTCGATGCCTAAAAAATGCCAGGCAGTCTTAGGGGCTAAAGGGTATTCTACAAAATACTAAAAAACTATTAGTCGTATGTTTACAACAATGTTTTTTGATGAAATTTTAAAAGTTTCCATACTTATTTCCAACTGTCATTTGAAAATCCCTTATAATTTAAAAATGAATCTCACGGCAAATAATTTTCTTTAAAAACTAACCAAATATTGCTTTACATTACATTATAATTATGCCTATGCTGCAATCATTTGCAGAGAGAAATACAACTCGTGATCCCAAAAGTTTCCATACTTTTTTTCGACCACTGTGTATCAAAATTTTTTGGTTAAACAGATATGCGAAATGGATCCACCAAAAAAGTTTCTCTTGAAACAAAACCATATATTCTCGCCTGATTGACTCCTGAATGATATTAAAGATCTATACTCAAAATCTGATTAATTTGTTTTATAACTAATCAAGATTTCCAATGTGTCAAATTATACGACTTCATGAAATCCTTTATTATTTAATTAAGTATTAAATAGATCAACAGAATTCAGCGAATTGGCAATAAATTTGTAGTTTATCATACTAGATGTGATATTTTACTAATTATATATTTTTATTTTTTATTTTTCTGGATTCCTTTGGCCTTCAACTTTGGATCTGCTTAACATAGAATGGGGTAAGTTTTTTTTAGATGTATATATGTTAAATATAGGTTTTACAAAAAAAAATTATTAGAATGTTCGCAATAGCATCAAAAATATGTTATACTGGGTAACCCATAAGTTCCTACCTAATTTATAAACCTAATAACTTTTTCAAGACCATTATATTATGAAAGGACATCCGCACAAAACTATCAAGCTGGCAAGAAAGTAATTTTGGTTTTGTAGTGTGACATAAAGCCCTTCTTTTATACAACGAATAAACTTTAATCAATAATATATTTTCCATTTTGTTCAATGACCTTTTGCCATCTATCTTGTAGAGGTTGCTTAAAATTCTGCTTCAGTTTCAAATTAAACAAAATAGCTGCATGTTTAGATAATTGAAGATCTATTACTGAAGTTTGAAAAGCTGATGGTGGAAGATCAATAAAAACAGTCATCTATGTTGTTCTTTGGTTCATGCCACTGCATTGGCAAATATTTATGACATTTTATCAATACACTCAGAGCACCCACGATTTATTTTGATTTTTAATTTCAGTCTTAAAATAAGTTTGATAACATTTTAAGCAACCGGGAAATTGGCTTTTTTTTTCACTTTTAAAAGTGAAAGAAACTTCTCACAGAAAACCGAGACATATTCCAGGAAAATGAAGAGTGTCCAAACATTATAACAACCGGATCACCTGTTAGAGTCACATTGCAGGAAGTGAAAGAGGTTTGTAAAGCATCAGGACCTGAAAACATCCCGGCAGCGTTAATTAAATATGGAACCGATACCCTATTTCATTACCTAAAAGAACTGTTCCAAAAATACATGAACGGAACACCAGTCCCAAAGAAATGGAAATTATCATATATCTCATGTATTCACAAAAAAGGAAGTTAACACTACTGCGATAACTATAGAGGAATATCAGTGACAAGCAGCCTTAGCAGAATATACGGTGTGAAATATTGAAGAATAAAATCGAACGAAGAACAAGCGGGATTTAGAGCTGATCGATCAACTATAGCACACCTATTCTGTGTGAGCCAAATAATAGAAAAAAGTTGGCATTTAACGAAGAGATCCATATGCTATTTGTAAACTTGAAGAAAGCATATGGCAGCATACTCCTTAAAAAGTTATGGGAGGCTCTAGGAAAAAGCAGCGTCAGTGTAGGACTTGTAAAATCTATCAAGTCATTATATGAAAATTCCTCGTCAAAAATCAGAATAGGAAATAAACTTACAGGTGGATTCCAGGTCAATAAAAGTCTCAAACAGAGATGCTGCCTCTTCCCAACCCTTTTTAAAATATATTTAGATCAAAAATTACACACATGGAAAAAAATGCCAGGTAATGGGGATCCCACTTAGAAATACTACGATGTATACACTATGTTTCGCGGACGATCAGATCGTACTGGCACAAGATTACGATGACTTCGAATACATGACAAGGAAATTAATACAAGAATACCAGAAATGGGGGTTCGAGGTATATAACCCAAACAGTACATGTACATAGGCGGAGAGACCAGAGACTTTGGAAGACAGTCAGTGCATCGAACACTGCACGAATTATATATACTTGGGGATAAAGTTCACACAAAATGGAACAGCTGATTAAGCCATAAAAGAATGAAACACACAGGGCAGAAAAGCAATGACACTTCTAAACCCAATTCTATGAGACCCAAATATATCTAAACAAAACGCTCATTTAAATAATATTATTAAGAGCATATATAGAGCTCTGAAGTCTCGCAGCTAAAAGAAACCTCCGAGAAGACACTGTTAGCCACTGAAATGAACTTCTGGAGATGATCGACTAGAAAATCCAGAAAAGACGGGCAAACCAATGACCGTATCAGAGAAATAATGGGAGTCACTCACACAATAGTAGATGATATAAGAACAAAACAATTGATATGCTATGACCATTGCAGAGGAAATATATATATATATATATATATATTTATTTATTTATTTATTTAATTTGCTAAAATTTTTCTTAAACCATCTTTCTATATAAATATATGGTAACTTATTTGGATTAGGTTTCGCCCAACGTAGTGGGCTTTTTCAAAAGTATAATCTATATTAAAAACAAAATACAACTAACATGGTCACAAACGCACACTCACAAGACTTAGAATTAAACACTCAATTGGTACAATATTAATTAAAAATATCAATTGATAAAATAATGTGACATTAAAATCAAGAATTAAAACTAAAAATTACAAATTAATCCCAGATACGCACCTCAATTTACCTTGGCCATGTTTCTCAGTGGAGTGTTTGACGATTCCTTCAGTTATTATCAACTTAATATTTTTTTTTATTTCGAAACCTTTTTACTCCGTTTTTTCTGATTTATAAATAAATTTTATCGATATTGACTATACAGTGTATTGCAAACAATAAGGGTTACAATAGGTGGTTTAGTTTATTAGGTTAAAATATATTTGGCTCAGCTTTTTGATATCTTGTTTGTCATTGATTGCTTGTTTTTCTTTTTTTATATGTAGCATTTCCTTTATTTGAAGTTTATGGTAGTTTCTTTCCTGGGTTAGAATCTTTGTGTTTGAAAAATCAAATTCATGTTTAAAATTTGTCTCGTGTTTGTGTAATGCTGTCGTTGCGTTTTTTGTGTATTTATGTCCGTTCAATATGCTGTCTAGATATTGTGTTGTCATTCCAATATATTTCTGTGGACAATGTAGACATGGTACGGAATAGATAATGTTAGATTTCTTTTTATGGGTCACCTTACTTTTTAACTTTGTAAATAGTGGTGACAAGTGGTTGTATGTTTTGTGGCAAACTATAATATCGTGTTGTTTGAGGATATGTGTAACTTTTTCTGACAATGAATTTATGTATGGTATTGCAACATATGTTTTTGGGTTGTTATTATTATTATTTTGTGTAAGGACGTTCTTATTATACAGTTTGTAAGTTCGTTGTTTTATTATTCTTTTTGTGAGTTTTTCGGGGAATTATTATCAGTTAGGATTTGTCTGACTTTCTTTAAAGCTTCTTGACGATATTTCAGAGAAGTTAGGGTTAAAGCTCTATCAGCCAAACCTATTATTACGCTGATTTTTTGGGATTTCGGATGATGTGATTGATAGTTGAGGTAGCGTCCCAACCATGTATCTTTTGTGTACCACATCGTCCAATCTTTTTATTTTCATAATTTCGAACTAGTGTGAAGTCAAGGAAATTTATTTTTCCATTTTGTTCGACTTCTGATGTAAATTGCATCTTTTGATGGAAATTGTTGAATGCATTTAGTATGGTGTCAATTTCATTTTCGGGGACAGCTGTCTAGCAGGAAAGAAACTACCATAAACTTCAAGTAAAGGAAATGCTACATATAAAAAAAGAAAAACAAGCAATCAATGACAAACAAGATATCAAATACCTAAGCCAAATATATTTTAATCTAATAAACTAAATCACCTATCGTAGCCCTTATTGTTTGCAACAAACTGTATAGTCAATATTGATAAAATTTATTTATAAATCAGAAAAAACTGAGTAAAAAGGTTTCCAAATAAAAAAAAATATATTTAAGTTGATAGTAACTGAAGGAATCGTCATATACTTTACTAAGAAACATGGCCAAAGTAAATTGAGGTGCGTATCTGGGATTAATTTGTAATTTTTAATTTTAATTTTTGATTTTTAATTTCACATTATTTTATAAATTGATATTTTTAATTAATATTGTACAGTTGAGTGTTAATTCTAAGTCTTGTGAGAATGCGTTTGTGACCATGTTAGTTGTATTTTGTTTTTATTTTAGATTATACTTTTGAAAAAGCCCACTACGTTGGGCGAAACGTCAAGCACAGAATGGTAGTATTAATATTGAAACCTAATCTACATTTATATATATATATATATATATATATATATATATATATATATATATATATATATATATATAAAGGGTGTTTTTTATAGAGGTATAGAACTTTTAAATGGAATAAAACAAAGATGAATTTTTTAAATTGACATGAAATTTACTTTATTCCAAAGATAACCTTCTGGCATTATAATTTAAATATGACTTCTGGCATATGACCGCCACGGCTGGCTCGGACGTAGTCTAATCTGGAGATCCAATTTTCGATGACTTTTTCCAACATTTGTGGCCGTATATCGGCAATAACGCAGCGAATGTTGTCATCCAAGTGATCAATCTCTTCGGGCTTTAAGTCGCACGATCTTGGAGGCCAATTCACGAGTCCGAAACGTGAAACTATGCGGTTACCAAAGGTTTCCTTTAATAAATCAATTGTGGCACGAGCTGTGTGACATGTTGCGCCGTCTTGTTGAAACCACAGCTCCTGCACATCATGGCTGTTCAATTGATGAACGAAAAAGTCAGTAATCATGGCTCTATAGCGATCACCATTGACTGTAACGCTCTGACCTGCATCGTTTTTAAAGAAGTACGGACCAATGATTCCACCAGCCCATAAAGCACACCAAACAGTCAGTTTTTCTGGACGTAACGGTGTCTCAACATAAACTTGAGGATTATCATCACTCCAAATACGGCAGTTTTGTTTATTAACGTATCCATTCAAACAAAAGTGAGCTTCATCGCTAAACAAAATTCTCTTATGAAAATCTGAATCAACGGCAATCTTGTTTTGGGCCCATTCACCGAATCTACGCCTTGCTAGGTAATCGTGTGGCTTCAATTCTTGCACGAGTTGGATTTTGTAAGCACGCAAACCAAGGTCTTTCCGCAAAATCTTCCATAAAGTGAATGGACACATATCCAATTCCTGTGGACGATGGCGGATAGACTGATTCGGGTCTTCCTCTACGCTACGCTCTACAGCAGCAATGACTTCTTCTGTACGCACTGTACGACGTCTCTGTGGATGCGTATTGTCATTTAGAGTAAACGTGGTTCGAAAACATTCCATAGTTAATCGAATTAATTGCTCTGATGGACGATTATGTTGACCGTAAAATGGACGTAGTGCGCGATACGTATTTCGAACAGAACCATGATTTTCAAAATAAATTTGCACAATTTGGAAGCGTTGTTCAGGCGTCAGTCTATTCATGTTGAAATGCCAAACCAAACCAAACATAAATCACTTGACAGCTGACAAAATGGCCGCCAGTTAAAAAAGTGTTGCCAACTTAAAGTTTTATACCTCTATAAAAAACACCCTTTATATATATATATATATATATATATATATATATATATATATATATATATATATATATATATATATATATATATATATATATATATACATATACATATATATAAAGTGAATTGACATAATAAATTAGACGGGTTAACACCATGCTATAATAATAAAAATGTTGCAATGAGGAAACAAAACACCACTTATCTATGTTTTGAAACGTGATATCGAAATAAAGCTTTTTTCTTTTATATACTAGGTATATCTAAGACAAATCACTATCCGAAATATTGATAAATTTTTTAGTGTTACATAAAAAATGCTATGAATAAAACTATGTCACTTGCAAAATTTCCTTTCATCTTTCCGGGAAAACTTCGATCGAATCAGTGGAAATTATGCAGCTTAAAATCAAGACCACTAATGACAACTATTTCACTCCTTATACGAGTAGAATACTATTCTACTTTAAAAGAAATAATTCTAGTTTTTGACGTTTGTATCTTAATAAACATGTTGTTCCAACAAAAAAAATAAGCTGTTATGCGTAATTACTTCTCATACATATATCATTCATTTCCGGAAAATTAAAGACAAAAAGATACCACCGCGTGAGAAAAATTACGATTCTTTTAAAAACGCCGCCGAACAAAATTTTTTTAATTCTTACATAGGAAACGACAATAAAATTTTCGACGGTATGCATTTTATTGTGGGCCTCTTTTTTTGGAAGTTTATACATGTCTAAAAGTGGTTATAATAGCCTGTTTTTAAAAAGGGCTTTTTGATATTATAATTTTCCTCGAAAGGCCGCCGTAGGTTTATTAATGCTACCTAAATACGGCTTATGAATTTTTAGAGATGGTAGACGGCAGGGGTGGATTTATCTATTTTCTAGCCAAACTAATATAAAAGATAAGGTGCGATTGGCTTTTAGAATATGCATTTTATTCTAAACTTTTTGGTGTGGAATTTTCTAAAGATTGTGATTTAGATGTTGTACATTTTTATAATTCATTTTTTTGTTTGTTGAAGGTAATCTCAGAAACTACCTAGCCAGTTTTCAAAATTCTTTCACTGGCTGAAAAATAATATTCTCCATTTTAACGTATGCTATATTTTGAATGATCAATCAATCAATAAAAGTAATGATATTCGATCTACGATGCGTAGGTCTCGTTGCACATCCCACCATGTCTGCAAGTTATTCGAGGCCCATCGCTTTTGCGAAACCAAGAAGCCTCTCTAACTAAATTTGCTTAACGGCTTCACGTGTAGACACTTTTTGACGATCTGGTCAACAGTTTCATCCTCCTCTAAACACCACTTGCATACTGCCTATGAAGATGGCCTCGCAGGTTTCAATGTCCTGTCAGTAATCCCACCACCATTCGTAGTTCTTTCCTCCAGGGAGAAAAGATTCCTAGTAAATCGCAATCTAGCTCCAATTATGTGTTCCTTGTCACATTTCATTCCAAGAGCCTCCCTCCAGGATTCAATAAATTTGCTTTCTTGCAACCGTAATTGAGACAGGTAGAACTGATTGGGGTCCTTATGACCGCCTACCCAATCTTTGCCAAACGATCTGGTTCCTTGTTCCCATATATCTCCAATCGATCCAGGGGCCCATCCTCGAACTTGGGAACGTGAAGTGAACGGTAAAAAGGTGGCGAACGCATATTCTTGAAATGTTCATCATTCATATTCTCGTGAAACATGCGCAAATGAAATGTCAGTCGCCAAATGACATATTTAACGCACGGATTTCAAAAAATAAAATAGTATTGAAAATTTTTATTTTATTTTTGGTTCTTCAAAATAACTCGTCATTAAAAAAAATAATATGGTTGACGAACCGTTTCTTTAAGACGTTTTATTTTTTGAATAAACAGTTGAAACGTTAATTAGGTGGTACCCCGATATTTTTAATATTTTCAAATTTTTTAATAAAATATATATCCATAGAAAGTTGAATATGTCTCGCAAATATTGAGCAAATTTGAGATTACAGACATATAAAATTATTACAGGAGATTATGTTCATAACTCAATTGTATGAGCGTGCTATTTAAAAATGTTTTTCTAGGGCCAGTTCTGCTTATGGATTTAACATAAATACTTGTGTCCATAACAGCCGAGTATCTTAGTTTTAAACAGTTTAATCTAACATAATTCTTTTCACGACACAACTTATAATAAATTTGAGAAATCACAATTTGTAAGCTACCTAAAACTTTTATTTAAATCAGTAACAAATTTTATATTTAAATTATGTTAACTACAGCACACTGTGTTAAACACTATACGACACTGCAATTAAATATTATGATTATAATTTATCGGGACATATAAATATGAACCCTACAGACCAACGAATGAGGTCCTTCAGCATAAAAACCTGATTTATGGTACATTAGATCTTCAAGTCTCTACAATTCTTTATAAAATAAAAAATATATATATTAAAAGTTGAATGTGAGATCCGCCACTATATTTAATGGACGTCTTCTCTCTGGCCTTTGGTTTCGGTCCCTGGTCATAAACAGTTTCTCTATCATTGTTCAAGTTTCAGGTTTTCTTTCAAATTTACTTGTCAGGACAGAACATAATGCAGTAAGAGACTCGACACTGTGAATTCATACAATAAATAACTGATTGGATAGTTTCCGTAGGGGATTGGGTTGATGGCTTTTAGTCATACTACGTAGAGTTGTAATTTCCACCGTTTCAAGGTTTATCAGTGCTGGCTTTCTGCAATTACTGTCAGTATATTACTTTGTATATATGATTGCTGTTTTTCTTGATATCCCTTTTTCTTTATATATTAGAATCTTAAAGTACTTGGCTCTTTATATGAATTTTTGTTTAACAGTTCTAGAGTGTCAATTTAAGATAAATTTAATCCAGTCAAAGTACAAATATTGTAATAGCAATTAATAACTTCACAAAAATAACAACACTATTTTTTTTACTTTTGACGATTAATAAAAGTACCAAAACTACTTTTTGCCTAAAATGGCAACAAAATATACTACGGACATTTTCGGTCCGACAGCTCAATTCAATCTGTCATCCATTTTATTTTTTGAAATTCTGGGGTTTTAGCACATTCATATCTGGCAACTTTGGCTTTTCAAGAATACGGCTTTTACTATCAAAAAGTTCACATCGCCATTCACATCGCCTTTCACATTACACTTTCGAGGATAGGGGCCCAGGACCCACACGAATCTGATTGTGCAACTGTTCTTTGTAAGACTATTGATTACATCGGTACACTCAGGTAGCAGTTGTGAGGCTACAACATTAGATTTTAATGCCAATATTGCAGCTCTACTACCTAAGCTCATACATAGTGGGATCTATGTATTCACGACCTCATATAGATAACAGGGTTTAATAACAAAACTCTCATATGTATAAAATAGACACAAGTCTCAACAAGTCTGGTACACGCTATCAACGCGTTACATCGGTCAGTTTAATTGTGAATATGGTCCAAGTCGATCAGTGTCGTGTTATTTTTTAATATCGTGCTGTTATAAAATTTCTTACTAAAGAAAGTTTAACTGCAATTCAAAAAATGTATGGATATTGTTTACGGCAACTCTTACGCATCATTTCCTTCAAATTAAAAATTGATCAAAGTTATTTCGATGGTGAGGTGAAGCGTTGAAAGGTGAACCCTGTATCGGTGACAACTCCATAGAAAGTTCATTTCTATCCACTACTCAAAGCAAAAGAAATATCTGTATGAACATCTAGGGATGACAAAAATTAGTGCAAGGTGGGTTCCTTCAGTTCAAAAGAATATCGCATCGAATGTTGTGAACACTTTCTGTAGCTTTCCCATGAAGACGACAGCTTTCGAATCGATTATGATGGGTGATAATACTATGATGATCCTTTATTACTATCCAACCTCGAAAGGAATTCGATGGAGTGGCATCGGAAGGAAAAACCGATCCCAAAATAAACCAAGAACACCCAAAGCACTCTCAGCCAAAAAGCTTATGGCCATTATTTTTTTGGACTGCCAAGGTCTCTTATTGGTATATTTTAGAGAACGAAATATAGTCGTTTTCACGGAATATTAGTCTGCTTTACTACGTTGCGCCAGAGTACTATCAAAAAACGACGAGGAACACCCAGCCGAAATGTTCCGTTGCTCTGGTCCACACCGATGCTATTTCCAAGGTTCGTGAACTTCATTGAACTCGATCATCCTCCATATAGCCCAGACCTGGCCCCCTCCAATTATTTTTTGTTTTCCGAATTGGAGGTAGATTTAGGAGGCTATGGTAGGCTAGGAATACATGGACTGCACTACGTATTTATTGTATTATTCCTGTTTATGTACTTCTAGCAGAACAGCATAAATTTTAGCTTGAAAAATCGTTGCACGTTATCCGAGAGAGTAAAATTCTCAGACTCCCGTGCGCTACATTGTATCCAATTTTATTTTAAAAGCAAAGAAATAAATTCTATGCAGGATGAAAAATAATTGTACTATTCCCGTGGTAAAAATCCACACCTCTACTAGAGGGAGCCCTACCGGATACGAGACGGCAGTCTTGCGCATGGTTTTCAACACCCAGACTTAAAACTGTACCGATGACAGACCGGTCATCAGTAAACTTAAGAAAGAAGAAAGAGCAAAAGCAGGAATAGAAATATTTATAAAAAAGATAAAAACTGTACAATCATGGGAACGTAATAATGACAGAATCATTTCAAAGATTTAAGCCCCACTAATAACTGCGAAGGAGGTGTTTGAGCCAATAGAAAACAATTCCTTAAGTGAAAGAAGAACGATTTATGGGCTTACATCAGGATGAAATAGAAGAAAAAACAAAAGCCTTAGAATAAATAATTATAGCAGGTGTAGAATTAGAAACGAAGATGATACTACAATGGAGCAATAATATATATATATATATATATATATATATATATATATATATATATATATATATATATATATATATATATATATATATGGAGACGGGGAAAGATTAGAGAATTCTGTGAACTAAATACTTTCAAAATGATCAATTAATGAATTGTTTATACTTAAAGTTATTCATAAATTTACTTGGAGTCAAGGAATAACGAAATTTTTAGAGTCCTATATGAAATCTCCGTTTATTCAAACTCCACCAGTGTCGGAAGTGTCTCTGGGTTGTATTTTCCAGCAGGATAACGTTCCAACCGCTCCACCCTTCAGGAATTGTACAGGAATGGTTTCAGTAAAATGACATTCAGGTTTTCGAATGGCCAGCACACTCTCCAGATCTTAACCCTACTGAAAATTTATGAGAAGTAAAACATCGTATTCGTACATAAAGACTTCGTAATAAACTACTGGTGAGTAATCAATGAAGTCTGGATAAATTCCAAATCAATGCTGCAACATTGTTGTCAAGTAATAAATAATAATGGATAATCGATTAACTATTATCCTAATTTTAATAAATTAATAAAATCCATCTCTGTCCATGACCAGTAGCCACTCCGGCTTGTCAACGTTTCAAAAACTGACAGGTCGAAGAATAGCGACGTTGCCACATGAGATAATAACTTAGAGTCAAAATAGATGCCGCGGATTCCAACGGGGATCGGATGTCACAACGAGGATTAAGTTTTAAATATTTTGAGAAGATAACAAAGCTCGTTAGCGGTCTAGTGCCTTTTTTCTCGGGATTTAGAAGAGTTATTTCGAGTGGGTCTTTACGTGTAGAATGAGTTATTACGTATTAATTTATGTTTCTTTTTATTTAATATATGTAAACTACTAAATTTTGAGTGGCTATCTTTATTTCAGCTATGTGCTGTGTGATTTAAGATAAATAAAGTAATAAAATACAACAGTGATTTTTAATCATTAAGTAATTTATTTAAAATGTTTCTACAGAAATGATATGCTTACATTATGTTAGAAAGCTCAAAACTGAAATTTAGCACATTCTAAGCTAAACTATTTATGAAAATCCAACATGTTCATCTCTCTGGAACTGTTCTTTTGTTCTAAAACCTTATCACCTTATGTACAATTAGTTCCACAAAAACGTTTTGATAAATTATAACTACCTGAAAAGTTAAGTCTATACGCGATCACCTCAGTATAGAGTCCAGTTGCCACTGTTTCTTATAATTAACTCTAATCGCCGAGACAAACTGCTAACCAAGTTCTCTGCATAATATTTCTATTCTTAGATGTTTTATAGTGCATATATGTTTTTTTTTTAAGTTGAACTTCATCAAGCCCCATACATTTTCAATAATAATAATAGTATATTAACGGATCAAATAAATACAATCCATTTCAAAAATAAAAAATTCAAACACAATTTAAAACAGCCAGAATTAAAAAACTTACAAATCTAAACATGCATTAAAGTGCTTCAAAAGACAAGTATTGACAATTGACAATTTTCATTTCAAAAATAAAAAATACAAACACTATTTAAAACAGTCAGAAAAAAAACTTACAAATCTAAACATACATCAAAGTGCTTCAAAAGACAAGTATTGACAATTGACAACATTAACTAGTTTTTCAAGAATTTTAAAATCTTTAATTTAAAGAAATTAATTGGCAAACGAAAAATATCAATCTCGGTAGGAACTGAATTCATTTCCCTACACATTCGAGAAATAGGGCTGTTAATGTCATAATTCGTTCGGTGATATATCACATCAAACAAGTTGTGCGCTCTAAAAGCTCTTTGAGGAACCGATAATCCAATATTATTGAGTAGTTCAGGAGAATCAATACAAGAGTTAACAATCTTATAAAGTAGAACGAGGTCAAGATATATGCGTCTCACACACAATGGTAACAACCTCAAAGCATCGGCAATATCATCATATATAGACCGCTCATGCTGCATTCCCTGTTTAAAGGCAATGAAACTTAAAATATTTCTTTGCACTCTTACTACTTTTTCTTTGTATGTAAAATAATGAGGTGACCAAACTTGGGACGCATATTCTAAGATTGATCGAACTACAGAGCAGTATATCACTTTAAAACAGTCTACACTATTAAAATCTGTAAGCATTCTCTTCACAAACCCGAGCAACTTCAAACCCCTGTTCACAATATTATCAAAATGTGTATCGAAGCAAAGGGCCCGATCAAATGTAACACCCAGATCCTTCACACATTCAACGCAATTAATCATGTTATTATCGAGAAAGTAATCAAAAGTTATCCAATCCCTTTTACGATAAAAACTTATAATGGAACATTTATTAACATTGAGGTGCATAAAATTTAACTTACACCATTCAGACAATCGAGCTAGATCCTGTTGAATGCCCTCGCAATCGTTGCTACTCCTGACAACCCGAAATATCTTTAAATCATCTGCATAAAAAAGACATCTACTGAAAGTTATGATGCCCTCAATATCATTAATAAAGCAGTTAAAAAGGAGCGGAGCGAAGTGAGCGCCGTGAGGAACACCAGAAGTAACACATATCAGATGATTCACAGTTATTAATTTTTACTCGCTGTACTCTACCAGACAGGTAACTATTTATCCATTGTAGAAATGATTCATGGATGCCCAAGCCTTCCAGCTTGTAAATAAGAAGTTAATGGTTAACCTTGTCGAAAGCCTTGGAAAAGTCAGTGTAAATAGCATCCACCTGACACCTCCCCTCCAAGGCCTCCACCAAGTACTGCTCATAGACAAGCAGATTAGTAGTAGTCGATCGACCTGCCATAAAGCCACGCTGTGAAGTTGCCAACACATGCCTAAAAAGAGGACACATCTTTTGGTAAACAATACCCTCAAAAATCGTACTAAATAGTGAGAATTTCGAAATTCCACGATAATTTTCGACGTTAGCTCTGTCTCCATTCTTATGGATTGGCGTAATGTAAGTAGTTTTCCATACTTTTGGGAAAACACCCGTTGATAAAGAAATATTAAAAGCTGAGCCAATACTGCAGACAAAACACCCTGACAATTCTTAACAAATATGACTGGTATCCCGTCGGGTCTGGTACCCAATTTACTGTTCAAGTGATCTATTGCATTAAACACGTCCACCGGCTCAACTTCAAGGAAACTAAGGTTTACAGTTTTCATGTAATTAAAAATACGGGTCTCACAATGCTCATGCGTGTAGACTGTAGAGAAAAAAGCTCTAAAGAGTTCTGCTATAGAGGTTGGCATCTTGCGAAGAAGCATGCCACTTCATGATAGTAATGCCTAATACTCTACAGGACCAATTTCCATATTATTGGCCAAGAAAAAGAATAGTGTTATTTAAATCCTAGATATGAGAGATGAGATATGATGCAGGCGGTACAATAAGTATAACATATAAATGAGTCATAAATAATTATAACAAGTCGATTTGATAACAAGATTAATCACAGTGAAATATATCATATTTATCTTTCAGGCAATCATAAAGAGAACACATAAGTACAATGGGAAAAATTATAATTCTTGGTTTCGGAAAATAAAAAAATACGGAAGTTTTTAATTGTTTACCTTCGCCATTTAGTCGGGAACATTTAAAATAACTGTACATGCATGTAATTTTAAATCAATCAACCAAAACTAGGTAAAAATCTAACATTTGACCCATGTTACTTTATATTTGTAGTGTAAAGAAAATGTACTTCCTTCCTTCCTTCAGGTATTCCAGTTACTAATTCAGAAAGAGCATAGACAATTCTGGAATTCTAGGAAATTTCGTATTGGTAAAAAATTTTATATACCTGGGGTCTGTGATTAAAAAAGGCGGAAATTGCCAGAAGCTGTTCGTAGGTTGCCATATTGCGACTAAATGTTTGCTCGACCTACCTTCACAACGCCAATATTTTGATTGATCTATGATTTTAAAAAAGTACTGTACTTATAATTAATCCCCTTAAATATGTATTGGACTTTTTTGGGTTTACCAAGGTTTTATCTGTATTTATCAATTCATGTATGGATTTGAATATAGAAATAATAATTAGATATAGATAGAATTAAAATTTACAAATTTTTATCAAACGTCTTCTTTCTACAGGGCTATACACCATTGCACATATCGGCACAGTTTGGACAGAAGGATATTTTTAAATTACTAATAGAAGTTTACAGTAAGTATTCTAAATTGATACTATTTATTTATTTATTTTTTTATTTATTTATTTATTTATTTATATATATATATATATATATATATATATATATATATATATATATATATATATATATATATATATATATATATATATGATTATTCACTCTATACGGCACGGAATATTGCAGCCAAAATACGTGACTTTCAAAAAAGTATTACTTTTGGGATATATGAGGGTCTAATATAGTTACTTTTTAAAATTATTTTCGTATTATACAGGGTGTCCTAAAAGCTCTAAAAGTATCAAAGTTTTGTTTTTTTAAATGAAGTCCCCTGTATATTATCGCATTTTTGGATTCTCCGATCAAAATAAGTGCCTATTTTAATAAGATTTATAGTACCTAAACCTTAAGGGTTTTTAAATAATTTGAATTTTCTCAAAATCTAACCTAATTTTCATGTTTCAAATACTTAAGAAGTATTTCAGTTATGTACTCGAAATTTACAGTGAAGTGTAACGATAAATCATGTTTTATATCCCAATTGTAATAAACTTGCTATATTATACAGGGTGTCCAAAAATTAAAACTAATCAAATAAGAACTTTAGGTGGCTATAACTTCATTAATTTAAATAGAATGCCAGAAAATGTAACTTTTAAATACCTGTCGAACCAAATTTATGATAATCTGCAATGAGAATGATTACAGAACTTTTTCTCGTGGAGATCCTATTATTAAAGTAGGCAATGAAACAATTGAAATGGTGAAAAAGTTTAAAAATTTAGGAGTAATCATAGATAGACAACTTAAATTTAAAGAACATGCGAATAACTTAATAAAAATAATCTCTTATAAAATTAGCTATATTCAAAGATGTTCTAATTTTTTGACAAGGTGGACTAAAACAATCCTGTTTAATACTCTGGTATTGCCACACTTTGTTTATTGCTCCACAGTTTTGTTCCTTCTTAATCAAAATAAAAAGGCAAGATTTCAAAAATTGCAAAATAGAGCCATGAGAGTTTTACTCTCCGGTACAAGAAGAACATCAATTAACTACATGTTGAGGGAAATGCAATGGTTGTCGGTGGAGGACTTCTTCCAATATCAAACATTGATCTTTATTTTTTAAATCACATCGGGTAGTTCTCCTATATATTTACAAAATCATATTAATTATAATAGAAATATACATACATATGACACTAGATCGAAGGAAGACTTTTATATTCCTCCAGTATTGGAGAGACAAACACAAACCTCTGCATTCTTTAAGGATCTAAACAGTTTTAATCAATTGTCCACAAATATTAAATGTTTCAAATCTCTAAATAAGTTTAAGCGGTGTCTGAAGCCGTATTTTTTTAATAGGGTCTATCCTTGAGACATGAACTTTCTTTGTTTTTTTTTTTAGATTTGTGTCAGTTTAGTTTAGTATGTCATTGTTCTGCAAAACTTGACGATGTTTGATTGTTGTTTTTAATTTTAAAATATGAATTTAGTTGTTAAGATTTATGTGTAATTATATTAGTCTATGACTAAATAAAGAATTTATATATAAGAGTGTTCTATAGCTAAGTCTTCGCGTTTTCACAGAATACGCCAAATAATCGTTTTCTGCAACATTTTGTGTTTTTTGAATCGATGTTCTAATGTATCTAGTTGCCTATGGTATTTGGAAATGACAGTCAATTTATAACTATAAGAATAATAATCAAGAATATCTTTACGAATGTTGAGAAACTCGAAACATGATTTATAGTCGTCCAACAGGCAATAATAGTAATAATATTGACCATAGCATACAAACAGAAGCAAAATATTTATAATAGATGTTCGAAATGTCGACCATCCATTTCCAAACACTTACATGTTCTTTTTTCGAAACCACTGCTAACTCGACAACATCTGCGAGGTTACAGTTTGAAAGCGCCTCATATGCGTATTTTCATATCTTGTGGTATTGTCGTGGGCGCATTGTAGACAGTTCTTGTTATGTATTCCCATAAAAAGAAATTTGGTGGAGTTAAATCCGGAGTTCTCGGGGGCCAATTTTGAAAATCTTGTCTCCCAATCCACCTGTTTCGAAAGTTGACATTTAAAAATTGCCGAACCTCGCGATGATAATGAGGCGGAGCTCCATGCAGTTGAAGCCACATAGTTGTTCTAATATCCAAAAGGGCATCTTCTTATAACCCTGGAGTTAGTGTAAAAGAAAATCGCGAAACATCAAACCATTTAAAGATTCTTCAAAAAAGTAGGGTCCAATTAACTATGGACCCGGTATTCCTCCCCACACATTAACTGATCACCAATTCTGGTTTCTCATAATTCTGTATTCATGCGGATTTGAATCAGAATAGGAATGGAATGAAACCATTGTTATGAAAAGTACATTCATCACTAAACAACACATTATCAAAAAAGTGTTCATTTTCTGCCACTTTATCTAACACCCAAAAGCAGAATTTAGTTCGGTTGTTGAAATCATTTCCGTGAAGCTCTTGACAAAGCTGGATTTGATAAGGATAAAATCTGTGTTTGTTAAGAATCCTTGAAACACTTGCTTTGTTAATGTTAGTGTTTTCGGATATATGATTCTGACTAATTTTGGGATTTTCAATCTCTGAACCAAGTACAGTAAAAACATTTTCTTCATCCTCAGTGACAGGTTTTCTTGTAACAGGTTTTTTATAACTGACACTTCCACTTTCCCGAAACTATTTTAATAGTCTCACAACAACAGCTAGTTTAGGATGGTTTCTTTCAGGAGACCTTTGAGTATAGATTCGAGAAGCCAACAAACAATTTTGATGACATTCTCCAAGGATAAAAATCATATCAATACGCTCTACTTTTGGATAAATCTTCATTTTGACAAAGCAATAACACAACAATATTCAAATAATTCAGTTCAATAAATGAAGTTTCACAGTTACAAAAAATAATACCGCTATTATAGCAACAGGCTTTGCAGACTAAACTGACAGATTAAATGAATTATCTGTCGTTTCTAGATGCCATCAGCAACTAGGTTAATTAGAATATCTATTCAAAAAACATAAAATGGTACAGAAAACGATTATATAAGTTATCACCCTTCAGAGATTGACAATCTTAATTACCAAACTTCAGAAAAAAAAACTATTTCAATGGTTTCGAGCCAATCGCCTATCCTTGACCAACTCCAAATCACAAAGTATTAATTTTACTCTAAGGAATAACAGTGAAATTGTACAGTCCTTTCTACCTCAATGTACAACGGAGGTTAAATTTCTGGGAGTACACCTAGATGCAGGATTAACCTGGGAGCAACACCTTGTTAATCTCTCAAAAAAACTATCCCTTCAACTGTTCCTGTTCAGGAGTCTTGTACGGGTAACTTCCAAAGAAGGTCTTCTGACAGCATATCACAATAACTTTCATTCTCTTTTGGCTTATGCTATTCTTTCCTGGGGTCATTCTTGTCATACTGATAAGGCATTTGGACAACAAAGAAAATGCATTCGTATTATCTCTGGGCTTGGTTATAGAGAAGACTGTCGAAATTCGTTTAAGAATTTAAAAATTTTAACTGTACCTTGTGTGTACATTATGCAGTGTTTGTTGTACGTTAAACAAAATCTTGATCTATACAGATCACAAGAAGATATTCACAATTATCCAACAAGAAACAACAACAATCTTGTACCAGACTTTGGCCGGCTTGAGAGATCCAGAAATGGTTCAAGATAGCAATAAAGTTCTACAACTGCGTGCTAGCTAGAATTAAAGCTCTTAACTTCAATCAGTACAAAAAACAAATCAAGAGCTATCTTATGTTGAACGCGTTTTTTTCGTTCGAGGAGTATTTCGAATCTAATTTTAATCTGTAGTATTGTCTTTGTCTGTTGTCAGCTTCTCTTGGCTTTTTTTTTACCAAAACTTATTAATTCTCTTAAGGAAGAATCAATATCGTGTAATGTTTTATTTGTATTAATGATAATAATTAATTGACAAAATTTTAATATTTTATTTATTTGACTTGTAAAAGTACTATTTGTATATTATTACTAATAAATTATCTTATCTTATCTTATGTGGCGTATTCTGTGAAAACACGAAAACTTAGCTATAGAACACCTTTGTACCATTCGATAGGTATTTAAAAGGTACATTTTCTGGTAAGTTAAAAAGTATAGGGTTCAATTTAAATTAATCAAGTTATAGCCCTTTAAAATTCGTATTTGATTAGTTTTAATTTTTGGACACATAGCAAGTTTTTTATAATTGGAATATAAAATATGATTTATTGTTACACTTCACTGTAAATTTCGAGTACATATCTGAAATACTTCTTAAGTATGTGAGACATGAAAATTACGTTAGATTTTGTCAAAATTCGAATTATTTAAAAACCCTTAAGGTTTAGAAACTATAAACCTTATTAGAATAGGCACTTATTTTGATCGGAGAATCCAAAAGTGACTATATTAGACCCCAAATATCCCAAAACTTTTTGAAATTATATATATATATATATATATATATATATATATATATATATATATATATATATATATACATATGTTATGTCGGATAGTCTCACGGGTGTGATGTATAATCGAAGGTTTTCGGCTATCCCGTGGTGTATGTACTGAGTCCCTATTAGGACTGTAAAGCAGCTGACGTTTCGGTGAAATCTCATTCACCATCCAAAGCTCACTGTACGGCTTCTACGAGCGTAGAAAATGGTGAATGAGATTTCACCGAAACGTCAGCTACCTTACAGTTCTAAGAGAGACTCGGCACATACATGGAATACCCGAAAACCTTCGATTATATATATATATATATATATATATATATATATATATATATATATATATATATATATATATGTATCGGAAATCTTATTAAAACGAAGCTACAATGAAATTCTGCACAAGCTTTGAGTTGAATGAGGGAATCATTTTTGTTTATTTATTGTAAGATTGTTCTTTTTGTTGAAGATCTCGTTTATACAAAATTTAATATTTCCGCAAGTGGTAATTTTGATTAAGAGTAATATTTACTAATAATTACATTTTATACATAAAGTGTACTAGATTTCAAAATTAGGACTTAATTTTTTAGTTCACCATAAAAGTAAAACTTAACCTAATGATATATCTAGAAAATTACTGATTAACAACAATGTATGTATTTAATATAAATTATTTTAAATTTTCAACAGAAGCAGACACAAACATCCGAGATTACAGCGGCAGGACGGCCGAGTACTACCTCCTCACCAAAGAACAGAAAGAAAACAACGCAGTAACTCTACGGAGTGAGTATAGCAACACGGGCACCAGTGGTAGTAAATTCTCCACGCATGGTCGGGCTGTTAAAAAAACAAAGAGCTTTCGCAATAAAACTATTTCACTGCCTACGGCTGTACAAAAGACCTCGCTGGCTGTTATTAATGTAGCTGCACCTACTAATGCGCTTTTTCAAAACTATCCTACTTATCCAGGGTCATCTAAATAGAGTAGTTTTTTTCTGTATAGAAATTAGAGGAATTAGATTTTAGAAAACTATTAGAATTGCTATATTTACCACGTAATTAAAACAGCACAAGGGGCTGGTGCAGGTATCTATTATAGCGTAGCCTTTTGCATGCCTTCCGAGCCCAAAAGTTTAGTATTTTTGGTAGTATATTATCCGCTTGAAAATGGAACGAAAATTTTTGATTCTGAAGTTTTTTCTTCATTTTTCATAGAATTTTTCAATGAGAAAATTCATACTTGTATTTAAATGAAGTCAAAAAATGTGCAGAAATTAATTAAAGACGAATTTTTATGTTTTATTTAGAAAACTCAATTTTTTTTTCCACAATACATTTTATATGATCGCAAAACCAGTCAAAAACCAGAAAACATATATTTTTATTGTTTGATGTTTCTAGATTTCCAATAAACTGAGAAAAAAATCAAAATTTTGCTCTCTCACATGTAATTTATCTAACCACATGACTTGCTATATATAAAACATTTGGTTATAATAATGTAGATTCGATTTCAAAGTTTTTATTAAATTCATGCTTTAAGTAGACTCATTCTTGTAAAACATTCTATAAGCATTATTAGAAATGTAAATAAATGTACCCTCTCTTCAAAGAAGTATTTAGTATCACCCTGTTGATGCGCTTCCAGGTATCGCATCCTAGGGTCGCCATTAACATTACACTCTGTAGCGTTACTTTCGTAAAAAGACTCTTTAAGATTTAGTTTACTTTTTGAAACATCACTCCTGCAGTGCTGCTCTTCTCTCAGCTGCTACAAAATTGAAGTGACTTCGTTTTACCTGGTTTAAGCATTTTCTTAATATCTTCGTAGGGCAGTTATAATAACCGAAATAATTTGTCTTAAGTTCTTCTTTTGCAGCCTATTCCATCTATCGTCATATTTAAGTAAGCCTGCCTTACTTTTTTTCCAGTGGTGCACTAGGAGTGCTCTGCTCAGTGCTTTTCTCATCCAATCTTATTTCAACTAAAGAAAATCATCAGGTTAAACAGTATTGCGTAGTTTTACGTCACCAGGACCGGTAATCTACCTATTGCAGAGTGTTCAAAGTGACGTAGGGCAAAACGTTTTCTAAGAACGTGCATCGATTAGTTGAAACTAGGTTAAGACAATTGATGGAAATTTCTATTCCTAATTAAAAATCCAAACTCTGCCACACCATATTTTGATGCATATATTATAAAAACTCATAATTGTATCAATTGGATATCTGTTCTTAAAAGAAATATACCTATGTGCAACTCCAGATAGTCATGAGAAATATAATTTCATCCCGGTTTTAATTTTTTTATTAATATTCCAATAAAGTAATCCCGTAACCTCTGAAGAGAAACCATAATAAAAAATATATTTTTGCACTATTCAAATATTCCATTTTTGACATTTTATTTAGAGCAGATTTTAGAATTTAAGTATACAAAATGTGAAAATTTAACAGTTATAGCAACTTTTTTATTCATCATATTAAGTTTAGAAGCAGATCTTCTGTCACCTGTCTCTCTTCACCCAGCATCTATCATCCTTTTTTTCACATATACCTTCTGCTCTTCCCTCTTTTCGTTTAAATCTAATGCTAGATTCGTCCATTCCTGCGCACTACTCTTCTGCTATCATAGGTCGCCCTACATTCCCTATTTCTTCCCGCAGCTTCCATCCATTCTGCGGTCATTCTTGCCCGTCTTGTTATCACCATATTTGTTATGTGTCCCAACCAAACCCGTATTGATTTTAGTATGGTGTCTTTAATCTTATCTGTCTTAATGCATTCTCTAACCCATTTCTTATCATTTACCGTTATATTTCATATTGCATGTTCCATGTGACATTGGTTTGTTTGTAATTTACTCATTTTTTTTTAGTCAGTGTCCTGTCTCCCTGCCATAAAACAGATCAGGGATAACACACTGTTGTAGAACCTTTAGTTTCATGTATGTTTTAAATCTTTTATTTTTAAAGAACTTAAGAACTCCAAACTACCCATGATATTTCCTAAATCTCTTTAACTTTTTTAAGTTACCCAAATTTCTACATAAGATGTCGACACACTCTTAACTTCACACTATAAAGACTCTAAAAAATCCTTTAATAAACGAATTCTTATGCGTATTTTGAAAAAGATTTACCTTGGGATTTACTAAAAAGTTTAATCCTGGTCTAAATACCCCAAAAATGCTTCAGAATTAATTTTTTGAGTATATTACCTGAGTTAGTACAGACCTAAAAAAAACTATAAAATTCTGGGAAACTCTTGAAAAAGTTATTAAAATGTTGGGGAATCCAATAATATAACCAGGATAAAGATAATTATATAATCTAAGTACAAATAAGTATAATGACATTTCACTATTTTTATTATCTCCCTTCAGCTTGTGTAACTTTCTATGGGTTGAGTAGTGTCGTGAAAATAATTGTTATAGCAAAGTCTTGAAGAGAAAGCAAATGCCTACTTAATTAGAATAACAAGTAGATGATCGAAATGTAATATAAAATAGTTAGAAATTCTTCATGTCAAAACTAAACTTTAAGCCTTTTTGGCAAATTTCCGATCATCTAAAACATTCATTCCTCAAAAATATTGTGCCTTATGTAAAAAATAAGTTGATATTGCCGTGACTTGGTATCTTTTTATAGTAGAGTAGGACTTAGAAATTTTCTGAATTAAGTCTGGAAAACTTAGAAAAATCAGTGATTTTTAAATCGGAGAGTCTGTACCAAACAAGGTCGGAGTTATTACTGAAAATGCATTGACAACTTAATTTTTTTATTGTAGCATCATTGGCGTAATTAAGCGTATTTTGTGGGAACAAAAAGTATTCTTTATTTTAATACAAATTTCTAGAAGCTTCTTACAGTCTTTTAGAAAAGTATGTGAATACAATTTTGGTACACATAAAATCTTCATGAGCACTGTTGTTAATTCAAATTTCTGGGGTGAGCACCGACTCTACCTAAGATCGGCTCGCCCTCTCCCTAGTTACGCCGATTGCTGCATTAGTCATTTAAACTCATATTTGCCAGACCTAGTTTAGATTTAACATATTTTGGTGAATCGAACTATTAAGTTGGTAAATATTCTTTTTCATATTTCATCTATTATTTTTTATTCCTTTTAACTCTAGTCATTAAAGTACATTATTCTTGCTAGAATTATTTTGCCGCTTGCTTGAACTTTAGTGCCATATTCCTATTTTGGTTTTTAGATAGATTTCTATTTTATTTGGTATTATTGTATATACAAAACGGACATAATAGTCGCCTCCTTACCAACTTTTTAACTTAACAGTATTATATTGCCTATTTTTTTAACGATAATAAAAGGTTACTGATATTTTATTTAATTTGTTTATAAATCTTTGTCTTACTACGTGAGCAATTTATCGTTGCTTTCAGTTCACTAACAAATCGATATTTCGGTGACCAAAAGTATTTCTATTCGATTCGGTATATTATTTTAATCTATATCCTTATTTTTATGGGGTCGTTTAACCACTATAATCATATATTTACATGTAAATGGATTTTACTGATTTTATATATATTTATATTATTATATTCTATGGAATATTTCAAACTCAAACTAATGCTTAATCCTAGCCAAAGACATTTTATTGATAGATAAAGTTTGTTCACATTTAGACAACCTACAACAACGGTCACATTCCAATCCTTGTTGCCAAATTGTATTTGACAGGTATGTCGATTAATTGCGGGATTTAAACAACCCATAAAATTTAGACTAATTTTTTCCTTTAATGGAATTGCTTGGTTGTACCGTGTATTTATAGATACAGTCTGAGAAGATTATCCTAAAATAGCCAGATTCTTCATCTCAAAAAATTTTAACATTCTCAATCAGTATGATAATGTGTTAAGTTTGGCAATACTACAAAGACTCCTACTTGAATTTCATGACTCTTATATGTAAACAGCCAATGAAATCTTTTGAGTCCCGATATTGTGCGGAGTACTGTCGAGTGGCGACGGAAAATGTTTTGACTAAGTTATTCTGTGTCCAGGAGTATTTTTCGCCTTTTTTTTAGTGCTTTCATGATATTTTTAAGGTTTGTTGTAGTTCAATGAATTAAATATGAACAGTATGCCTAAAATTTAACCATTAAAAGACCCATAAATTATCCGATTCGTGCACCAAACCTAATAAAATCCTTCCCTACTGTTTGATCGTATTCGGTGAATGGTAGAAGATATAACATAGTTTGTCATGCGCTAGCCAAGGTAGAAGATGGGCGGTGCAGCCATTGCACATAATCCAACAAACCACAGATAATCTAGACAAGACACGAAGAAAACAACATGCTAATGAAATCCCCAGCTCTTATATGTATGTGCGTAGAGTTGGGGTCTGTACACTGCGACCTAGTAGATCTATTGTGCCCCCCTATTGCTGCCAAGTCGTAAGAGTTACCTTATTGGCTAAAGCAGTCATCCAGTTATATTTCCCTCAGGAACCTTAGGATGTTGGACGGCTTCAAGGTGGGTAGCTTACCCTTCTTTGATTTGGTATGTTCCCAAGAACCGCATTCTAAGGTTTTCTAGGGCACTGCACTCTGAAAGAATATGAATAAAGGTTTCGTCCTCCTCCTCACAGAATCTGCACTCTTCTCTTTCTACGAATCCCGGTTTCTTAAGGTGTCCCTTCAGGTGACAATGTCCCGTCAGGACCCCTGTCAGAACTCCGAGTTGACGTTTACTTAAGCCCCATGCATTCTTTGAATCTCTTCTAGTCGTAGTTCCCAAGAAGTATCTTCACTTGTCTCAATCTTGATAGCTCCGTTCAATAATTTGATCTCCTGCTTTCTTCTTCTATCTTTAGTTCTTCCAGCATTACGCTGCTACTGATTCCACCAAAAGGCTCTGGCCCCAAAAAATGGTGTCTCAGTCCCTTTCCTCGCGAACCTGTCTGTTAATTCATTCCCATCTATCCCGGTATGTCCCGGTGCTCACATGAGGGTGACTTTATTATTCTTACTCAAATCATTTAATTCCTCTAGGCATTCCTAGACCATCTTGGTGCTGACAACTTGAGAGCTCACCACACTGATGGCTGCTTGACTATCTGACATGATGATAATCTCTTGGCCGTGATAGTTTATTTTCCTTGTTGAATTGAATACCCAAGCTTTCGTGGTATCTAATGCCGAGTCCATACACTCCTATTCCAATTCCCTCCGTTGTTTTGGAGCCATCTGTATAACATATAATGGATTTCTTGCCGAGTTTTCCAATGGTGTTTCTGTCCCATTCACTTTTTCATTTCATCTTGGGGATGCCCCAAATTTGTTGATTTCTGGATAAGCGATGGGGTCTTCGTTTTATGACCTCATCTCTCATCATCCATCCCCAGCCCTTACACCTTGCTATTTGTGGAAAAAAGATTTGAGAGATTTGCTATATGCATATATTTTTCATTCTTTTTGTTTTTCTTTTTGAACTAGTTCTGAATGTCTCAAAAACCTGCATACCAAGAGTCTTGGCGACTATATCTCTTTAGTTTCACTTGAAAACGGCTAGAGATAACTAGCCGAAACGTCGTGATCAACAAAAACAATCGAAGTCCAACAGATATCTACTACTTCGCAATTATATCTCTAGTATGAGAATTGAGAATAATAAAGTCACAAACCATCAGTTCGTTAGGTGTCAAATAGTTTCGGCATTTCTGATTTATTAAGTCGATTCCTGTTATAAGCAAATTTATATCTGATTATCTACTTCATCATGTAACACATAAAATATTGGAAATTAAAAAACTCTTTTAGCTATGTAACGGTGGGTTTGTTTATATATATATATATATATATATATATATATATATATATATATATATATATATATATATATATATATATATATATATAAACAGATTGTGACCCATTCAATCACCAACATAGATTTTAGGTCTTGAAAACACCTTACATGTAGTAGGCAATAAACCTATAAAGGCGTTTTTCTCTTCTTTATCTACTAAATTTACAAATTCTTCATTTGTATTTACTGCCCTCATAGGTCCGGTATATTAAATTCGCCATGTTGTATTTTAGAAAGCTGACTTTAAATTCATAATATTAACCCTCAGTACCCGTTGTAGATTCATAATTTGCGACCCTGAAATAATCACACCATTTTTCAACAAAATCGGATCATATTTTTTCCACCTTATTTGAAAACTTGAAAACTTTTTCCCTTTTGAAAACCAGTTAATTAATGAAACTGAATACGCCATGTATTCCTATATAAAAATATATTTTTATAACAGTGGCTGATGGTACGCCTCTAGGCTGTCTTCAAAATAGCCGAAGTATGTTACTATTATGAAACGACTACATAAAAAATAGGGTGCATATAGATTTTTTTCTAAAAATAATCTAAAGGAGCAAATAGAATCACTTTCAGACACCTCTCTTAGACCTGAGACGAGGGCTGTTTAGTTTGACCTTTCTAAGCGAGCTCGAGAAGGTAAATCACTCGCAATATTTTACAAACATTTATATGAATTTCATAACTTATCAGGCAATATTTAAAAAATTAAAATACTCTTCTAATGAATTATCGCGTGACGCGATTCTATTTGACGTCGACTTGTTTAAATTCTGACCGCAGACCTTACTAGTGTGACGTCATATAGGTTGTCAACCATTAATACAAGAAGGAAATAAAAAACCAGTCACTCATTGTTAAAATATACCTATTCTTTTTTAAATACTTGACCAATTAAAATATTTTATTTCCAAAAATTAAAAAAATAATGACAATGACAGTTTTTATGACTTTTTTGTGATGATGGTTGCCTATTCTGATGCACCACTAATATGATTGGTCTTTTATTGGCTTAGTTATAAACTAATAATAGACTATCGACTATATCGAAAAAAAAAAGATGGTTAAAAGGAAGTGAAACGTTAAAGTATTTTCATTATTTCATACATTCAATTGACCTCCAAATGTGGCAAAATCACAAAGTGCTTCCAAGTTAAGGGGGTACGTTTTTAAGGTTAAGGTAGATTTCTCCATTTTTCAGTTTTTTGAGTTTTACTCGAAAACTGTGAAGTTTTCGTAGGTACATGTCTACAAAAAAGTTATAGGAAAAGAAATTTCCTTTCGAAATGGTATCATGAGGTACCAAAAAAGTTTTTTTTTGAAAAAAATACACTCCAAAAACAAAATCAAAAAGAAAAGCAAAACAAATGCATTTTTTTTTTAATGTTTTCCCCATAACTTTCTTCCAAGTGAAGTTAAGGAAGGGAGTTGTGTTTGCAGGAAGTTGGGAATTGATTGCTCCATGTTCTGTAAAGAACGTATGGATTTAAATTGTGAAAATGCTGATGTACCTGACATTACTGAAGACTTTATTTTCGAAGAAATTGTCAAAATTATTGAAAAAAATTTAACTGAATCCAGGTTTTGAATAAAAATAAATAAATTAAAAAAGGTATAAAATAATGTCGTAATTAATTTTAATTTTCATTCCGTACCCCATATTAATAGCTTTGGATTTACAAGCCAAACGGCTTCGCACTCCCGTCAGGGATTATTGACTTATATCAGGTACACAAAGACACCAAAAGTATGAAGGTCTGTGGGAACTCTTTCCATGTCATCGGGTGCTAGGTGGCGTGGTCTTCTGTACTTCCTACAAATTTTCTGAATCGGTTTATACAGATGCTCACTAAGGATCAGTCCGTTGATGTTCTGCAGAAGGTTCTTTGGTTGTTGATAGTATTATGGGAATCGTGTGGATGCTGTTCATTGCCCACTGTCTGCGGATTTGCACCTCCAGATCGCTGTATTTAGCGATATTGTCATTGTATTTTGATCTTAGGTTGTTGTTATTAGGTATAGCAATGTCAATCAGTGTAGTCAGCCTAGAAATTTTATCTGTTAGTATAACGTCTGGTCTATTATGAGGAACTGTTTGATCTGTTAAAACCGTTGTTTTCAAGAATAGGCTCATGATTGTATTTGTAGTAAGGCACTTTTTCTACCTGCAATAGTTTTAACTTCTCTGCTAACTCTTGGTGGAGTATCTTAGCGGTTGAGTAGTGTCTTTCCTTATACTCGATATTTACAATGTTCATTTTCTATTGAGGGATCTCTGATGATGAACTTCCGATAGTTCTTCGTCGGAATAACCTGGTCTTGGATAGCTAACAAGAAGCCCTCCCTTTCCGGTAATATCTATCCTGAAATCAACCAGTAGTTCGACGCTGAGTTGTCGATATTGTCCTGAATGACACCTCATTTGGATGCCGTCCATGAAGTGGTATCTGTAGCCAGGCTTATAATTTCTCTTGGTCTGTTCGATGCTGAGCAGCAATATGCCGTTCCCTCAGCTGTAGTGGCGTCGAATTGTCTGCCTCGCATATTGCTCGATGTAGTGTGGGAGAGTCCGCTAGCCTATGGAAATAAGAACGTAAGTTTATTATTTGTTAATCGAGCTGCTTACCAATATCTATGTTCCAAATACGCACTTGTCAAGTCTAAACTGCATTCCGATATCCCCAGAGAACTCCTCCGGAATCTTGAGCTTTTGTTCCAGCTGAATTTTGGTAGCAGCCATCAGTTTAAGATCATCCATGTATAGAAGATGATTCAATATTACTACCTCTCCGTTGTTTTTTCTAATACTAAAGCTATATCTAGTGGAGTTAAAACTACGTGACAATAGGTTCATTGCAAGGCAGAACCACAATGGGCTTAGTGAATCACCCTGAAATATCCCCCTTCATATTGAGATTGTATTAGTTTCGATGGTATCGCTAGATGGTACTTGCAACTGGATCCTAGTTCTCCAAGTTGACATGATGCGTTCTAAAAAGGAAACAAAACAAACAAAATATAATTATTGTTATCATTAAACATTCCTAAATAATTTGTTCATTAAATAAAGAAGAATTTCTACGCAAAAATGTAAAATTACATAAAGGCGTGTAAAAGTTATGGAAATCGTAAAAAGTCCAGAAATTTGAGAGGCGTGTCAGCCTTCTTTTTAAGGGAGCAATGTCTATACCTAAATTCCCTTACAAAAAAGTTGTGGAATGATATTTGAGGAAAAAAAAACAAAAATTTGCTAATATCGAGGAGGGTGACAAAATACTGGATTTGGAACAAACGATTACCTACAGAGCATCAAAACGGTAATAGAAAAACTATCGAATACAATCGACCACTCGTTCTGGCTTTTGTAGATTTCCATAAGGCCTTTGATACGGTAGAGCTTGACAAAATTATGGAAGCATTACAAGCATGCCGCATTAACTATCGATACACAAAGTTAATTTACAATATATACAGGAATGCAGCTATGTCGGTGAACCTACACAGAAACACGGATCATATCCCAATTGGCAGAGGAGTCTAGCAGGGTGATACCTTATCGCCGAAACTGTTTACTGCAGCACTAGAATACGCCTGTAAAAAACTTAACTGGGAAAAAAGAGGCCTGAATGTAGACAGCCAAAGATTAACAAATTTGAGGTTCGCGGACGACATAGTTTTGTTTTCCGATAATCTCAAGGAGAAAAGTACAATGTTACATGAACTTCAGCTAGTGTACGCCAATGTGAGTCTTAAAATAAATATATCAAAAACAAAATTTATGACCAATCTGGTACCTAGTGGAAATATCAATATTGGAGACAACGAAGTGGAGCTTGTGGAAAAATACATATACCTTGGACACGAAATAAAGATCACAAGAGATAATCAAACATGCGAGCTACGGAGAAGAGTAAATGTTGCATGGGCAGCCTATGGAAGACTTAAAGACATCTTTAAAAACGATATACCAATTTCTTTAAAACGTAAAGCATTTGACCAATGTGTTACCGGTTATGAACTACGGTGCCGAAACTTTGACATTGACAATAGCAACTTCTAAAACGCCACAAATAGCTCAGAGAAAGATGGAAAGATCAATGCTAGGTATATCGCTGCGTGACGGAGTTAGAAATGAAGACCTGAGACGAAAGACAGGAGTTACCGACGTAATTTCCCGAACTGCCACACTTAAATGGAACTGGGCCGGACTTGTCGCCCGAATCAGTGATGGAAGGTGGACGAACAGATTACTCGAGTGGGGGCCGAGATTACACAAAAGAAGTAAAGGAAGACCCCCTACTCGTTGGACTGACGATCTCAAGAGAATTGAACAAACTGGATGCAGATCGTTCAAGATAGAGCACAATGGACAAGAATGAGGGAGGCCTATGTCCAGCAGTGGACACAAAGGGCTGGATGAAGAAGAAGATCATCGTATAGGCTGTTGCAGGAGCTCACTTTAACGGGTGCAACGCCAACTTTCGTTTCCATCAAGCAATACCTATACCCGACTTCACTTGGAAGAAGTTATGGGCAAAAAATTTTAATTTCTTTTTGCACTTTGTTGCTTTTTTTCATTTTGTACCATTTCAAAAGGAAAATCCATTACCTATAACTTTTCTGTAGACATGTAGCTAACACACCCTTAATTTGGTAGCACTTTCTGATTTTGTCATATTTGGATGTCAATTGAACATATGAAATAATGAAAAGACTAACGTTTTAGTTCCTTTCTCAAGTAAATAGTCAATAGCCTATAAAGCTGGCCTCACTATACTGTTTTATTTTATCCATAAGTGGACAACCAACTGTCTGAATTAAAGTATGAAGGAAAGGAGACGACTGTTGATATCCGTATTGTATAAGTAGTTAATTTTTTTAGAAAAATGTAAATATTTTAGGTTCGCTGAAAATATTTAGTTGTTAGCTTATATAAGTACCTCAAAAGTATTCTACAGATATTTTTTGTCGGGTTGTTAAGGTTGTGGGTTTACGCATGCTCTAGATATATTTGTTGTATTATTTTTATTTTAGTATTATTTTAAAGCCATTCATTGTACCTTTTTAAAATTATTTTATCATTTTATATATGATTATTCAATTTGTTATGTTATGTTGTTATTTTAGTATATGCATGTTTTTAAGTGATTTGAATCAGACGCAAAATAAAATTCGTTGTACTGACTTGTTTGTTTTATTTCTTTTGCAGAAATTAAAGGAAGGAAAAAACAATCAGGTAAATATTCCTCAATAGGAAGAATACCTTTTCCTCGAGATTGATTTCAACGGGATTTTTCACAATCTATATGACACCAATATGTTATAAAGGAATTGAATTAATGTCAATTATTTATAATAAATTTGAGTTCAAAAAAAAGTCAGTGCCATCTAGTGTTGATACTTTATGTCCACATCAGAGTTAATATGACTCTTATTTTGGTTCTCTCTTCAAACAGAAAGTAATGGTTCTCTTTGTATATATTTGTCAATACTTCTTTTTATACTATTGTTGTACTTAATAACTTATTTATAAATATATTTGTATCAACCAAATGAATGATGTATGTAAACGATTTATTACTAATATATGTATATTGATATTTTAGAAAAAGATTTAGGTTTTCTGCGAATTGGCTCCCTCAACGTTAGAGTTAAGAAGACCACAGAGGCGTTTAGTAATTTTTTAGGAGTTGGAAACAGCGGAACTATAAATCCAAGCGATTCCTTGTCGGAAAAGGTCCATAAAGGATGGGGATCAGCAGACAATGTTAATAAGGTAATAATTTTTTTCTTACATCTGTTATATATATATATATATATATATATATATATATATATATATATATATATATAAAGGCCTAGATTTTTGAGGCTGTTAGTAAAAAATTTACTGGCGGCTAGATGCAGGAATACGATCCGTTTAATGTGCATATCTATTTTTATTGTAATTTTTTGCCTTGAGGGTGCAATTTAAGGTTACATAATTAATTGTTTGCATATCAATATAAAATAATGTACGATTGATTGATTTCATTTTTTAAGAAACGTTTCAAGGTTTATTCTTGATTTTACTTACGAATCTTAAAAAACTGTGAAATGCTAGATTCTTGAATATAAATGTATTAATTTTTGACTAATTTGTTTTCAATTTCGCACAAATTTAATGTTTCTGTTTTATATTATCTAAAAGCAGTTTTCTTTTGTCAAAATCATATTTGCAAAAAACTATTTTTATGACAATTTTTTCAGATATATTTTTTGATCTTAAAGCGAAAATCTTAAATTTAGAGCACAAAGATACCTAAATCAAAATTCTTATTAACATTTCTGAGTTATATAAGTATAGGGTAAAGTATAGTTCTTATGAAAAGTATGTATGAAACATTATTGTTTGAAAGAAGTTAATTTTTTATACTTATTCAAAAATCAATCAAAAACATTGACTTGGTTACTATACAGTTAAAAATATTTTATATTAAAAGATAATTTATATTACAATATACGTGCAAACATTCATTTTTTTATACTTCATATATATATAATTATTAACATTAACAGTAATTAAAGTTGAAGTTACTTCAGTGACACTTTCCTTAACAATTTTTCTCTCCTCCTCATTTGATTTTTTATTATTTTTACTTTTGTAGTTTCTTTTTTTAGTAAAGTAAAATTACTGTTTCTTTATATTTATTCTTCTTCCCTGGGACCTGTATCATACTGTTATCTATTAATTTGAAAGGATCATTGTTTTCAATTTTTAGGTTTTTTGATTTTACTAATATAAACAGATGTTCATGTGAGTATTTTTCATTATTTATATTGGAAATTTCTTCGGATAAATTTGAGTTTATTACATTTATAATTTTTTCCTTTCCAGGCTTTTAATACACATCAGCAGCAGAATTGCTTGCGAACATTTTTAGCTCAAATTTATACTGTATATTGTTTTTTATATTACAATTCGTCTTGATTGCAAAATTATCAAGACAAACTCCAGTGTATATGCTTGCAAGTAATAGTCTTATATAGGTTTGTGTTATTTACTAGGTACTCATGTTTCCCAGGTTTCAATTTTTTCAGCATGTTATCCTTATTCCTCATAATTGAACTTACAACCAAATAATCTTTAAAACGTTGTAAATTACGATCTAAGAAAGTTTGCCTTTTCTTCTTCACAAAGCCAGTTTGGAAATTCTAGAAAAAAAAAAAAGTTATTACCCACACATATCACTGGCAGTAGCAGAAGGCTTAAAAATTGTAAAAAGCAAGTTAACAATAAATCACTTTTCAAGATACAGACTTTGATAAGAGCTAAAAAATAATTTTTTACATTTGTCCAGTTTCACATTATGTTTGTATGATAAATGATACCTTAAATACTCGTTTTTCTTTTTTAAACCAAACAAATCTTTGAGTTAAAGCTACTGTAAACAATAAAAAAAATACAAACATAACCGCAAATCTAATGATTGAATAATGACAGCAAATGGACATGCGCATCGGACGGATCGTATTCCTACATCTAGCTGCTAGTAAAAATATTTCCTTTCTATATTATTAAATGTAATAATGTAACTATTCATTATCTTTATACTTTAGTTATATTATGAATTGTAATTTCAGCTTGCCTTGAAAGTAAAATCGATATTATGATATTGATTTCTTTTTCGACACAACCAAGAAAATCATAGAGATGTCCATTTCCTTTAACACAATCAACGTCATCAAACACATCGTTTACGACTAGAACACTGTGTTAAAAATATCCCTTGTACCATTGTTAGCCAATAGGTGGAGCTGAAAAAATAGTGTGTGAAACTGCTCACAGATTACGCCACAGTTTAAATACTTTCAGTTGCTTTTTTATATCGAGGGTTTTTATAGTCATTCTGACAACGACAAAGCATACTTACCTGGCGTAGGGGTTACCGTGATCATGAAGGCGGTTCCCCCAGGGTGAGGCCCTTTCATTGCACTACGATTGGGCTGACCCCTGCGATTATCCCTAATGCGGATAACTCGGGCGCGTAATTTTTGGTAGTCGGGACTGCGTACGCGCTGTCCCGGTATTAAACAATTTAAAAATAAGATGATTTAGTTTTAAGGTGCTTTCACATTGTTAAATTTACGTTATGTAGCATACTCCCTTCATTCAAACACGCATAAATCTTCGGCTACATTCAAACCGCCATAATTTTAGTGTTGTTTTTTTACAAATTTAAGTTAATTTTTCCATCTAGTTTTAAATGATCCAATCTGCAACCATGTCTGATGTGTTAAAAATGAAAACGCGTTGCTTTTATTGTTATGCACCATTTTATCAAGAAAAAATAGAGATAATGAATAAAAAAAAAGCAGGCGATATTGGATTCTTTATCAACATAAAAAATAATTTCAGTGTCAATTGCATCTTGCTTTTTGTTTTTATTAAAATGCCATTTATTACATGGGTCCATAAAAGCCTTCGATTTTGATATTTTCGTCCCGGTTAAATTCATTTCTTATTGACTAGATACAACTTGAAAACAAAATAAACAAAAACAATAAACCAAATCAAATAAGGCAAAAGTTCACACACGAATTGATCACAGCGCACAATATATTTTTCGGCAGGGTGGCAAATTTTCGCCTCAATTATTTGTGACGAATCCTACATACAACACATTTTTTTACTAATGTGGACGCGGCTTTACGTTAGTCACTCCAAATATGTCAGTACTTAGAATCTAATAAAGTTGTCTGGATTTGTTTATGATTTACCCTTCGAACATACCCCTGTAGAATTAGCATAACGCCAGAAATAGGGCTCAGTTGTTTGAACGCTGAATAACGTAATATTTTTATTTATATTTGAAAAAGTGTTGATAAACTGTAGATATTTAATTTCTTGGCACACACATACCGATTTTATGCTATCCTTTTCTAATTGCATGATTTAAACGAATATCATATTGATAATCGGTACGTCAATTCTAGAATACATAAAAGTATGAACTTATGGTTGCCTAAATTATTATTATTGCTATTTTCAATATGAAAACAATGTCTAACAATATTTACCAATCAAAATAGGTTTTTAAATCCCCTTTTTATTAATATTAATCGTAAACTTCGCATTTATAGTAATTTCTAACACCTAAAAACACTGAAAAGAGTCATGATAAGCAATTAAACTGAAAAAAAAGATAAGTCAACATGTTTATGTCTGTCAAACATCAGAAAAGCCTCTCCCCCACTGACCATAAACAGCCTTCAAACAAATCTATTGTCGTTTATATCTATAGGGTATGATCGAAGGATTTACCATTGTAAATGAAGATTGAATATTTTTAAAATACTAGTGGAAATATCTAAAATACGTACTTTCGCAAGTAAGACATAAAAGGTTTCCTAAAACTTAATGATTTTACTTAGACATCAACAATTGAAAGAGTCGCATAAGAGCCTGATATTAAGAAAATATATAATTGTTTAAAAAAAAAAAGGTTTTATTTCACACACCAAATTATTTTCTTACCGACCTGAAGTAATTATTGGGGGACGTAGAACAGAAACAGCTAATATGGTACGAACACAAGAAAAGGATGGATGATGAACGAAAAAGTAATATAAGGGATACTTCGCGGAAACAGAAAAATAGGAAGATAAAAAACAATTGATTAATTCATTCCTTGTATAAAAAAAAAGTTTGGTTTCACACTTCAAAACCAAATTACTTTCTTACCGACCTGATGTAATGGAGGATATAGAACAGAAAGAGCTAATATGGTACAAACACGTAAAAAGGATGGATGATGAACGAAAAAAAGGGAATACCTCCCGGAAACAGAAGAAGAGGAAGACCAAAAAACTGGAATTAAGAAATCGGAAAGCAATTTGTATGAGAAACCTAAATGAGAGCGAATTCGAAGATTGAAGAAGAAATGCCACAAGCGAAAATTTTTGAAAAATAATTTGTATAGCTTTTTCTATTTATTCCTTAAGAATTCAGAAAACTTTTCCATTAATGATTGGACCCCACGTGTTAAATTTCCAGGTAACCATCGGGAATTCCTTTGGAACTGCTGATGATCCCCAAACTCATACAAAAGCAAGAATTCATTTCAACTTTCGGAGCAGTTCGGCTTCAGAAACAACCATAGCAGCATTCACCAGGCTGGCCTCAATCATAATTTAAGGATTCAACAGAAGATTCCACACTGGTGCCATCTTCTTTGATATCAGCAAGGCCTTTGACACGGTGTGGCACAATGGTCTTGTAATTAAGCTTATACGGTTGGGAATCCCGAACTATTTAGTAAGACTAGTCTTAAGTTTGTTAGAAAACAGATCCTTCGTGGTGTCATCAGACGGTGCTAATTCCGAAGTTAAACAGGTTAGAGCTGAAGTGTCTCAAGGCTCTCCTCTATCTCCAACTCTCTTTAACTTGTACATAGCTGACATTTCGGTCGACGATCGTAGCAAATTATACCTGTTTGCTGAAACCACCGCCTTTGCAACCTCATCAGGATCTTTTCGTCTTATTATTTTACGCCTACAACGTAATATAAATAAATTAGAAAGATGAATGGCCAATTGGAAAATCAAGTTGAATCCTGTCATGCTTTCAAAATCAAGAATTCTAACTTTCAAAATCAAGAATTCTAACTCCGGAAGATCGGCTATCCACCTCGAGTACTCGATAGAAGACTGAATATGGCACTTAACACGGACTATATCCTAGCGAACAAACTTCTTATTTACAAACTTTTTCTCAGATCTGTTCTGTCCTTTGGTGCTCCAACCTGGATCACCACAGGCAGAACGAGATTTAAACGGCTAGAGAGATTTCAAAACAAAGTGCTTCGAATGATATGAGAAGCTCGTTACTTTCTCAGTAACACAATCATACACAGGGACCTTAGACACCTTCATTAAAAACACCATTGCATAATATATGGATAGAGCTACTAACTCTCCTAACATGTTAATACAGCAACCTCACAGCCTTACCAGAACACCACGACAACACTATGGATTCCTCCAAGACTGGCTACTGAACCAATAACTGTGGTCATTTCTTTCCTTAAATTGTTGGCATAGAAAACTTTCCAGGTTTAAATCTTGGAAAATTGTATATTATCTATATAATGGCAAATGCTCTTAAAAAAAAATTGATGTACACAAATCTCTTATCATAGCAAGAGATTTTAATGTTCATTTTAATGAAAAAGACATTAGAGCTCTAAAACTGTGTAATTTTTTACACTCATTTAATCTCAAAAAAAAGTTAAATTCAACACTCGTAGTGATAGATGTCTCGATAATATCTTCACAAATATTAATGGTATTGCAAAACCAGTAGAACTCAGGCACATCTCAGACCACAAAGGTATTTTTTTTCAGACTAACTATTTATCCACAAATTTTAAAACTAGAGCATGTTATAGGCCAATAACAGAAGATGGCCTCTCCAATCTATACCAAAGCATGCTCAAATACAATTTTAATTTTGTTAATGATAACTTGGATATTGACCTTAAATTCAAAATGCTAATTGATGCGTTAACACATTGCATAAATGTCTCTTTTCCAGAAAAATCAAGGCTATTCAATAAAAATTATCCCAATAAAGGAGTAAACTGGTTCAATGATAACTTAAAAGAGATGCGTAGTAGACTTCAGTTTATGATTGCATTAAATAAAGGAGATTCTATTACCATGCCAACGAGTACCATAATTGAATATAGAAAAAACTACAGAAAATCAATTAGGCTAGCAAAAATTAAAGCTAATGACGAATTTATAAAAAAAATCCAGTAACCCTCAACAAGCTATGTGGAAACTTATTAATAATAAAAGCAAAAATAATACCTCTGACTCTAATTCAAAACTAAATGCAAATGATTTTAATAACCACTTTTGTTCAACTGCCGAATGTGTGATGAATAAGCTTGAAAGTTCTCAACAGCCTTTTGATGATTACCTATAATCTATGCCACTGAAAAACATCCCGTCCTTTAAATTTCAATCAGTTAGTTTTAGTGATGTCGACAAGGCCATTTCAGAAATAAAAAATAGTAACAGCAAAGATATTGATGGAATTAACACAAAAATTATTAACAAAATTAAGGATATAATAGTTCAGCCCCTAACAATATTGATAAATCAATCTATAGCTTGCAGTACATTTCCTAAAGTTTTCAAAACTGCAAAGATGGTACCCCTCTTCAAGAATAAGGGCTCCATTGATGACTGCAAAAATTATCGCCCCATATCTTTATTACCAATCTTGTCAAAAGTTTATGAACGAATTTTGAAAAAGCAGGCTAATGATCACTTTGAGTCAAACAAATTATTTGCCTTGAACCAATTTGGATTCCGAAAGAAAAGGACCACAACTTTAGCTATTGATCACTTCACTAGTAATGTTTTACAGGGCTTTGAAAAGTATCTTGACACTCTTGCATCCTTTTTAGACCGCACGAAGGCATTCGATTGTGTCACATAGCATTCTTCTAAAAAAACTACCATTCTACAATTTTCAGGCTGATGCCATTCGGCTACTTAATTCATACTTGTCGGATCATGATCAGTATGTTCACTTTGGGCAGTGTAATTCTAAAAAACAATCCCTAAGGTATGGAGTACCTCAACGGTCGGTATTAGGTCCCATCTTATTCCTCATCTATATAAATGACCTGGCATACTGTAAGGGTAACGGAGTCAACACTGTTTTGTTTGCTGACGACACAACGTTTTATATAAGTTATCATCCTTCAGAGGTTGACAATCTTGATTACCAAACTTCAGAAAAAAAAACTATTTCAATGGTTTCGACCCAATTTGAACAGTCCTTTCTACCTCAATGTGAAATGGAGGTTAAATTTCTGGGAGTACACCTAGATGCAGGATTAAACTGGGAGCAACACCTTGTTAATCTCTCAAAAAAACTATCCCTACAACTGTTCCTGTTCAGTCTTGTACGGGTAATTTCCAAAGAAACTCTTCTGAGAGCATATCACAGTAATTTTTATTCTCTTTTGGCTTATGCTATTCTTTCCTGGGGTCATTCTTGTCATACTGATAAGGCATTTGGACAACAAAGAAAATGCATTCATATTATCTCTGGGCTTGATTATAGAGAAGACTGTCGAAATTCGTTTAAGAATTTAAAAATTTTAACTGTACCTTGTGTGTACATTATGCAGTGTTTGTTGTATGTTAAACAAAATCTTGATCTATACAGATCACATGAAGATATTCACAACTATCCAATAAGAAACAACAACAATCTTGTACCAAACTTTGGCCAGCTTGAGAGATCCAGAAATGTTTCAAGATATTTAGCAATACAGTTTTACAACTGCGTGCCAGCTAGAATAAAGCTCTTAACTTCAATCAGTACAAAAAACAAATCAAGAGCTACCTTGTGCTGAACGCGTTTTTTTCATTTGAGGAGTATTTCGAATCTAATTTTAATCTGTAGTATTGTCTTTGTCTGTTGTCAGCTTCTCTTAGCTTTTTTTTACAAAACTTTCTTCTTAGGGAAGAATCAATATCGTGTAATGTTTTATTTGTATTAATGATAATAATTAATTGACAAAATTTTAATATTTTATTTATTTGACTTGTAAAAGTACTATTTATATATTATTACTAATAAATTATCTTATCTTATTTTAGTAGTTCATTGTTTGAAGTACCATAAATAGCATATTGAAATTCAATCATATAATCACCATCAAGTTCTAATTTAATGTTACTAATTTTTATTTTTAAAATAAAATTAAAAATACTTTCATTTTAGGATTCAGTAATGGCAGCTCCCAAAGGTTACATAACAAGGAAAAAATCAAAAAGAGGCCTTGATTCTGGTTTGAACAGCAGTACCCCGTCGACCCCAAAAACTCCCGTCAAAAATTACTCGACAACGAGTTTACCCATAACAAGTCAAACGAATGATTCTGACTCAGATGGCGCTGCAGGATTTGATTCAAATTGGAAGAATTGAGCCGGTGATTTATAAGAGTGAAATCTGGTTTTGGTGCTGATATATTTTAGTATTTCTTCTGTTGCTGCAGAATTAAAATTTTAATATGACTGTTTCTATTTAGATTTAATAAGTATTGAGATCTGTCGACAGTATGACAATGAACTGTTTTCCAATATTATCTTAATTTTCATTCTGTTAAACAAAAGTAAAAATTTTGTAAGGTAAAACTTAAATACCGATTTTTGAATTGCGGTAGTAATATCCTATTTTGGTATCTAAAATAATAATAATAATATTTGGAATAGTTTTGTAAATCTGATGATATTTTTATACTTTTTAAGTGATATTGTATGGTCAATGTTTTTATACATATGTTCAGTGATTGTTGTTTTATATAAAAAAGGAACTTGAGGTAGATGGTTTGTTTCATTGAGAGGATTTTGCCTTGTATAGTTATAGCTTTCAAAGTGAAAAATGTTAAAAAGATCCAATTTGTCGACAAGTCTTGGACAGAATTTTCTGATCTAAATCCTGAATTTATAACCAAATTTTTTTAATATTAAAAAAAAACTGTTAGACAACAATAACCTGATAATTTCACTTTTAATGTAGGGCTTTTCTTTTCTAAAAAATCTGCCGATGGAAAATGATGGTTTATTTTCATATTTTTTAAAATTGGGCGTAATGTGGATGTATTTCTCTTCATAATCCGGAAATTTGACTTTATTGATTTTGTGAATATTCTTACCAATAAATATTTTTGCAGAAAAGCTAACTCAACTTCAAAAAATTGCTCTAAAAATGACGTCACCTTCAAAAAAAATTAAGTAAATGGTTAAATTTACAATTATTAAACTGACTACAATTTAAAACGGTGTATAATTTATTTTTTACTTTTTAGTTCTTTATAAAAATAATTTATTTCATCATTTTTAGTTTCAGTTGGTCTTTAAAATGTTTTTCTATTAAGACTACATAAATGCATGAAATATATTTCAAGCAGAAGCAATTTTGTTTTTTCACTTTTTAGCCCTCTTTGAAAATAGGTGTATGGGACCAACACACATTATAATATCCTGAAAATTTCATCAATATATATATATATATATATATATATATATATATATATATATATATATATATATATATATATATATATATATATATATATATATATATATGAGGTATTTTTTATGTATTTCTTAGACTTTTAATAAAATATTTTTTATTTGTTTGTTTTTCTTGGGATTATGGTCCATTGAAAGTGAAATGAAAGTGTAATGGTGGTGTTGTACTTTATATATTTTACATTTTTAAAACATTAACATTTCGTTAATTTTTTTACCTTCGTCAGAATGTACAGTTGTAGCTAAAAACAAAGTATTTTGTTAATTAACTAACTCGTTAGTTAAAAAAAAATACCAACTGTGTCTTTCAGTACCACTTTAACTTCAAGATGACAAACGTGGTCATCTTGACCGCTGTGAATTTACGAAAGTTAAATTCTCAATAGAATATAATTTTAAATTAATTTATACACGTGAGTGCAGTGTTGTTCCTGAATCATTGTTCAAGGTAAATACACAATATGTAAATAATTTAATAGTTAAATCAACAAAATATTTTGTTTTTTAGCTATAACTGTACATTCTGACGAAGGTAAAAAAAAAATACCGAAACGTTAATGTTTTAAAAATGTATAATATAGAAAGTACACTACCATTACATTTTGATTTCATTTTCAACGGACCATAATCCCAAGAAAAACAAACAAATAATATATTTAAATATATATATATATATATATATATATATATATATATATATATATATATATATATATATATATATATATAAGTAAAAAAACAAGATTTTTCAAGCGTTGTTAATAAAAATATTTCCCTTAAAATACTTATTATATTCATAATTCAGTTCATTTCGCACAAAATCAAGGACATCAAACACATTGTTTACGACTAGAACACTGCGTTAAAAATATGCCTTGTTCCATGGTTAGCCAATAGATGGCGCCAAAAGAATACTTTATAAAACTATTCACAGATTACGCCACAGTTTAAATACTTTCATCTACTTTTTAGGTCGAGGGTTTTTATAACTTCTCTGGCAGCAACAAAGCATACTTACCTGGCGTAGGGGTTACCGTGATCATGAAGGCGGTTCCCCCAGGGTGAGGCCCTTTCATTGCACCACGATTGGGCTGACCCCTGCGATTATCCCTAATGCGGATAACTCGGGCGCGTAATTTTTGGTAGTCGGGACTGCGTACGCGCTGTCCCGGTATGAAATAATGTAAAATAATTTTGTATTAAATGTACCAATTCCCACTGAATATCGAGAGCGATGGCGTCAAATGTTCTACAGAAAAATACTTTCTCAAGTTTTGTTTATTCCTGGCAAAATGCGTGTGATAAGAAAAAGCTGATATTGCTCAATTAAACTGAATAGTAGAAAGACGATAACAAGATTGTCCATCCTTTAACTTTTAAACTACAAAGTCATAAAATAAAGAAAGAAATAAATTACGTGAGAAGCAAAAAGAGATAATTTTAGGCTGTATTCTTTGGAGTAATTATCAAATGATCAAAGTGAAACTGATAACTTCATGTTTTTTTGAATATGCATTGACCTGTCATTAGGTCGAAGTGATCATGATTACTTCAAGTGATAGAACTGAAAGTAATAATGACTCTAAAGGATAGCCCTTTGGTGATGGGGGCAACATCGATTTTATACACTTGCCTTCAATTGTATGTACATTTCGCCTTAATATTTTATCAATTTCTGAGTACAAGATATCAATTCCTGACATGATAGTAATTCTGGCAAAATTACTGGCATCGCTAATTATTCCTGGCAAATGCAAAAAATGACTGGCAAATTGACAGCACTGATCGGGACTTCAGCCTTTCACATAAAAAGCTTCCGGTACAAAATTGATCTAGTTACCAACTCCCTATACCTACCTATTTCTGTGTATTGCTCGAACAATCTCAATATTGTATATTACTGATCATATAAAATGATGCTCGAATAGATTACCATATATAATTCCAAGGAACATTTCATTTCTAAAAAATAATTATGTTATAATCATTAATTTTTAAATTTACTATCAACCATATCTTAGAACAATTATAGCTTCATTTACTGCTTTGTCTATATTTCCTAAATATTTAGTTGAAGGTTTTTATATTTTATAAAAAAGGGATAATAGATGTAATATTCTAACTTACATGTTATCAAAAATATTAAAAATACGTTTAACTGCTGTTCGATCCAGGAGGGGATTCAGCCTCTCTCTTTGGGAGGGGTGGCATTATCACAAGAGTACAGTATAACAAGCGTAAGCGAGTTATCGACAGGTGGTGCGGGGGAGGGGTGACATTCACGTTCCTAATACAGCAGGCTAGAGCAAGTCTATTTTTTCTGAAATTCTAAGCTCTTGAGGGTGGGGAGGGGGCGATCGCCAACACCGTCCTTTCCCCTAGATCCGCGCCTGGTCTAACAAATACTAAATATAAAAAAAGGGCACAAAACTTTTGCAAGCTCCTTTTGACCAAACGTTGCCACAATAATTTTTTGGTGCTATAAATGAACAATTCATCTAATAACAAAAATTTACGAATACTTACGATATTGTGAAATATACTCAAGAATTAGTAAATAGTGCAAAAAGCAGTTTAAATATTTAGGAAGGTTTCTTAATCGTGTTTATTTTGATAGACTGGAATACCACTATGAAATAATAAATCTCCAAATTACACTACACAACAAATTTTAGTTTATTTGTTGGATCTTGAATGAAAAGTCCATTTTTTTTTGTTAATTTTGGAGCGCTGAACTCAAAAATGACAATGAAATTGAAAACTTAGTTGTAATTTTCAAGAACAAGTTTTTTAATAACAATACAAATACATATACCACGTGGGGTGAGTCAGGTTCATTTTGGCTGTTGTCCAGTGTTACCTGTCAGTACACAAAAAATAGTCTGTGAAACCAAGTCGAAGAAAAGGTACAAAAGCATGCAGGTCATTGTAAATTACGTTCACCAGAGGGCAGTTAAGCTAATATATCACAAAGCTACTATTAGTGAAGAATGAAATTCTTTTTAACCTTTCTTTGATTGAATACTTTATTACATATTAAACGCTTTTTCAGACATTAAGATCGTTTAATATCACATTGACTAGTTTAGAGTCATATTTGCTCCGAGGTGCATAAAGTGCGTTCAAGATCGCTTTACTGCAAATTGCAGTACGATTATATACAACGAAATAAAAACAGACTACCTATACGTATAATAGAGAAAGAAAAACATCATGATCGAAAACTACAAAGATTTAAAGTTATATCTATATACAATTTGATGATCCTATGATTGCAGCAGAGTGCCTGAAAAAGAAGTTTAAGCTTAAATCATGTGATGTTTATGTCAAGGCTGACCAAACAGAGATGCAACGAAAACAAATTAAGCAATTAAATCTGAAGTTAGAAAATAGGAAAGCGAGCGGTGAGGAAAACCTAGTTATTCGCTACAAAAATGGTAACCCATTTATAACAAAAAATTCTGGCAGGAGTGCTGGTGGTGCCTCGATTAGTGCTTCAAAAAACGCCAAAGTTTGAGGGACTTTCAAGTTGATCACTTGACAATGTATTACCAGAACGTGCGTGGTTTAACAACAAAATTAAAGGAATTGTTTTTGGCGTCCTCATCATCTCATTATGATATTATGTTATCTGAAAGTTGGCTTACCCCGGATATTGAAGACAGCGAAGTTTCTTGTGATTCTTATAATATCTACCGTAGAGACAGAGATGGTACTTCGAGTGATAAAAAGCGTGGAGGAGGTGGTGTAGTCATAGCTGTGAAAAGTATGTTCGATTCCTGTACTGTACCTCTTGAAAAATGTAACGTTGAACATATTTTTGTAAAAGTTGGGGTGGTTCATATTAAGTATGTTTTTGGTTGTGTGTATCTGCCTCTGACATCAGGTATGGAGGTATATGTTAATCATATTCAGGCTGTGAAATACATTGTTGCCAAATATGCTAAGGACCATAAGATAATTATGTTGGTGATTATAATCTTCCAGGTCTTACCTGGGACTGTATTTGCTGGGAATGTTAATAGTGATATTGAAAGTTTGGTCTGTGACGAGATGTCACATTTAGGTTTAAGTCAGTATAATTATATCAGGAATATTCATGGCACGGTACTCGATTTGTGTTTTGCTGGCTATTACTTGAATATCACCACCGGTGATACTTTATTGCCCTGTGATAATTATCATCCCCCACTTGAAGCTGTTTTGTCATTTCAATTACAATCTATGAAGTGCAAAAATGAAACCCGTTACAATTTTGACAGGGCTGAGTATGGTGCTATGAATAATTATTTATTGCAAGTAAATTGAATTGATCTTTACTATATGAATGATGTTAATGATATTGTTGATGCTTTTTATGAAATTATATATCAAGCAGTAGACCTCTTTGTGCCAAAATATACTGTGAGGAGGTAGAGCTTTCCTATTTGGTTCAATTCAGAACTAAAGAGAAAGGTAATAGCTAAGGTTGCGCACAGAAAATATAAGACAACAAATAGTCAGCAGTATTTTATTGAATTTAATAATTTGAGAAATGAATGTAAAGCTTTGACCAGTGAATGTTATGAAGGGGTATGTATCAAGTATGGAAGGGGGAATGAGGGAGAACGTTGATGAATTTTGGATGTTTGTTGAGTCAAAGACTAGACAGAGTGATAAAATTCGGGAAGTTATGTTTCTTGATGATCGTCAAGCAGAGGGAGGACAGGAGGTAGCTAATCTCTTTGCTACACAATTTAGTTCCGTATATCAGAGTTTTATTGGTCAGGCTGTCAACATAAATGTGCAGGAACAGGAGATCATTAGCGGTCCACATTTTAATATAAGCCATGTTGAGATTGGATTTGAGTGTTTGCTGGATTGCCTGTTGTCTTTGAATGTTAAGAAGGGTGCTGGTCCTGATTCGTTGCCAAATAGGATGCTTAGAGTGTGTGCTGTGTCTTTACGTGAGCCTCTTTCTTTTATTTTTAATAAATCCTTATCTAGTGGTGTCTTTCCCAACAGATAGAAGCACTCATACGTATCCCCTATATTTAAATCAGGTAGCAGCTCTGACCTGTCTGCATACAGTCTGCTATCCCTAAAGTTATGGAAAAAATGGTTCTGCCTTCGTTAGGTATATTCAACAGTTATTATAGTGGAGGAGCAGCATGGTTTTCATGGAGGCCGTTCTACGGAAACTAATCTCTTCTTATATACAAACTACATTAGCGCAGCCATGGATCGGGGTTGTGAGGTTCATGCAGTGTACACGGACTTTAGTAAAACTTTTGAATTGATTTATCAAAGTGTATTGCTTCACAGACTTGAGTCTCTTGGTATGGATGATCTATTCTATTCTTGGATGCAGGGTAGAACATTGTAGGTTAGATTGGCAGGGTTTCTTTCACATAAGTTTGATGTGGTCTTATGTGTGCCCCAAGGGTCGCACTTGGGCCCTAGGCTATTTCAGTTGCTTATAAATAAATATAGGTCAATTTTTTAGTTCTAAGTATCTCCTGTTTGCGGATGATTTGAAACTTTTTAGAGCAATAGAGTCCAGTAAAAATTGTGAATTACTTCAGAGGGACTTACATATTTTAGAGACGTGGTGCTTGAAAACTAACCTCGAGCTGAATGTTGCTAAGTGCTCATATATTATATTCAGTCGCAACAAGAGCGTTGAGTACAGAATTGGAGGGAGTAAATTGCAGAGGGTGAATGTAGTTAAAGATTTGGCATTATTTCTAGATAGTAGACTTCGTTATGTTGATTATTATGATGCAATCATTAATAGGGGCCACCGTGTGTTGGGTATGGTGGTAAGAATGTCCAAGGATTTTAATAATCTATTGTGGTGTCTCTTCATTGTTTGTGTGTTACGTAAGGTCAATAATGGAATACTGTAGTTTGATTTGGAGCCCATACTTTGATATACATAAAAAACGTTTGGAGGCTGTTCAGAAAAAATTTTAAAATATCTAGGGTATAGATTGGCACAGAGGGGGTTCAGGTTGGCGTTGATGAGGTAAGGGAGTGTTATGGTTTGACCAAACTGGAGGACCGCAGACGATATTTTGAACTTCTTTTTTTTTCTATAAGGTAATAAATAATTTAATAATGTCCCCTGATATATTGGCTCGTTTTAATTTTAGGATCCCACCTAGGAATCTCAGGAGGTGTCCACTGCTGTCCTCCGGGTTCTATAACACCCTACATGGTCAGAATATGCCAATTAGTAGAGTGGTTGCTACTGTTAACAGTTTCCCTGATCTTGATTATTCTGTCACGTCATTTAATGTCTTTAGAAATAAGCTAAGAAATCTCATTTTGTGATAGTAGTATTAAGCCATCTAATGTTTAATATTAAATAATTTATTTAATTGTATATGTACAAATGGTGGAACCGTTGAAATAATAATAAATAAATAAATATACAATAACCACAACACAATAAAAAAAAACTAAGAAACAGGGAAAAAAACGCCAAAAACAACCTGCTGCAACATGAACATGCAACATAAATCCTTTTTAGCTAGATTGAATACTAACTACTTTCGTATCATGAAAAATGTTCCTTTTTTAAGGATATGAATCAGTAAAGCTGTGGGGTTTACGGTATTTTTCTTTCGAGTCCCTCGTGTGTTCAACTATTCGTGTTTTAGTATAACGACAGAAGACATAATTTACTTGGAATTCTATAAACCACCCCCGAAAATAAGTCTACGAATTTTCAACTTTTACTTGGTAAAAAAATGTTTTCCAATTTTGTTTATTTATATTACTATATATTCATATATTTGTATCTTGTTTTGTAGAGCCTTAAATATGCTTTAAATAAATCGAAACGTCGGCAAAGGAGAAAATTGTTTTTCTACTACATAATCCAAATCTAGTAATTTTGGTTTAATAGTTCCATATACCATAATGCTAGTCATCTTACAAATTAGCTCATTAGCCAACCTCGTAAGGTAGACTGGTACTGTACTAACTCAAATAATTACTAACCCAAATTTAAATAAAATTATTTATTCTTGTGCTTAGAGTATTTTAAATATCAAGGCTTAAATAACATCTTATGGTCTTTTTGCAAGCATCCATATATCCTACTAAAAAACTACCCTTTCATAAATACAAGTTGGTCGTTCTAAGCTTTTAAATACTCGAATCGACTTGATATGAAAAAGGATCAAAATATGAGCCTCCTGGAACAAAAAAGGTTACTTCAGGTATGAGCCCTATTCTTTAGCGTCAATTATTAAAGTGATAGAAGTGAAAGAGAAAATGTTTTTTTTTTTTTTAAATACAAATTTGGTTGTATTGTTGATCGTGATTACTTTATAGTGATAATGACAAAAGAATATGACTACAGGTATTCGTACAGCTTTGTGAAAAGTGGTACTGACGTACTGAATTCTTCACATTACGTAATGAAATTTCAAATGAAAACGACTAAAAAAATTGTAAGTTATTCTTAGAGCATCAAAAAAATTTGAAATGGGAAACTACAGTTCTTGACGGAAAACGGACAATTGAACTACTTCTGATCGATCTTCAAATTGGAGATCTGTACTGTCCGAATCCGCAAAAGGTCCTTTTTGCCCAGTGCTGTCAAATGGTCCACAAAAAATACTCGGCAAGTTTTATTTTTATTCCTGGCAAAATGCGTGTAATAAGAAAAAGCTGATATTGCTCAATTAAACTGAATATTACAAAAAGACATGATAATAAGATTGTCCATCCTTTAAATTTTAGACTGCAAAACCATAAAATTAAGAAAGAAATAACCACATATGAGAAGCAAAAAGATTGAGAAATTTAATTTTAGAGATGGAGCATTTTATCGATTTTCATACACTTCCCATCAATTGTATGTAAAATCTTAGGAATTTCCGAGTACAAGATATCTATCCTGGCATGATGGTATTCCTGGCAAAATGACGTATAGCTTATAGCTAATTATTCCTGGCAAACGCAAGGAATTACTGGCAAATTGACAGCCGTTTTGCCCATCTACACCGCGCAACGACCTCAAAATGTTTGAAAAAAAATTGTATTTATTCTTACAGCAGCCCAGCTTACGCCGGGCTTGGAAAAAATTCTTAAATACCCATTTATGTTGACCCTCTCCACGGAAATCTTTAGTAAAAGGCGAAAGATTTATTCGCTTTGAAGAGAGTCCAGGGTAACGAGCAATTGGATATTTCTTTATTTAGTATTAAAATTCCGTTAAATAAAGGGAAATGAAGACTGCTAGCGCCATCTTGCGCTTAAAGAGTATTACAAACTTGAAATATCGACAGTTTTGAAAGAAGTAAAAATAAATTCCTTCATGTTTTGGAAATTTTTATTTATGTAGTTGAATACTTCGTTTTTGTTATTACAGATGTATTTTAGTGAAAAAACAGTCGAAATAGTGTATCAGCACCATTATATTGTAGTAAGATGGAAAACTCCTAATACTTGCAATTATATCTATGCCACTAATGAATGACCATACTTACAAAACTGAAAACTAGTCACGTATTTAACAAGTAATGGCAAATTTTCTTCATATCGAAATGTAATTTACATTTTCAGCAACATTAACATTGCAGCTGAAGTAGAAAAATTTCATAGATGGACCCAACTAGTAAAAAATGGAGTATAGTAGACTTCCTATAAATTTCTAGAAAAATCTTGGATTACTGGGTGGAATCGGCCACGTACAAATTTGAAAAGGGAGTAAGAAAGGATCGATTTTGTTTAATTATTAAAAGTGGGCCGATCCTGGCGGTACTGCAATACCAGGCCAACCCGTGATAGAGGTGGAGCAAGCCCCTAACCTCCATCAGTTTCCAAAAATCAGTTTAATATTCTGGCCCCGCATGCGGGGCGTATCAGATATTAAGCTGATAAGAACAGATACTACACTTTGATCTTAGCCAAAAGGCCGAGAAGCGATACCAAACAACTACAAAATCTGAGACTTAAAAAACTTTTTTAATTATGAAGTGATAACATTTTATCGGTGGTGCTATCTATGTAAAAATGTCATAATTTCAAAAGCCATCCAGCGGCAATAGCGTAAAATACGTCAATAATTGTTTAATTGTCATTTTGAGAAATCATGGGCATGTCAATAAGATGCTAAAAATAGCAACATCAAAAACATTTTTTCGCGGCCAGTTAAAGACAAACGAACTTTTCAGCTCAAGTTTAATATCCACTTCCTAGAAAACAGAATAACAGAGTTTTTGATTTTATTTTAGAAGACGCTGCAGCCCATTTTTTCTTCTCTCGAACTGGACTCCCGGATGGTTACAGAACAGTATTGTAAGTACAGTTTCGAAATTTTCTCGATAAATTACCTGATAACATTTTCGTCTTAGTTTATTATGCTCACAAATACACATCTTCCACTTTCTAACCTTGCCATCATATTTGAACACAGTTCGGCATTTATACCAAACATAATTATAAAATGTTATAAAATCAAGGTTAATATTTATTTCTTTTACTTTCCATTTTAGTTTAAGTTAAATGTACCTTTTCTCCAAACGTTTTCCTGAATAGTTTAAAATTTTCTCTTGAAAAACGTTGCAGTCCATTTGTTCATTACTCTGATTTGACCCAAATATTTTACATATAATTGGAGGAAAAACATGATTTCGAATACCCTTTGAATTTTGTTCTAGAAGACGTAAAAGCCCATTTTTCATCTCTCGAACTTGACCCAAATTTTGTCTGGATGGTTACAGAAAAGAACACTACATTTTTTAGATAAATTATGTGATAACTTTGTCATCATCTTTGTATAGAGTTCTGCATTAATACCAAACAAAATTATGAAATGCTGATATTAAATCAAAGATAATATTTGTTTCTTTTACTAGCTATTTTAATTTAAGTTCAATGTACCTTTTCTCCAAACGTTTTCTTAATAGTTTACATTTTGTTGTAGAAAACGTTGCAGTCCATTTGTTCATGATTCTAACCTGATCGAAATATTTTATATATAGTTCGAGGCCAGTATTGTAAGTATATTTTATAAATCTAATTACGTGACACTATTTTTATTATCGTTTATCATGCTTACAAATACACAACTTACACTTCATAACTATCATATCACTTGCATACATTTTTGCATTAATATGACAAACATTATAAAATGCCTAAATCGAATTAAAGGTAATATTGTTGTCCATTTAAATTTAATGAAAAATTTAATTTAATATCTTGTTTTATGTGTTATTATATACTTAGTAGGATAAAGTTGGACCAGTTATGTTTTACAACACCTACGCTTGTCAGTAAATAAAATGTTTTATTAAAGGTCAAACCATTTAAAAATTTACAACACTTTACAACTTACAAGCAAGCTTTCAAATAGAGTAAAAAAAAAAACTAAACAATAAATAAACAAATCCTAAGTATCCGTTAAACTACAGTAAGCTCACATTCAAGACTACATGTAGAACTGTGAGAAATAAAAATTTGTACTATAGATATCGCTTTAAATAATTTTTGAAACTATTTAAGGACATGTTAAAAATGTCCAGATCAACGTGATCACGGGATAACTTATTAGCTAAAATGCACATTCTATTTAGTGGTACATAGGTGTAGTAGTTGGTTCTATGAACATCCACAGAGAACACTTCAACCCATCGACTACTTCTCTGAGGCACATTGAATCCAATATGCATTAGTAGTTCTGGAGAATTTATTATACTATTAACGATTTTAAATAGATAAAGTAAGTCAATGTATTCCTTGCGATGCTCAAGAGGCTTCAAATTTAATTGCTAATTTATAAGCTACGAATCTTAAAAAGCGCTTCTGCACCCTTTCTAGCTCCAATTTGTGTACATTGTAGAAAGGTGACCATATTGATGAGGCATACTCTAATATAGAACGCACAACACTGCAATAAACATTTTTAAGACAAATAATATCGTTGAAGTCAGATAAATTTCGGGTAACAAACCCCATGAATTTCATTCCCTTATAAGTGATATTATGTATATGCTCTTTAAAAGTTAACTGACTATCCAATATTACACCAACATCAGATATAGAATCGGTCAATTAATCTTATAATGGTACTCAATTAAAGTCTTCTTTCTACAGAACCGCACTGTCTTGCACTTTCCAATGTTAAAGTACAATCTGTTAGTAGTACACCATACACTAAATGCATCCAAATCAGACTGCAAATCAATGCAATCCTGCAAAGATCTAATGCACTTAAAAAATTTAAATCATCTGCGAAAAGCAGTGCCGTTCCATGCGAAAAAGACTTGACAACATCATTCAAAAACAAGTTAAACAGAAGAGGGGCCAAATGCGCACTCTGAGGAACCTCAGATTGTACCCTAATTTCACGCGACAAGTAGTTCTTATATCGTACAATCTGTATTCTTCCCGTAAGATAGCTTCGCATCCACGAAAGGAGCGGATCTTGAATACCAATAGATTTCAGTTTAGTTAAAAGACAAGTATGATTCACTGTGTCAAACGCCTTGGAAAAATCAGTATATATAGCATCAACCTGGCAACGATCCTCCAAAGCACATAGCACAAAGTCAACATAAATCAAAAGATTTGTAACTGTGGACTTCCCCTTACAGAAACCATGTTGTTCCGGAACTATATAATTGCCAAAAATAGTTGTTAATTCATCAGTTAAAAGAGACTCGAATATTTTTGAAAGTATGGAACATTTAGAAATTGGCCTATAATTTTCTATATGTGCTCTATTTGAATTCTTATATATAGGGTAAACATAACCCCTCTTCCACTCACCAAGAAAAATCCCACTTTGAAGGGACAAATTATATAATTTACTCAAAATAAGTGAAAAGATATATTGGTATTGTTTTAAAAAGAACACCGTTATATTATCAGGACCAGAGCCCAAGTTGTCCTTTAGTGTGTTTATCTTATTAACAACAGTGGGTGAAAATGTACAGGTTGAAAAATTTATATTAGAGTCACAATGAAAGTTAAAAGCTGCCCCAGGATCGTGATCATATATATATATATATATATATATATATATATATATATATATATATATATATATATATATGAAGATGAAAAATGATCGGCAAATAAGTTCACTTTCGAATTTGGGTCGTCACTAGTTGTATCATTATATGACATTGTACCCGGAAGAGTGTAACCACCCTTCTTCATTTTTACATACTTCCAAAACTCTTTCTTATCACCACCCAATAACTTTTGAAGGGAAGAAATGTATTCTTCATAATTCAACCTAGATACGATCTTATATTGAGACCTTAAGTTTGAGAATAACACATAATCAGTTTTAGAGTTAGTAGTCTTAAATCGTTTATGAGCAGTCTTTTTATTAAATATCAATTCTTTAAGCTCAAAACTAAACCAATTAGGAAACTTTGGATTCTTTGATCGCAATTTGGGAACAAAACATTCAATAGCGTAATTTACATACTGATAGTAGTTCCCAAGAAATTCCACCTAAAAAATCATTAATATTCTGATAATTTGCATTTTTAAAGTCATAATAAAAACTATCATAGTCCAATAAATCTTGTCCATTGGCATAATCCACTTGAAAACACAAGGCAGGGTGATAACTATCACAAGGTACCAGAGGGTCCTGTACTAACTGAACTACAGTATTACAGTCATTAAAGATTAAATCAAGAAAATTGCCATTGCAGTTGGCGATTGTATTTGTTTGATAAAGATTATAAAAACAGTCAAGTCACTCAAGACCAGAGTATGATTAGTAATATTACCCAGACACTTAGTTCCATAGTCGTCATTCACCCACACCGTGTTAGGTAAGTTAAAATTGTCTTGACAGATGAACAAAATTCTTCAAAGGATTCAAAAGAAGAGTTCAGTAGTAAATAAACGGCCACGACAATAAGTTTAAAGTTGCCCCTGGTCAACTGTAAAATTAAATATTCAGTATGTCTAACCGCACCAGTGCGGAATATCCACTACGGGCAGCAATAAGAACACCTCCACCCCTCTTACAGTCACTTGTCAGTTCAGACCGATCATTACGAAATACTTGGTACTTATAGAATTCTAATTCACTATTTGATATTTCTGCCGTAAGCCAAGTTTCTGTAAATATAAGTATATCATAGGTATCAATGCTAAGGTTTATTATTAGATTCTTTAGTTTGTCACGTGATCGAATACTACGAACATTCTGGTAATAGACTGTTAGTGCCCTTACCAGTTTTGGATCAGTCTCTCTATCATGGCTACGACCATTATTAAGTACTCTTACTAGTGATTCTGGGGTTGTTGGTTCGGAATTTTCATAAAGTAATATTTCAAGCTGATTCTTCTTAGCAGTAACTCCGACGTCCTTGTTCCCGTATGGATTGGCGATTGTATCTGGAATGGTTATTATTTGACTGCTTCCGAAACAAATTAAACTTCTTAACCCCAATGTCCTGAGGCCAATTTGAATTATTCAACATTGAATAAAATAAAAAACTTTTGCAAATACATTCACGTTTAAAATTTGTAATGAATAAATTGGTCAAAATTGTAAAGTGCATGTTGAATTAAAATTTGTTTTATACTATATTTAAAAATCTTTACTGGAAAGTTTCTTGATGACAGAGGTAAAATATTAAAGAATTTTATTGCTAGACAACCAGACCCATTCCAACACCTTCCCAAATGAAAATACTGCTCTGCAGTCCTCTTTGCAACTCATAACCTGTGTAACCCTTACAGCGTTTCTCTCAAGCCCAAACACACGAACCACCCGCAGTGCGAGGCCCCAGACAAACGGTCTGTATGACAGCACTGAATGGAACAACACACAATAGACAGGTACATCCACTGATCATCCTCTAGAACTCTATTTCTCATTTCTCCGTCGATACCTTCTCGCCAGCTTTTCCTTGGTCTCCCTAGTTTTCTTCTTCCTTGCGGTATCCAACTTAGTACCTGTTTTGGTAGTGAGGTTCAATGAAATACATGGGTCAGGAACCCGGGTATTGTATAAATATAGATATTAAACCTGTTGAAGGTTGATAAATAAAATATGTAACCAAATTTGAAGCTCTACACAGAAATTTATGTCCATAGACCCTCTGACGTATAGATAGTAGTAAATATTGAAAAAAAATATCCATATCATAACCTACATAGTGGTAGTTTGCAGAATTTTTTTACGTGTTGATAGATTAGAGACCATTATAGTGATCCTAACATATATTAAGTAAAATTATTTTTAAATCTGAGATCCTTAACAGGTGTAGCAGTTGCTAATAAATTTACAAATCGCTGATATTTTGAGTATACAACTAATTACATTGTCATGACTAAAACTAGTATGTGATTTTCGTTTTCAGATATGCTCTTTTGACTGCCTTGAATTTTCGGCTATCATCAATCCTAGACTGGCTTTAGCTTAATTAATGGATCATTGTAAAATATTTATTTTTAATAATTATATTGTTTCATTTATATGGTAAATAAACAATAAAATATATTTTCTGTATTTTTATAGTTTTACTATATATTTATATTTTACCCAAAAATGTGAAAAAGAGCTTTCTCTTCTGGATGCTTTATTTGAAAAGCAACACGGCAAATCAGTGGTGACAGAGTAAAAATTTTATATCAAGATGGCCAAGTACTCATCTCATGTTCATTTCTAAAGTTTCTCTGCTAGTAGTATTCAGAACTAATTAATATAAATTAAAAATTAAAAAGATTTATGATGAAACTTTTTACCATGTCACCTTGGGATATTTGAAATGTGGCCCCTGCTCATCTGCCATTGCTCATAGAGACCGTTAAAACAGATGGCTATTTTACCCTCCCTGTTTACTCAGTCCACTCATAGATGTCGTGTTCAGATCAAAATACATGAGTTCATTCATAGATGTCTCGGGTTGCGTTCAAAATACATGGATGACTTTTTTTGTTCTAGGATATCCTTTCCCCAATGTTTTTATCGATAATTATTTTGCTAGTGAAGTTAAAATTAAATACGGTTTAAAAATATAAGCCGTGTAGTCATATTTGATGTATTTTACTTAATATTTACAAATTAACCAATTTACCTCGGATAAGGGAATATTTAAATAGTTATAACGGTTTATTTTTAAACTACAAAGAGCCATAAAACCATGCAATCACATATGTATATAGTAAAATTAAATATTGAATCAAGCCGTTTTTTCTTTCACAAAATTAAACCATTCCGTTCACAAAATAAGTAAGTTTTGTGGTTCAAAATTAACTTTAATATAATTTAAACATTACCTGAACCGATTCTCCCAGGTATGTAATTTTAATATTTTTATATTCAGTAACAAGCTCATTTCTTGTATTACCTATTGGGTAAAAACTGAATTATATATAAATAAATTTCTCTCATTTTCAATTGCTGTTAAATATTAGTATTCTGTAAATAATGTTCCTACGCGACAAAAATTAAAAAAATACAGTTTACATTATTATAAAAAAGTTATCTAGTAGACGTTTATTGCCACTACACAGTTTTTGAAGTGTAAGGATATTTTTATAGATGGCGCCATTAGAAAATTTTACAATTTTATAGTTGTAACTTTTTCAGGTTTAAATTTATTGCCATTGCAACTGCTTATCCTACGTTTCATCCAAAATTGTAAATCCAAGATAGAATTATTTGTTAGAGAATGGTGGTTAGTCCAGCCAAATATGAATTCATTTCGTGTCTATTTGTAAGATGTCTTGTAGAAATGCTCGTATGATTCTGTCTACTAGGGTAATATTCAACCATAGATAAATTTAAATGGCTCAGGAGAACTTGGTCGAAATTAATTAAATCTGATTTTAAATTATTTCTTGGCATTGCAGTGACGTTTGATATTTTTATATAATCATCAGGAAAGATTATGTTAATATTATCATTATTATTACTATTGTTTACTGCAAACGCAGGGTTGTGTGGTGAGGGGTCCCACCAAAACCACCCCACCAGCATGGAGAGGCTAGCTGTCTCACCTGTTTGTTTTCACTGGGGATGAGATGAGCCTTGCCCTTAAATTTTGGAATTTTATTTTTATAATTGGAAAAACTTTTTTTACTACCAGTCTTGTAAATGAACTATGCTCCAGAGAATGAAAATTATTGATTATTTTAGGGGAATTACTAATTATCAATGTTAATTAGTGTGGTGGAATACCCTGCTTCTCCTATGTAACCATGTATTGTTCTCCTAAAACACTTTTCCAGAAACTGCTGGACACAAATTTTATCTTCGTAGCACTAAATTCAGGAACTGTTCTTATTTCGAAAGACCATCTGTTGTTCATAGAAGAAAAACAACAGCAGAGATTTTCTTTATAAACTTTTAATCAAATAAACTTTAAATTTCAATATAAACTTCTTGCCAATGTTATAAAACTTAATAGTAACAATTCATTTACAATACATTTTAAAATAAAGCTTTGATGAACCCAAAAAAGGTTGAGAAAAATCGAGATATTTAGGAATTTATTTCGGGAGAGAGAATTGTGAGAATGTGACGGAATAAAATTTCGAAGAGAGAGTTATTGGGTGGAAGATTGAAAGGTAAGGGATTATCTTATCCAGACAGTATCTCAACTACTCTTGCTAATTGCCACCTAAATGGAGGTGTATTATCATCTTTCCAGAGTCCGAGATCATTTGTCAATATATTTTTTTATGCAGTGTAGTCCAAAATTCGGAATTTCGGGAGAATCAGAAACGTCCCTTTAAAGATATGAAGTCAAAGTTGAGCCAATCCAGAAAAGTCTACGAGTTAAAAACGATAAATTAGATGAGTCATTAGACAATTCATAAATAGGTCATGAATTTAATATAGCTTCAATTTGTGACATAGTTAGTTCTTCAAAGGTCTTTATAGCGACTTCCCAAATGCCACCGTGGTGGAATGAGTGGGCTGAAATAAATCCCAAGTCGATTCGACAATCATTTGAAAGGCCTTTTATAGGATTTTTTGTGAAAAATCATATACTTCTTTAAGCTGGTTTTTAGCTCCTTGAAATTTAGTAGTATTATCGCTGAAAATTATACTAAGATTGCTTCTTCTGGCAATAAATCCTTTTAAGGTAAGTAAAAATTCTTCAGTACTAAGACTTCGAGTTCTCTATGTAGTGCCCTAGAACTAAGCATACAAAAACTGTCATATAAGCTTTAGTTACTAAGGCACGTTCTAAGTTGGTAGTTTTGATTAAAAAGGGTCCGCCAAAATATATTCCTACATTTGTGAAAAATCGAGGAGTTTGGATACTTTCTTTGAGCAAATGAGACACTATTTGAAAAGCTGGCTTTACATTAAAGTGATAACAAGCCTTACAGTTGAAAATTGTTATTTTTATTTATCTTAGACTATCAAGAAGCCAATAAGTAAGGAAGAAATCTTACAACCAATTTATTCTTGTATAATCTTATTTGAAGTTTTGTTTGAATTTTTAAGTCTACTTTCTGAGCTAAAAAATTTCAATTGAGTTATTTGAATTATCTTTATTTTGGCATAGTGAGATTCAGAAATTGAAAATGAATCTAAGGTCTTATTATACTTGTTTCTTTATTATAAAAAAATCTAAAATAATGTACTGTTGTTCTTTGTACACGATTAAAAAAAAATTGTAAAAATGTCTTAAAATTGTCATTCAGGATTGCTAGAAGGATATACTGTTTTTACTTCTTCAAGAATATTTTCAATCTTAGTTTTTAAATAGAAATTGCTGAGCTTTGAGTTGGAGTCTGATGAAAATTGAGGTCCATGCCACCAGAGTAAGCAGTCTACCAAGTCTGAAGGTAAAGAACCGCGAGAAAGAATATACATTACACAAATTAAACTATGTTGTTGACTGAATTTATACTATGAAAGTATAAATCTAGATTAGTTCAGATCAGTTTCAGTCTTCCAATTTAATCAAAATCAAGCTAAGTCTGAACTAACCTAAACTAACCAAAAATTTTTCATACATTACAAAAATTAAATATGTTATGGACTGACTGACAGTAAGTATCGAAATTTTTTCAAAGATGGCGTTTTTCTCACATTTCACTCTATCCGAATTTTTACTAAAAATCTTTAAAAATTTTGCAAAACATAGCTGAAAATATTTGATATTTTTACTATATTTAGTAACTAAAACCATCAAATGGTTCTGTATTTTCATACACAGAAAAACAGAGTGTAAGAATAAAAATAGTAATGCAAAAACTTACAGTCATCAGGGACTATTGTTAGAGTTCTCGAGAGCACACACTGCAAAGTTTCAAACTTTTCTCGAAGCACTAAACATCACAACTTCAACACGAGATTCTTTTAGCTTTGCATCGGGCTTGAAAGTTTCAATTTTATGTTACATCCAACTTAAATGAACAAAATTCTATTTTTCATCCAATTCAAAGGGATCAAAATTATATTTCATCTGGCTTAAATAAATCAAAATTTATGTGAGGAAATACTCTGCTAAGCCTACATAACTGTGTATTGTTCTAAGACAATTTTCCCTAAACCGGTGAATCTAAATATTTGTACCACCAAATTCAGGATTTGTTCTTGTTATTTTGAAGGGCCATCTGTTGTTCATAAAAGAAACAATAACAGCAGAGGTTTTCATTATAAACATAATCCAATAATTAAACTCAAGATTCTTTTAGCCTCTTGCATCTGACTTGAGAGTTACAATTTTACGTTGCATCCAACTCAAATGAACAAAATTCTATTTTTCATCCAGTTCAGAGATCACAATGATGTTTAATCCGGCTCAAAGAGATCAAAATTTATGTGAGGAAATAGACTGCTTCTCAGTGGCGTAACTAAGAGGATCAGCGCCTCCCCGCAGATTCTTGAAGGCACCCTACTATTTTGTATGCGCCTTGATCCTTCGTATTTATTCATTTTCATCAAGGGACTTAAGGGCGCCCCTAAATTGGCTGCCCTCCTCCCGCCCGCGTGGTTGTTACACCACTGCTGCGTCTCCTACATAACCATGTATTGTTCTCCTAATGCATTTTTCCATAAACCGCTGGATCACAGCTTAATCATTGTAGCACAAAATTCAGGACTTGTTCTTGTTATTTGGAAGGACAATGTTCATAAAAGAAAAAACAACAGTAGAGATTTTCTTTATAAACGTAATACAGTAATTAAACTTTAAACTTAAATATAAACTTCTTCTTCCGAACGCTATAAAACTTAATAGTAACAGTTCGTTTACAATACATTAAAATAAAGCAAGTTTTGATAAATGGATGAGAAAAATCCAGATATTTATTTCGCTAGAGGACTTCGCGAGAATGTAGCACAGTAAAATTTCGAAAACAAAGTTACCCGATGGAACGTAAAAGGCAAATGATGGAATAATCGCGAACTAATCGTAGCTGTGGCCGCTTCCAGGAGCACCGTGATTGGTTAATTATTTGTCATGTTACTCCCCTAAGTCGGGGAGTACTTATTCTTTGCGCTGGGTCACGAACACCATCTCAGTGTATAATGTGTTGCATATACTTAAATATTGGTAAATAATATTTAAATAAAACAATTTACAAATTCTTTAAAAAAAAATTAAGTCAGTGGTTGCGACTCGTTTTCCAACAATTATTATGCGCTAAATTATGGCCAAGATTTTTATATTTGCTTAATTTAACTTATTTATTTTATTTTACCCTTAACTAATCATTATTATTAACGCTAATTCTTCTATGTTCCTTATTATCCTTATTTTACTTTAAATAATGAAATCTAAGTTCTAATGTTCCAATTTGATTTTTCGTATTTCAATATACATTTTAACTTATTTTTCAGAGATTTTGGTGTTCTTGAATACTGGATAAATCGGGTGGAGAGTCAACTTTTACGAGAATATTATCGTTTTAACTTAAAGAATTAAAATTAAGATTAACTTATTTATATATACCAAAAAGTTCTCGCGATGTTTTGTAATGTCCTTGCATTCAACTGTCACGGACTTAGAGGGATTAACATGGGTTTTGCTACTTTAACTCTAAAAACAATTAGGTGTTAAATATGAGAAACTCAGTTATTTAGGGAAATTTCGCGAATTAATGCCATTAACCAAAGCACTATCCTTTATAGATATTTGAACATTCGACTAGCTTTCGAACTAACTATTCTGAAGGAAATTTTAGTTAAGAAATCTTACCTAAGACCATAAACAGATAACCTTTTCCAACACACTATTTTATCAAAGAAATCCACGGACCTTAACAACTACCGTCCCATCAGCTTGTTCCCGGCCATGGGCAAAATAGTTGAGCTCATCATACTCTGGAAACTCAGAGCCAAGACAGAGGACCTCAGGGTGATCCCAGCCGAACAATTTGGATTCATCAGGGGCTTGTCAACTACGCATCAAACAACCAGGCTCGTTCATTAGATAGTATCAGCTTTCAACAGGAAAGCCCACCTAGGCGCGGTCATGCTAGACACGTTCAAAGCTTTTGACAAAGTCTGGCGCGACGGCCCAGGAATCAAAATAATCACACTGGGATTTCCTCAACACCTCGCAAAGCCGATACTATCCTCTCTATGAGGAAGATCCTTTTCAGTCAGGACGGACAAGGCATCATCAAGATCAAGGATAGCAGCTGCAGGCGTTCCCTAGGGATCCCCGCTGTCACCAGATCTCTTCAACATCTAGACAGCTGACATCCCCAGGTCAAGTCATACCACGGCAACCTCCAGATCATATCATCAAGACTCCAGGAGCATCTCAGCAAGCTCGAGGAATGGATGAAAAAATGGAATTGAAGGCCAACGCTGACAAATCACAGGCCATAGTCTTTACTAAGTCCAAAAAACAGTCTGTCGGCCAACTTCACTTCCACAACGAAGCCATTCCTTGGGCAAAGTCTAATATCTCCGTGATGAAAGCCAAAGCCATAGCACAAGAACTCCTGGCATCCCTAGGAAGAGGCAGTAAACTGTCCCTCAGGAACAAAATGACGATATATAAAGCTATTATTCGCCCAGCGATGCTGTGTGGAATCACATCCTGGGCACACATCCCGAAGACAAGAAAACACATGCCTCGGGTGGTGCAAAACAAAGTCTTACACATCATCGTCAACGCCCCATGGTTTCTGAGGACAGATCAGCTTCACTGACGGAGGTTAGGAGCCTGCTCCACCTCTATCATCGGTTGTCTCGACATTGCAATACCGCCGGAATCCGTCAATTTCTGTAATTAAACTCCAAAGTAATAAATTTAGTGACATCATCAAATTGAACAGCGTAAAGTATGAAGCTTTCAGAACCAACATGCTAACACAGCGCCAAAAGCATCAAGGCAAACAGACTGCTACCGAGCCTTCCCGAAACTTGCTCTTTATGAGCTTCCCATGTAAGGCTAGGATCAATCTGGATTCCCAAGAATTTTAGCACTCAGCAAACCCCAATTTGTGTCTCGCAAGTCACGTAGGAACTTGCTTAGTTTTATTTTCATTCAGAAGCAGTAAATTTGCACCAAACTACTTCCTGGAATCAGACCGTGTATTCTCCAATCACCCCAAAGCCCCTTCCAGAGATATATCCAAAACTGAGATAGTGGTGTCATCAACAAAGAGTGTGAAATCTGCAGTACCTCTGTTCAAAGGTAGGTAATTTATTGAGATGAAAAAGAGTCTGAACCCCAATACCTAACCTTGGTTCCCTCCTATCAATATACCACCTCTGGCTGGGGATTCCCCTGGAACTCTCACAATCTGGACTCTATATGCTAGCAGCTAGTCTCATAAAAGTTATAGTGGTGCAGCATTTCAGTTATTACATAATCTATAGACAATTATTGTTACATAATTTATTGAAAAAGAACACAAAACCATCATATTTGTATAAAGTTTTATTACAAAAGAAAACAAACAATATATACAGTACACATCCTTACGTACTAAACTGGGTGAAGAAAATAGGGTGGTTCAAAATTAGGTATTAATAATAGGGAGGCAATTTAACATATAAAAGTTATGTGATATCGTTCGTATTAGTAACTATACACCCTGTACAAGTTTTCAATTACCTCAAAAAATAATTCCTTTTTTTTTGAAAAAAATTCGTTTTTACAAGACCAAAGTTTTCATTTATTAAACATTAAAAAACATTTTTTTGTCTATGACCTTACCTGACCTTGCAGAATTAATTTTTCAAATTCGACATTTCCCAACCTCAATAATTTTTTGTCTTCTGTTTTTTGCTGTTTGTTACTTACTTTTGCCTCCCTACACTATTTTTTATAGGACTTGTATTAGAACTGTAGAATTTTGTAGTTAGGGTAACAATAGAAATGTAACTATATTTTTTCACACAAATCTTATTTAATAAATGTATTGTTCCCTTTAACTGCAATAAAAAGTTTTGCAAAAAGTTGGTTTAATGTTTTATTTTGTTAAATAATAAAATCTGCAACCAATGGACAGTAAGGTCGACAAATCCCATCTTAAAACAGTATTCACCTGTTTGTTTTGGACTATAGCAAATTATCTAATATTAATGGACTCTTTTTTTGGTTAGGAAAAATAAATAAATACATTTTTTAAAAATAACTGAAAGAATTCAATATAATCCCTATAATTAAATAATTAAAGACTAAACAAGAAAAATACAGAGATAAATACATTTCTAAACAACAAATTTAAATTTTACCTAAATAATATTAGTTAATTATAAGTATTTTAAAAAAAAATCTGTATCTTAGTCGTATTATTTTTAGAGTATTATTTTCAAACTTACTAGAGTTATTTTTGAATTTTTAATTTTATTATGTTGAAATCAACTTAAACTAACTGATAAAAAATGTTATACCAAAGATGTTACTCAGATATTTAAATTTTTTGTTAAATCTAAAGCACTGAAAACAAATCAGCATTATCATTTTGATATTTTTATGACTTGTATGTTTGGTTGTCTATTTTTGTCACGTGCTAGCAATAGAATTGATGTTCAAATCAAACTAATTTAAATTTAAACTACTTGCACTAAGTACAAAAATAGGGAAACTCTAGCATGAAAATGGTAAAAATATCGAGAAACTATAAAGTAGGACGACAGAGTGAAGTTGACAGCTGTGTTCTATAAATATTGAATTTAAAGAAACGTAAAGGTTGTATTTTTGGTGTCTACTTTGTCACATCCCACTAATAAAGTTTAGGTTCAAATTAAACTAATGTAAATGTTACTGCACTAAGTACAAAAATAGAAAAACTCCATTTAGTTATATTACGTACTAATTTTTGAATTTCTAACAGCAAATTTTAATTAACTATATCGCGACTCTCGTAAGAAATAATGATTAGAAAAATAATATAAAATCTTATTCAGTCAGTCCCAAATGGTCGATTTTATATAAATATAATAATCTCGTTTAAAACAAAATAATGTTGTTTTTTCCAATCGTTTACTAAAATCTCAATTTAAAACCATTAAATCCTTTTAAAACTATTTAACAACTCATGGGACTACCATCAGGATTCGTCTTTCTTACAGGAAAACAGGTTTTCTTACCATCAGCATAAAAACAAGAATTCGTAAACATGCCGCATGAAGAACTTTGGGTGTAATACACATCTGGAGTCTTTTTTCCAGTGTTGAGGTTCTTGGAACCCGCTTCGGATTTACTTACAGACACAAAATTTGGTAAAACTTTTCCGCTCTTCAGTGTGTAACTTACGGGTTGGTAGATGGGTTGGTAGGAGTATCCACTTCCATAGTTTCCATTTCTAGAGTATGTTCTCGTCATTACCCCGTAGATGGGATTGCTGGGTTTGCTGTAGAATATCCTCCCACTTCCTGGTGACAGCGTAACGCTTTGCGCTTGAGAGTTTGTGCCTATCGCGTAGGTATTTGGACCATTGGCGATGGACTTGACTTTGCCTCTAAAGCCTGCTGGGATCTGGTATCCTTGAGATCCTGAAATTATTATTCTTTTAGTTATTATGTTTTTCGTAGGGAGTTGCAATTTCAAAAAATTTTTGTTAAAATTGAATTTACAAAAAAAAATCACACACAGCACCAGACGTCTTATGGACGTCGTTTTTATATCCAGATTATGTCTGAACGTCTTAAGACATAAATAAGGCGTCTTATAGACGTTGTTTTAAAGACGGTCATAAGACGTCTATATACAACGTCTTTAAGATATCTTTTAAAAGTCTTCATACTACATTTTATATGAAAATAAATACAGTTGTGTATAATTTAGTTGATAAAAACTAATAAAATTTTTATAAAAAAATTGAACCGACTTCTAAAAGTGCGCTAAAAAGTGAAAAATAACCATAAATTTTTATATGAAATTGAACTTTTTAAAGTCGGCGCTAAACTAATACCTAACCAAATGTGATTTACATAAACAGATTAAAAATACTTTATTTGTAATTACTTTCTTACCATAATTTGTATATAATAGTAATTTATTTAGTGAACAAATAATTTGGCGCCGACTTCAAAAAGTTCAATTTCATATAAAAATTTATGGTTATTTTTCACTTTTTAGCGCACTTTTAGAAGTCGGTTCAATTTTTTTATAAAAATTTTATTTTTCTATTTTTAGTTTTAAAATTCATTATGATATTCATAAATTATTTGAACTAAGTACTAATCGAGATTAGTGTACCTCGCAATGACTCCAAACCGGCAAAAAAGTACCCATTTTATCCAAAATTGTAATTCACCCTAAAATGAACCACCAAAAATTCAAACCAATATTTAGTCTGTCATAGAAAATCCACTATCTTAAATTTCAAATTAATTTTAGATTGGTAATATAGGCCCCAAAACCTTCCAATATCAATATTTAAAGAAAATAAATTAATTTTTTATCCACCATATTGGATACACCATATTGAATTTTTTAAAAATAATTTTAGATTCATCATGTGTGACCCTCAAAACTCTCCCATACCAATTTTGGTGAAAATCGGACAAAATTGTTATTTTTGTCCGCCATATTGAATCCGCCATATTGAATTTTTTAAAAATAATTTCAGATTCGTTATGTGAGGCCCCGAAAACTTCCCCATACCAATTTTGGAGAAAATAGGACAAAATTGATTTTTTCCTCCGCCATATTAGATCCGCCATATTGAATTTTTTAAAAATTATTTTAGATTCGTCGTATGCGACTTCGAAAATTCCCCCGTACCAATTTTGGAGAACATCGGACAAAAAAGATATTTTTGTCGGCCATATTGAATCCGCCAAATGAAATTTTTTAAAAATTATTTTAGATTCGTCATATGCGATCCCGAAAACTCTCCCGTACCAATTTTGGAGAAAATCGAACAAAATTAATTTTTTTGTCGGCCATATTGGATCCGCCATATTTAATTTTTTTTAAATTATTTTAGATTTGTCATATGCGACTTCAAAAACTCCCCCGTACTAATTTTGGAAAAAATCGGACAAAATTGATTTTTTCGTCCGCCATATTGGATGCGCCATATTAAATTTTTTTAAAATTATTTTTGATTCGTCATATACGACCCCGTAGACTCCTCCTTACCAATTTTGGTGAAAATCGGACAAAATTGATTTTTTCGTCCGCCATATTGGATCCGCCATATTGAATTTTTTAAAAATAATATCAGATTCGTTATATGCAACCTGGAAAACTCCCCCATACCAATTTTGGACAAAATCGGACTAAATTAAATTTTTTTGTCCGCCATATTGGATCCGCCATTTTGAATTTTTTAAAAATAATTTCAGATTCGTTGGGTACAACCCCGAAAATTCCTCCATACCAATTTTGGAGAAAATCGGACAAAATTAATTTTTTTGGCCGCCATATTGTAAGCGCCATCTTGGATTTTACTGCACCAATTTCATCTAAAGAAATATGGGACCACCGCAGCAACTTCCTTTACACAACGTAAAAAATTTCATTCAAATCGGTGTAGCCGTTCCGGAGTAATCGGTGTACATACATAAAAAAAAAAAAAAATACATAGTCGACGAATTGAGAACCTCCTTCTTTTAGAAGTCGGTTAAAAAGCATTTCCTTCCCTATGAATTTTGTCACAGTTGGGTAATAAGTTTGCAACGCCGCACAGAGCTCAGCTGAATACAAGTTGAGGTTAAAATTTTTGATTGAACGACAAATTTTTAGTAGCCTCACTACGACCTTGGTTAATGGAACTTTTGCGTGATCTTTTTACCAATACTTTGGTGCTTTTTGTCACAGACTGTTTGATGTACCAATAACAATAACAATATGATGCCAGCGAAACTATAACTTTAAAAAACCCGCCTTTTGTTTCTGTCACTGTCATTTTTCAGTTTTGTATTTGTGTTTCGTCATGTCATTATTCATTTTTAATGTTGTTGGGGTGCTGACTGTGAAAATTTAGCTTTTAAAAGAATTTTATTAAAATAGTTGATTTATCTATGTGCCTCTAAAAATCTTTTTTATTCGTGTTTATGTAATACTTAAGGTAAGATCGAGAATCATATGTACTTAGGAAAAACAGTAACGTTATTTATAGGTTGTGTTACAGGAAATTCCCGAATGCTTTACCGCTTATATTTTTTTAGTAACTCTATGTTATTAGAAGTATGAAATGAAATCTTCAAAAATGTTATCTGCGAAAAAGGCTTGCACACCTCATTCAGACCCGGTCCTAAATATTACAAGAAATATTACTAATGAAGTGGAAGGCGCAATGTTTGTTTATGGAGTGCTCCACTAATGAAACCTGTAAGATTTATTTTGTTCCTGATGATTGATTTATATTTAAAGAACATAGAAAATAGAGTTGTGTTAATTACAAGAAGTAATTTTGTTTAAGGTTTTAGAAATTTCAAAACTGGGAGTACGGAGCATTTATGACTTTGTAAAGCGAGCTTGTAAAATTACCATGTACAGTTGATTAGTACGAAAAGGAAAAAGAAAGTTCTACGTTTCCAACTTGGTGAGACTTATTATGAGTAAGTTCTGTCTTTCATTATATATATATATATATATATATATATATATATATATATTAACCTTGAAATTGCATAAGTCACGATTCTATAGTAGAGGACAATTATAAAAATTCGCAAAAATATCAAAAAATTTACTACCACAAATGATAAACTTTATCCTATAATATTAAAATCAGTTTGTTATTAGGATCTACAGAGACAACAGGACTGGAAAAAGTCAGAAGAATGAGGAAATTTCAATCCAAACATAGCTGAAAAGGGCATCAGACCAGATTTGTTATTCAACTAAATAAACATTTTTGTATTTAAAGATTTGTGTATTTTTTATTTCAATAAATTTTTATTTTGTTGATAGTCTACCTTTTAGAGTTATTTTATCGAAGGGATAAACTAAAGCTTAAATTTGATAGGTTCACTTATAGTTCGAACAGTAGTAGGTCTGAAAATATTTGCTCTTTTACCTCACTTCTTAAATTTCAAATTAAAAAAAGTTTACATTAGGCTTAAGTTATGTATTTTTTTGTATAAAGAAATTATGTTAAACATATTTTTTAAAGCAAATTATTCATGCGGAACTTGTAGTTATTTAAAATGGTAGTGTATATTTTGCTCTTGATTTTTTCGTAATTAAAGTTATTTCTTGGATTTTTGAATAATTACGGTTTGACTTTGTAAACAAGACAAACAAAAAAATTAAAGGGACCCTTTTTAATGTACATAATTTTACTGGAGGAATATGTTGTTTTAATGTTGGGAAGGGACGTCCATAAGACGTTGTAAGCAAACGTCTTAAAGACGTTACCTTTTGTAACATGAGACGTCTATACAACGTCTTATGGACGTCATTCATCTTTTATGGACATCCATAAGACGTCCTGAATGTTGAGATCAAACGTCTTATGGACGTCTTTAAGACGTATTTGTGCTGTTTGGGATCTGACTGAATTACTAGGCTATTGATTGAATGAATGAATGAAAAAGGGATGGTAATACTAGATCATCGATGCCTCTGTCTCCATTGGGCCCTTTACATCCCACCATAGCTGCAGGTTATTCGAGACCGATCGCCTTTACGAATCGAAGCAGCCTCGTTAGTTGAACTTGCCTAACTGTTTCCGGTAATAAAATCGTATCTTCGAAATATCTCTGTCGCAGTCCGTGAGGTGCTGGGCATTCTCTGAGACATGGTCAATAGTTTCATCCTCCTCCAAATGCCACCTGCACGTCGAGTCGTCTTCGACACCGATTCTATGAAGATGGCCACTGAGGTAACAATATCCAGTCAACAATCCCACCACAATTCTCAGCTCTTTCCTTCTCAAGGAGAGAAGCTCCTTAGTACGCAGTGCACTAGGCCTAGTTATATATTCCTTAGCACACCTCATTCCAGGAGCTCCTCTCCATGATTCAATAAATTTGCTTTCCAGCAATGATTTTAATTCCCTTTTGCCAATAGCAATTGGGACAGGTAATATTGGATGGAGTCCATACGGTTGAGTCGCCGACCCCAACTTTGCCAGACGGTCTGCTTTCTCATTCCCGAGTGACCCGGGATCCATACGAGTCTGATTGTGCAGCCTTTCCTTGTCAAACCATTTAGTACACCCTTGCACTCAGACACCAATCGCGAAGTAACGACACTGGACTTCAATGCCAATATCACACCCTTACTGTCTGAGCATATATTTATTACTCTATTTCTGTCTATGTCCCTCTCACAGAGATGGGCACACTGGAGAATAGCATACATTTCCGCTTTGAAAATTGTCGCACATTGTCCGAGAACGTAGTACTCTCTGACTCCTGTGCTCCTGCCGAATACTCCTGCTCCATCTCTTTCATCTTGTCGAGATCCATCAGTATACCACCAGGATCCATTTTTCGTAAGATTTTGTTCTCCCTCCCAATCCTCTCTACTTGGCAGAAATATTTCCAGGGAGAGGTTGGGTTTAGGCTATTGATTATGTCATATAGAAAAGACTAGGACGTCTAAGGATTTTTATTGTGGAAATCATTCAATTGGTAATTTAAGATGGGAAATCTGCGGACTACTCTTAAATTAGGAGGTGCAATATGGAGATAGGGGTGAAAATGCAACCCTTCAGTTTTTTAAATACTACTCGAAAACGAAGCAAAATTCGGATATAGTTAATGGGAAATTTTTTGTAGAGAATGAAATTTCCCATCGAAATAAAAAAAAAAACAAAAAATTCAATTTTTTGTTTTTTTAACCCTTTTGTCAGTAACTTTTTTTTTTGAGCAGAGATAGGTATAGGCATTGCTTCAGAGAACAAAAAGTAGGTGAAATTTCCTTTAAAATATTGTATTGGAAAAGTCATTTCGATTGAAATTGACTGAGATATAGTCGTTGAAAGTAAGTCATTTTTTTTCTCGATTTTTTATTGGGTTTGTCTTTTCATTCTTATTTTTTTATAACAAAATTGATTTTTACTTAATAAAAAAAAGTATTCCAAGTTAACTTGTTGATAATGAATGAGATTTCAAAAAACCTATTACACTGTGATGGGTTTTTAAATAATGGTATAATTATTAATTGAACCAAAATATTTCTTTTTTTTTCTATCTCAAATATAAAGATGACTTTTTGTGCAATGGAAAAATTGTTATATTAAATTATTCAATATTCGTTAATTATATAAATTAACAACATGTCATTTCTTCGATAATATTTGCAAATTAAATTTCATTATCTTCATCCACGTCTTCAAGGACATCCTCTTCTAAAATCTCTGCTTTTTGTAGATTGTCGCAATTGATACTCATACTTTCTTTGCAAAACATCAATCCAAATTTTCGGCAACCACAGTTTCCGTGGCAGCTTGTCGTATACCCGCCAGCCATTTTTTAAGCAGAATCTCTGGAGCAGGAGGTTCATTAGTCCCATTAGCTATCAAACCATGTTTAGATTTTGTTCAACCCCAGTCAAGAGAATTAATTTTTTTTTCCTTTCCACTGCTACATCTGAAAATATGTTCTCAATCCATGGTGTTTGACGGTATCACCGGTTGGCATAATGAGCCAGAGAAAACTTAACACTTTTAGACAATTTACAAAAAAATTGGAAACGACATTTACTGAGAGTGTTACTCGACTTTGCCCCATATGAAGACGCTGTAATGAATTCTGATGCAGAACTTATGTCTTCTTGAGCTGTATTGTCGCGTAAAAACATGTCCATATATGATTTTAGTTAAATAATACTTATTTATGAATTTTATATTTTTTTTTTCCATTGCTAAAAAATGCAGACGTAGTTCCACAGCCGGTCAACGCATGTATAACACCAAGATATTGTTGTTGTTGCAGAAAATTGAAACTGTTCCGATCATATAATTTTGCCATTATCTAGTTCAGAGCAGATGTTCCAATATTATTAACAATGCACGTACACGGCATGTTATCGAACTAAGGAACGCCTCCTTTTTCATGTTCTGAAATATATTGGAGAAATGAAAGATGCTTTTCGCATAAAGTAACTAAAAAATGTGGGAGTAACAAGGAACAGATTAAAAGAAGTTTTGTGTAGTCCGCAAACAAGTAAGGGTAACTGAATTATGTCGCAGTTCGCAAAACAAGTATGGGTAAGTGAACGCTATGAAAAAGTAAGGTTGCTAAAAACAGAACTAGTAACTGTGGACTTAGAAAAATTATGAAAATTTTCTCTTGCTGAAAGTTTGATATAATACTATGAAATAATATTATAGGAATGATAAAATGATTGAATGTGAATTGGAATTGGAAAAATTTGAATGAAATTTCCTGGAAAGAATATGATATAGGAATTTATATCATATTTTGTTGAATTGAGGTTATGTTTGGTTGAGTATAAGGAAACTCAGTTTTATTTTGTATAGAATCGCGATCTTTATGTTGGTGATCCGTTACTGCAACGCCAGTTCGTGTATGCAGTCCCGAATAGCATCCGACTTTCGAGCTATAGTGTCTGAGGGCCCTGTAGTTGCGAAAATTTACCTCAGGCGTTCGTAAGCAGATACTACCTGAAAGTCCAACACTATGTTTTATACAAGGGAAATCCTCAGACACCGTATTTAATCCGGATTTGTTTGCATCTCGCTTTAAAAATCTTCTTGAATCTTTGGTTTTTCACTATCGAAGTGCAAGTGATAGCTACTAAACGCCCAAAGACCCCGAAAAAGTGATTTTATATTTAAAATGTCGAAGACTGGACGTTCTTCGAAGACTACGATGCCTTCAAAAAAGATCGTCATGGTTGTTGTTTGGAGGTACTGGAACTGGTAAGCGCCACGGCCGTTGCTTGTTGCTTCTGAAGAATGAGAATCCAAGAAGAGCGATGCTTGTGATCGACGTATTTTGTAGTAACTTTTAGGCCACGCCTTTAAAGTTAAAATCTACGAATCGGAATGCTGGATTTTGTTCCATAAGCACTAATGCTTTTTGAACCGTGAAATTGGAAAGGAAATCATGTTTGAAAAGATGTTTTTCACATGTAGTATGATCCATGCTGATAAAATAAAGGTTTTTTGTCGAATATTGCAAACAGATATTTACAATAATGTTCACAGGTTTTTTTTATAATCGCTTGCACCCCATTCGACTACCGGACGGTCAAACCGTTGAACAGTTCAGAGAGTAGGGATATCCCGATTGTAGGTAGGTATCAAGGAAGTTGGAGGGGGTAAAAGGAAGGGGAATATCGTAAAATAAATTCGGTCCGGCATGTAAAGCTGTACTCCCCTTAAAAGAGCTATAGTGTACTTGCACAGTAGATTAGGGACTTAAGCAACGTGTTATTACGTTATTATATTGAAAAAATTACAATTTAGAGTTCATTATTAAATGATTAACAAAATCAATATGGACATAAAATAGATTTAACATAATTTTCTGGGTAAAAATTTGCATTTTGGGAAATTTTTTTGAAAACATCTCGGTACTTCCCCCTATTTTGAGGTCGTAAAACACGATTTTGACCTCCGTTTCCGTAATTTTTCCTCAGTTTTGCAGAAAACAGTGAAAACACTTTTCACTTTAGGTTCAATTTTTTGTACTATATTGTTAAAACTTTGTTACAACCACAAATTTCACACCGATAGAAAACTCTGTATTATATAAAAATTTATAAATTTGCACATTTTTATCGGAAATATCAAGAAAATTATCAAAAAATAAATTAAAACAAAATGGCTTCCGCCATTAAATATTGGTCTGATTCGTTCCTAAAACCCGAAAAACTGGCACTGTTGCCAGATTGCCAATACGATTTTTTTGGAATTCACATATATTCTTTTCTTTCACAGATTGTACCGCCTTCACATGATTTCTGATCAAAAATTTTGGCTACTTCCCTCTATTTTGAGGTCGTAAAACACGATTTTGACCTCCGTTTCCGTAATTTTTCCTTAGTTTTGCAGAAAACAGTGAAAACACTTTTCACTTTAGGTTCAATTTTTTGTACTATATTGTTAAAACTTTGTTACAACCATAAATTCCACACCGATAGAAGACTCTGTATTATATAAAAATTTATAAATTTGCACATTTTTATCGGAAATATCAAGAAAATTATCAAAAAATAAATTAAAACAAAATGGCTTCCGCCATTAAATATTGGTCTGACTCGTTCCTAAAACCCGAAAAACTGGCACTGTTGCCAGATTGCCAATACGATTTTTTTGGAATTCACATATATTCTTTTCTTTCACAGATTGTACCGCCTTCACATGATTTCTGATCAAAAATTTTGGCTACTTCCCTCTATTTTGAGGTCGTAAAACACGATTTTGACCTCCGTTTCCGTAATTTTTCCTTAGTTTTGCAGAAAACAGTGAAACACTTTTCACTTTAGGTTCAATTTTTTGTACTATATTGTTAAAATTTTGTTATAACCACAAATTCCACACCGATAGAAGACTCTGTATTATATAAAAATTTATAAATTTCCATATTTTTATCGGAAATATCAAGAAAATTATCACTCGTTCCTAAAACCCGAAAAATTGACAGTATTGCCAGTTTGCCAATACGTTTTTTTTTTTGGAATTCAGAAATATTCTTTTCTTTCACAGATTGTACCGCCTTCACAAAATTTTGGGTGGATATGATTAATTTTACGCTTTTTTTATACATTACAAATATTAAACTATGTTGTTAACTGTAATGAATAAATTTTATAGTTTATATTACGAAAGAATCAGTTTAGGTCAATTTAGGTTAGTTTAGATTAGTTTCAGTTTTACAAATTAACCAAAATCAAGCTAAACCTGAACTAAAGAAAAATTTTGGGTGGTTAAGATTAATCTTTCTCTGAGACTGTATAAAACATTACAAAAATTGAACTATATTGTTGACCAAGATCGTCAAATTTTATAGTTTATACCATGAAAATATCTTACATCTGGCAACGTATCAAACGAATATTAGTCGTTTTCACGAATCTGACGGTCTATGACCTTTTCGGAACGTGTTTTTGGTTTTTCGTTGAAAATACAAAAAATAGCTGAAATATATTACATATATGATATTTTAACTAGCACCATTGAAAATAAATATGTAAGTTCTTTGTTTTCTTCAGAATTAAAAGTGTCTGGTGAAGTGACGTTTGGGGTTCCTTGAGTTTTCCGGAAACAACAGCAAGATATTTTTATGCAATTAATAATACTTATTAGCTATAGCCAAATGAACAGTATTTTACCTGGAATAACCTGCCCTGGCTGTAAAATCGCACCATCTTCAGGAAAATCACCCTTACTCTGATGCACCGTGGCGTCCAAGTTTTCCAAAGGATCCAAAATAATATGTTGCCTTTGGTTAGTAGAACTTTGACTTACTACGCTTGGAGTTTTTTTCCGCGACACTGTATTTTGACTGGTTTGCGCCGGAGGAGGGTTCAGGTTCCTTTTGGATGGAATACTGCTTATTCCAAGAGGTTCCTCATCTTCCTGGGATAGGTCGTCATTGTAATCCGCATATTCCGGATCTTCGTATTCAGGAAGAAGTGTTGTAGGTGTTTGTGTACTTGAAACTACGGGTTCTATCGGGGGAAGAGGTGCAGGTTCGGTAAGGTTGATTTGTTGTACCTGCACATCAAGAAGTTGCTAAAATTAAGGTAGTATGTTATGTGTTATGTACTGTAATATGTTTTTGTGTGTAAAGTTAAAAAGATATAAAAGTAGGAAAATATTATTAAAAATTCCTTGTAATTCAGTACTGTTTACTCATTACAAAGTAATTTTCAACATTTAAAATATGTAATAAAAATATATACAAATGAAACAATAAAAAATGCCAACCAAGAAAGTATTTTTTGTGTTCACTTTTCATAGAATATATATAATGAGATAACTTCTCAAAATATTTAATTTTGGTTGCTACAGTCTTCTTTCTTAATCTAGATCATTAGAACCTGCAGAACCCTGACAGTGATTCTTTTTACTTTGTCAAGGTAAAGTCGGTCTTTGCACTTGGTTGTGGCAGGGTTTTACATAGCAAAATGTTACATATTAACGTGAAACTAACTGTGAAAGTTTCGTGAAACCTTCCTGCAAGTTTCTGGAAAATAACGTGTAGTCTTCCAAGAAAGAAAATTGTAATCTATCAAGTAACGTACTTTTCAGAAAGATTTTAAGAAAAGAGTTGTTATTCCATATTGATATTTTCAAGAGAGCTTTCTGTAATCATCCAGCAAACGTCTTAGAACCTTTAAGGGTAATTTTCTGCAAACTTTGATGGAAGATTCCATTAAGAACTTATGAAATCATCATATAAACCTCTTATACCTTTTCCAAGAAAACCTAATGCAAACTTCATGAAAGCTAAGATAAATATTCATATTTTCGGAAAGTTTCGTGAAACTTTCTTGCAATTTTCTGGAAGATAACATGCAATATTCTTAGAAAAGAACATGTAATCCAACAAGTAAGCAAACCGAGAAGCTTAGTGTAATTCTTCAGCAAAATTTCAAAAATAGTTTCTGTTTTTCCAAACTGATACTTCCAAGAAAACTTTCTTTTAAGAATTCATAAAAGCAACGTGCAAGTCTCTTAAATATTTTCCCTACTGTAAATCTTATGGTAGCTAACATCTACGATGTATTTCCAGATTTTCAGAAAATATTGTGAAACCTCAACAATGTTTTTTCCACACTTTATTCCATATATATATATATATATATATATATATATATATATATATATATATATATATATATATATATATATATATTGCTTGAAACATTCCAGAATGCTTTTGTGTAAGCTAAATAAATACCAAGTAGAAACTTTCAGAACCCTTACATGAGCCTTGACTTACGCTTACAAAGAGTCTTACGTTATATATATATATATATATATATATATATATATATATATATATATATATGTTATGTCGGATATTCTCACGGGTGTGATGTGTAATCGAAAATTTTCGGGCATCCCGTGTATGTGCTGAGTTCCTCTCAGGACTGTAAGGCAGCTGACGTTTCGGTGAAATCTCATTCAAGGCTCACTGTATGGCGTCTACGAGCGAACTGACGCCTGCGACTCCGGTGCTGTCGGTCCCGTGAGCGCGTCTGACGCGTTCGTTTTCCGAATGGTCCCGGCCCATCAGGTGGTGTGACCTGCTGCGCGTCATCGGTCCTGTTGCCAGTGTTTGGGGTTGCGTCGCCGGGTTGTAATCTGTTTCGTTACTAAGTGGTACTGGTTGATGTTTTGTAAGCAGATTTTTCCAAGTATTAGGCACACGTTGGCTATCATCTCTGCTATTTAAGTTGTTGGGCCTCTTTACAATTTCAATGGCTTCCCTTATAACTCTTGTGGACAGGTTTTCACATCTCGACAGCATTTTTGTTCCCGAATCTCCTGCACTCGCTAACTTATTTATGGAAGACTTTGAATCAAAAGCTTTGGAGACTTCTTCACACAAACCAAGACTGTGGCTACGTTATGTAGATGACACATTCGTTATCTGGCAACATGGGGAAGAAAATCTCAAAAGTTTCCTGGAACACATAAACAGTATACATCCCAAAATTAAATTCACCATGGAGATAGAACAGGAAAGAAAACTACCATTTCTGGATATCCTACTGAAAAGAAAAGAGGATGGCTTGCTTTCGAACACTGTCTACAGAAAGCCCACTCACACCAACAGGTACCTCAACGCCGATTCACATCACCACCCCGCCCAATTATTTGCAGTAGTGAAATCGCTTACGTTTCGATCGCAGTCCCTTACAGATCCAGAAAATTATCACAAAGAGGTGAACATACTGCAAGACGCCCTAACAAAGAACGGTTATAAAAAAGAACATATAGACAAGGCTCTAAAAGACAAACACTTGGCCTCAAAAAATCGCGAAAACCAAGACAACAGCTCAAAAGCTTTTGTTCCTTATGTAAGAGGCACCACAGACAAGATTGCAAGAATTCTCAGGAGACACAATATTGAAACCATTTTCACCATAGACCGTAAAGTAAAAGATCTCTTGCCAACACCTAAAAAAAGAATCCCTCTAGAAAACCAGGGAGTGTACGAAATTCCATGCGGAGAATGCAGCTCGTCTTACGTAGGCCAAACCAACCGTAAAATAAGCGCCAGAAGAGACGAACATATGAACGCTGTCAAGTAAAAAACAACTTCTTCTGCTCTGGCCCAACACTGGTTAAACACAGGACATAAGATAAATTTTTCGGGAACAAAAATGTTGTCGAGATGTTAAAACCTGTCCACAAGAGTTATAAGGGAAGCCATTGAAATTGTAAAGAGGCCCAACAACTTAAATAGCAGAGATGATAGCCAACGTGTGCCTAATACTTGGAAAAATCTGCTTACAAAACATCAACCAGTACCACTTAGTAACGAAACAGATTACAACCCGGCAACGCAACCCCAAACACTGGTAACAGCATGGCAAGTGAAAGCAAGTTGTCGACGGGTTGGAAGATGCCAGCAGTTCTGAATTTGAAGCTCTTGTGGAGGCAATTACAAGCAAAAGCGAGTTGTTGATGGGGAGGGGGGGGTAGATTTCTAGGTAAGAAGTAGAGTCAGGTCTATGTTTCTGAATTGAAAGCTTTTGAGAGGGGGGGGGGGCGATCACAAGCGAATACGAGTTATCGACGAAAGGAGATGCCAATATCATTTACATTCCTAGTGTAAGAGGCAGAGGCGGTTCTATTTTTCTAAATTAGAAGCTATTCGGGGGGGGGGGGGAGCGATCGCTCCCACCTCCCCCCTTGGATCCGCCACTTTTTGATTTAAATTTGATATTTAATTCAGAGAAAATCCAGCATTTAACAGGAAGATTCTAAGCATTTCCTGCATTGGAGTAGAAGGAAACACACGATTCAGCCACGAAGATCATTCATCAAGAATTAGCAGAGAAATTGAAACTGTTGCAGGCAGAGCAAGTGCGATACTAAAGATACAGTCCGGAACCTAAACTGGAGACTAACGAGTTCGCGCGGACCAGGCCTAGCAGCAACATCCCTAACAGTAAAAATCAAAGGGGTAAGCATAATTAAATATAGAGACCTGGAGATACAAATACGCAGACAGTTGGGAATAAATAGAGTCCAGACGATCCCCATAGTTCTATGAATAACGGAGTAGTACTGAAGATGGATTGAGTTTAGCGAACACTTGTAAAAAACTACGCAAAAGGCAGTGTTCGAACTGTCAGAGATTTTATGGAAGATGCAGAGGCCATAAAATGACTTATGACCCTACAACATGGAATGGGTTCTTAGAGAGCTCCATCTTTATGATATCTGGGTATATCTGGAATAAATGAATATTCCCTGGCGGGAGTTGGAAGATCGTTTGACTAAGCCTATGAATATTTTAAAGAACAGTTTTATTTACTGACATGCCATATTTAAAAATAAAATATTACCTCTCTACTGGTTTCTGACGGTGCCAGGTCCTGCTTAGTTTCTGTTTTAGTTGGTACTGCTATGGATGTCTGTTGACTTTGCGACTGACCAGTATGGCTTACCTTAGAAACAGTAAAATTAATAGGTTTAAAGAACCCAGAAGGCGAGGTAAGATTTCGTATAGCCGTTGATCCTGAACCAGCTTGAGCAGCACCTTGATATCTAAAAAATGCAAATATTATGACCGGCTTCTATTATTAAATGTTGTTGAAAGTACATCATGACAATATGAGCTATTAGGTTTGCATCATGATTTACGTGAACATACCGGATTCCAAATCTAAATTTTCCTTGAATTTGCGTCTGTGTCATTCCAGAATAGGTACCACTTTGAGCTGCTGCGGTACCTCCGCCCCTAAATGGTGATGTTTGGTTATCTTTCTCGTTTTCGTCGTAAGGTGTGAAGCCGATTTGTGCTTGCGATGAAGTGGCACCGGGACCATTTGCTTGAGCATCTGAAAGTCCGCCCTTTTCACTTGCTCGTACTTGAGTTTGTGTTCCGTGGCGAGTACCTTAAATAATGTTAGTAAAATAAGTAACTGAGTACCTTAATTCACTTTTACATACGCCGAAATGCAATTAAGCTGTCTTTAAATATGTTTAAATTATTAATAGATACAGTAAGATCCATAATAAATATTAACCTGATGTTTGTGCCGAAGATAATGTGTCTCCGGACGTAGAATCCAACGTAACCTGCGACTGAGCTTGTCCAGAACCACCTCTTCCTTGAGCACTGCTTTGGGCACCATCTTTACCTCCAGCGACTTGCGTTAAGGCTCCTCTTTTACCGTCGTCCGATCCAGCAGATGCGCTGAAAGATCCTGAACCTGAGTACGTTCCTGATACTTGTGATTGAGAGGTGCCACCTTGGAATCTTCCTTGTGCTTGTGCATTAGCAATAGTTTCGTTGTTGCCTTGTTGAACGGAAGTCTGAACTTGTGTGTCGGAATCATCTTCATATTCACCTATATGTGAAATATGTATTTTATGAACTTCTTATTTAAATTAAAGAATAATTTATATAAAATAAGTATATTTTACCTTCGGCTGGAACCCATTTTCCATCAACCCATTGTCCTGCGCCTCCTAGAAAATAATTTTTTGTTTACTGTGTTAAATCGTAACAAACCTCGTTTCTCACGCAGCGTTTTCTTCCGATCGGACCGATCCGATGCAATGTTGACCACGTGAAATTTACATAATAAACAGTTCTGACTGAAGATTATGTCGGATTCAAACTTTCAACTAGTAGTAAGAAGTGTTACATCCGATAAAAACCTCAATCATAACCGTTAATTACGTGGATTTAATGTGGATATAACTGCATCGGATCGGTTCGACCGGATTAGAAAGCTGCGTTAGAAATAAAGTCTGAGATAAATTATTAGATAATAAAAAATATATATTTTGCATTTTATATCTAAAAAATTCAAATGTATTTAAAATGTTGGTCAATGGTGGTAACGAAAATATTGTTACGATTTTCTTTCATTTTCATTTACTGGATCCAAATGACACTTTCAAATTCAAATACAAACAAAACCAATTCCTTATATCATATCCCTATTTATATACCTATAGAATATACGAAAATATAAATCCAAAATTGCACCTGAGACATGAAAAATAATAATGACTTATCGATATAACATTTTTATCAAGACGCGGCCGAATTCCCCTAGTCCTTCGTTACACTACCCCCTTCCTATCGTCTTCATCAGCTTCGATATCTCCATGGTATGGCTTCAGTACATTATTTTCATTTTGGTTTTAGGACTTAGTTGGATTCTATAAACAACGTCATAGGTTATCTCCAGAACAGTATCTGGTCCTTCCCATGCTGACATCAATTTACGTCATTGGATCTTCTTTCTTTGTGGATTCCTTAAACAAACATGCCGAGTTTGCCTTGATGCCATGTCTTATTTTCATTTTGTCTGTGGCCAGATCCATGCGTTCTCTACTAAGGCATCCACCCAGTCTTCAATCTCCATACTTTCATCAATTGGGGAACCGACAATTATGTCGCAAGGAAATCTAAGTTCCTTTCCAAATAAAATATTGGCTGGTGTAACTCCGGTAGTTTCACGAATTGCGGATCGGTAGGCCATTCAAATATTTATCCCAATCTTTCTGATGTCTGTCTACAACCTTTAGGAGATGCTCTTCAGTGGTCCTTTTAAATCGTTCAATAATGCAATCTGACTGAGGATGTAAAGCTGTTGTCTTGGTTTTACGGATGCTAAATAGTTTGCAGAGCTTTTGAAAAAGTTTGGATCCAAAATTACATTCTTAAGTTTTAATGGTCATGAAAATCAAGTTGAATCGATTATTTCTGGTTCATATGGTCATGAAAGAGAAAAACCTTGAAATAATCATGAAGGTCATTGTAAAGCTCGAATTTGTTAACTTTTTGGACGTAGAATTTACCGCTCTTTCCATTGCAGATGTTAAAAAAGAGGTTTTCCATTTCCACAAATTAAGGTGACCTTTAAACAACCATGAAGGTCAAATTCAAGGCCACCAATTAATTTTTCATTGAAAATTACTTCGGGTATGACCTTAACCTTTACAAAACAAATTAATCCTTGGCAAGTCTTCAGCTGTCCCGTTACTTGCTTACCACCCTTTACTACATCGTCAAGGGGTAGTTTTTACCCTTGAAAGTGAGTTATGGCCGCTACAAAAAAATACATGTATAATATTTTTCAATATTCCACTCACATGCCAAGTTTCATTCAATTGAGTGAGTTACACTTGGGTGGGTTTTCTTGTTAGTACGGAAAGACCATAATAAATTATCAGAAATACCCATTATTTTTACATTAACTTAAATTACAAGTAGAATTATGATTAAATGAATAAACATTTCCCTGTAATGATAGAGATAACACAGAGTAAATAAAATAACCTATTTTATGAGACTCACCTCCAGCAGGTCCTGCAGGTACCCATTTTCCATCAATCCATTGCCCTGCTCCCGTAACACCTAAAAGTTTGACCATATTAAAAATGTATTTATCGTATCTAAAAACATTCTTAAAGTTCCGTAAAAATATAAGTTTGACACCAAATGAACATAAATACAGTTAATAATACCTGCGCCAGGTCCACCAGTTATATATTGTCCTGGAGGGACGCCAGGAACTCCCGGTGCTCCTGGGTATCCTCCTGCTGGCGCTCCAGGATATCCTCCTGCTGGTGCTCCAGGATATCCTCCTGCTGGTGCTCCAGGGTATCCTCCTGCTGGTGCTCCAGGGTATCCTCCTGATGGTGCTCCAGGATATCCTCCTGCTGGCGCTCCAGGATATCCTCCTGCTGGTGCTCCAGGATATCCTCCTGCTGGTGCTCCAGGATACCCTCCCGCCGGCGCTCCAGGATATCCTCCTGCTGGTGCTCCGGGATATCCTCCTGCTGGCGCTCCGGGATATCCTCCTGCTGGTGCCCCAGGATATCCTCCTGCTGGTGCTCCAGGATATCCACCTGCGGGTGCTCCAGGATATCCTCCTGCTGGCGCTCCGGGATATCCTCCTGCTGGCGCTCCGGGATATCCTCTTGCTGGGGCTCCAGGATATCCTCCTGCTGGCGCTCCAGGATATCCTCCTGCTGGTGCTCCAGGGTATCCTCCTGCTGGTGCTCCAGGATATCCTCCCGCTGGTGCTCCAGGATATCCTCCCGCTGGGGCCCCAGGATATCCTCCCGCTGGCGCTCCAGGATATCCTCCCGCTGGCGCTCCAGGATATCCTCCTGCTGGTGCTCCAGGATATCCTCCTGCTGGTGCCCCAGGATATCCTCCTGCTGGCGCTCCAGGATATCCTCCTGCTGGTGCTCCAGGATATCCTCCTGCTGGAGCTCCAGGATATCCTCCTGCTGGTGCTCCAGGATACCCTCCTGCGGGTACTCCAGGATACCCTCCTGCTGGCGCTCCAGGATACCCTCCTGCTGGCGCTCCAGGATATCCTCCTGCTGGTGCTCCAGGATATCCTCCTGCTGGTGCTCCAGGATATCCTCCTGCTGGTGCTCCAGGATATCCCCCTGCGGGTGCTCCAGGATACCCTCCTGCTGGTGCTCCAGGATATCCTCCTGCTGGTGCTCCAGGATATCCTCCTGCGGGTGCTCCAGGGTATCCTCCTGCGGGTGCTCCAGGGTATCCTCCTGCGGGTGCTCCAGGATACCCTCCTGCTGGTGCTCCAGGATATCCTCCTGCGGGTGCTCCAGGGTATCCTCCTGCGGGTGCTCCTGGATATCCTCCAGGAACTGCTGGTGCTCCAGGATATCCTCCAGGAACTGCTGGTCCCCCTGGGTAATCTACTGACGCCCCTGGTCCTCCTGGATAGCCGTAACTAGGTGCTCCTAATACAAATAATGCTTAGTTATTGATATAGTTAACGATTTGATTTAAAAGTAATTTTTACTGAACACTTTGTAATTGTCATTAATAGGGCGAATGAAATTCTATTTTATCGTGACAAAGAACTTTCAGAATATTTTAGCAACCAAAATATTGCATTAGTGAGATCAGTTTTGGAAAACATGTTTGGCACTTTCTATGAAATTAACATAAATACTATGGAAAATGTTCAAAATTAAACCAATAATGAAATATAAATGGCGTCAGTCAAAACGAGGTTCAAACTATGGCACATATGGACCTAACATGCCTTGCCAACATCATTATTAAATTTTGTTTAAATTTCGGATTGCATGAAACTTTTAACCTCTTTATTCCCATTTATAAAACACGTACTGAAATTGTCCTGCTCATTCCCTTTTGTAGAATATGATCTTGGTTATGTAGCCCAATAATTAATATCTCATCTCTATCAGCTGGTCTTGGGATTTTGGTACGAATTTTTTCCATATTACCATCATACTTGAAATGAAGTAACAACAACAACAAATTTTTTATTTTATTAATGTTGAAAATGCCTCACAATAGCAGTAACCTAAAAGATTTATGAATTCGTTCTGAATTCAGTTATCACTACTTCTGTAATAATTAACTATATTTCTTGAATAATTCGATTCCTATAGTTTTTTGTGTGAAAGGGATTAGTTTGGAAAACTTTACTTTAAACTAACCCCAAAGAAAGTCAAGGGGATTAAGTTTGGAGACCTCGGCGAACACTCAACTTTTTTCTATAAACCTGTCTGCGAAAACATCAATGTGAAATTCGCGCATGATCGGGATATTTTTCTTGAAATAACTGCCACACTTCTTCTTGTGTTTTTACTCTATCACCATATCCTGTCATCATAGGGATTTCTATCCTCATTTTCAATTAAAATTAACTCAAAGTGACAATTTGACAAAAGGTAATACAAGAATAGGTCATTGAATCGGTTATGCAAGTAAATAATTCTGTTATTTCATTTTAAGTTTTAACTGTCCATAACTCGAAAAAAATAACATTTAGGTATTAATTGTAATTAATAATGTGACAGAAAAACTGTTCAAACTTTTGTATGGCGTCTAACAGTGATTCTAGCACAGCTTCTTTTGAGTTGCCCTCTAAAATGTAATATATTTGAAAGAATTCGTACCAAAAAGTGAAGTCGGTATGTCCAACGACTTATCTAAAAACCTTTATATGAATTTCTTAATTTAAAACTTTATTTTTATAAGCTAACAACTAATTTCTCTTTTTTTTTAACTATTACCTGGATATCCTGCGGGTCCACCTGGGTATTGTTGAGGGCCTCCACCATTATGATATCCTGGTGGCCCTAACACTCCTCCTACTCCAGGTTTTTGTAGTTCTCCTGATGGTCCATAACTTGGTCCTGCGTACCCTGGAACCCCTGATCTATCTGCATCGTATCTACCGTGAAATGTTCCAGAAAACCTTCCCGATGTTCCTGCGTGGTTTTGATATTCACCATTAAGTTGTCCTCCAAATGTTCCACCAACACCACCTGAAATACTTGGTACACCCCCTGGGTATCCTGGATAGCTTGTAACTCCAGGTCCTAAAGCACCGTCCCCTGGTCTTAAGACACCAGGTGGATAACCAGCACCACCTTCTCCTGGCCTCACAACTCCTGGCGGATAACCTGTTCCAGCTTCTCCTGGTCTTACAGCACCAGGTGGATAACCCGTCCCACTTTCTCCTGGTCTTACAGCCCCAGGTGGAAATCCTGCGCCACCTTCTCCTGGCCTCACAGCTCCTGGCGGATAACCTGTTCCACCTTCTCCAGGTCTTATAGCACCAGGTAGATAACCTACTCCACCTTCTCCTGGTCTGAAGCCGCCAGGTGGGTAACCACCACCACCGTCGCCTGGCCTTAAGCTACCAGGTGGATAACCGCCACCATTTTCTCCTGGTCTTAACGTACCAGGTGGATAACCTGTTCCACCTTCTCCTGGTCTTATGGTACCAGGTGGATAACCTGTTCCACCTTCTCCTGGTCTGAAGCCGCCAGGTGGGTAACCACCACCACCGTCGCCTGGCCTTAAGCTACCAGGTGGATAACCGCCACCATTTTCTCCTGGTCTTAACGTACCAGGTGGATAACCTGTTCCACCTTCTCCTGGTCTTATGGTACCAGGTGGATAACCTGTTCCACCTTCTCCTGGTCTGAAGCCGCCAGGTGGGTAACCACCACCACCACCGTCGCCTGGCCTTAAACTACCAGGTGGATAAACGCCACCAATTTCTCCTGGTCTTAACGTGCCAGGTGGATAACCTGTTCCACCTTCTCCTGGTCTTATGGTACCAGGTGGATAACCTGTTCCACCATCTCCTGGTCTCACAGCACCAGGTGGATAACCTGTTCCACTTTCTCCTGGTCTCACAGCACCAGGTGGATAACCATTACCACCTTCTCCTGGTCTTGCAGCACCTGGTCGACCTCCTGGATATTCTCCTCCAGGATATCCTTCTTCTCCTGGTCTTCCTCCTGGATATCCTGGATATCTTACTTCGCCAGGTCTTGGTGGTCCTATGGGTTCCCGCCCACCTGTGCCAGTTATGCGTTCTGGAGGTACCCGACCGTTTCCACCACCGTATTGTAATACTTGATCTTGAAAACCTACGCCTAAACATTCTCCACAGTCTACAGGTGAACTTTGACTTTGTGCTTGACCCATACCACTTGACCCAGCTGTAAAAATAAAGTGTGTAGGTTTTAAAAAATATATTTAAGAAAACTATGCCAAATACTTTTGGAGTTCACGAATTTTAAACTTTGGATTTTGGATAATTAAAACACAGATAAATAACAATGGCCTTTAAATGTGATATAACGCCATTATTGAGAACATTCTTCGAAAATTTATATATGAAGCTAACATTGTCATTTCTGGCTGTTTAAGGTCACGAACTCGCTACTATTATTTAATAATATATCTTTTTATCCGTTATCCTTAAACTTACAAACAACTGCTTTAGTTCCATTCAAACTGCTTTCAGCTTCAGCTTTTCCTGGTTGTCCAGCTTCTCCGAAATTTAAATATTGCGACTGAGTTTGCCCTCGTACTTTCCCAACAAAATAGTGGCGGTTATCTCTCCTCCTCCTCTTCTTTCGTTTAGTTGATATTTCCTCGACCAATGGAAGATCATTTTGCATGTAAAATAACGTGTCCGAATTTTGAACATCGGGTAGAGTATTTTGAATAAGATAGGTTGGAAAGCCCCGGCAGAAATCTAGGATCCTTTGGCCAGCGAGTCTCCATATCTAAAAATTATTATGAATATAAGATTGCTTATAAAAGTTTTAAGGTTTAACCCCCTCCCCCCATGATATTAAAATATTTGCCTAAAATTTAAAACTCTATTACGCTATATATATATATATATATATATATATATATATATATATATATATATATATATATATATATATATATATATTGTTGTGAATACATGCTTATTTTACAACAAAATATTAAATTTCAGATTTAATATTGCCCCAAAACTCGCTAAAGAAAATAATTTAAATAATACGGCATACAGTGCTAAAACTACAATTCTTTGATTGCGGGGAAACCCAGAAAATAACCGGCGCTTTGACTCGGTGCTTCGCCGAATTCAGAATGCGACGTCACCACTGCTATAAAAGCGAGAAGGCAGCGGCGTAATTAAGGACATTACTGGTTGTTCTCTTTGAGTCAACTTGTCCTTTTTTCCGATCAAGCTTAGCTCTCGGGGGCCACATTGACTGTTCTATTTTTTAGACAGCTCGTGGTTCTTAAAGTAGGTTGTCTTTGACAACATATCATAGTACAGAAAATACAGATCGTGCACGTATCTTAATTCCTGATATTGACACCGTCGATAAAAAGACGTGGTCAGTGGCGCGTACGAGTTACTGAACCGACGCGTCCTCACTTTAACATTATTACCAAAACGTGATAAAGTGGAGAAAACCTGATATTGACTTTGCGACTAATGGTCAGCTTCATATTGGCTATAAAGGTATGAATACCGATCTTGACAAATCCCGAACGTGACAGTGGAGAGAAAATAATCCTGAACTTGACTTGCGGAAAACAGTACTGATGTAAAAAAAACAGTGAATAAAAAGTTAACTAAGAGTCAAGGACGAGTGTTACTTGATAACCTCTTCCTAACTGGCTCATTCCTTAGAAGTGTTCCTCTGATAAAATAAAATTTAATTAATTTTCGTTATCTCTTGAGCTTCACTCATTCCTCTTCTATCCCGGTGAGCGAGAAGAAAGGTGAGGCGGCTAAAATTTTCATTCTAGTCGGGAGGTTTAGCGGGACTTCACCAACAACCCCTGATTTGTGTCAAAACTTCGGTTTAACACAAATAATTGATAATAAGAAAAAAAATTCTTAAAATAAATTAATCCCGACGGAGACGAACTTCCACGTTTCTTGAAGGATAAAATTAATCCAATACACTAGGTAAATAGATCCATATTCTCGGAGATGGGTACAAAAATACCAAATAATGGCGAGATGCAGTGACGTCTCGTTAGAATTGAAAAATAGTTAAAATTGCGAAAGGTAGTTGAAAGAGACCCTTGGAAAAAATTAACAAAAAATTCGGTATATTAAAAAAAAACAATCACTCATCATCCGTTATTACTATATATATATATATATATATATATATATATATATATATATATATATATATATATATGTTTATGTGGCTTTCACACTGACCTGTACTATGGACCCCTACTCTTGTCGGCTGCTAAAGCCAAGAAATGGCAAACCATGGGCGAAAAAATGCGTCTCTGCACATCGGCCGCCAGTCATATTTTTGGACGTTGATCAGATAAGGGCATGCGCATAAGCGACTTCCTATTATCGATCGGTTGTTTCGTAGCGCCATCCGTAAACAGCACACTATCGGCTCAACGCCATTTTTGTGTTTATTTTGCTTTGTGAGCTGCTTGCGATTTAAACGGATTTATAGCGTTTTAAGTGATTTATTTTATTTGTTTTTGCGTTTTTATTTAATCTAATGAAATGTGTACATATTTTATTTGTTTTATTTTCCTTTTTCTCTATAGGGTAAAAAATAGTGTTGCTTTACAACGTTTTTGGATTTATAGTGTTTTCGTATAACATTAAATTTCCAAAACATGTAGTATGATATATTTTTAGCACTTTCCAAATGATTACCAAAAGATAAACTGAACTTGTAAACAATCAATTCTTAAAAAAAAAATCTGAAAATTCGCACCAGACCATAGAATAGAATCATATGAAAAAAGTACATTCATCAATATGTCAAGAAATGGTACAATTTCTCCATCTATTACATTACTTACATAAATAACAACATACATCCTCAAAATGAAGTTGGAATATTTTAAAACATACATATATAACTTGTTCGTTATTAATACTGGTTTTGGAAGTAAATTCAGATTAGTTATGTCCGTACTCATTTTATGAAATTGTCATGATTCATGTTGTCATGGCAATCCCCACTATGAAATCGTCAAATTAAAAATTCATTAATATGTTAACAAAAGCAAAATGTTACGAAATAAGTTAGACAAATGTGAATTTCTTTTTTTTTTGTTCATTTTTTTTATTCACCCCCAGTAATGACCTTGTTCACTTATTTTATTTCAAATAACATTTTGTCGAAAAAATTAATGCGATAAGAAAATATATGTTCCATTCACCATTACGGCAGAAAAACATTATATAAAATTATTTTTAAATCCTGCATATCCGTTGACAAACCCATTTCGTATCAATATTTTCTTAAAAAAATGAAAAAAAAGATAGAGAAAAGAAGGTCATTATTTTTTAATAATTAGAGAATAAATTGCCGGACCTTCAAATTGTTAATTATTCACTCCCACCCTACAACAACAAAAGTTAACGCACACAGACGGAAACAATAGATTAGAGAAATAGTAAGATACATTTTCTTCACAATTTTACTTTGACAGTATAAGAAATGACTAAAGTAACTCCCATCGGTAGACACAGACCGGATTATTCCCTTCTGCGTCAGATATTATTTGTGCCTATTTGATGTGACTCAACTTTGATAACTTGCTTGATTCTGACACCATTTATGACTTATTGAACTAACTAAATATATTTTCGAAGTTCGGTCCTGTCGATGGTTACCTGATCATTTTGTAGTGCGCATGCCGACATCTGATCTACGACATTTACATTTTATTGTCGTAAATTTGCCGTTTTTGGGATTAAACTTTGCGGATCTATAAATATTTTATCTATGGGCTTTCACCGCCATCCGGCGAGAGGTCGGAGAAGCCGCGTTCAATGTTGCATGCTTCCTTCCGATCTGTCCTTTGCACAGACAGGTGCATGTCGGTACTCTGATGAGTCTAGTAGAGACGAAACATGTACCTCTGCCGTATCACTATGTCGGGGAGGGTAAGTTTTGACTTTCTTCTCGGTATGGTGGTACAAGTGGGCTATCATCTCGATGGGGCGGAATGGGATGGATTGTATTTTATCGCAATTTATTCAAACTGTGCAACCTCTAACACGGAAAAGATATGATTGGAACGAAGTTTGCATTTACTGATCGCAATTTACCTCATATATATATATATATATATATATATATATATATATATATATATATATATATATGAAGTGAAATGCGAACAGTAAATGCAAACTTCTCTCCATCATATCCTTTTTATGTTAGAGGTTGCACAGTTAGAATAAATTGTTGTAAAACGCAATTTATCCTATTCCACCACCATCGAGATGATGGCCTACCTGTACCACCATACCGAGAAGAAAGTAAAAACTTACCCTCCCCGCCACAGTGATACGGCAGAGATACATGTTTCGTCTCTACTAGACTCATCAGGGTACCGACATGCACCTGGCTGTGCAAAGGACAGATCGGAAGGAAGCATGCAAATACTGAACGCGGCTTCTCCGACCTCCCGCCGGATGGCGTATATATGTTTTTGCGGATTTCACGGATTCCTCCGTATGAGATGCAATAGCAGTGGATACATCCACATTATGCCGTTGTAGTGCTGAAATCACATTCAGCAAACGTACAACTATATGCAGCTCCGCGTATGAATGAAGTGAAATGCGAACAGTAAATGCAAACTTCTCTCCATCATATCCTTTTTATGTTAGAGGTTGCACAGTTAGAATAAATTGTTGTAAAACGCAATTTATCCTATTCCACCACCATCGAGATGATGGCCTACCTGTACCACCATACCGAGAAGAAAGTCAAAACTTACCCTCCCCGCCACAGTGATACGGCAGAGATACATGTTTCGTCTCTACTAGACTCATCAGGGTACCGACATGCACCTGGCTGTGCAAAGGACAGATCGGAAGGAAGCATGCAAATACTGAACGCGGCTTCTCCGACCTCCCGCCTGTCCTTTGCACAGCCAGGTGCATGTCGGTACCCTGATGAGTCTAGTAGAGACGAAACATGTATCTCTGCCGTATCACTGTGGCGGGGAGGGTAAGTTTTGACTTTCTTCTCGGTATGGTGGTACAGGTAGGCCATCATCTCGATGGTGGTGGAATAGGATAAATTGCGTTTTACAACAATTTATTCTAACTGTGCAACCTCTAACATAAAAAGGATATGATGGAGAGAAGTTTGCATTTACTGTTCGCATTTCACTTCATTCATACGCGGAGCTGCATATAGTTGTACGTTTGCTGAATGTGATTTCAGCACTACAACGGCATAATGTGGATGTATCCACTGCTATTGCATCTCATACGGAGGAATCCGTGAAATCCGCAAAAACATATATATATATATATATATATATATATATATATATATATATATATATATATATATATATATATATATATATATCAAGTGGGCCACAATCTCCATTTTTTTATTGCAACCAAAATATGTTGAACTTAAATGTTTCGTAAAGATGTCTAGTCTCATTTTAAGTTGGACCTTTTTGAAAAAAAAACAATATGGCGTGTCAAATATGGCGACGAATAAGAACAAATCCAAGTTGTAATACAATATTTAATTCGTTACCATAAATACTAATCTACTGTTAATTGTTTCAAAACACATTTGAAAAGATTTTATCATTAAAGTGATAATGTTTTATAATACGATTTTCAAAATGGCGGATCCAAGATGGCGGGCTCAAGAACTAAATTTCATTATTTTCCCATGAAAGTATGCTTTACGTCATTTAATAAAATCCACAAATATTAATTTTCATGTGGTTAAATAATTTTTAATAATATAAATAGAGTTTCCTAAATTTCAAAATGGCGGATTCAAGATGTCGGATTTGTACTAGACTATCAATCTAATTACTTTCAAATAGAAATTTAAATCAAGGGGATTTTTCTATTTCTATTTTGAAGTGATTATATTAGAAATAATTCTTCGATCCATCATTTTAAAATCAAGGAAAGCTCACTTCAATGATGAATAATCATTTAACCACATGAAAATTTATATGTGTGGAAGTTAAATCCAGTACCACATACTGTCATGACAAGGTGATGAAATTTATTCCCTAAGACCGCCATTTTGGATCTACCATTTTGAAAATATATTAACTGAAAATTGGCTGTTACAAATTGGTTCAAGTACTTTAAATTCTTAATAAACAACTGTTAAAACCCCTTTATTTAAATTTCTATTTGAAAGGATTATTTGAATTTCTGTTTTAAACTGATTGGATTGACATTCTCGTAAAAAATCGCCATCTTGAATTCGTCATTTTAAAATTAAGGAAAGTCCATTCGTATTATTGAAAATTAACTAACCACATGAAAATTTATATTTGTGAAATTTTAATCCCGTAACATATTCCTTCATGGCAATATAATGAAATTTAGTTTTTAAATCCGTCATCTTGGATCCGCCATTTTGAAAACTGTATTATAAAACATTATCATAGTAATGAAAAATACCAAAAATCATTTTATATATGTTTTGAAACAAATTGGCATTGTAGATTAGTATTTATAGCAAATAATTAAATGTTACGTCGAGGATTTGTTAATATTCGTCGCCATATTTTTTTTTCAAAGAAGCTCGACTGCAAATGGAACTAGACATCAAAAAATTTACGCCCAATATAAGCTGTTTTGGTTGCGATAGAAAATGGAGAATAAGAGAGATACCGAGAAGAATGGTGGTACAGGTAGGCCATCATCTCGATGGTGGTGGAATAGGATCAATTGCGTTTTATAACAATTTATTCTAACTGTGCAACCTCTAACACAGAAAGGATAGGATGGGGAGAAGTTTGCATTTACTGTTCGCATTTTGCTTCATTCATACACGGAGCTGCATATAGTTGTACGTTTGCTAAATGTGATTTCAACACTACAACGGCATAATGTGGATATATTCACTGTTATTGCATCTCACAAGGAGGAATCCGTGAAAGCCGTATAAACATATATATATATATATATATATATATATATATATATATATATATATATATATATATATATATATACATATACTAAAATAGAATAAAATATTTGGCGAAGCGGACGTGAAAATTTGTCAATCTACATGATTCTCGTATTAAAAAGTGCGGAGCACTCCAAAGTATGGAATAACTCCGGGTCCGACAGATGGCGACAGCGCTGTTTCGTCCTAATATGGGACTCGTCAGGCCACCGCAGTCGGTACAAACCATCATCTCGCCTTTGCATCGTATAAGCCATACTTATAATCAAAATACGGCAAATAAGACGACAAAGGCGACATCTCGATGGTCCACTCGATAATACAAGAAACATACAGATTAACAAAGTTTGTAAGAGAACCGTCATATGGTGGCGCGACGGTGAATTAAAACAGAAATATGTAAAATCGAGTACACGAAACGCGCTGCCCAAAAGATAGGGGTCGCATTTTTCGGTACTGGCAAGCAAGCATACCGCTATTTAAGCAGCCAAAGCCACGTGCCGCACCAAACGATCCCACCATGAGAGCATTGCTTAGCGTGTTTCAAAGCCAAACAAGTAAATAAATATGTAGATAAGTTTTTGTCCGTGTAATTTAAACTAAAATAGAATAAAATATTTGGCGAAGCGGACGTGAAAATTTGTCAATCTACATGATTCTCGTATTAAAAAGTGCGGAGCACTCCAAAGTATGGAATAACTCCGGGTCCGACAGATGGCGACAGCGCTGTTTCGTCCTAATATGGGACTCGTCAGGCCACCGCAGTCGGTACAAACCATCATCTCGCCTTTGCATCGTATAAGCCATACTTATAATCAAAATACGGCAAATAAGACGACAAAGGCGACATCTCGATGGTCCACTCGATAATACAAGAAACATACAGATTAACAAAGTTTGTAAGAGAACCGTCATATGGTGGCGCGACGGTGAATTAAAACAGAAATATGTAAAATCGAGTACACGAAACGCGCTGCCCAAAAGATAGGGGTCGCACTTTTCGGTACTGGCAAGCAAGCATACCGCTATTTAAGCAGCCAAAGCCACGTGCCGCACCAAACGATCCCACCATGAGAGCATCTCTTAGCGTGTTTCAAAGCCAAACAAGTAAATAAATATGTAAGTTTTTGTCCGTGTAATTTAAACTAAAATAGAATAAAATATTTGGCGAAGCGGACGTGAAAATTTGTCAATCTACATGATTCTCGTATTAAAAAGTGCGGAGCACTCCAAAGTATGGAATGCTCTCATGGTGGGATCGTTTGGTGCGGCACGTGGCTTTGGCTGCTTAAATAGCGGTATGCTTGCTTGCCAGTACCGAAAAATGCGACCCCTATCTTTTGGGCAGCGCGTTTCGTGTACTCGATTTTACATATTTCTGTTTTAATTCACCGTCGCGCCACCATATGACGGTTCTCTTACAAACTTTGTTAATCTGTATGTTTCTTGTATTATCGAGTCGACCATCGAGATGTCGCCTTTGTCGTCTTATTTGCCGTATTTTGATTATAAGTATGGCTTATACGATGCAAAGGCGAGATGATGGTTTGTACCGACTGCGGTGGCCTGACGAGTCCCATATTAGGACGAAACAGCGCTGTCGCCATCTGTCGGACCCGGAGTTATTCCATACTTTGGAGTGCTCCGCACTTTTTAATACGAGAATCATGTAGATTGACAAATTTTCACGTCCGCTTCGCCAAATATTTTATTCTATTTTAGTTTAAATTACACGGACAAAAACTTATCTACATATTTATATATATATATATATATATATATATATATATATATATATATATACGTATCATACGTTGGAATTTAAATAGTATAAAAAATTGGTGTATATTTTGTGTACTACTCCCGCTTTATAATTGAGGAATAATCTGTAAGGTAAATAAATAATTATATAAATAATTAAAATAAATATTTCGTAATTTTTAAAAATATATTATACCATGGCTTTATTTTCGTCAAGACGCTCGCAGTACTGAACACGCACCAAACCTCCGTAGAAATAATTGTTGATTCAAAATATAGCGCCACTTACCTCTCTCTTTGATAGCTTATTTGACGTTGAAAAAGGTTTTAAATTTTCCGTTTTGTTTCCAAAATTAGTCAGTCTTTGAGTTATAACGCTTTCTTCGTTTGTCAAAATTTCTAGTACACATTTTGATTCTATGAGATCCTTGTAGGCCACTACCCTCTAAAAAATTATTAAAAATATTTATTACATAGATAAAAAAAAACATCTTATATTAAGTGTAAGAGAAAACTTTGATATTTGACAATATTCTGAAGTCTTGTTTAAAGAGTACAAGTTTCATTTAACAAAAATATTAACTCTTGGGCACGACTACAGTTATTTGATTTTTAGGATCAGCATCGTATAATTTTAGGGCAAAAAATTTTTCTATTTTTTCGTTTCACTCATTTAGAAAAATGAACTGATTTGCTCTGAAAGAAGAGTTACCTCTTATGGGAATACTTACAGTTTGATAATCGTATAATGTTCGAGGTTTTTCAAAATTCTTTTGGATTGTATTCTGAAACAAAAAGTAATGGTAATTATTATTGTTTTTTTCTTTCATTTTATTTTTCTTTCACTGCATTTCATTCAGTACAAACCAGGCGCGGATCCAAGGGGGGGGGGGCGATCGCCCCCCCCCCAAGAGCCTTGAGTTGAAGAAAATAGATCCGATTTTGCCTCTTATACTATAGTTTATTCAAGAACTAGAGAGAGGAATAAATCATTTTTTATCCTTTTTTTTTTCTTCGCAAACTACCTGTGTTCTTTAGTCCGGTGTCTTTGGCAAAATCTGTTAGACACATAGGAATGGGTCAGAAATTTTATAATCAAAAATACCGATCTATAATAATAGACTATTTGGATCGGATAACAATAAATATTTGGATGTGTGAAGTGTTAAAAAGGATTTTAACCCTTCTCATAGGCGTCGGAAGGAGGTTTATTTTATCACTAAGCATTTATGGCATAGAATATTTTTTCGGTAATAAACTAAAAAGTTTTTATAATATTATTCTATTTCTTATGATTTCTTAATAATTCACATACATTAGAAAATATAGATAATTTTGACATAGTTAACACAAATCATAATTGTATTTTTATTATTTTTAATTATGGCATAGAAACAGTTTTAGTCACATTCAGATTAAAACGTGGTTTTTTCTCTTAAAAAATTCTAACTTATAATTTATAAATACTTACAAAATACCCATTGTCAAAAATACAAAAAGTTAATACATACATAAAAAAATAAATTCGTCCATATAATATTTTTAGGATATTTGACGTTTCAGTTCATTTATTTCTTAAACCATCTGCAGAATTACAATTAAACAGTAAAACGGGATTAAATGTAATAAATTTTTATATGTTGCAGAAATAAGAAATTGTGTTTACGCTGGTAAACATTAAGTATCTAATTCGTAATCAAAGTCAGTGAAGCTATCTTCACTCAAATTAATTATAATTGGTTCCTCTATCTCACAGATCATGAGATCGAGTTTCCACATTTTCTTTTATTCTTTTATTATATGGATTTTTCCAAATTCAAAAAATTCTTTCAAAAGTTCAGTTAAATTACTAATTTTGTAAGTACTTTTTACTTGAGGGAGATATTTTCTTCTCCAACGGACATTTTCCGGACGATCTATAAGAACAAATTTCCTATCTGGTTTTCCCAGCAAAAATTAAGTTCTCTGAGCAATTTCCAGAGCTCAGTTCTTTTAATTTCAGGAAAATCCCGATCTTCATTGATTTTAGTTAGAATTTTGTCGACGGTTGGGATCTGCTTCTCATAATAAAATATATGTACAACTCCTTTTATTGCAGTTTATATCTTTTCTTCCAAAGAGGTTTTTTGTCTGCCTGTGATCGAATGTTGCTTGGGAGTACTAACAATTCCAGGCGTTTTTTCTCCTTCAGTATTCGGTACATAGTAGATTTTCCAACTACTGTCATGTTGGAACAAGCGTTAACAGAGCTTTTAACATTATTATCTAGATATTGATGTCTTAAGGCATCATAAACATTCATCGTAATAAGTTTATTGTTGAGGAAAAATGCCCTGGTTTAACGATTTTGGAATAAATATAGATGTGGAAGCCATATTTTTTGGGTATCTCACTAATCTCAAATAATATATGAAAACAAGCACAAACAAGATAAATCACTAAGGCCATACTGTAAGGTGTACTTTGCTCACTGACGGAAATTAAATTAAACTATCAGAAATTTTACTGTTGCAGTAAATTTATAAAAGCTTATAATATTTAAATATAATTAATATAACTAGATTTACGGCAGTCCTCAGTTACCTGCGGTACTGGGCAGGTACGTTGGAGGTTTCGGTAACAGTTTTATTACTCTCTCTAGTTCTTGAATAGAGTATAGGAATGTGTATGCTTGCGATCGCCCCTCCCCTTCCCAAGAGCTTTGAGTTCAGGAAAATAGAGCCGATTCTACCTTTTATACCTGTATGTTGCTCGCATCCTCCCCCCTGTCGACTACTTGTTTTTTCTTGTGATCGTGCCCCCGTCTCCAAAAGCTTCAAATTTAGAATAATATACCCAACCCTGCTGGTGCCCCCCCCTGTTGACAACTTGCTTTCGCTTGCCATACTGTACTTTTGTGACATCACCGCCCCCCCCCCCCCAAAGAGAGAGGCTGGATCCGCCCCTGGTACAAACCCACATTAACAACAATATAACTTTTACAAGAAACAAGTAGTTATTCTCGAGATTAATGTGAGGTTATAATAAAATAAAAATAAAAAAATACATCCTTCTGAGGAAGCTCAGGATAATGAGCGAAACGTTAAGAAAATGAAAATTTTGAAGTACATACATACATACATACATACATACATACATATATATATATATATATATATATATATATATATATATATATATATATATATATATATATATATATATATATACAGCACGGAATATTGCGGCCAAAATACTTGACTTTCAAAAAGTTTTATTTTTGGGATATATGGGGGTCAATATACAGGGTGTCCAAGATAAGGATCCTAAGCATGGGGATCTCGGAAACATTTGGAGATACGAGGTCGGTTAAATTAGAGAAAAGTTGCGCAATTTAGTGCTAAATTAAACGCAGTTAAAAAAATTGAAAAATTTTAAACACTTCCGGAGATTTCCGGAAAAAAACGAAATTTGGCAAAATCGTTTTTAATTTTTGCAGGCTTTATTTAAAGAGATATCAGAAAATAAAAGGTAGATTCTCATTGCCACTTTTTATTTTTTATAATTTGGTCTAAACAAAATTTAAATCTGACGTTTCGTTTCTGAGATACCATCATGAACTTTCATTTTTTATATGGAACAAAAAAAAGTATCCCATGTATTTGATAGCATTTTTTATTACAAATTCAACGGTGTATCACCCTTGCATATCGAATACGTAGTTCAAGTACTTTCCATAAGAGCTCCATGAGAGCGAGAGATAAAGGTATATCAGTTTTATAAAAGCCAATGAACTACACACTTGATATGCCAGTGTGATACACCGTTGAATTTGTAATAAAAAATGCTATCAAATACATGGGATACTTTTTTTTGTTCCATATAAAAAATGAAAGTTCATGATGGTATCTCAGAAACGAAACGTCGGATTTAAATTTTGTTTAGACCAAATTATAAAAAATAAAAAGTGGCAATGAGAATCTACCTTTTATTTTCTGATATCTCTTTAAATAAAGCCTGCAAAAATTAAAAACGATTTTGCCAAATTTCGTTTTTTTCCGGAAATCTCCGGAAGTGTTTGAAATTGAAATGAAATACAGGGTGTCCAAAAATTAAAACTAGTCACATAAGAACTTTAAGTGGCTATAATAAAAAAATAAATAAGACGCTATACTTTTTACTTTACCAGAAAATGTACCTTTTAAATACCTATCGAATGGTATAAGGGTGTTTTATAGCTAAGTCTTCGCGTTTTCATAAAATACGGCAAATAATCGTTTTCTGCACCATTTTGTGTTTTTTAATTGATGTTCTAATGTGTCTAGTTGCCCATGGTATTTGGAAATGACAGCTAATTTATTACTATAAGAATAATAATCAGGAATATCTTTATAAATGTTCAGAAACTCGGAACACGTCGTCCATTAGGCTATAACAGCAATAATGGTAATAACATGTTGACGATAACACAAAACACAAGCAAAATATTTATTAAAGATGTTCAAAATGTCGAGCATCTATTTCCAAACACTTAAATATTCTTTTTTCGAAACAACTGCTAACTCTGGACAACATTTGCGGGGTTACAGTTTGAAAAGCGTTTCTTATGCGTATTTTTATATCTTGTTGGGGGCGCATTGTAGATAATTCCTTCTATGTATCCCCATAAAAAGAAATCTGGTGGAGTTAAGTCCGGAGATCTAGGGGGTCAATTTTGAAATCCGTCTCTCCCAATCCACCTGTTTCGAAAGTTGACATTTAAAAATTGCCGAACCTCGCGAAGATAATGAAGCGGAGCTTCATCTAGTTGAAGCCACATTGTTGATCTAATATTTAAAAAGACATCTTCTAATAACAGTGGAAGTTGGTGTAAAAAATTCGCGTAACGTCAAACCATTTAAAGGTCCTTCAAAAAAGTAGGGTATAATTAAGTATGGACCCAGTATTCCCCCCCCCCCCCACACATAAACCGACCACCTATTCTAGTTTCTCATAACTCTATGTTCATGTGGATTTGAATAAGAATAGTAATGGAAGTTGTGTCTATTCAGGAAACCATTGTTATGTAAAGTACATTCATCAATATACAACACATTATCAGAAAAGTGTTAATTTTCTGCCACTTTATCTAACACCCACAAGCAGAATTCAGTTCGGTTGTCAAAATCATTCCCTTGACAAAGCTGGATTTTATAAGGATGAAATCTGTATTTGTTAAGAACCTTTGAAACACTTGCTTGGCTAATGTTAGGATTTTAGGATATATGATTCTGACTAATATTGGGATTTTCGATCACTGAACCAAGTACAGTAAAAACATTTCTGCATTCTCAGTGACAGGTTTTCTTATAACTGACACTTCCACTTTCCCGAAACTGGTTTAATAATCGCACCAAAACGACTGGTTTAGGATGGTTTCTTTCAGGAGACCTTTGAGCATAGACTCGAGAAGCCAACAAACAAATTTGATGACATTCTCCAAGGATAAAAATCATATCAATACGCTCTTCCTTCGGATAAATCTTCATTTTGACAAAACAGTAATACAACAATATTTAAATAATTCAATTCAATAAATGAAGTTTCACAGTTACAAAAAATAATACCGCTATTATAGCAACAGGCTTTGCAGACTAAACTGAGAGATTAAATGAATTATCTGACGTTTCTAAATGCCATGAACAACTAGATACATTAGAATATCTATTCAAAAAAATCAAAATGATGCAGAAAACGACTATCTGGCCGTATTCTGTGAAAACGCGAAGACTTAGCTATAGAACACCCTTATAGCATTCGATAGGTATTTAAAAGGTACATTTTCAGCAAGAAGGCATCAACTTCCGGTATAACTGGAGGTTCCACACTCTTGCAAATATTTTAGCCAAATTACCCCCCATTGACTTTAGTAAACTGCCAAATTTTCAAAATATTCTAAAGGTCTATTTTCCGAGAAATCGCCACATTTCATCGTGGAACACATTGTTAATTTATATTAATCACTGACACTGCATAGAGACACAAAACAATTCGTCAAGGCCGTAATACCTAGATCTACATGCCAGCGAGTTTTAAGAAAAAATATTTCTTCTAAAATACTTCCAAATATTTATTAAAATGATAATTTCGAGATTTGTTTTGTTAGATAATGAATTTTTATTTTCAAGCTCTTAAATTTAAGAGAATTCTTTTATCGGTATAATATTTTACGAATAAATTACCCATGAGGAAATTATCAAATAAGTCTGAACAAAATATATATTTTTTACGAAAATAATTTTTTAAATACGTTATAGAAATTATAACGGAAGCTATTGCATTCTGGGTACAATAATGATCTATTAATAAAAACATGATAAAATCTATCTAGGACATGTCAAATCCAATGAACCCTAATGTTTTAAAAATACAAATCTAATTCATAAAATTCATAAAATTACTAAATCGTTTTGAGATTATATGGAAATATATTATTTTATGTTTTGTTTTGACCTAGTAATGAAGAAAAACCAAGGTGTTATCTTTATTTGTTACAAAGTATAGTTCACTGTTTGATTTTTCTTTTTCTTGCCTTGTCTGACGCCATATTTATGAAGACAGGGAAAATTATTATTAAAGCATCTAGTGTTGGTTAACCATTATTTATTATTTAATTTTAAACTGTTCACATTTACGGTTTTAAGACTTCAGGTATTTTTATTACCTATGGACGAGATAAACGAAGATTTTCATTTTTTTTTTAAATAAATATTTATTAATTAAGTTGTTTAACACTCTGTACAAGTGTTGAGTAAAATGAGAGCTAAGTTACCCACGAATATTCCTTTCTTAAGCCTTATTGCTGCTTGCATCTTTCTCGGCGAGGTACTGTAGCACTCAATATTTTATTACAATTCACATATTTTCTATTTATATTTTTTTTCAAGTTATTTGTTTATTATTATACTCCAGTCTTCCTATTGAATTTGGAGCGATTTCATGTAAAAATTTATTGCAGATATCAGAAAGTTTCAAGTCGTAGGGGACACTCAGTAGATGATAAATACATTACAAAAAATACAGCTAGATCATCCCTGTTTTTTTATAAACAGCATCCAAATTTGGAAAATTCGATTTTCTGCCCGTAGAATTTTCCGGTTACATTTTAGAGAAAACTTGTCCAAATGAAAGATGTGGGTATTGAAAAGACCTTTAATTTCATTTTTTATACGTCAAAATTGATATATAATTTATCGAGATAATGGCGTAAAACCACCTTTTTTTGCACTATTTTATAAATGTTATTAACTTTTGCAAGAAAGCCCAAAAGGGATGTATAATCCCTTGATGATAAGGCCATTATGTGCCTTTATAATTGTGCGAAAGCTGGATCAAATCGATTTGGTAGTTTATGAATAATTTTAATTGTTTATCCGAGACACTGAATGTTCAAACAATTGTCCTTGCCCAGAGGATGATTCTACAGATATTTGCAAAAGCCGAATGGATTCTTTGAAGTTCAAACAACAAGCAAAGATGAAAAAACGATCGATTTTTAAAAAAAAATTGTTGCTAAAAAAACCGTTTAAAGAAGGGATACCTTTTTTACTTATAAACAATTGGAATAACTTTGTTAATTTTAATGATACAAGTTTGTGAATAAGTGGACCTGAAAGCTGGTGAAAACACACGAATTTAAAAGAAAAGTCTCCTACGACCAATAGGAGCTAGGATAGCATTTTTTTAAAGTCATATCTCTTTTGTTTATAAACATTAAGAGTCGAAATTTTCACAGATTTTAAACGTAGACATATATTTTATGATGCAGTTGATAAGCATCGTTAGTAAAGTTATAGCCCTTCGAAATGAAGGTACTTTTGCAAGTGCGTTGTAGCGAGTGGTGGGGGAAGCTCGGCTTTCTCACGATGTGCTTTTGAAATTCAAACTTTAAATTGGAGTGCGCAACAAAATTATACGATATCTCCGGTTCCAGATAACGTCGAGCCGTAATTTTTTTAAAAAACTGAGGTAACTCGACGAAGTATGACAAACTGACTTATTTTCATTATCATAGGAAATCGGGAAATACCGGAAAATTGACATTTTATCGGAAAACACATTTTTTGGCAATATTAACACTAGTATTGTTTCAAAAAACTTTACTAATTTCATTGCAAATATTAAACCTAAAACACTGTCATAATATTTATATATATATATATATATATATATATATATATATATATATAATATATATATATATATATATATATATATATCTTCTAGGAATAAATAATTTTCTTGCTCGCTCCAATTTGAAGTTTGAATTTCAGAAGCACACCGTGAGAAAGCCGAGCTTTCCCCACAACTCGCTACAACGCACTTGTAAAAGTACCTTCCCTTCGAAGAGCTATAACTGTACTAACTATGCATGAATTTCATACTTCTCAATTGCTCAAAAGTTCGACTCTTAATGTTTATAAACAAAAGAGATATGATTTTAAAAAAATGCTATCTTAGCTCCTACTGGTCGTAGGAGACTTTGTTTTTTTTTTAAATTCGTATTTTTTCACCAGCTTTCAAGTCCACTTATTCACAAACTTGTATCATTCAAATAAACAAAGTTTTCTAATTGTTTATACGTAAAAAAGGTACCCGCTCTTTAAACATTTCTTTTAACAACAATTTTTTTTTAATCAATCGTTCTTTCATCTTCGTTTGTAGTTTGAACTTCAAAGATCCATTCCGCTTTTGCAAAAATCTGTAGAATCATCCTCTGGGCAAGGACAATTGTTTGAATATTCAGTGTCTGGGATAAACAATTAAGATTATTCATAAACTACCAAACCGATTTGGTCCAGCTTTCGCACAGTTATAAAGGCACATAATGGCCTTATCGTTAAGGGGTTATACATCACTTTCGGCTTTTCTTACAAAAGTTATTAACATTTATATAATAGTGCAAAAAAGATGATTTTTCGCCATTATCTCGATAAATTATTTATCGATTTTGACGTATAAAAAATGAAATTAAAGGTGTTTTCAATACCCACAACTTTCATTTGGACAAGTTTTCTCTAAAATGTAACCGGAAAATTCTACGGACAGAAAATCGAATTTTCCGAATTTGGATGTTGTTTACAAAAAACAGGGCTGATCTAGCTGTACTTTTTTACGTATTTATCATCTACTGGGTGCCCCCTACGACTTGAAACTTTCAGATATCTGCAATAATTTTTTTCACCTTCTTTCATAGGAAGACTGGAGTATTATATTTTTCTTCTGAAATGAATATGGCGAATTCGAAATAGAAGAACAGGTTGAGTTCCGAGCAGGTGAACTTTTTCTGCATTTTCCAAATTATAGAATAGAAAATATCCTCGAATCTAGAACTTTACTTGCTGTATGTGGATCTTAGACAAGCCTGCGATAGTGTTGTTCCAGGTAGACTATGAAAGGCACCACGTCACACCAACATCGAAGTAAATTTAGTCAGAGGAGTACGATCAAAAACGACAAAAATTAAATTGAAAACAAATTACACTGGACAACAATCAAAATGTATCTAAAATAGAATCGACTAAATCTTACCATTTTTGGTGTGCTAAAACCGAAACTAAACTTATCATTTTAATATTTTTTCACGTTTTAGAGATACGTGATTTCATCTTCTTCTTCTTCTTCTACCTTCTATAATAGGTCCCTGACCTGTTCCTTCTTCGATTTTCCTCATTCTGGACTTAAATTATCGCTCCACCTTTTCCGCGGTCGACCTCTACTGCGTGTATCACTAGGCGATTTATCTCGTGCGATCCTTACCAATCTATCCTCTATCAATCGGCTTATGTGTTTGTTCCATTGTGTCTTACGTTGTAGGACCCACTTATTAATGCAGTCTGTGTTGCATGATTGCCTGATGTTATCGCTTCTTTCTCTGTCTAGTAGCGTTTTTCCTGTTATTCGTCGAAGTATTCTCATTTCTGTAGTCTCTAATAGTTGTTTCGTTTTTGTCGTCTCTGGCCGTGTTTCTGAGGTGTATGTCACAATAGGTCTAATTGTGGTTTTGTAGATCCGAACCTTTGTTTCTTGTTGTAAGTGTTTGTTTCGCCAGATCACGTCGTTGAGGCAACCCGCCACTTTGTTTGCTTTGGCCACCTGCCCTCTTACTTCATCTTCGATGTTGCCATAACTAGTTATGTCGATTCCTAGATATTTGAAACTCATTTCTTGTTGTATTATTCGACCGTCTAGTTCTAGTTTGCATCGGAGGGGTTCTTTTGAGGTTGTCATACATTTAGTTTTTTCGGCTGAGATAATCATATTATATTTTCTTCCCGTAAGATTAAAGGTATTTAACAATCTCTGGAGGTCGTCTTCATTTTCGGCACATATCACAGCGTCATCAGCGTAACAGAGAATTTTTATTTCTGTATCACCCATTTTATATCCTCTACCAAGTCGCACCTCCTTTATTATTTCGTCCATTATCATGTTAAACAACAAAGGACTAAGCGAATCTCCCTGTCTAATACCGCTGTTGACTGGTATGGTTGTAGATAATTTACCGTTAGTGCAAATCTGAACTTTATTGTTTGCGTATATGTTTTCGATGGTCTGAATTATATTGATAGGAATATTTCTCTTATATAACAGGTGGATTACGTCATCTAGCTTTATGCGATCGATTCCTTTTTTAGATCTATAAAGCATAAAAATGTTGGTTTATTGTATTCTATAGATTTTTCGACTATCTGTCGTAGAATAAATACTGCATCCACGCAAGACCTTCCTGATCTAAATCCCTGCTGTTCGTCTTCCAGTGTTGTAACCGAATTAATTTTATTTTTGATTACTTTCGTAACGAGTTTCAGAGTTGTGTCCAGTAGATTAATACCCCTGTAGTTCCCTGGTTCTTGTTTGTCACCTTTCTTAAACATAAGCATTATTGTGCTGGTTCTCCACCTATCTGGTACTTTGCATTGTGTCAGGATTTTTCGAATGAAGCTTGTGAGTTCCTGTGTTAGTCGCTGTCCTCCGTATTTCAACAATTCGTTATGAATTCCGTCTTGTCCGGGAGACTTTCTATTTTTTAAGGATTTTATAGCTTTCTCTACTTCTTGAATGGTGACTTCCACATTATTCCTTATTGCTGGTATGTTGTTTTTTCCAACGTTAGCATCTCCCTCAAATAATTTTGTTAGGTAGTCTATCCATTTCTCCTCTGATATTTTGTTTGTTTCGGAGAGTTCAGATATTTCTTTGCGCTGTTGTCTTCTCAGTCGCCACATTTGTTTTTGTACACTATAGAAGTCTCCTTCTATTCTTTTACAGAACTGCTCCCAATGTTCACTTTTTAGTTGCCTGACTAGTAGATTAGTTTCGTTACGAATTAGTTTGTACCTATTGTATGCTTCCAGCGTTTTTGACGTTCTATATGCTAAATATGCTTTTCTTGTCTACCTATATATTAACAATATAACCGCAAGAATGCTTGTGGTATATATGTATTGTTATAATAATAGGGGGGGTGCCAAATATACATTTTCCTCAAGTTAAGGAAATTTTGTATAGCTTTGCAACATCACATGAGGATCTCCAGGGATGACCCCCCCATATATGAAGGTTCGACCTCCCAGGGCTTAAAATAAGGGGAACAGTCATTTAAATCTACGTAAATCGACTTTTATGTCTGCTTTATACTGAACAGCCCCTGGATAGAAACAAATGACAAACGCTACTATTGCGAATGTTATGGAATTGAATAGAAAATTCTCGAATATTCTCTAAAAATGTATTTAGGTATATAAGCAGCTACGAAGCGGAGGGGTTAGTCAGTTGAAGTTGAAGATATTTTTGTTGGGCGATAGATTCGAAATATTCTGAAAGACAAACATTTTGACTGCACTTTATGAGATATTGAGAAAAATGTTTGGAATCACTTTCGCTTCGTGGTCACTAATTTCTTCGGAAATAAAAAAAGCTTACAATTAAGTACTTTTGTTGAAAATATGCTGTCATCAGAAAATGGGTTGCAATATGTCTCTAAAGATCAATTTAATACACTCACATCTGGACTTTTTTCCTGACAACTGATGAGCACGGCGAACGCTGGAGAAAAGGTACCAGGGAAAGTGGAAACAATTCACAAAAGAAAAGCAAAAAGACAAGATATTTGGGTCTCTAGAAGTGTAAAAGTATGTATTCTTTTATTATTTTGTAAAAAATAAAATAAAAGGAACTTGTTCTTGAAAATTGCAACTAAGTTTTTAATTTCATTGTTCTTTTTGTGTTCAGCGCCCCAAAATTAACAAAAAATTTTACTTTCAATAAATAAACTAAAATTTTTTGCTTAGTTTTATTATAATAACACATTTGTTATAAATTTGAATTATTTATATTTTTTTATTTATTATTTATTGAGTTTAATTCTGATGAAAATTTTGAGAATTTACATGTACAAGATAAACCTCTAAAACTTAATTTCTTGGAAATTATGGAAATCAACAAATTACAAGACGCAAATATATAATGTTAAAAGATCAGTTAGATTTAAACTTATTATTATATTTTTATTATACCTTTATTTGGGATTTCCGATAATAGAATATCGTGTCAATAGTTATATAGTTTAATGATTCAAATTGTATTACATATAGGTAATTTAGGCTTATTTCGCACTTTAGTTATTGTTCACCATCCGAAGAAGGCACTGTATCCACATAGTGTTTTCAAAATTTCGGTTTCAAAGGTGCCTTTTGCAGTGCCTCTTGTTCAAAATATATCATAAAAAGCTTGGATATAACTAGTGAAAGTGAAGACTCCATAGGTACGCTAATTGTTTGCTTGTATATTTAATTATTGAACATAAAATATGTCTTCTGCAAGTTTAATCGCATAAACTGGAAAATCTTCGTTCATGGCGATTTTGTGTAAAGTCTCGTCCATTATATCGAGACTTTTTAAGATGTAGTTTTCTTCAAGATTCAAGGAGTTTTTCAAAAAGAAATCGACCAGTTCAACTAAATTATTAAAGTGTTCACAAACATACCAGGAAATGAGTGACAAAGTTCAGGCTACGCAAATTTCTATATTTTTTAACAGATTTCTAAGAGAAGGAGGTTCTAAATTCAATTGTTTTTGTATGTATGTGCGTCGATTATTCCGGAAATTTTTTTCATCATGTTAAGGAAATAACTGCGATGGTCCCATATTATTTTGACCGAAATTAGTTCAGTAAAACCCAAGATGGCACTAAAAAATTATTTTTCTCTGATTTCCTCCAAAATTGGTATGGGGAATTTTTCGGGATTGTACGTAACTAGTCTAAAGTTATTTTTAAAAAATTAAATATGGCGATTTACAAATTTTACGTCTATCGATTTTTTCCAAAAGTGGTATGGAAGGTTTTTGAGAGCGAAGATTACGAATTTAAAATTATTTAAAAAAATATTCGATATGGTAGATGCAATATGACGGACTAAATTTTATATTTTCGGATTATATCCAAAACTAGGACTTGGAGTTCTGGAGGGTGTCGATAAAGATGAGATTAAGAGTTTAAAATTTTTTTTTTTTTGAAATTCTATATGGAAATTCAATATAGTGGGTTGGAAATTTTATGTTATTCATATTTTTTCAAAATCGGTATTAGGAGGTTTTCGGAATCGTAGGTTACGAATCTTTTCATAATTTAATATGACAGATGGAAATGGGTAACTTTAGGCATATTGATATTGGAGGGGGGAGTTCTTGGGGCGTACGTTACAGATCTTAAATTAATTTTTTCAAACTCAATATGCGGGACTGAAAATTTACATGCTTCAAGTGCTTCTCATATCGGTGTTGGGGGTTTTGGAGGCCTAGGCTACGGATCTAAAATTAATTTCTTAAAATTGAAGATAGCGGAGCTGAGCAAATATATCTGAAGTATTATTGTTCAATTTCAGGTGTTCTATAACTATGGATAAAATGAATACTTTTTGCGACCTTAGAAACTCAACTTAATTCTAAACTAAAAAGCGAAAATTAAAATGTTCATAAAAAAAGTGAACCGACCTCTAAAAATAAATAGCAATATAAATTTTTATAGGAATTGGACATTTTTGAAGTCGGCGACAAATTATTCCTAAATGAAACAAATAACTACTAATATGAGATACATACAAACTATGAGAGGAATGTCATTACTTCTTCTTCTTCTTCTTCTACGTTGACTAGGAATATCCCTGTTTGTCATTCTATCTACACCCGCCTTATTCTGCTGATGCAGAGAACCAGCTCTGGGCCCATCTCTTTGGTGGTCGTCCTGGTAATCTTCTTCCTCTTGGTCGTCCATACATACAAACTTTGGCTAGTCTCTCTTCACTCATTCTCTCAACGTGCTCTTTCCAACCTCTTTTTCTTTCTTTTGTTCATTCGACCACGTCCTGCACATTACATTTTTCTCTGATTAAGGTATTTGTCAGCCTATCTCTGATTGACACATTCAGCATTGATCTCAGTACTTTCATTTCGGTGGTTCTCGTTTTCTGCTTTGTCTTCTTAGTATCTGCTTTTGTTTCCGTGGCATAAGTTAGAATTGGTCGTATCATGATCTTATATATTTTTGTTTTTCCCTCTATTCTCATGTATCTGTTTCGAAATATAACATCTCTTAAGCATCCTGCCACTTGTAGGGCTCTTGTATTTTGTGACAGTACTTCTCCAGTAAGGTTACGACAGCTTGTTGTGTCAATGCCTAGGTATTTAAAGTTCATGACTTGTTCAATTATGGCATTTTCTATCTGTAGCCTTACATCTTCTTGGTTTCTTGGAAATTACCATACACTTTGTTTTATTCGTTGATATCTGCATATTGTACTTCTTAGTTGATACGTTAAATAGGTGTATCAATCTCTGGAGGTCGTCTTCGTTATCTGCGAGTAGGACCGCATCATCCGCGTAGCATATTATATTGATATTGTGAATGTCATTACAAATAAAGTATTTCTTATTCTTTTTTTGTAATTTGGCGCCGATTTCAAAAATTTCCATTTCACATAAGAATTTATATTGTTATTTTTGGCTTTTGAGTGTTTTTTTCTGGAAGCCTGTTCAATTTTTTTATAGACATTTTATAACATAAAAATCTTTAGGTTACCATCGAACAAGTAACGACATTTAAGAATAATTTGATTTTGCGTATTTAAACATCTCGATAGTCTTATGTAAAAGACATTTGCCAAGGTGTCTTTCGTATCTTTTTTGAACATTTTAACTGAAATGAAACTAATGATAATTTGCAAATTATACTATAAATTGAATAAGATAAATAATTAGTAATTGTGTTATAACACAAAATATAACATATGTTGTAAATTATTTTAAAAATTCCATCAATTTAATTGATTTAAATGTGGGTTATCAAATAATGTTTATAGTTTTTTGACCAGCTTGTGTTTCTTTATCTAAAAACCGTTAAAAAAATTCAAAATCATAATTACTGGCGCCAAACCCCAGGGTCGTTATACAATAAATAAATTTACTTGAATAAAGCTTATGTTTTAAATGGCGTTGTTGTGAATTTTGTTAAGTTGCATGTATGGAAAATGCATCCTATTTAGAAAATTCTTTAAATTTTATCTAGAACAGTTACAGGTGTTTTTGTTCTCATTGATAACTGGAAAATATAACAAATTTTATAACGTCCTGTTTTTTTAAGAATTTATTTCATTAATTTAGCAAGACCGCAAAAACCATTTAAAAAATACATAGTTTGCTCTCCTAGTTTTTCATTTCACCCTTATAACCAAAATAAGGACAATATAAAAAAATATAGATATATAAGTCTAATATAACTTTTATATAAAATATTTTTTCTTACGTTTATAAATAATAACGGATCTATTAGATTTTGCCACATTATTGGGCCACCTTATACTATATATATATATATATATATATATATATATATATATATATATATATATATATATATATTATCATTCAAATATTTTAATTCAGCTTTAATATAATGATCGATGTGTTTTTTTTAATAATAAGGGAAAATTTGTTCCACAAAAAATAATATTGCTTTTTCTTAGTTATCATCACTTAAAATATATCTGGATTAAACCTAAATCAGCACGTACCTGCGTACTCTCCACAATACTTTGTCCATAATTATAAAAATCACCTAAATTCTCCACTAAAAACAATAAAAGAACACTAAAAATCTTCTTATTAAGATCCATGACATATTTGGAGCTCTATTATGTGTTAAACAGAAACGCTGAATTAATTCCTGGTTAGTATTGACCCCTGAATATCTTAAGTTAGTCCTCATATAAGAGATAAAGATGATCTTTACGAGGTGTATTGAAGAAATTTTAAGAAAATCAGTTATTCATAGTTTTTAGCGTTGAAGAATCTTTGTTTTCTTCTCAAAATTAAATAACTGTTTGTGAATTTTGAAAAGAGTGGTGCGAAGAAGATGTAAAAAAATTCGTCATCCATGCTTGTAGTATTTTTTCTAATAAAAACATTTTCAAGGGAAAATAATTTATCTCTAAAGAATAATAAAGAGTGTTTTTTATAGAGGTATAGAACTTTTAAATGAAATAAAACAAAGATGAATTTTTTAAATTGACATGAAATTTACTTTATTCGAAAGATAACCTTCTGACATTATAATTTAAATATGACTTCTGGAATATGACGGCCACGGCTGGCTCGGAAGTAGTCTAATCTGGAGGTCCAATTTTTGATGACTTTTTACAACATTTGTGGCCGTATATCGGCAATAACGCGGCAAATGTTGTCCTCCAAGGGATCAATCGTTTCGGGCTTATCGGCGTAGACTAGCGATTTCACATATCCCCACAGAAAATAGTCTAGCGGCGTTAAGTCGCACGATCTTGGAGGCCAATTCACGGGTCCGAAACGTGAAACTATGCGGTTACCAAACGTTTCCTTCAATAAATCAATTGTGGCGCGAGCTGTGTGACATGTTGCGCCGTCTTGTTGAAACCACAGCTCCTGCATATCATGGTTGTTCAATTGATGAACGAAAAAGTCAGTAATCATGGCTCTATAGCGGTCACCATTAACTGTAACGTTCTGACCAGCATCGTTTTTAAAGAAGTACGGACCAATGATTCCATCAGCCCATAAAGCACACCAAACAGTCAGTTTTTCTGGATGTAACGGTGTCTCAACATACACTTGAGGATTATCGTCACTCCAAATACGGCAGTTTTGTTTATTGACGTATCCATTCAAACAAAAGTGAGCTTCATCGCTAAACAAAATTCGCTTATGAAAATCGGGATCAACGGCAATCTTGTTTTGGGCCCATTCACCGAATCTACGCCTTGCTAGGTGATCGTGTGGCTTCAATTCTTGCACGAGTTTGATTTTGTAAGCACGCAAACCAAGATCTTTCCGCAAAATCTTCCATAAAGTGGATGGCCACATATCCAATTCCTGTGCACGATGGCGGATAGACTGATTCGGGACTTCCTCTACGCTACGCTCTACAGCAGCAATGACTTCTTCTGTACGCACTGTACGACGTCTCTGTGGATGCGTATTATCATTTAAAGTAAACGTGGTGCGAAAACGTTCCATAGTTAATCGAATTAATTGCTCTGATGGACGATTATGTTAACCGTAAAATGGAAGTAGTGCGCGATACGTATTTCGAACAGAACCATGATTTTCAAAATAAATTTGCACAATTTGGAAGCGTTGTTCAGGCGTCAGTCTATTCATGTTGAAATGTCAAACCAAACTAAACATAAATCACTTGACAGCTGACAAAATGGCCGCCAGTTAAAAAAGTGTTGCCAACTTAAAGTTCTATACCTCTATAAAAAACACCCTTTACTTCATATGCCACTACAGAAATACTATTTAACACGATTTTATTCAATTTTTGGTCATACTTCTCCGCGTAATAAAATATAGAGAAACAAAGTAAACAATAATTAATTGATAACCAACAACCTGATAGCGTACACAAATAGGTTAACCATAACCGATATTTGTTTACGAGCGTCTTGAAGTAAACGAAATACTATTCTAATGCCGCTGGTTCCCTGCTCTCCACACACACATGTCGCTTTCCAATACTCCCACCGGCAGTCCTTCAGCTTGACAGTTTCTTGGAAGTTGTCATTATCCTGCGTTGCGTGATAGTTCCTTGAACTTTAGTTATAAAACATATAGAAGCAGAGTTAAAAGTTGAAGTCTAAAATTTTGCGGAAGCAGAAACAAAGAATCGAATATATGTATATATATATATATATATATATATATATATATATATATATATATATATATAAATAAGTAGATAAGTTTTTGTCCGTGTAATTTAAAATAAAATAGAATAAAATATTGGCGAAGCGGATGTGAAAATTTGTCAATCTACATGATTCTCGTGTTAAAAAGTGCGGAGCACTCCAAAATATGGAAAAACTCCGGGTCCGACAGATATCGACAGCACTGTTTCGTCCTAATATGGGACTCGTCAGGCCACCGCATTGGGTACAAACCATCATCTCGCCTTTGCATCCTATAAAGCTGAATTTAAAATCAAAAAACAGCGACGACGAAGGCGACATCTCGATGGTCCACTTGATAATACAAGAACCATACAGATTAACAAAGTTTGTAAAAGAACCGTCATATGGTGGCGCGACGGTGAATTAAAACAGAAATATGTAAAATCGAGTACACGAAACGCGCTGCTCAAAGGATAGGGGTCGCATTTTTCGTGTACTTGATTTTACATATTTCTGTTTTAATTCACCGTCGCGCCACCATATGACGGTTCTTTTACAAACTTTGTTAATCTGTGTGGTTCTTGTATTATCAAGTGGACCATCGAGATGTCGCCTTTGTCGTCTTGTTTGCTGTTTTTTAATTTTAAATTCAGCTTTATAGGATTCAAAGGCTAGACGATGGTTTGTACCGAATGCGGTGGCCTGACGAGTTCCATATTAGGACGAAACAGCGCTGTCGCCATCTGTCGGACCCGGAGTTTTTCCATATTTTGGAGTGCTCCGCACTTTTTAACACGAGAATCATGTAGATTGACACATTTTCACGTCCGCTTCGCCAATATTTTATTCTATTTTATTATATATATATATATATATATATATATATATATATATATATATATATATATATATGTTATGTCGGATATTTTCACGGGTGTGATGTGTAATTGAAGGTCTTCGGGCATCTCGTGTATATGCTGAGTCCCTCTCAGGACAGTAAGGCAGCTGACGTTTCGGTGAAATCTCATTCACCATTTTCAAAGCTCACTGTATGGTGAATGAGATTTCACCGAAACGTCAGCTGCCTTACAGTCCTGAGAGGGACTCAGCACATACACGGGATGCCCGAAAACGTTCGATTACATATATAAATATATATATATATATATATATATATATATATATATATATATACCTGACGTCCGGTATTGATAGACACTATATTATTTTTAACATTTTATTCAATTTTACAATTTCTGACACTTGTTACACAATTCTAGTTACTTCTACGACATCTCAAAATAAACTATCTACGATTTTTTTTTTCGAGGAGGGGAAATCTTGCATAGACACCAACACGAAGTGTAAAGGTAGTGCCGGATTCCTTCCGGGTATAACCCCCTTGGACTGAAGGTCTCCACGATCTACTTCTGCTTACTGTAGTGAAGCTACAGTCGACAGAAGCGCGTTGTGTGGGTCCATTGGTTTCCGGGCCATGGACTTTTTAAACCTCCGGTCATCACGCTTTAGTGTTTCCGCTCCAGGTGCCGGTGCACCCATTGCTTCGCACCTCCTTACATATGTCATTCTATGTAAGGTTGATCTTCTTGTTTGCTGTGTCTTCTTCCGTGACCTGAAAGAGAAAAATGTTATCCGGGCTCCGTTCGTTCCCTTGGTGTGGTACCGTCCTTCAGGTCTTCCTCCTGGCTCTGCTTACCATTTTTTCATCTTGGTTCCGCCTTCTCGATCATGTTTGCTTTACTTTACTCCTCTTCTTTCTTCTGCCTGATATTTCGATCTGTCCATCTCCTGTTGGTTTGCCTAGAGTTGCATTCTAGGTCTTTTATGCTTTCTCACCCCACCCACCTGGGTTGGAATCCACCGCTTGTCTGATCAATGGATTGTCGTGTTCTTCTGTTTTTTGGAAGACTTTTGCAGCCTTTTGTCTCAGAACAATCTACGAAAGCCGATCTGGACCCTTTATATACCCTTTTGGCCGATACCTGAAGTAATTCTATACTACATGTTGTAATATAAATAAATAGAGGGGTAATTTGGCGATTTCAAGACCTTCTGTCACAGGCATTTTATTTCAAAATAAGGAAATAGAATAAAAAGTTCCAGACCTTCGTTCATCGACGTCTCATGAGGAAATTAACAAAAAGTAATATATATATATATATATATATATATATATATATATATATATATATATATATATATATATATGTTGTTGCGTAGTGTTTCACGGATGGGAACATGTGATTCAGTATTAATCCGGGAATACATCCGTTCGTTCGTTTGGTTTCCTGTGGAAGTTTGCAGACGTCTCGCCAAAATCTCATTTGGCATCTTCTATGCTTGGTGGTTGTAGATCAACTGAAAGAAATTCAACGTGCAGCGTGCTTTATACGCGGTCGCAGATAGTAACGGTTGGTTGGCGTTGGCTCCGCCTCCCTTTCGAGCGCCACCGTTGGTGTCAGGTTAAGCGTGCGTCTAAAAGTTAAAAAATTACTTGTTTAATATTTTTTACATAATATAAGAGCTAAAACTTACACTTAGGTAGGCCCCAGGCCACTGTTTTACGGATTCTTATTTTTTTCACTAATTAGGCCACCCACTCCACAATTCCCGGTTGACACCTGACATCTGTCACTACAAAATAGAGAAATAGTCAAGTGAGATGTTTTGCTGTTTGTGATTTTTAAAAATTTAATCAAATTCTAACAATCATATTATGCCTTCAAATATAATTAAAAAAATTAATGGTAGATGTTTCCCCCTGTTTTCCACATATCTACTTGTTTTATATTTAGATCATATTGGTGAACTTCTTAATAATTATAGGTTAGGTTTAACATTCTAACTTTGTAATTAATATTGTAGAGATGTCCTAAAAAAGAGAAAAATAAATTCTCGAATGCCTGACAGAATCAAACAAGGGTTTTTTCCTTATCAAGGCCTACAAATTTGAATACACTGCATCCTCAATAACCCTGAATTCTGAATATTGTTTCTTAACTAGTAATTATATATATATATATATATATATATATATATATATATATATATATATATATATATATATATATAAGGGGAAGAGTAGTTCTTGACCGACTAGTTAGAAAGGAAAATTCTAAGTCTTGGGATAGCGGACCCCAAGAATTTTCCTTTATATATATATATATATATATATATATATATATATATATATATGTGTGTGTGTGTGTGTGTGTGTTGTTGCGTAGTGTTTCACGGATGGGGGCGTTGGCTTCGCCTCCCTCTCGAACGCTGCCGTTGGTGTCAGTTTAACCGTGGCATGCATGTCGGTACAATGGTTCCGCTTAAAGAGAGTTTTCCAAGTAGAAGGGAGATTGAGTGCATCGTCTCTCTTATTCAGAGTGCCGTTCTTTACAATTTCGATGGATTCACGGATCAATCTTGCCTTGTAGTGTTCTATATTAGCGATTTGCTGGTCTGTGCCAAAATCAGTTTTGTGTCCTGTTTCGTGCTGGTGTTGAAAAAGAGCCGATGATGTCTGTTTGTTTCTTATTCTGAGTTTTGATTCTTCTAGTCTCGCTGATATTCTTCTGTTGGTCTGGCCTATGTATGTTTTATTGCAGGTGCCACATGCGATTTTATATACACCTTGATTTTCCAGATTGATTTTGTATTTTGGAGTTCTTAAAGAAGAGCCTATGGTTTTATATGGTTTGTAGGCTGTAGATATGTTGTGTTTCCGGAGTAATCTGCCGATTCTGTCTGTTGTACCTTTTATGTAAGGAAGTACGGTGATTTGTCTATTCTTGGCAGGTGGCCTTGTTTCTTCCGTTGGTTTTTGTTGTAATTTTATTGCTTTATTTATTGTTGGTGTCTTGTAGCTATTTTGTTGGCGGGCTCTTTTTATGTGTGATCGTTCCGTTTCTTTTCCTTGGTTATCAGTTAGGCGAAGGGATCTTGATATTAGGGTATTGGCTATGTCTTGTATTTGTGAGGGGTGATGATGAGAATCAGCATTCAGGTATCTATCCGTGTATACTGTGTGTCGTAGATCACCATCCATTGTTTTGGTTATGAGGACGTCTAGAAGCGGAAGCTGATTATTTTCCTCAAGTTCCAGAGTAAACTGTATCTTAGTGTGGATAGAATTAAGAAATTCATGGAAGCATTTGAGCTGTTGTTCACCATGAGGCCATATTACAAACATGTCATCGACGTAGCGACACCAGAGTTTGGGTTTGAGGGGGAATTTTTCAAGAGTTTTTGTTTCGAAATAGGTCATAAAAAGATTTGCCACGGCTGGAGATAGTGAAGAGCCCATGGCAGCGCCATCTATCTGCCTGTATATCTGACCATCAAACAGAAAATATGCGTTTTTAAGACAGTGTATGGTGAGATCCATGATATGAGTTGGGAAATCCTCTCTTTGGGCGATTTGATCCAGTGCTTCATCCATTGGTATGCTCGGATACAGGGATTTAAAGTCGAAGCTTGCAATTATGCCGTCCTTGTCAATTTCTACGGAGTTTAGAATGGTTAAGAAGTGCTCAGAGTTTTTGACATAAGAGGCGGCATTCTCAACACGTGGTTGCATGAAGCCAGCAAGGTATTTTTCTAGTCTTTGGGTGGCAGAGTTGTAAGCGCTAACGATGGGTCTTAGAGAAACATTTGGCTTGTGAATCTTTGAAAGTCCGTATAGTCTTGGGCACGTGCTGGATTTTTCCCGTGGTATTAGTTTCTGTTTGACATCTAGTTCTATGGGTGAGTCCATGATCTTAGTCTTTTTGTTTTCTCAAGATATGTAGTGGGATCCACTTCCACAGGAAATCAAACGAACGAACGGATGTATTCCCGGATTAATACTGAATCATATATATATATATATATATATATATATATATATATATATATATATATATATATAGTATCGACTCGAGTCATCATGACTGTACAAGTCTTATTAGAAGTGTAATACTCGAGTATTTGGGTGCATCACAAAAGTACTCAAGGACTATCAAGTGATCCTCGAGTCTAAATCTTAACATTATAATGACAAAAATTTGCGAGTCGTTTCACCTATAAAGAAAACTGTTATTATTGATTCATATCTAAGAACCTTCCCTGAGAAGAGACTTTAATAACAGCGAAACCTCTTTAAAAATTTGAAATTCAGCCAAGGATTGTCCAAATTATAATCGTGGGCACTTTTATCATCAAAATTACCTAAATTAATAGTTCAACCAAGCAAAGAAAAACAGTTTAAAAGTGATTTTTAGTTAGTCCACACACTTCATGTTTGATAGCGAGTCTACTCGACTCATAGCATTACGAAACTAGAATTGTTCTTCCAAATTTGACAGTTTCATTCTTCTTCTTCTTTCCTGGTCTTACAACTCTGGGTGAGTCTTAGCCGCATCCACTATCGCCCTCCATCTCCTACGGTCTTGTGCTTCCATTTCCCACTGCTGGACTCCAATCCTATACAAATCAGCTTCTACGGCATCCTTCCATATTTTCCTGGGACGGCCTATTGATCTTCTACCATCTGGTCTCTCAAAGAAAACTGTTTTCAATAATCTGTGGTCCCCTGATCTTACCACATGGCCTGCCCATCTTATTATCAATGCTAAATTAAAAATCAGAGTTATTGTTAAGTTTTAAAAGGCCTAAATATCGGTTTAGCAACTTTTTTTTGAATGTATTAAAGTTACATTAGTTCCTAAACTTTCCAGTTTTACCGATATGATTATTCTTTTAATGCACAAAATACAACCATAGACAACTTTGGATCATTCAAAAAAAGTAAGAAAATTTTCTGTAAAATACAATGAATGAGAAAGATCGAGAAAGGTCATTTGAAGCCTTAATGGTCATATTTCTGTTGATATAGAGCAAAACAATTTTCCATAGTTCTTAACTAAGAGAAAATATTTTTTGTAGATTATGCCTATCTGGTGATATTATGGTTTTAGTCTGATTTTTACTTGAAATTTTTTGCAGCATGGACTGTACGTGATATTTAATTGGCAATAGCTTTATATTTTATTTTATTTTACATTACTAAACATTCTCAAAATCATGAAATTACTCCGAGTGTAATTTGAATAACAACTTTTTAGATGTTCCCCGTAATTTTAATAGAATAAAATCATTTAGATATTAAAGAATCTTGGTACTTATTTTTTGAGTTTAATTTTAATCTTTTTAAAAATGTGTCACCTCGTTTAATGAAAAATTTGGGTCTTTTCATCACAACAAAATAAATTTTAAATAAAAATTATCAAGTTGTTAAGGAAGATTATTATCATTTTTAAACTTCATAACGGACAATTTGCTTATTTGTGGTCAATCGTTGTACTAAGGTATATCTAACATATTGGCGAGTGACGGTATGAAATAAGAACTATAGAGTGGGTATTCTAAATGGAAAAGATTCCCTCTCCTTTAATCCTGGAAACCAAACGAGTTATAAAAAATACTTTAATTTAAATTTTATTATAAATTTTGATTTTTTTATAGTTAATTTGTATATACAAAATTACACCATTTGTAGGTAATTTATGATATTTTAATTCCATATAAATGTGCTAAGTCCCTCTCAGGACTGTAAGGCAGCTGACGTTTCGGTGAAATCCCATTCACCATTTTTAAAGCTCACTGTATGGCGTCTACCAGCGAACTATTTCGCTGTTCGCTCGTAGACGCCATACAGTGAAATTTAAAAATGGTGAATGAGATTTCACCAAAACGTCAGCTTCCTTACAGTCCTGAGAGGGACTTAGCACATACATGGCATGCCCGAAAATCTTCGATTACACATCACACCCGTGAGAATATCCGACATAATATATATATATATATATATATATATATATATATATATATATATATATATATATATATATATATAGCGTTCTTTGTTAAGTGGGCCACCTCTCCTCTCCATTTCTTATCGCAACCAAAATAACTTATATTGGACTTAAATTTTTGGGTAAAGATGTCTAATTCAAATTGTTATAAATAATAATCTACCCTGTCAATTTGTTTCAAGACACATATAAAAAAATTTTTAGTATTTCTCATTACAATGGTAATGTTTTACAATATGATTTTCAAAATAGCGGATCCAAGATGGCGGACCAGAGGACTGAATTTCATTATTTTGCCTTGAAAGAATACGTTACGAGATTTAAATTCCACAAATAGGAATTGTTATGTGGTTAAACAATTTTTAATAATACAAACAAAGTTTCCTAAATTACAAAACGATGCATTTAAAATAGAAATTTAAAAAAATGGACTTTAGCAGTTGCTTATTGATAATCTGAAGTACTCGAATCAATTCGCAAAAATCAAATTTGAGATAACATATTTTCAAAATCGTAGATCCAAGATGGCGGTTGTAGGGAATAAATTTCTTTATTTTGTCATTAAAGTACGTATTACAGGATTTAACTTAAGTAAGCAAAAAATGATGAGGTAAAAAGCACAAATATTGGGTACCCAATGGGACACAACACCGTTCAGATTATATGCTTTGCAGACGATGTTGCCTTGACAGCAGATAGCGAGGACAACTTACAAAGAATGCTTTTCCATCTCAATCGAACAGCCAAACAGTATAATATGAAGATATCTGTGGAGAAAACCAAAGCAATGGTAATAGCAAAAGAACCGGTAAGGTGCAAACTAATGGTTGATGACAAACATATCGAACAGGTTGGGAAGTTTAAATACCTGGGAGCACATATAACAAGTAACAGGACAGTAATGGAAGAAGTACGCACACAAGCCAACAAAGCGGCCAACAACATAAAAATAATTCATGTTTGCCGGTATGTCATGGTGTGCAACTCGTTCAATGTGCCTTCAAAAGGAGAATTGCAACCTATCGGGTTAGCAGTGATATGGAGCATTCCGATTACGTAATGTTCTTTGCAGACATTAAATCCAAGGTGGTGGAACTTGTTAATAATTTATTGCGTGTGCATCATGCTTTAAAAGTTAACATGACAGCTGTTGGCGAGTACATGCTTCCATCACAAGAAATATTCAGTGAAAAATCCTTCAACACTGCTAATCAAATAATTAGTGTAGAAAGTGATTTGGATGCCGTTTACCATTCTTTCACCGAATCAATAAAAACGCAGGCGACAGAGTTCCAGGAGAAAGATTCAGGTATGGAAAAATCAAAACCCGATATATTAAACTGATTTTTATATATTATTTTTCTTGTTATAGGATGGGCTCTTGTGCGAATTTTATACTTGGAAGTTGGTATCAACAAGTATATGCCTATGGGTGGCTCATCATACATCAAGTTGCCGTGTTCTATTGAAAAGAAAGGAGCTGTCGTCAATGTGATTAACCAGGACGAATTTTGCTTTGCGTGGGCTGTAACATCAGCATTGTTTCCTCCAACAGCAGAGCCTTCACAGAAGACATCCTACCCCCATTTTTCTAGAGTGCTAAATGTAACAGGTATGGATTTTCCAGTAAAATTACGTGACATTAAAAAATTTGAGGAAATGAACAACATATCAATTAACGTATACGGTCTGGAATCTAAATATGAAAATAATGAAATAATACATGAAGTTATTGGTCCACTGAGGTATGCGTCAAAAAAGTTGGATAGGCATGTAAATTTATTGTTAATTACAAAAGACTGTAGTAGTAAAGATGGCGGTGAACATTTTTGTGATACGACTTGTTCAAAGAGTCATTATTGTTGGATTCGGGATTTATCACGTTTAGTTTCAAGTCAAATTAGTTGTCAACAACATAAAATATATTTCTGTGATGGTTGCCTCATTTATTTTAGTACACCGTCAGCTTTAACTTTACATCAAAGCTACGATTGTAACCACATTTTCACGCAAACACCCTCAGTGGATTTAAAAATCGATAAATTTGGAAAGAGTGTGCCGGAAAATATTTTAAAATTCGAGGGTATAGAAAAGCAAATGCGCGTTCCATTCGTGGTTTATGCAGATTTCGAATCTGTTTTAAAACCCATTGAAACGGTACAACCAAACCCACAAAATTCTTACACTGTAAAAAGTTTTAAACATGAACCATATTCTTTTGCTTATTTAATTAAATGCTCTTTTGACGACTCACTTTCGAAATTTGAGCTATTTCGGGGGAATAATGCAGCTCAAGTCTTTGTGGATCGTATCGAGTGTGATTTAAGGGCTCTATACAACACATATTTAAAAGACATTAAGCCTATGAAACCGTTAACGCCTGAAGAAAAAAGGGAGTTTAATGATGCTAAAATATGTGGTATATGTGAAGGCCCTTTTGAAGAGGGTGAGATTAAAGTACGAGACCACTGTCACATAACTGGTGCAAAAAGATTTGGTGCTGCACATTCCGTTTGTAATTTAAATTATAAATTACCCTCTTTTATCCCTATCATATTTCATAACTTAAGCGGCTACGACAGCCATTTATTTATAAAAGAGTTATGTAAATATGGGGATAAAATTGGTGTTTTGGCTCAAAGTAAGGAAAAGTACATATCATTTACCAAAAGCATTTATGTGCACGATTATTTTGATAGTAAATGTGGAAAAGTCAAGAGGAAATATTTAAAGTTGCGATTTATTGATAGTTTTAAATTTCTGTCAACGTCTTTGGAAAATTTAGGCAGCGGTTTAAACGACGACGATTTTATTGAAACGCGGAAACATTTTTCAAATATCAACCAATTTAATTTGATGCGTCAAAAGGGTGTTTTTCCCTATAGCTTTATTGACTCTATAGAAAAAATGGAAAATACATGTCTTCCAAGTAAAGATGAATTTTATGATAATTTACGGGAAGAACATATTAGCGATGAAAGCTATAGAAGAGCAAAAGAAGTATGGCGCTTGTTTGGGTGTAAAACTTTGGGGGACTATTCGGACGTGTATTTAAAATCAGATGTGTTGCTATTGTGTGATGTTTTTGAGCAATTTCGGAATAATTGCTTAAAATTCGATAAACTTGATCCAGCACATTACTATACCCTTCCAAGTTTATCATTTGATTGTATGCTACGTATGACTAAGGTAGAGTTAGAGCTCTTAACTGATATAGACATGATACATTTTTTTAAGAAAGGTATACGCGGCGGCATAAGCCAGTGTACAGAAAGGAAGCACATCGCTAATAATATTTTTTTACCAGACTATGACCCAACAAAACCTTCTTCATTTATAACATACCTTGATGCTACAAATCTATATGGTCATAGTATGTCACAAGCATTACCATATGGTGGTTTTCGATGGTTAAGCGAGCGCGAAATTCTGGATTTAAATATTATGGCTGTTGGTGATGATAGTTTACATGGCTACGTTTTGGAAGTGGATGTGCATTATCCGACTGAGTTGCATGATGCACATTCTGATCTTCCATTTCTAGTAGAAAATATCATACCGCCAACAGAAAACGCTAAATTACCGAAATTAATTCCCAATTTACAAGATAAAAAAAAATACATTGTACACTATAGAACTTTAAAACAAGCCATCGCCAACGGCTTAGTGGTAATGCAAACCCATCGAGTATTACAGTTTGAGCAATCAAAATGGCTAAAATCGTATATTGATTTTAATACCAATTTACGTAACAAGGCCACCACAAAATTTGCGAAGGACACTTTTAAATTAAAAAATAACGCGATATTTGGTAAAACTATGGAAAATGTGGAAAATCGAAAGGATATAAAATTAGTAACACATTGGGAGAACAGTGTAGGCAGAAATGGAGCTAGAGCACTAATATCCCGCCCCAATTTCAATAGTAGCTCGATATTTACCGAGAACTTTGTTGCTATACATATGAATAAAGTTAAAATATTGTACAATAAACCAATTTATATCGGTTTTTCCATATTAGATATATCAAAGACTGTAATATACGATTTTTATTATAATTTTATTAAATCCAAGTTTGGCGATGATGCTTCGTTACTTTACACCGATACTGACTCGCTTATATTAAAAGTGTATACGGAAAACTTTTATCAAACTATATCAGAAAACCCCGAAAAATTCGATACATCAAATTACCCCGAAATTAATAATTTCAACATAATTAAAAGTAATTCTGTAGTTGGTAGAATGAAAGATGAGTTTCCTGGTGATCCGATAATAAGTTTTTATGGTACCGGCGCGAAGGCTTATTATGTAAAGTCCATTAATAATGAATTAAAAAAAGCCAAAGGTATCAAAAAATGTGTTATCGAGAAAGACCTTCATCAGGAAGACTACCAAAGAATTGTTGAACGGGGTGGTTTGATATTAAGAAAGATGAAGACATTTAGAAGTGAATTACATAACATTTATACCAACATAATAAATAAAGTAGCATTGTCACATAGCGATGATAAACGTTATGTAATTCCCAGTTCAACCAAAACTCTACCTTGGGGGCATGCAGACATAGATTTTTACAAAACAGACCCGGAAGAAAACTTAGCAAATTTAGTCACCGTGTTGGAATCATTTCTAAGTCAGGACAGCACGTAATCTGGAAAATCCATATTTCATTATTTGTATTGTTTTTATTATTTCTATTAAACATACAACATTAATATGTAACGATAGTATTGTAATTTTTTTTTTTTTTTTTTTTTTTTTTTTTTTAAATAAAAAACATGTATTCATTGATTGATTGCTTTTTTATTGAACCTTTATTTTAAAATTATAAATATAATGAAGTGTCGACAAATAACAAACTGTAAAAGTTATTGTTGAAAAATTTGTCTAATAGTAAATTAAACGCACAGGTCTACGAGTAAATGTTTAATGTGAAACAGGTTTGCTGACAAGATCCTCCATAGTCTTTTCAATTTTCAACATTCTAGAGTTAAGTTCATCACGCAGTTCGTCTTGCCTAAGTTCATATATTGCAATAACAGTATCATCAATGTATCCTCTAAGTTCTTGACCGGTTTCAATTAATTTCTTGCGTACGTAACCTTCAAGTTGGTTTCTGAATATATCTTTAATAACAATTGTTGAGTCATGTAAAGCTTTCTGCGTATCTTGCACACACTGAGCAAGGTTATTATCAACATAATTTCGTGTGGTCGCATCGTCTCCTTCAAGAGGTTCTGCTAAATAGCACAATCTTTTGCTTCCCATGTCGTAATCTCCATTAGGTGTAAGTTTAAAACCTATTCCTGAAGGACCTCGCATAAAGTTAAAATCCTTAAATTTTCTTTTGCGACCGAACTTATCAATAGTGTTTACTTCTGACATTGTTATGTGAGACTGATTTGAAACCATTAGATTTCACCCTAATATATGGTTCTATTTCATTAATAAACGGACTCTGCAGAAAAATATGGATTGCAAAACGTATTTTAGGTGATGTTTAATAAATACACATACAGATTCATTTTACTATTGTTTTATTGAAAAAAAATTAAAATATAACAAAAGATTGAGTTTACTTTTTATTATTAAAAAAAAAAAATAAAAAAAATAACAAACAAAAAATTAAAAATTAAGAAATAAAATACATGTTAATTTCTTCTGTACAGGTAAGCTTCTTCTATGACCCAATTTCTTCTCTGGATGGCACGTTCATTAATGTCCTTGTTTTTAAAATAACCTTGACAGGACCAAAAAAAAATCCTTGAAAATTACAACCTCGAAAACGACCCTGACATTGACGGGTACTTTGACCTTGGCCTTGGCCTCGCATCTAACAAGTTTAGTACTATATTTATATGCTTCTTTAAAATAACCTTGACAGGGACAAAAAAAAAATCCATGAAAATTACAGCCCTGAAAACGACCCTGGTATTGCCGGTTACGTCGGCCTTGGCCTTGGCCTTGCATCTGACAAGTTTAAATATTATACTTAATGCATCGAACAAAAGGAATAAAGGCGGTGTAGTGGGGGAAATGGGCATAAAAGCAGACTTGCTGGCTCGAGCTCTTCACAGTTCGTCAGAACAGCAAACAGTACAGTGCTAAGAAAAAGTTAATTGTGTGAGTTGGAATATCGAAAATGTCTAGTGTACGGTCTCTTTTAGATGCTCTTGACGTGAGCTGCGGTTCACAGCAAGGCATGCTGGATAACATGAGTGGTTTAGAGGTGCTAAGTCCGGGGGTGTTCGAGAACTGGAATGGCGTGGAGCATGAAGATGCCGAAGACCGAGCCCTCAACGATGGTCGCGACGAGGAGTTGGTTCAGTCGGCAGCGCAATTCCTGGAATGCTGGACGGAGGAGAAAGAGCCAAAAATTAATGTGATTAGTGATGTGGTTGTGCGAAAAGCATCGCGGCCTAGGGAATCTTCTCCGAAAGCGTCGAAACTGCAAAAGCTCTTGACTATGCGGAAGTCGGAAATCGCCGATAAAAAAACATTTTATTCGGCGATTAAAGGTGTGGGACAAGGGAAGAAGAAAAAGTTTAACTTTAAGCGTCCCTCCACCCCTGTTCCATTACCCGACTTCCTAAAAACAGCACCGCAAGAGCCACTGTCAGTAGAAGTGGAAGTCATAGAAGGCCCCGATGGACCAACACCACCAACGCCACCAACACCGGCCAGCGTCGAGAATGTAATAGTGTCGGAGGTGAAGTCTTCCCCAGCGCCAGCACCACTGTCGCCGATATTGGGGTGCCGGAAACCCATGAAGAAGCGGTTTAAGCGGTGTTTTGAAGGCGATGAAGTTTCCGCTGCTTCGTCGTCGTCGTCGTCGTCATCGTCTTCACCAAATAAAACCGCGTCTTCTTCCGAGCCATCACAACCGGAGTGGGTCGAAGACTTCACCAACTCTCAGAAGACCAAATTGACTGACATTTATGCCATGAAAAAACGGTTAGTGAATGAAGTGAACGAGTGTGCCAGTGACATTATAGAACTTGAAAAACAATTAGAGATAAAAAAGGTGAAATCTGCGCGGTTAAAAAGACAATTAGAGGACTTTAATAAATTATGTAGTAGGTGTTAGGTAGTTGTAGATATTAGCTTTTAATTTATAGTATTAAGTTTGTAAATATATATATATATATATATATATATATATATTGTAGTTAATAAAAAAGTGTTTGATCAAATTTTTTATATTTTATAATGAGAATAAAAATGACTTGAAAATTTATTTTTGTGTGTTATTTCATATAGGCCCTGTCCCACATAATATTAGGTAATAAAAAAAAAAAAAAAAAAAAATTGAATAATCCACTAAAACTACGCAATAGCAATAGTTGTAAATATTTTCTGATAATATTTACAAGTATGCTAAAACATGGTTCGGTTTATGAAGTTAAGGTTCTGTCGCCAGAACTTCTAATACTTTGTATCTCAATATTGTATGTTTTTATGAAAAAAACATAAAATATTGGTTACAAAGTATTATAACCAACTAAAACTACGATCAAATTATTTTGTGGTCCTGAAAAGGACCGTTTGGTTTTAAAACATGCGACTCTTTTATTGAGTTGTGGAGTCGCACGGCCCGTCATCATCATCAGCGGGGGTGGCGGTGCTGTCCTCTGTGTATTCGATGATGAACCGCCAAAGTTCATCCCATCTAGGATCGTTCGGCTCCCACTCCAAACAATTCTCTGTGGTAGAATCTACCACAGGGCATTGGATGGGTTGTTGTTGTTGTTGTTGTTGTTGTTGTTGTTGAGTCCCTGACATGTTGAACTAAAATGATTGTAATAAGTATTGATGGTCGTATATATAGAGACAAATTAATGGTGGGGGGTGAAAACAAATGTCATATTACGTATTGAGACCAAAAGTTGTTTGTGGTCTCAAATACGAACGAACGATTTAGCTGGGTTCCACCAGCACTTAAAGTTTTAATACTTTGTATCTAATATTGTATATTCTATACATACAATATTAGTAACAAAGTACTAATATGTACTAAAACTACGATCAAAGTATTTTGTGGTCCTGAAAAGGACCGTTGTTGTGTGCCCTTAAAAAGGGCCAGGGAGAGTGTGGGGCTTATGGTGCCCCATCCTCGCTGGTCGACCACCAGCTTGACGAATCGCAGGGGCCTTGTGGGTCGTCGGGTGTTGGTGATGCTGGAATTTCCAGCACCGCATCTTCCGTCGAGTCCGGCTCTGGCTGCGGCGACGGAGTTTCGAGTCTTTGTAAGACCCAATCACCCGCGTCGTCTAATTCCACTAGACCCGGATCATGGTCATATACTAGCGGAATCGGCTCATCCAAGTCGTCCCAACGTAGGACGTCAATTTCAAAATCCACCTCGTCGTCGTCGTCGAAGACTTGCAGGTCTCCAACGTTGTCGGCTACGGTGTCATCACTAAAGATGGATGAGCCTCGGCTGGCGGGTCTTTCTTCCTCCATGTTCATCGTATGAGGGTTGATGAATATATGACTGTGTAACTGGCCCAGTCTCATATATATAGAACTACCCCCACCCCACCAACGGATTCTAAATGTTATGTATTGGTGAGAGCTTATAGAATTATTGATTTTTTTCAAAAACTTTAAATAAGGAATTAGATTTGTTTAGACAATAAGACTTATTCTTAATATTTTGTGAAGAATACATTACAAAAAAAAAATAATAGAAACCTTGTTTGAACTGTTAACATTTTCATAGGTTCTCAAGCATATAACTTGGCACTTAAGCTACGAGACAAATCGTCGTTAAACGAATATCTCGCCCCATAAGTGACGATTACTAAACTACGATCAAAATATAATGTGGTCCTGAAAAGGACCGTTTTTGTGGCCCTAAAAGGGCCTGGGGGGGGGGTGGGGTGCCTACCGTGGAGTAATACCCAACGATATTAACACCGACCTAGGTGCAGCCCTTGGTCTTCTCATTGGCGGCACCGTCGTCGTCGCTGGTGGTGTCGGCGTTGCAGGCGGTGCCGAAGGTGCCGCTCCTGGTGCGGTACCCCCGCACTCCTCACACTTGCATATCTTGCCGGGCACGAATGGCCTGACAATGCCAATGATCCTTTTTGGTATATCTTCCATCTTGCCGATCGAATGTGTAATGATGAAATAATTCTAATACCGGCCTCTATATACATTCAAAAAGTTGGAGGGGGTAAGGTGGAGTGCATATATGCATTATATAAGTTTGAGAATAATATGATTTTATAACTCACCGTATCTCTGGTATGGACACAAACTACCCCCCTCCACTTTTCTAGCATATAGTACTAGACTTTCTCTACATTTTTTTCAAATAAATTTTTTTGATATTTCTAACCATTACTTTGCTACATATTTACAAAAAATGCAAATTATGCTTCTTCCTTGTTAGGGAATTGTAAGAGGAGTTTCGACATTAGGAGTTTTGATATAGGAAGGAAAGGTTTAAAAAGCAGAGTGTGAGCATAATTTAAGAGTTGTATATATCTAATATAATTTATGGGCAAAATTTCAGCTTCACACATAATGCTGGAAATAGGGCTAGTGTGGACTTAGAAAAAAAAAAAAAAAAAAAAAAAAAAAAAAAAAACCTCCCCCTACAACTTCCACATACTCCCGTTCGGCGGCCCTAGCCTCATAACTCGAGAATTTCAATTTTTCGTCTAAATTTTTTGTCATTTTTAAGATTTTCCAAATTTTTTTTTCACCATTGTATTCTACTCAAAATTCTAGGTAATTAAAGTGCTTTTATTTTTTCTCTATCTTGAACGGTTCCCGAGCTACAGCGCTTTAAAGAATTCAAATTACTAACTTTCTATAACCCTTTTTTTCAAATTTCATTTTTTCGAATTTTCAAAAATACTACAATATGTAGAAAAAAGTTCTCTCTTTAATTTCCCAATACCGTTTTTCTCTAAATCTTCAACTTTAGCGCGTATTCAGCATTTTCAAAAAAAAAAAAAATTATAATTTTTTTTACACCATCGCATTCTCCTCAAAATTTTGGGCTATCAAAGTGCTTTTATTTTTTTTCTATCTTGAACGGTTCCCGAGCTACAGCGCTTTAAAAAATCCAAATTACTAACTTACTATAACCCTTTTCTTAAAATTTCATCTTTCCGAATTTTGAAAAGTACTACCATATGTAGAAAAAAATTCTCTTTCTAATTTCCTAATATTATTTTGCTCCAAAACTTCAACTTTGGCGCGCATTCACCATTTTTCAATTTTTTTTTGAAAAAAATTTTTTTTACGTTTTTACTATCGAGAAAAATGCTTGCTTATAGTACTCGATTTCCTCTATAATTTTTTCTTATAACTTTTTTCCCTATTCCTAACCGTTACTTTCCTACAAATTTTCTAAATCGTTGTTTTCATATTTTGCCTTAAAAATTTTTTCTTGTGTTATTTAAGCTCTTTTTTCCACTTAATAAACCACCATTTTCTAAATTCCCGTACTCTTTTCTTAAAGAGCGGGCTTTTCCGCCAGCTTTTTTTTTGGTTGGGTTTCAAATAAATATAAAACTACTACTTCACTCATTACAAATTTATTGATTCAAGAACATTATTTTGTGTTACATATAATAGATACATTAAAATATAGATTTATTGGTCACCGAACCGTTTAATACATTATAACTAAAAAATGAGTCGTGAATAACTAATGCGTACACTTTAGTGTCTTTGGGGAATTTATTCTTTCTCGTTTGGAACTCCAATTTTACATCCACTGTCGATGAGTTAATCGCCTCTGGTTGATGACTGCAATTGATAATAAAAACGGGGTTTTTCATATATTCCGCGAACGTTATCATCGGATCGTTTAATTCGCGTCCGTAGTAGCTGCTTTGGAAGTTTTCGTAATTGTAATAGGCTGCTGCGTACAGTTTCTTGGCGAAATCTAAATTCCATCTTTCGTATGGATAAACGGTTGAATTCAGATACAGTCTAATGTCGCATACGTCGGCGTGGGTAAACTGGGTTGCGTTTTTTTCTTTCTTGTCGCAATTATTGCTGTCTTGAAACCCGACGATTATATAGCGCGGTCTTTCCAGACTTGTACTCGTTCTCAAGGCCCACACGTCGGAAGATGTTTGCCTTAAAGCTGGTAATTCGTACAGATCCCATTTACGATATGCCATTTGAATACTGGCATTGTTTCCTCCTTTATTAATGCGAGACAGTATTTTCAATTTTTGCTTGTCGTCTGGAATGATGTGACGAATTTTCCATTCGATTTTGTCGATACTAATTTCTGCCTCTACTTCGCCGACGTAACAATTGGTAAAAGTGCGAGCTATAATCATAATAAGCTCTTGTTTTACGTTGAAAACACCTTTTGCGTAATCTTCGGCGAATCCCATAAGATATTTTAAGGGTAATTTCCCGGAGAATACGTTACTTGCCGTGTCTACGATATCTTGGTTTGCTTCGTCGAGACCCCATCCGCACGTCATGAGAGATCTTTGTTGCAAACTTCCGAATGAAACCATGGTTTTTAATGTCGTCGTAACTCCAGGTTTACGAACCACGGCGACCTGTTCACCTCCCATCTCGTAGCGAATTTCATCGAACAAAAATGCGAGGGCATTATTTGATAAAAAACATCTTTTCGTTGCGTCTATGGGTTTAAATTTTCCTTCGATATATATGTAACTTTCGGCGATATCCAGTATAATATCTTGAAAATTAATGGGGATACGGACTTCATCCGAATTGTTGAATGATGGAGATCCGTATGGTTTATACGTATGCTCTTCTAGACTAATAATGGAATTGTCCAAGATGGGCTCGGAGAAAACCTCTATTTTATCGCTGGTGGTGGAAATCATTTTCGCACTTTAAGACCGATTGATTTTAAAAATTTATAGTCTTCGGCAGATAACTGTTGAGATGTTTGTGATCTAACGTCTGGACGACGACTAACCTTGACGTTAACTCTTCTTTTACTTTTATTATGTTTCGGCGGTTCCCCCATCTTAGTCGACAGCACACACAATTGACGATTGAAGCAAAAACCCATTTCTATGAAAGTTTCTTCAGTTCCAATTTCACGATTATTTTCTCGCCTTGAAAATTGATTAGATCACCGCTATCGTCCAAGATGCGAAGAGTAATGTTGTCGATAAACTGACGTCCTGCCGGCATTAACGGCATATAAATATTATTTTGTGGTTCTTTACTGATTTTGTAACCGGGCTCCACGTCGATATCGAATTCGAACAAGGTATGACCTTCCACCGAATTCATATATGCTCCGGAAATTATATTACAATCTACGCGTATGATGCGTACTTTCATTATTTCCACCATCTCGGTTGATTCGTGCTTTTTGTCTCTTTTTAACACTGTATGATTAAATCCTAGCATTTTACCGATACTCGCCTCTCCCCGGAAATCTATAGTATATTGGGATTTCAGTTCACATTTCAGCGTATTATTATTAGCAACCAAGTAAAAGATTCCATCGTTCTTTTCTTCAGTTGAAATCCTCAAAGCCTCCAACATAGCTTTACCTATCTCATCTATTTCATAGGCCCCAGGTGGAATCTGCAATTGTATCGGCTCGGTGGTGTAACCCTCCTTCATGTAGGCAAACTTATTGTTGCTTTCGTCCACATTAAAAATTGAATTGTATGTGTAAAATCCCAGCAATGCCAGACCATATTTGTTTTCTCTATTTAATTCGACTGGTGGATAAAAATCGGCGCTTAAGACGCTCGAGTGTCCTGTTAGTGTGAACGTATAAGACATGACTAACCATTAAAACATCACACATCTCGGTTTTATTCTTAGCGGCAACATTTAAAAAGATTCATCGTCACACCTTTTCTCACTGCATTAGATAGTGATGTTTTTATGCTATTTTCTGCTTTTATGCGCACATCGCTGATTTTGCAATAACAACAAAATATTTTTCTAGCCGTAAGATCCTCATCAGTCATAACCTCGTTTAAATTGCTGCTGCTGCTGCTGAAATAATGTTTGCAACCGCACTGATATTTTAATATATCGATATCGCTTTTAAGGTGCTCCGGCAACTTTTCCCAAACGAATGGAATTTCATTTGGGGCTAATGCAATCATTACTTCCTTGGGCATGTTTTCTAACTGTTTCACGGTCATTTTCCTTAATCCACCGGCTAGATGAAATGCTTTTAGTGATTGCAACATTTTAGTATAGTTATTGCGATCCATTTGCGGTGTTAATGGTGACGATGATGATGATGACATCTTTTACGCTGATGATTCGACAAGAAACTTTAAGCACAAATGTCCACACCAGACTGTTCCAAAATCCTGCTGACGATCGTATGTATAGTAAATAATTTTTGATGGTTCCGATCCCGTTTGTAGATATCGTACCAATTCGATCGGTGGGGGTAAATCGCCGAAGCTGTCATAATATGTTACTTTAGAATTATTTTTTCTATAAGCTACCCAATGAGTCCCTGCACCACGCGTACTATCCAAATTCACTATTGCTGCTTCGTAACGTCGAGGACCTTGTCTAGGTAATAAATCCCTCATATAAACGCCTCGAAAGTGTCCTATTCTTTTCTTTTTGGCATATTTTTCTATATCGATGTTAGATAGTGGTCTTCGAGGTAGGGATTCAATTAGTTTTTTGATCTACGATTTAAAAATAATCCCATACCTTTACGATATGGCTTTAGAAACAAACCATTTCCTTTCGATTTTAAATACAGGCCGGCACCGGTTTTATCTTCGCTGCTTTTTTTTACTGCTTTTATGGCGCGCACAATTCCCGCTGCCCCACCGGCTAATGAACCCAAAGCTGATAACCCGGCAAAAATTGGTATTAATGGTAATATTCCACCAGTTTTAGGAATCGGTATTATTCTCGGTGTACGAACCTTCCTTTTGCCACCTGCCGCTTTTACCGATCTACGTGCTGCCGACAGAGCTATTTTAGATGCATTCATGACATTTTTTTCCAACACATTTTTACTTCCGGCTTTTAATAATTCTCTTCGAACTGCTTGTCGAATAGCTGTTCCGAAACTGGCTTTCCGAACATGTCGATTTTTATTAACACCTTTCCTTTTTGTATGACGCGTGCCTTTACTAGATGTTTTTTTTGTTGATAATGATGATGATGGTACACCCATACCAAAACGTTGTTTTCCTTTCATAATGTTTGTAACTAACCAAGCTGCTGTTTTTTCACCTAAACTGGAATCTTTCGATTTTACTCTATTCCAAGCACTTTGTTCGAGCTCGTAATCCGCTCGATGTCTCGCACTTATGTTGTCTTTATTATGTAAATAGGCTAAATCGTGTTTTTTGCATGCGGCATCCAAAGGATTAATGCCTGGATCACCTCTTGTCACACGTTTTATTACTTTTGTTCCGGGTCCGCAATATTGATAACCAGGAATGTGTACCTCGAATGGTAATTTATTTATTAACGAATTCACAATACCGTATCCAGTTTTGTTGGAAACGTGAGACCGTCCACTTCGTTTGACGCTCGGCATCTGAATGACAGTTTTTGTGAAAAATTGCCTATAAAATATCAAATTTTCCTAAGATGCGCGTTATCGATCTTAAACAAAAACTTCCTATTGACAATCTCGATGAAAAAGTCGGACTTGGATTTGAAAAGAAGATAATGAAGAGACACGGTCCTTTACTTCCTTCCTCTATTCGCGGCCTGTTAATTGGTCCATCCAATTGTGGAAAAACTAATGTCATGATTTCGCTGCTTACACACCCCCTTGGGCTACGTTTCGAAAATGTCTATATTTACTCGAAATCTCTGTATCAACCGAAATATGAGTATTTAAGGAAAATTTTAGCGCCCATCAAAGGTTTAGGCTACTATGCCTTTAGTGATTCCAGTAATATTGTGGAACCGTCCGATGCAAAACCAAACTCTATATTTATCTTTGATGATGTTATATGTGAAAAACAAGATGTTATAAGATCGTACTTTAGCATGGGACGTCATAAAAATATCGACTCCTTTTACCTAGCGCAAACATATTCGCGAGTGCCTAAACAGCTTGTGCGAGACAACGCCAATTTTATTATTATGTTTAAACAAGATGAGTTGAATATGAAACACATATTTTCCGACCACGTTTCACCGGATCTAACTTTTACTCAATTTCAAGAAATGTGCTCAAAATGTTGGGATAATAAGTACGGATTTTTAGTAATTGATAAAGACAGTGATGTGAAATCGGGAAGATACCGCAAAGGATTTGATAGCTATATATTACTGTAATAATAAGAGAAAACGCTCATTTGATTGTTGAAACGTCCTTTGTTAACATCATGAATAACGCGATCGACTTAAAACGTAAACTAGTGGAAGCTACCAATGCCGTCAGAAAAAAATTTAAACAAATTAAAGCGGCTAAAGAGTTTAATGTTGTGGAATTGGAAAAGTTTTACGAACCCATTTCTAAGCCGTTGACAACTATATCTGATGTGGTTAAGCAACGTCAGCAGCAGCAGCAGCAGCAGCAGCAACAACAACAGCAACAACATTATCCAGTTACAAAGCCACATAGTCTCAGTACATCAGTGCAGTCGACTCAAATATCAGGTTTTCCCCAACCTACACATTCCTTTCAAACCTCCACACCTATTCAGCAGCAGCAGCAGCAGCAGCAGCATCGCATTTCAAAAGAAGATATTAGCCAATCGGTGTTTGATACACCCTCGACATCAACTAATACATCTCTCGCATCCGCTGACACCACAACTTCCGATACTTTAAACGCACACCTGAAAGGATTACGTTTGAAACCATCTCTATACGATACTGTATATGGTGTACGTTTTGGTTCAAAAACAGATCATAACAAAAATTTTATTGGTAATTTAGAGGTGCGTTTTCGAAATGGAAATATTGTCTTATACAAAAAAGGGAAAAATATTGCAGAATATGGTGGATCACCGGCACTTTATGATTTGTTATTTCTTAAAACACCCCCAAGTGTAGGCAAGGAACAACAACAATTAAGTGATAATGTACTTTCAACGTACAAGGAAATTTTGGAATCAACGAATGCTGTCTACAACAATTTTAAAAAAAGTGATGGTTTACGGGAGACCAGATGGAACAAATATTTACGAATTATTAAACCTCTGATAATGGGCACAAAATTAGGTGGTACTATTACAAGAAAAAATCTCTCGGAAAAACTACAGTTACCCACAAAAAAGAAATTATCTTCGAAAAAATTTCAATATGTCTACTGGAACAAAGCTAAAGAGTTGGTGGATCGTTTACGCTTGTTGTGGAGTTCCAAAATGGCCGGTCACACTGGACACGAAAATGAAATTATGTCAATCATAGAGGAATTACGAGAAGAAGATATAATATATTAAGCTCAATATTTAATGATATTATTCAGTTCTTCCTTCGATCTGAAACCTTTAGTATTATTAATAATATGGAGCCCAGTCTAGAAAAAATCAAGATTGTTAATGAACTACATAGAACGGCTAGAAAAAATTTTGTAAGACGGCGCACGATAATAAAAGGATACAGAGATTTGTGGCAAATTGATTTGGCTGAAATGCAACAGTATGCTGATGAAAACGATGGTTATCGTTATATTTTGGTCTGTATAAATTGTTACTCGAAATTTGTCTATACCAAAGCCATAAAAAACAAGACTGGTATAGAAGTTACTAATGCGATGAAAAGCATCATTGAAGAGGCATCATATACACCAACAAATCTGCAAAGTGATCAAGGAAAGGAGTTCTATAATACAAACTTTCAAGCCCTGATGAAAAAATATAATATAAATCATTATTCCACTTACAGCACAAAGAAAGCTGCAATTGTTGAGCGAGTCATAAGGACTTTAAAAAATAATTTATATAAACAATTCTCGACAAGAGGATCTTACAAATGGATACATATATTATCGGCAGTAACAAAAACCTATAACCATTCGAAACATCGCACCATTGGAATGAAGCCTGCAGACGTGCAAGAAAAAACACATATTAAAGCATATGATTATTTAAAAATTGTACCTAAAAAATTTAAGTTTTCCATGGGTGACATTGTGCGTATTAGCAAGTACAAAAGCTTATTCGAGAAAGGATATACGCCCTCTTGGTCAACCGAATTGTTTAAAGTTGTAAAAGTTAACGTTACAAATCCACCTACTTACTTGTTGGAATCGTTAGAAGGTCAGCCTATAAGAGGGTGTTTTTACGAATCAGAACTACAAAAAACAAGCAGTCCTGACGTTTATCTAGTAGAAAAGGTCCTTAGACAACGCAAGAAAAATCACATCGAACAATTATTTGTCAAATGGCTAGGATTTCCCAACCACTTCAACTCTTGGATAGATAAAGCTAATATTGTTTAAATAACATATTGTATGACTATATTTTTTATTTAAAATGTAAAATAAATAAACAATATATTGTAAAATAAAGTTTTTTATTTCAATCTTCATTATTAAAAACAATGACAATAAAACATCATACACATAAATAACATTTCAATATTCTTGGAGGGAAGGTCCAATTCACCGACGACTACGACGTTATCTTCAAGGCTATGCCACTCGGAGTGCGTTCTCCTATTCTTTAACCTGCTTTTTTTAGATTTTTTTTGAAGTCGAGTCGTACGACAGTGCGCTTAATGAGTCATTTAAAGGCTGATGATAGAGTATTTTCTGCATAACTTCAATTTTTGTTTTAAGCTCACTATTATTTTTGTATATCATGGGGAGGACATCCTTGTTAAATATGTCACATATTACAACTGCAAAATTGTAAAACTTTCTATTAACAAAGTGTTTTGTCACAGCATCGTCATCATCTTTAGGTTCGCCTAAGTTGGTTATGATTTTTCCACCCATATCATACTGCCCATCCGCTGTAAGTTTAAAACCAATCCCTTGTGGCCCAGATAATATATGATATTTTTCATTATATTTCTGACGACCAAATTTATCAATTGTGTTGTTTCCTCGACTCATTTTCAATCTTTACTAAACATTTTATTTTTATTTGCCCTACTTATATTAAATATTTCAGCTGAGAAAAAGAAACACTGACTATGATCTACTGGGTTGGTATGTTTATAAAAGAAATAAAATAAAACTGTGATTGTAATAGATATTTATTTACAGTTATTTAATTGCACAAATACAAAAATTATAAAAAATTAGTTTTCCATGTCTTCGTTTTCGTTGCTCAAAATTCTATCCCATCCGACACTATTTCGATCGTCAACGTCTTGGGCTGTTGCTGTTGCAGAAACCAATTCATATTTTGCAGCAAGCTCACCTGGTAAATGTGGAATATTGACGAGGTATTCTTTTAATTCTTCTTCAACCATTTCAGCACAAAATGTATCCATGTCTATGGAACCATATAAAAATTTGTCGCACAAGTGTGCCCCAGCCATAAAATTGATTGTATCCCTGATCTCGTTCTTATATTGATCTTTGGTTACATCAATATGCGACCAATCATTTACGCTATCTAACATATCGTGAGCCCTATTTCTTAATTCTCTCCCCAACCAAAATATGTATCTATCTACACATTCGTTGGCGGTCGTCGTCGTCGTCGTCGCATCAGCAGACATCTTTAACAGAAATAATGAACACGCGTAAGTATTCTGACATGTGCAACTATATTTTAAATTTAATTACATCCTTTTTTTCAAACAATTTACATACAATTTACTCCAATGAGCCAAAACGTAATAATGTTCGAGTATTGTTTCCAAAAACTCTAGTGCCCTGTCCCAAATAAGTTAGAGTGTATTTATCTTTAGTTTTACTCATAATATCTACAATATCGTCAGGTAGTGTTTCGGCCACACGTTTTGGTAAAAAAGTCTCAAATGTGCTATTATCACCGTCATCGTGTAAAGCCACTAAAAGAGTTTTACCAAATCGTGTAGTCATTGAAACCATCTTTACAATTTTATACACTTTGCCTACAATCATTTCGGTAACCTTTTTTTTCTCTAAAACCTCGAAATCTTTGCTAAACATTTCATTAATTTCATCTAGAGTTTCTTTTGCAATACTCATTATTGAAAAAATGGTATATAAATCCAAAAATTACCGTGAATATAAAAGCACTTTCAGAACACTACACGAACACAATATTTGATGTTTATGCCACTGATATCTGCGACTGTTTGAAGTCACTTCTTCTCCCACGAACCTTTATAGCGAGGTTTCAAGGTCGAATTGTAACAATGGTGGGGGTAGCTTAACGATAGAAATAGTGGGAGGAGTATTCAAGGTCAAATGACGTCACACATTTAAATTGGTATAAGGATAACTTCAAGGACAAAATATAATGAAACAAATAACTACATTTTATGTACTTTATTCATTGATTTTTTTCTGCCATTCTTCTATGCGTTTAACATTATCACCTAAACCTAATTTCCTTAATTTGTTCAATAATAAGTGTTTGTTTTTATTTCTAAGAAAATTCTTACAAACTATACTAGCTAAAAGACACACTTCGGCATGGTCCATATACTTAAAAAATACACTAAAGTCCTGAGCCTCCGAATCTTGCATTTCATATGCGTAAAATTCCGAACCGGCTGCAGAAATTAGAAATTCCTCGTACATTTCTCGCACTAAACTTTCCATATTAACTACTACTACGTTAAACTTAAGTCCTACACTCTAATTTCATCTAACACAACCGGATCTGCAATGAACCTAATCAGTTTTTCCAAACAGTCACTAAACCCCAACTTTTTTATCTCACGAACAAAGTCTTGTAAATTTATTGTTTTGCTGCAATATTTACGACATGCATTCGCAGCCTTTTCATATTCATAAGCCAAATCACAATAGCGCGACGCCCATTCTGCTCGACTTTTCATTGCATCATTGAAATAATTATTAGCCGTTTCAGTGAACTCATCGCCCAATTTTTTTACTGTCTCTTGCAAAGCACTATTCATATTATTCACTCATTTTTACATTCACGACACTTTTTTATTGCTGGTGGTGGCCCATCTATATGATGACGATATATTTGTTCATAGTGAATGTAACAGGGTAAGCTTAACTGTAGTTCCTTGTTACACCGATATGACGCTGGCAGCTTATCCCAAATTTGCCGTAAACTCAGCGTATCAACGCAAGTTTTTAAATATTCGAGAGGAAAAAATGCTAGATCCTTCTCTTCAAAATCACACAAACTTTTTAAATTACTCTGATATAAACAAATTACTCTGCCGACTTGCTCTATAATTTTTTCTTTAGATAGTTCCGTATCTGACATTTCACACTGAATGAATGCAAGTAGACTCACACAATTTATAGAACAATTTGCAAGGTCAAAATCATTTCAAGATCATCCCACACTATTACAATGCACAAATAACTACTTCAAGGTCACACACCCAAGATGACCTTCAACAAAGTCAAGGTCGTCTCGACCAAGGTCAAGGTCAAGGTCACACACACAACCTTGAACACAAGGCCAAGGCCAAAGCACACGTGCACTTTCAAGGTCAATGACAAGGACATGTGGGCGGGGCCAAAGAGGGGTGAAGCAAGGTCAAGGTCAAGGTCGAGGAGTGGGGGGATTGAGAGAATCGGGTTATGTTCACTACTCACTTCTTCTTCTCACGGATCTTTGATATTGCTTTATGATATAGTCGTTTTACAGCTTTTATTAAAGTGTTGTTTATTCGTGATGTCTGTATCTCCTTTTCATTGTTTTTGTACTGGAATGGTATCATACGCTTCTGTAGGATCTATAAATAGAGGGTATACCTTTCCGTTTGTCGCAACTTTCTGCTCGTTTAGTTTAGCTAAGCTAAAAGGTGATCCGGCGACTCTGGACAATTATAGGCCTAATTCCTTCTCTTCCAGTTATACAAAACCTTCATGAAAATCATAACTAGCAGATGAACGAACAAATTCGACACCTGTTGAACAAGCAGGATTCAGAAGGCGAATTTGGAACATGCGACCACCTGCATCCACTAAAAATATTAATAGAAAAAGTCAACGAGTATAATCTGCCTCTGTGCATGACCTTTGTTGACTATGAGAAGGCTTTCGACAGCGTAGAACTATGAGCTGTTGAAGAAGCTTTGGTAAATAGCAGAATAGACTCGAGATACAAAAATCTATTGCATAATGTCTATCTAGACGCAACGATGACAGTACAACTTGATGACGAGCTAAAGACGAACCTCATTCCAATCAAAAGAGGAGTAAGACAAGGAGATACAATCTCGCCCAAATTATTTACAATGGCTCTAGAAGACTTGTTCAAATCATTAAATTGGGAAAATAAAGGGATAAACATTAAGGGTAGATTCCTAAACCATCTGAGATATGCAGATGATATGCTCTTCATCGCATCCGACTGAGAAGAGCTGCAGTCAATGATAAACGACCTCCATGAAACATCGCTCCAACGAGAATTAAAGATGAATCGCAGTAAAACAAAAGTAATGTCAAACTCAGACGAACAACAAATTATAACAGTAAATGCAACCGAAATAGAACAGGCGAATGAATATATACACTTAGGTCAGGCCATAATAGCGAGGAAGGACAACCAGACAGCCGAAATAACACGAAGAACTCGATTGGGATGGACGGCGTTCGGAAAACTCCTATGTTTTGAAAAATCAGAAAATTCCCTTATACTTAAGAACCAAAGTATTTGATTGTTGTATATTGCCGGTTCTAATATACGGAGCGCAGACATGGACCTTTACAAAATCAAATTTGGACAGAATCCGCAAAACTCAAAGGGCTATGGAACGACACATGTTAGGAATATCACTCAGAGATAAAAAACGAAATGAGTGGATAAGAAGAAAAACCAACGCAGTTGACGCTATAGAAAGAGCAGCATCACTAAAATGGAAATGGGTAGGCCATAACGAACGAATAAAAGACAACCGTTGGAATTCAGAAATTGGAAAATGGCACCCATATGAAGGGAAAAGATCCAGAGGCAGGCCACAAATGAGATGGAAGAATGACACAGTCAGACATGCCAGCTTGATGTGGCAAAGAAGAGCCCAGACTAGAGAGATTTGGAAACAAATAGGGGAGGCCTATATCCAGTTTTGGAAGGATGAAAACTAGGCGAAAATGAATGATGAAAATGAAGCTAAAAATATGATCCATGAAAGAATCTAGATGTTCTTCAATTTCTTGATCTTTATATTTTTCGTTTATAAGACTTTGGAGAACTTTACCAAACCGACTACCCATGTTGCTAGTTTAGATAATGAAGTCTGGAGACATGCCATGCATCTTTTAAACATGAAAAATATGAAGCAATTGTTCTTGGAAACTTGGAAACCCATTTTGTTGTGTCTATTTAAGCTTTGGACTTTCTTACACTGTTAGAAGAATTATCAGTTATCTCATCCAGCATGGGTTCTTCTAATTTAGGAGTTCTCTTTTTGAACTCAAACAAGTTGATTTTTCCCAAAAATAATATTTTTTTTTGACATAAATACATATAATTGTCTAAAGTATCTAACAAATAGGCTCATAAAACTAACACCTGCGAAAATTTTGGGCTTACCAGTTTAGTGGCGAGTCCATTCTTGACTTGCTTAGTAATGTTAAAGGTTGTTCATGATCTGGATTCGTGAATTTTTATTTGAGTTATATTATGTTAAAATTTCATTCAAATATACAAATCTGCTCAAAAGCTAAAGTTCAAAAGGTAAATCATTATGGACATTTTGGGAAAAAATTACATGAAACACCAGGGTTATCTTGATGCTGTCTGTACACTGCCGAGAGTTTGATATATTTTTATCGGGCAGCCCGCGGCAATCATTCTTTCATGATTTTTTTAAGCACAATTCTGATGACAGTGTGATGTTCCAAAACTCATTTTTTGTTGCAAAACACTTCATAAAATACATATTAATCAATGAATCAAAATCAAATCCGATACACAAGCAGAAAAAGATTGCCACTATTAAAAATAACTTGGACAACGTACAGTCGCGTGTCTCTATCCTGGCTAGATGAATATTTTTCTAATGTCTAGATAAGACTAGAATATTTTATTTTGTCTTTATCGTATCATATTCTAGACAATTATCTGCTGCCCTCGTAGAAAATAGATCTAGGTTGTTATTTTTATCTACTGAAATTATTTAGACATGAAAACGATATAATTGAAATATGACCTAAAAATTAATAAAATTTTATGATCTGTAAAAACGAATGTTTTCTTGTTATGCAACTGTAATATTTATTAAATACATTAATGCAAAATTATTCAGGAATAAGTAATTAGCGATTTAATTTACATAATGTTAAAAAAATTTATATTGTGTAGGAATTATAGTAAATAAGACGACAGCAATAATTTTGAGCAATATTAATGAGCAAGGGAACATTTCAGGTAAATCAGAGCAAAAGAGGAAGAAAGCATGATATCCAATTATTAGGATATTTGACCAGAAGAAATTGAAAGAATGCATAAGCCTAAGTAAGAACTAACTCAGAGTTCTCAGAGAAAGTGGAGATAATGGCTTGTGTGGGAATATTGAGTGCGATGAAGACTGCTCCCACCAGGGCTCTGGAAATCCTGAAGCACCTGCAACTTATACGTAGAGAACGAGGCCCTGAAAACTGTTTATCGTCTCAGTTGTCTCGGCATCTTAGAATCGGAACGGACGTCCACTCAGGTGTCTGGAAAAGTGCGGTGGAGCGGTGTCCATCACTTCCCATGTGGACAAATTACATAACGTCGCTTTTAGAACCCCACCGCTCCCTGGAGATATTTCTACCAAGTAGAGAGAATTGGGAGGGAAAACAAAATCTCCCGAAAAATGGATCCTGGTGGTATACTGATGGATCTCGACAAGATGAAAGAGCTGGAGCCGGAGTATGCGGCAGGAACACAGGAATCAGAAAGTACTACCCTCTCAGATCATGTGCGACAATTTTTACAGCGGAAATTTATGCTATCCTGCAGTGTGCCCATATCTGTGAGAGGGACATAGACAGGAATAGAGTAATAAATATATGCTCAGACAGTAAGGCTGTGATATTGGCGCTGAAGTCCAGTGTCGTAACTTCGAGACCGGTGTCCGAGTGCAAGGATGTACTAAATGGTATGACAAGGAAAGGCTGCACAGTCTGACTCATATGGGTCCCGGATCACTCGGGCATACGCGGGAATGAGGAAGCAGACCGTCGATTTCAATCAGTTAGTTTTAGTGATGTCGACAAGGCCATTTCAGAAATAAAAAATAGTAACAGCAAAGATATTGACGGAATTAACACAAAAATTATTAAAAAAATCAAGGATATAATAGTTCAGCCCCTAACAATATTGATAAATCAATCTATAGCTTGCAGTACGTTTCCTAAAGTTTTCAAAACTGCAAAGGTGGTACCCCTTTTCAAGAATAAGGGCTCCATTGATGACTGCAACAATTATCGCCCCATATCTTTATTACCAATCTTGTCAAAAGTTTATGGACGAATTTTGAAAAATCAGGATAATGATCACTTTGAGTCAAACAAATTGTTTGCCTTGAACCAGTTTGGATTCCGAAAGAACAGGACCACAACTTTAGCTATTGATCACTTTACTAGTAATGTTTTACAGGGCTTTGAAAAGTATCTTGACACTCTTGCATCCTTTTTAGACCTCACAAAGGCATTCGATTGCGTTACACATAGCATTTTTCTAAAAAAACTACCATTCTACAATTTTCAGGCTGATGCCATTCAACTACTTAATTCATATCTATCGGATCGTGATCAGTATGTTCACTTTGGGCAGTGTAATTCTAAAAAACAATCCCTAAGGTATGGTGTACCTCAAGGGTCGGTATTAGGTCCCATCTTATTCCTCATCTATATAAATGACCTAGCATACTGTAAGGGCAAGGGAGTCAATACTGTTTTGTTTGCTGACAACACAACGTTTTATATAAGTTATCACCCTTCAGAGATTGACAGTCTTGATTACAAAACTTCAGAAGGAGAACTATGTCAATGGTGTCGAGCCAATCGCCTATCCTTGAACAACTCCAAATCACAAAATATTAACTTTACTCTAAGGAATAACAGTGAAATTGTACAGTCCTTTCTGCCTCAATGTGCAATGGAGGTCAAATTTCTGGGAGTACACCTAGATGCAGGATTAACCTGGGAACAACACCTTATTAATCTCTCAAAAAAACTATCCCAACACTGTTCCAACTGTTCCTGTTCAGGAGTCTTGTACGGGTAACTTCCAAAGAAACTCTTCTGACAGCATATCACAGTAACTTTCATTCTCTTTTGGCTTATGCTATTCTTTCCTGGGGTCATTCTTGTCATACTGATAAGGCGTTTGGACAACAAAGAAAATGCATTCGTATTATCTCTGGGCTTGGTTATAGAGAAGACTGTCGAAATTCGTTTAAGAATTTAAAAATTTTAACCCTATCTTGTGTGTACATTATGCAGTGTTTGTTGTACGTTAAACAAAATCTTGATCTATACAGATCACACGAAGGTATTCACAACTATCCAACAAGAAACAACAACAATCTTGTACCAGACTTTGGCCGGCTTGAGAGATCCAGAAATGGTTCAAGATATTTAGCAATAAAGTTCTACAACTGCGTGCCAGCTAGAATTAAAGCTCTTAACTTCTATTAGTACAAAAAACAAATCAAGAGCTACCTTGTGCTGAACGCGTTTTTTTCGTTCGAGGAGTATTTCGAATCTAATTTTAATCTGTAGTATTGTCTTTGTCTGTTGTCAGCTTCTTTTAGCTTTTTTTTACCAAAACTTTCTTTTTAAGGAAGAATCAATATCGTGTAATGTTTTATTTGTATCAATGATAATAATTAATTGACAAAATTTTAATATTTTATTTATTTGACTTGTAAAAGTACTATTTGTATATTATTACTAATAAATTATCTTATCTTATCTTATCTTATCTGGAAAAGTTGGGTTCGGCGACTGAACCGTATGGACTCCAACCAATATTACCTGTCCCAATTGCTATTGGTAAAGGGGAATTAAAATCGTTGCTGGAAAGCAAATTTATTGAATCGTGGAGGGAAGCTCCTGGAATGAGGTGCTAAGGAATATATAAATTGGCCTATTGCACGGCGTACTAAGAAGCTTCTTTCCTTGGGAAGGAAAGAGCTGCGAATTGTGGTGAGATTGTTGACAGGAGATCGTCACCTCAAGGTCCATCTTGATAGAATCGGTGTCGAAGGCGACCCGACGTACAGATGGTGTTTAGAGTAGGATGAAACTGTTGACCATGTTCTCAGAGAGTGCAAGGCACTCAACGGACTGAGACAGAGATATTTCGGAGAAATAGTTTTGTTACCGGAAGCAGTTAGGCAAGTTCAACTAACGAGGCTGCTTGGATTCGCAAAGGCGATCGGCCTCGAATAACCTGTGGAATGTAAAGGGCTCAATGGAGGCCTAGACATCGATGATCTAGTATCACCACCCCTATCTCATTCTTTCATTCATTCATTCTCAGAAAAATCTTAAATGGGCATTGCCACCTGAAGGGACACCTCAAAAACCTAGGATTGAGAGAAAGAGAAGAGTGCAGGTTCTGCGAGGAAGAAGACGGAACCTCTATTCAAATTGTTTCAGAGTGCAGCGCGTTATAAAACACTAAAATGCCGTTCTTTGGAGCACACCAATTAGAAGAAGGGGAGTAACTCATTTTGAAACCATCCAACATCCTAAGGTTCCTGAGGGAAATAGTACTGGAGGATCTGCTTTAGCAGACGAGGTATTCCTTATGACTTGGCAGCAGTAGGAGAGCACAATAGATCTATTAGGTCGCAGTGTACAAATCTCCAATTTTACGCACATAGTTCTTCTTCTACCTCTTTTATTTAAGACGACGTCTTGTTTTTCTGTTATATTGTGCCATCGTTATGCAGGTCGACCAGTGGGTTTTCTAGTGTTTGGTATCTAGTTCTTAGCCCATTTTGTCCATCGATCGTCGCCCATTCTGTACACATGATCCCTTCAATATCTGCGCCTTGACCATATGAACCTTACCACATCAGGCACCTTGAGCTCTTATTTCAGAACTTCTTATTTGATCTCTTAGTGTTACTCCTTTGATTGTTCTTAACGTTTTCATTTCAGCCGTTCGTAGCACACTTTTTGTTTTAGATGTTTCGGCTCGAGTTTCTGATGCATAAGTTATTACTGGTCTTATCACAGTTCTGTAGATGCGTACTTTGATCTCTGCATCCTGATATCCTTGAGGCCTTGTTAGCCTGTGCTCTGACTTCCTGGTATAGATTTTTATTGCTTGATACATCAACTCCCAAGTATCTGCAAGACATGCTTTGTCTAATAGGATGGTTCTTCACCACCAATTTGCATCTGACAGGATCTTTTGACATTAGCATCGTTTTGGTTTTTTCTGTAGATATTTCCATATGTAAATTTTTTGATGTGGTCTGGTATCGGTATAGTAGTCGTTGCAGATCGTCTTCATTTTCTGCTAACAGTAAGGCGTCGTCGGCAAAACATGATATTTTCAAAGATTTTCGTCCCATTTTGTATCCTCCATTGACTTCTTTTACATTTTGAATTATCTTGTCCATAATTAAATTAAAGAGAAATGGACTCATACGGTCGCCTTGTCGTATTCCCGTCATGATAGGTATTTCCTCTGTTACTTCTTGTTGTGTCTTTATGCGTATCTTATTGTTTTCATTTAGCTCTTCAATTACTGTAATATATTCCCGTCATGATAGGTATTTCCTCTATTACTTCTTGTTGTGTCTTTATGCGAATCTTATTGTTTTTATTTAGCTCTTCAATTACCGTAATATAGTTGTGGTTAACGCCATTTTCCTGAAGTATTTACAAGAACTCTATCAAGCACTTTTTTAAGATCCACTAGACAGATGAAAAGAGGTTTATTGTATTCTGTCGATTTTTCAATAGTCTGTCGGATAATGAAAATCGCATGAACTGTCGATCTGTTCTGTCTAAACCCGTGTTGTTCTTCACTTATTGCAGTTTTACTCGTTAGTTTTGAATTCATGATTTTTGTTAATAATTTGCTTGTACTGTTTAGTAGTGTTATTGTTCTATAATTGTTCTTATTTCCATTTTTGAAGATGGGTATAGTCAGGTTGTTCCTCCACTGTTCTGGAATACTGCAGGTTGATAGAATTTTGTCGAATAGTATTGTTAGTGCTTTTTCTAGTTCAAGGCCCCCATATTTAAGCATTTCATGGGAAATATCGTCGGTTCCCGGAGCTTTTATATTTTTCAGTTTGGTCAGCATTTCGTGTACGAATTCTATTTTTATATTCTCGTCATCCATCATCGGTTTTACCTTATCTAAATCTATTTGGATGTCCTCATTATTATACTCCTGGTTATTGTAAAGGCTCTGCATGTATTATTTCCAGTTTTCTGCTGTTATAAATTTGATTACCACTTCTTCATTGACTTCTTTTTTCCTATTTCTTATTACGTTCCAAACTTTCCTTTGCCCTCCGTATAAATTCCTTTCCATTTCGGTGGAAAACCTTTCCCAGTATGTTTCCTTTAGGTCTTTAATCGCGTTATTAATTCTATTTCTCACGGCTTTGTATGCTGAGTATTCTTCTTGCGTTCTTATATTTTTGTATTTTAAGTATGCTTCCTTCTTTTGTTGTTCCAATGCCTTTACTTCTACGCACATACATACATACATACTCTGTGGCTTTCTAGTTCGTTGTTGTAAAAGTTTCACAATTAACGTGGGAAGGTTTATTACTAGCAACTACTGTTCAGAAGGAAATTCTGAGTTTACAGTTAAATCTATTAGTGAAAAAATAGAGTAATATATTTTTATATTTAATATTTGGACTCTTTAGTGTTAATCAAATAGACTGGCGTTATTCCAGTTCTTCTTATTAATTATTTTAAATCGTTTGTAAAAGTTACGGACCACGTATTAGAATAATTTCATTTTTTATTCAATTTCAAAAACAATCTAAAATTAGCAAAATAGATTCATGACCTTCTTTATCGTTCGATATTACATAATTTTGTAACAAATTTTTATCGCAAGGTTATAACTAAAAAAATTATTTTAATTTAAAATTAATTTTAATATACGGGGTATAAATGGTTTGATAAAAAACCGAAAAAAAATTTTGACGTATATAATTATCCTGATAAAATTTATGTTAAAAATACCTCTCTTCACAGAATAATCAGAAACCAGTCAGTGCCAGTCAGATCGTCGAAAAACAGTTAAGAAACTGCCACCTGAATGTTTTTAACCAACTTCTAAAAGAACGAGGTTCTCAATTCGTCGACTATGTATTTTTTTATGTATGTACACCGATTACTCCGGAACGGCTGCATCGGTTTGAATGAAATTTTTTACGTTATATTCAGGAAGTTGCTGCAGTGGTCCCATATTTTTTTAGATGAAATTGGTGCAGTAAAATCCAAGATGGCGTTTGCAATATTGCGGCCAAAAAAAATAATTTTGTCCGATTTTCTCTAAAAAATTTAGGAAGACAACTTATTCTCAAATTGTGTCGATGGTCGTTTGGATGAAATAAATTTATGGATTATTGGTAAAACTTACTAATACACTATATTTACTACCAGGCGCGGATCCAAAGGGGGGTGGGGGCAATTACTTTGAATTCAGAAAAAACAAATTCGGCTGCTTTCTGCATTAGGAACATGGAAGTTGGTTTACTCCTATCCCCCCGTTGACAACTTATTTTCGCTTGTCATTTCGTACTGTCTTGTATACATATGGAATGGGAGTAATTTCGATCTTGCTCTTGTATATCAACGCCTCTCCCCAAAAAGAGAAAGGCTGGATCCGCCCCTGTTCACTACAATATATTCAGTTACTAAATGTACATATTTTTAAAATTTTTAAGACCATACAGGGAGCGTCAAGAAAGTATATTTTTTTAAACATGTTTTATACCTAATTTCAATAGTTCTTACATTTTAATTTTTTAGTTTATTAATTCACCTTGTGAAATTTTTAGCGGTAATTACAGACCCATTAAAAACAATAGTGTCAAAACATAAATACTTTTTGAAAATTATTTAAAATCTAAAGAAATCTTTACGGTCATAGAATGAGTTTACCAAGTTACAATTTTTCTCCCTCCGGCAATTAAAGGAAAGGTAGACAGTTCACTTCCTTTCAATTATTCACATTTCGGTCCCCCAACGAACCAAGAGCAAAGTTCACAGTGTACATAGTAAATTATTTCCCATTTTCCGGGTATTTTAATAAAGTCGATTTTTACCACATTTATTTCATTTTATTTGTGTTTATTTGAAGATGACATTTTAAATAATCAATTTTATTCAGAAATTTCATCCGTGAGACAGGAAATGCAGATAACTAATTTTTTACCTTCAAACAAGAATTGAGATTATTGTAACAAACAGAGCTAACACCAGTATTGTTCAATTAAAATTAATAAATGCTCCTAAAATTTATAATTACTGATTACTTACATTTAGAGAAAAGTCATTCAATTATCAACTACCAAATAAAAGTAGTTCCTTCCGTTAGTAATTCCTGGTGTTGCAATTACTTTATTCAGTTCAATTACATTTATAAGTAGATGAATTACTTCATAGCGGTTCAATTACTAAATTGTTTTTGAAATATATTCTTAAATTCCCAAGATTTGCATGTCCTCACGAATCAACAAGTAAAAAAGGTCTTTCTTCATATTTTCAACCTACTTGTACAAATGTTTGTTGTATTTTTATTTTGCTGATCCCTTGCTATCTAAACTATATTATTTAAATATAGCAGTGTGTTGGAAATGTAGTAAGTGATATTTTGAACCTGTTGATGATGATAGTGTTTGGGCGCATCCCAAATTTATAATGCATAATGACTAGTAATCCAACTTAAAATTACGTAAAAAATAATTAAATTACTTTTCAGAAATTTAAATTACTTCTGTGATAATTGCGTAATTGCCATTACTTTAAAAAAAATGAATTATTTATAATTAAAATTATTTCAACACTGCAATTAGAAAATCATCAATTTTTAGAGGAAGTAAATGAATTGAGGTAGTTGAATTATTAATTAATTAGTTATCAAGAATACTTTCTATAAATTACACCCTAGAAGACTCTACACCTGGAAGTCTCCTCAAGATAGACAGGAAAATATTGTACGCAACCAGATTGACTTTATTCTGATCAACAAAAGATATCAGAATAGCATTACACGTGTTGCCGCCTCCCCAGGAGCAGGCATCAGCTTAGATCATAACCCTCTTGTTGCGAACTTCTATTTTCGATGTAAACTACTATCAAAACGACGTAGACTCCGAAAATATGATATTCAGGCATTAAAACAACTCGCAGTGCAGAGGAGCATGAAGATTACATTGGACAGGCTTTGCCAAGAAAAGAACCCTAGTCAAGAAGTTGTAGCTGATAAGATCTGGATTACGTTAAAAACAAGCATCCAATCAGTTACTGAAACTGTTCTTGATCGACCGAAACAAGAAAAAAATCAAACCATGGATGACCGACGAAATATTGAACTTGATGGCTGAAGGTCGGATTGTTAAAAACCATCATAATAAATATAAGGAACTACATCGCACTGTCAAAAGAAAGAAAAGGGAAGGAGAAATAGACTCAGGAATAATGTGACGAGGCTGAAAGACTCCATCAGCTGCACGACTCCTTTAATTTCCATAGAAAACCCAAGGAAATAACTGGAACAACAGCAATGCCGTCAATAAGAAATAGACAAGGAAGACCAATATTGGATATCGACGAATTAAAGGAAACTTGGAAGAACTATGCGGAGACTTTGTTCAGTGATCAACGAACACATGCCCCGATGAATGACACTGAAAACATGAGTGGTCCAAAAATTCTTGAATCTGGAGTCAGGTACGCAATGAATTGTATAAAGAATGGTAAAAGTGTAGGTAACGACGATATATATGCAGAAATTTTAAAGAAAGTCTATATTAAATAACCTACATATCTCTTTAACGTGATATATGACTCTGGGCAAATACCAATGGACTGGTTAAAGTCTACGTTTATATCTATTCCAAAGAAAACAAACCCCAAGAATTGCGAAGACTACAGACTCATAAGCTTGATGAGCCTCGCTCTTAAAACGTTCCTTGGAGTGGTCCATTTAGAACATACAGAAAGTGTGAGGATATGAGTGACGACACACAGTTTAGCTTTATCAAGGGACTTGGCACTAGAGAAGCTCTCTTCTCAATGAAATTACTTGTGCAAAAGTGCTAGGACCAAAGGCAAGATATTTTCATGTGCTTTACTATCAGAAAGCTTTTGACAATGTAAAGCACGAGCTGCTGTTGGAAAGATTACAGGAGTTCGGTATAGATGATAAAAATATTAGAATAATAAGAGAACTTTATTGGCAACAGTTAGCTGAGATCCGTATTGATGGCGATCTGTCAACAGAGACCTTTAATATACTGAAGGGAGTCCGGCAGGGATGTGTACTGTCGGCTGTTCTGTTTAATAATTACATTGAGAAAATATTTCAGTTAGCATTAGAAAATGAGGTATCAAAGTCAATGGCACCCCAATAAACAATGTTCACTATGCAGATGATACTACAGTCTTAGCTAACAACTTTCAAGATCTCCAATAAATATTTAAAAAAGTCGGTGCGGTGAACAGTTCGAACTGCATATTAATTAATACTGCCAAAACAAAAATGATGGTGATTAATAGGCATCAGCACATCACTCCTCTTAACATCAACGGGGAAAATATTGAACGTGTCGCACGGTTCACGTATCTTAGCGCTACTCTGAATGAAAACTGGGAATTTGATGAAGAAGTCAAGGGAAGAATTGGCAGTGCAAAAATAACTTTCTTTAAACTTAAGAATCTTTTCCTTCACAGCAATATGCCACTACACACCCGAATACGTGTTTATGTATGGCTTATTCTACCACGATATGATGCTGAAATTTGGTCACTTAAGGACGCTGAATCGAATCGAAGCTTTTGAATTGTGGACACTCCGCCGACTACTGCGTATCCCCTGGACTACTCACATAACGAATGATGAAGTTCTACGAGGAGCTGGCGTAGAAAGACAATTAACGAACACTGTAAAACAACGAAAAGTGTCATATCTAGGGCATATACTAACAGGACCTCGTTACTCCATACCAAGGCTAATACTACAGGGAAAAATTGAAAGCAATCGGGGGCCAGGTCGAAAACAACACTCTTGGCTCCGCAATATAAGAAACTAGTGTGGTATATCAGACGCCGCAATCATATTTAGACAGGCTGAGGAGGGCATTCTAGTTATGAGATGGACAAATGATCGCCGACGTGTGGCATAGCACATGACACCCGAAGAAGAAGAAGAATTATTAAAATGTAATTGAACTCATTTTTCCAAATATTTTAATCAATAACCGATCGCTTTGTTAACAAGAACGGACGAATACTTACATAAGAAAATAATTTTTAAAAGAAAACAAGATATTTTTAAAAAGTGTTTATTATGACTGTATAAAAGTACACAAAAGTAATAATAAATACATAAAAATCATTGCGAAAAATTCTTTATTTCACTTGTATATTTAGGAATGAAAGTATGTTTTATTTATTGGGACAACTGTGTGAAAAAAGATCTTATAAATTCCACAATGATATAAATTTATTGTTTTGTTTTTGTTAATAAAAATAATTTAGCTTTTGATCAACAGGATTTTAAGTGATCAATCTGTTACTTAATTTATTAAATTTAATCTTACTGAACATCTAAGCATAATTTTCATAGAATTTATATCATTAAGAAATTCACAATATTTTCCATCAAACTACTTAATATTTTAAACTACTATGGCACACACATAAAAATACTTATTATATACGACATGGACATTTGTTTATCTAACATATATATAGTAAAGGAATGGCTAAAGATCTACTATACACACAGACACACATAAAACATTCAGGCAAGTTTTGGCTTACCCTTTTTTCTTAAATCTAACTTCAAGTAATTATTGCACAATCCAGCCAGTTAAAAATACTAAAGAATTTTCTATTTGTTCGGATAAAAGAAACAGTAAGCAGGGGTATCTATTTACACTTGCAGGCATTAAAGGAATAAAAATGTTCTAATATATCTTTTTTCTCAAAAAAAAAACAGAATTCCGATTCTATTACTGCAGTAGATAGCCTAAAATAAGTCAATATTTATGTCCTGAAGGCACGTAATTGGTGAATACTTTTTATTGCCTTTTTACGTACTATTTTAAAGCACACCTGTACAAATAACATAAACTTATTTTTAAGTAATCTATTTAAAATCCTACTATATTATTGATAACTTATGTAGCTCTAATTCTAGTTTTAAATAAATAAAATATATTAAAACTCACAATAGAACAATTGAGAAAGGTTTAAAATGAATACTACTTAAGCTCTTTTTTTTCCTCAAAAATTATTACTTTTATGTCAAACTTTTCCAACTAGTTTAAATTTAAATCACTTAAAATTATGACAGAGGCAATATTAGCTCTGTTTATAGAACAATCATAAACTAGTCAGCACCAATCAGATGGCCCAAAAACAATTAGCAAACTATCACCTAGCTGTTTTTAAAAATTTTGTGATTTCTGTACGAACCGACCTAATGTAAAGGGGCTTCAGCTACCAAAAAAACCCATTCTTGCCTACTACTATTGGACTCTTGTTAGAGATGCTCCAGAAATAATTCAAAAAAGAAAAGCAAAAAGGCAAGATATTTAATTTCTGTACAAGTGTAAAACTATGTATTTTTTTATTTTGTTAAAATAAAAAAAAACTTGTTCTTGAAAAGTGCAACTAAGTTTTTAATTTCATTGTCATTATTGTTTTTAGCGCCCCAAAATTAACAAAAAGATGAACTTGTCATACAAGATTCAACCAATAAACTATAATTTGTTGCGTAGTGTTATTTATATATGAATCGTTTACTGTCCACCTGAATAATTTCATTTTATTGGTACCGTTTTAGTGTATTTTAATTAAATTTTGTTTAATAACATAGCAATGACAAACCACGTGAAGCCCGTGGTGTCGCATATCTGTGTATAACATAGGCAACATGTAACACAGATATGTGTAAAAGGTTGCCCACGCTCTATAAAGAGCATGACGATTGAAAATAAAAAAGAACATAGCGGTGATAAATTGACATAAGAGTTGATTTAGATACTACCAAGTATTAAAAGTTATAGAAATAAGAAATACCGTCGTCTTTTTTCAAATAGAATTAAAAGAATGCCATAAAATTAAATTACGAACTAACTTATAGAATAATGACTAGAAATATCCTATAGCATTAGCCGATATTACTTAAAAAACATAATACAGTAACTCAAAAAAATATAGGCAAAAAAAGTTAATCTAAAATAAATTAATAGAAAATCCTAACTAAAAAAACTTAAAAATAATGACTAAGAAAGTTTCTTTTACATCATTTTTAGCGAAAACTTTAAAAGTTTTCTTTAAATGATGTATTTAGACTAGTATCACTCCATTCAAGTTGTACAATTAATTTTCCTAAAAACATATTTTTTTCCATATTTTTATATAAGAAAATACTACATTTTTGGAAATTAAAAAAAAAAGTGTTTTCTGAAACGTTTATTAATGTATAGTAGCTAAAAAGTGATTGAGGCAACGTTATTATAAAAGTAAGAAAAATATTTTCTTATAAAATTGGTAGAATATAGCAAACTAGGAGAGCAATATATATATATATATATATATATATATATATATATATATATATATATATATATATATATATATATATATATATACATATATATATATATATATATATAAATATATATATATATATATATATATATATATATATATATATATATATATATATATATACATTGTCGTATTATTCAACATCTTACTGCCATTCTCCGGTCAGATTTAACTTCAAATAAAGAGATCCGAAAATAAATAAGTACGACGAAGTTGTCTGGACTGAAGGGGGGGGGGTGTCGTATTATTCAACATCTTACCGCCATCCTCCGGTCAGATATAACTTTAAATAAAGAAATCCGAACATAAATAAGTACGACGACGGGTGTCTGGGAAGGTGTCAGTCGGAATCCCACTGACGAGTCCTACGACTGGCACCGGAACGAAACACCCACGTAGTGCAAATTAGAGCCACCAGGGACCGACCGAACTGAGACATGGCATCCCTGGTGGGGATGATAAGTACTTTCGGTATCACTGTGTGATGGGGGATGAAAGTGTGGATCGGCCTTGATAAGACTCTCGGTTTCAACTGTGTGATGGGGGAAAGGGGATGCTGATCGGCCTCGATACGCAGAGACGTAAATGACAGGGGTGATGCATTACCCGGACGGCCCTGATGGGATTCATGGGACAACTTAAATGATAGGGGTGAAGGGTGACCGACGGCCCTGATGAAGTCTAAGATAATATGATCCCTGCATGGAAGAGCATTAAGCTAATGCTGAGCCCACGACAGATGTGACAAAGACGACGTTCAACAATACGTAATTTGAGGTTTAGTCCCCGCACTTCCTGGGCTTCCAACGTTCGGAGTTCGTTCGAGATCAGGACTTATGATATCTCAAAGAACGACGAAGTTGTCTGGACTAAAGGGGGGGTGTCGTATTATTCAACATCTTACCGCCATCCTCCGGTCAGATTTAACTTCAAATAAAGAGATTCGAACATAAATAAGTACGACGACGGGTGTCTGGGAAGGTGTCAGTCGGAATCCCACTGACGAGTCCTACGACTAGCACCGGGACGAAACACCCAAAAATTTTTCCACGAAGCGCAATATATATATATATATATATATATATATATATATATATATATATATATATATATAATTTACATTTTTTGCAGCGTTGCCGAATTATCGAAAAAATCTTTAACCTTTGTCTGTAACAGTTATAGGTGTTTTTGTTCTTAGTGATGTTAATTGGAAAATCTTATAAATTTTATAATGTCATGTTTTTTTTTGAAAATTTATAGATAATTTGTCAAGACCGTAAAAAAACGGACTCACATTTAAAAGATTTTTTTAATATCTCAGCGGAAAAACTTCATATATGTGTTCTCCGTAGCGGGATGTTTTGATCTCAATGATATATGTTGTGTTAATCGAAAGTTTTTATATACAAGAAGTGAAAAATATTTTGTCGGATAAATATTTTTGGTCATTTTGGTGTGTCGAACACCCCCAACGTAGCAAAGTTATGACGTCATTATATTTAGTACCTCACAGATGGGGTTTTGAGGAATCGTTTAATAAAAATTTTTAAAATCGAATGATATTTTTGTTCAACAAATTTGGGAGGGGGATGCTTGTTGTCCGACGCCCTAAAGTTAAGGGTTCTATGCAGCCCTTATATTGATTACCTGAGGTCCCATTTTTATTTTGTACTTTTTGTAATAATATTTACAACGCATTAATTTACCTGACCGACAAAAATATGGGGGGATTTTTGTAAAAATGCGAAAAACATAGTGATAAAAGTTTGAACATCTTGAAATTTCCATACATTATATCTATATATAAATTGTCAATCTTTTATAAAAGAAATATTTAAATGTAGAGTCAGCTTAATATTAAATATTGAATGTTATTTTAATATTTGGAAATGTTAAAATATCATAGGCGCTAAAATAACCAAAAATATTTGTCCGATAAAATGTTTTTCGCTTTTTGTATAAAAAAGAATTTTCGATTAAAACAACAAACATCATTGCTTTTTTTCTGACATAAAATCCATAAGTGTTCAGTGATCTGAAAAAAAAACGCCCCACTACAACCAATTTTCTCAGATAAAGACGTTGTTCTACTCGACATAAAGAACACATAAACGAAGTTTCATCGGTGAGATCAAAAATTCTTTCAAGTGTGGGCCCGAGGACTATAATTTCAGAATTGTGTAAAGAATTTAATGGGGAACCCAAATATGTAAAAATATATAGGGTGTCCTATTTAAAAAAATATATATTTTTTGCTATCCTACTTTTCTACATCACCCTATAAAACCAAAATTAATTTGGGATTATAGACCCTTTTAGTTGTAAAATATTTATTCCATACTTTTAGAACAACCGAGCTAATGAACTTTCCTCCATTATTGAATCACCCTGTATAAATAAATATGTCTTAAGAAATTTGTTAAGATTGAGAAATTCATACATAATAAAAATATCTTCAAAATGTGTAGTTTAAAAATATGTTTTTAGAAATCTTTTTGAGAACTCGTAAGAAAAAATAAAATTAAAAATAATTTATATATTAAAATTAAAGGGAACCCTGTTATGTATCGGCTAATATTACGTAGTTCCGGGCCATAATAACTTATATATACACGTCTTTAATATCTTATTAGTATTAAACGAAATATTAAAACCTGCAAAAATTTATGATTTTTGCAATATTTAGTACGGATTACATCGTGACAATGATTATATTTACAAAAAAATTATATAGCCTATTAAGGCACATTTTCTTATATGTTAAGTACGTCTATATAGCTACCGCATAGGACTCAAAATACTAGAAATCTACATCTAATAATAAGCACCATCACTGAAATCAGCTAGTTAAAAACTATAAAAATATACACTATTTTTTCGAGAATATTCCAAAATTCGTGACTTTATTTTTTTAACGTGATAATGACTGTAATAATATTTATTTTTAGCTTTTTGAGTTTTTGGATTTTTGTGGCGTTTAGGATGTTACTGTATTTTAATTAGGTGTTACGTGAGATATAAATGTGGCCATTACAAAAAAATTTCCTGGAATTTAAAACAATATTTGCAAGGTGGCAATTTTAACTGGAATAATTTCGAAAGCAAAATGTTGGTAATGTTGGAAATTAAAATAACGATGATATTTGCTTTATCTCGTCTTAAATCTGATCCATAATATCATCAATATTAACCAGGTTAGGTACAAAAACTTTTGTCTTAGATGATCCCATTAAAGAAAAAGTCAGTTCTATCTTGGGAAAAATATTGTTTAAGTATTGATGAATATCTAATTAGTCTTTTGTCGAGATACCATATCGTTAGTCAAATCTGACTTAGCCAGATTAGGAAATATGATTTTCAAAGTTGGAATTAGGTTTTTCTGAAGAATATCGAAGTACTTAAATCCATTATTTGAAAAAATAAAATAGGAATTCATCTTCATTTCTTAAAGGGGTGTGATATTCACAAAACACATCAGAAATATGCCTAAGTGTAAATCTAAACTGATAAATTTTTAACATAAAATGGTTTTCTTTTTCGTTTTTGAATTTATTCCAATTAAACTTTGGGACATTCTTCGAAATACTGGAAACACCGAATTTTTCGCTGATTTTTTGCATATTCTCTATTTGTGGATCGTAGAACATGAATTCTAAGTTGTTTTGTGGGGTTGCAAATAACTTTCCCAAAAATAATAATTTTCATTTTCATTTGTCATTTTTCTGTATTTTTAGAACAATAACTTTACAATTTGTCACTTCTCCTAAAGCACATTTTAACTTTCCAAATTACAACATATTTTTCTTGAAATTTTGCACAATATTAAATATAGCGAGAACACCCCCGAGAAGAATATTAAATTAATCTAGACCAGAGGGAATGCCGGATGTTTTACGATCATAAAAATATTCTATTCACATCTTACTTCTTTGGTTCCAAAATCATTTGCAAAATAAAGGACAGGATTATTTTTGAAACACGATCGACAGAATAAAAATATCGGTAAAGTTTCAGGTTTGCCATTAACTGAAGTTTGCTGGTTTGTATTTTCCTGGATCGCTATAAAAAAAAAATGCTTATCCATGAGCTCAGCTTAGGCTCGGAAACTGTGATTAATTGGGAAAATTCTTGCAGGAAAATGTGCTTAGTTTTCCTAATAGACATTCCTGAGAAAGTAGATGGTGAAGGAGTAACAGTAGAAATACGAGGTGTGGCAATTAAGTTCCAGGAATTTAGTGATAACTCGAGAATTGGCAACACTGCGTCATTCATCAACATCTGTCTAGAGAAGGAGGGGGACCTTCCTTTTAGTTTCAGTCCCAGGTTGAAGTCGATAGCAGGTTTGGTTTGTGTTTTATGCATATTTTTTGAAAGTGATTTTTTATTAGCATCTTGAAAATAAGTGACTCACATGTATTGTGATTCAATTTTTAGTGAAATCTGGCGAAAAACCTTCGGAAATCCTTTGAAAATTGCAAGTGGTAGATGGTGACGAGTGTATACCGAAAATGCGCGGGTTTGAGTGGGTGAAGCTGTTCAAGGAGGGGCGTGAATCGGTAGAAGATGATCCACGTGAAGGAGCTCCCATCACTTCTCCTACTGACGGAAATGTCGCCTGTTTGCGCGCGCTGATCCGTTTGACCGGCGCCTAAACAATCATGCGTTATCTAACGAGTTAAACATGAATAAAAAAATCGTTCGCAAGATGTTACACGAGAATTTGAACTTGCAAAAGATTTGCGCAAAGATGGTGCCAAAAGTTCTCACCCATGAACAGAAACAAATGTGAAAATCGATCTGCGAGGATTTGGTGTCCCGTTTTCGGAGCAACAGCAGAGACAGGATGAGTTGAATAGTCACTGGAGATGAGATCTGGATATTTGAGTATGACCCTGAGACGCGTAAACAACGTCAGCAGTGGGTGAAAAAAGATGGGGAGCTCTTAACAAAAGCGAGGATATCGAAGTCGCGACTGAAGGCAATGTTGACCGTTTTTTTCGATATCCGTGGCTTCATTCATAGTGAATATGTTCCTGTTGGCCAGACAGTGACTGGACAGTTCTATGTTGCCATCCTGGAGTAGATGCGAGCACGCGATTTCGGCTGGATCTGGCGAAAAAAGGCATTCTAACGTTGCCGCACCCACCTAGTAGCCCCGATATTGCCCTCTGTGACTTTTTTTCTCCCAAAGATGAAGTCGCACCTGAAGGGAACTCATCATGACGGCGTACAGGAGGTCAAAGTAGCCGTAACCGTTGTACTGAACGGGTAAACTTCGGAGGACTACGAAGGGTGCTTCCAATCGTGGGAGCAATGTTGGAATCGTTGTGTAGAGTTAGAGGAAGATCATTGTGAAGGTCGATAATTAAATGTTACCCGAAACTTAATTTACTTGTTTTTTATTGACAAATTCCCGGAACTTTATTGCCACATCACGTAAACGAATGTAAGATGACTACACGAAAATACAACAGGGGTAGAATAATCGAGGGTTAAGAAATTTTTGGGAGCATCGAACGTGATTTAAAAAAAAAAACCTTTTTTCTCCCAGTTAATGAACGTTGAAAAGAACACTTGGTTAACATCATTAAGGAAAGGATACTACCGGGTAAACCAATATCTCAGATTGCTGAAAAGCATATAACTGGTTAGTAAATGAAGGTTTTCATATTTCAAATTTTGAGAGAGATTTACGTGGAAATGTTTCGAATTTGGTCGATGAGAATTTTTTTTCCCCGGCTATTTAAAAGAACAATTATTTTGGAGGAAATGGCATAAGTGTTTAAGGGAGGATAAAAACAATATTGAGGGGAGGTAATTAATCTGTTTTTAGAGTATATAATATGTAAAATAGCTTGTAGAAAGTAGAAAAATGTAGAATAGTACGTAAAATGAAGGAAAAAAGAACTAAAAAACAAAATTAAAAACAAAATAACAGTAACAATCCCCTAAAATAAACACAGAAGGTCATCCGCCTCCCCGTGGTCCCTGCTTGACAATAACATTTTCTGTTAATATAAAAAAATAATTGTAGTCTTAATAACCACTATAACAATGTATATATATATATATATATATATATATATATATATACCGTTTTATACCGCATGCCTTTTAAAGGGTTGATAATTAACCCTAAAAGAAGGAAGATAGGTGGGTTTTTGACCGTTAAATGCTTTCCGGCCCTAATGAAAATTTTTGAAAAACTTTCGCGTTTTTCCGTGTTATTTTACTGCATGCCTTTGTAACATAAGGTAATTCCAACAAATGTAAGGTCTAGTAAGGAGAGACATGCATGCTCAAATAGCCAAAAGGGCTCAAAGGGTCACATAAAAAAGAAGAATAAAAGGAAATTTCCGCGTTTTGAAATTGCATACCGATGTGGAGAATTAAAGTTTTAATCAAAATAACATTCTGGGAAAATTGGTATGCAGTCCAAGTTGGACTAATGGTGAAAAATATCCGTTGGCCCAACGTGGGGTGCATGCCAATTTTTCAGAAGTGTTATTTTGAATAAAACTTTAATTTTTAACATCGGCATGTAATTTTAAAATACGGAAATTTCCTTTTTTTTTAATTTTAGTGTGACCTTTTGAGATCTTTCGGCTATTTGGGCATGTCTTTCATTACTAGACCGTACATTTGTTTGAACTACCTTTTGGTGCTGCTTGATTATTCCAAGGCGTCTAATGTAATTGACCATGAATTAATTTGTGCTAAACTGCCATTTTATGGGTTTGATGATATTTCAACACTATTTTTTGGATCCTACTTTTCTCAGAGATCGCAGTGAGAATTAGGGATGTAGTTTCACAGCCTGAAGCTGTGGTGTCTGGAGTACCCCAGGGATCCATTCTTGGTCCTTTGTTGTTTGTAATATATACGTCTGATATTTTTTCCGTAGTTTCAAATTCACATTTGCAAGCATATGCTGATGATACTCAGATATTACATTATTTTAACCCCTCTGATTCAGGAAGAGCTGCACTCATGTTAAATCATGATTTGGCAACAACTCTACAGTGTTCTAAGGAGCACAATTTAAAAATTAATCCCAACAAGACGGAGGTTCTCTTATTTTGTTCCGAAAAACAACGTAACATGCTCACAAATCGCCTCAAAGTATGTATTGTAGATGATGTTTTACATTTGTATGTTAATTTAAGATTTCATAAACATGTCCAAAATCTGTTACAAAGGAGTTATGTTAAAATGAAGGTTTTATATTCAAATAGATATTATTGAACTTTAAAATGAGGAAGAAATTATGTGAAACTCTTTTTATGCCAATCTATAACTACTGTTATATTGTTTACTATCCCTTTTTGGATGTAATTACAAAGAAGAGAATACAGAACAGTAGATTTATTTTTAACTTAAGAAAGTTTGATTCTGTATCAAATAGTATCAAGCAAATTGGCTGGTTAAGATGTGAAAAAATACATAGACTGTATTCTGTGATATTTTTTCGAAAATTATTAGATACTAAACAACCACCTATGTACTTGTATAAAGAATTGGAACTTAGGACTGATGTACATAATATTAATTTCAGAAATCAAAGTCTGTTCACGATACCAAAACATAGAACTTCTTTGCTTCAGAAAAGTTTTTCTTATAGTTTTGTTAAGCAATATAATACGATTTCACCACAGTTTAGGCACTGTAATATCAAAAGACTTAAATCAAAATACAAAAGTTTTCTATTTGGAGCTTAATAATAAGTATTTGTATTGTTGTTGTTGATTACTTTTTGTTGGCGCATTGGGAGGTGTGGTTGGTTAAGTGGAAGAATGACCATTGGTTAAACTTCGCCAGCCGCACCCCACGTGTGCATTGTTTTACTTTGTTATATGTATGCATTGTTAATAAAGACGTATATTATTATTATATAACAAAGGCATGCACTAAAATATCACGTAAAATCACAAAAGATTTTCAGAAATGAAAACGCAATTTTTATTATGGCCGGAAAGCATGCAGCTATCAATAACCCTTATATCTTCCTTGTTTTAGGGTTAAATATTAACCTTAAAACATCACCTGTCACCATCTTCCGGTCTAATAGTACTATAAAATAGAACTAAACGAAATGGTGACAGAACAATACTAGATTATTAGAAATTGTTGTTGACTAAGTTGGACAAAATGTAATTTTTTAAAACTTTAACAAAAATTAAGAAATATTATGTTGATACTTTTTTCATAATGTCATTATCAGCTTTATTTTTGCACATTTCATGCTACAATATTGGGATGAATATAGTTAATTACAACACGAATACGTTTTCCATCCAAATAAAATTTAAAAACCATATCAACGTGACAACGTCGCATTTTGTAACTGATCGTAACAAATGCTTCTTTCAAAATGGATGACAAATGTGCAGTCGACAAGCTGGCATTTTTTCTAAGTTTTTATTGAAAATTCATATTTTTCCACCGTTTTTTAATGTTAATTTTGTTAAAAATATATTTAACTATTGTGTTGTGTTTGTGTATTTAATAGAAATGAAAAAATTTAAAGGTGGAGATCGAAAAATATGCAACAAGAAAATTTTTGGAAACTCTATTTACGACGGCCAAAAAAAACTTAACGGAATAATGTTCTGTGGCCCAAAAATAGAAAGTATGCAAGAAATCGGTGTTTCCAGTATTCCGAATAGTTACCTAACGTTCCACCCTGTATAAAACAGACGCACAATTTTTAAATCCTAATATACCAATCCAATTGTAACCAAGCCAAAAGTTTGTTACACCAGACGCAAATGGATAATAATAACAACTTTCACATAGTATCAAACATATTTTTCGAAAAATTAAATATTTAAAGTGCAAGTATTCTGTTCTATTGATAGATTAATTAGTTAATCATTCAAAAGATGTTCTAATAACGAACAAATGGGTTTAACTCAAAACAAAATTGTAGTATGTTCGTCTGTAACTAAACAACTAGAAAAAATTAACGAGTATAAATCAAAACGCCTCACAGAACCGTATAATTTTAGGTTCTTCTCAAAATACATACTATCACTAAATAATACTTTAATAAATATCTATTTTTAATGAAAATAATTAACTAAAATTATTAACGTTTATATTTGGCACGTAAAAGAATTCACAGGAAGGATAATACTTACTTCGAAAAACTAACGCAAAATATAATAACTAGACCTCTCGAAAAAAACAGGGTTATACAAGCCACTAACACTTTTATTTTAACGCAAATCTAACATTCAAAATCTAAACAGATGGTCCCTGTAAGGAATAGTCTTTAATAAATATTGATTTTCCAAACAAAAACTAAGTTCCTATTTATACTTTAATAGCCATCATAGAAAAACTCCCACTACCACCACCATTACCTCTTGAACCTCCATTTTTGTTTCCTCCAAAACTTGTAGATCTCTTCGAAAAGTCTACAGGCTGTTCTTGCGCGAGCATGTGATTAAAAACAGCTGCGTTGAGGATAACGGATGGATGTTTAATGGTGCTGTAAAGTATTCTTTCTGGATTCGGAGAAATCACTGTTGATCTGTACAGCATTGGGGATCTTACAGCTTCTGTGGATTGGATGACTGATTCTGCGAGACTACCAGCGGTCACAATGACTGGTGTAGGTGACGCCAACGATTTTTCTGAAAAAAATATAGAAGATGAGTATTTATAAAATAGTTTTAATCATGACTTGTGTAATTATAATAAATTCACAATGATACTGTAACGTCCTGCCGTCAGGAAGTCGTAGATCTATAAGCCTACCTTTATCGGGTGTTCCTTCTCTCGACGAATGTCTGTTCATCCGCATACAGGACGACTCTTCATGCTTGTAGAGATAAGATTTTAAAGCAAAGGCTTTTCCACATCTCCCGCAAACGTGCGGCTTGGTATTTGAATGAGTTTGGATGTGGGCTCTCAAGTTTGACTTATCAGCGAAGGCTTTAGAACATATGGTACATCGAAATGGTTTTTCACCTAGATAAAAATAAAATCAGTTATTTATTTACTTATTTACGCTGTCTCACAGGACCAGAGTCTCTATTATTAGGTAGGAAAAAGAACAAATTCACATAAATCCTGAAGTTATATTCATAATACAGCCAGTACAGGGTGAGTCAACGATTGGATGAAGTAGGTTTGTGTCTTTTCGGTGAAATTAACAAAGAAACTATATTTATTGTTTGATACAGTTTATTTTTATGCAGATTTTAAAAATATTTAGGACTCTACAGGATGAGCCAAAAAACTAGGACAGCATAAAGTAGTATTTTTTTAAATAGAACACCCTATATACGAATCGTATTTTCGATTTAGCTTATAATTTTAAATCTTTTTTATTAAGGGTTTACTATAACAAAACTTTATAGTTTCTGAGATAATTAAGTTTAAAGAAAAAAAGTCACATTTTCAAGCATCAATTCAATCCTAAATAACGTTTTCAATTTTGTGACAAATATATTCAAATTTGGAATTTGGCAAGGCCAAGGACAAGTTAACATAATTTTTACCTAATATTTGCAATAAAAGCTACAGGGTGTTGAACACATCGGCTCAAATTTGAACAAGTTTAAATGAATAAATATCTTTTTTTTTTTAAATGGTACACCCTGTATATTTTCATGTTATTTAATAGAGTAATAAAAACTCTAAAAGTTTTGTTCAATATATCTTATACCTATTTATAATAGTTTTTGAGATATTTCAGTTTTTCTTATTTTCCATACTTTTTTACAGAAATAGTCTTCATTATCATAGTAGCCATGGCAAAAACAATGTAAAAGAATATTTTTCTGTGTGTCAAATTTATAACCGCAATCGCTTCTTTTGGTTTTTATGTAGTGTAGTTTGGTTTTTTTTTTGCATTCATCTTATATTGTAAAATGAATTTTCCAAAGAATGAGTTAATAGATATGATTTATACAATAGGAGAGGCTCAAAAAAATTGCCTTCTTGCTCAAAGAATTTACAAAATGAAGTATCCTGATCGACGCCAGCCTAATACCCATACTTTTCAAAACTTAATGCAAAGATTTGATTCTTCTGGTACTGTTGATTATCCAAAACGTAAAGTGGTCAACAAACCAGTAACTAATAAAGAAAAAGAACTACAAGTATTGTTAAATGTTCAGGAAAATCCTTATATTGGTAGCCGTCAGTTAGCAGCATTATGTGAAACATCACAATCCACCGCTAATCGTACTACCAAGAAATATAGGTATCATCCATATCACATGGAATTACACCAAGAATTGCATGGACAGGATTTTGAAAGTCGTGTAAACTTTTGTCGTACAATAAATACGGAGATTTAATTAAATCCAAATTTATTATGCAAGGTAATGTTTAGTGATGAAGCTACTTTTAGGAATAACGGTGCCGTAAATAGACGCAACATGCATTATTATGCCACAGAAAACCCATTTTGGATTAGAGAGGTGCAACATCAAAACCACTGGTCATTAAATGTTTGGTGTGGTATTCATCATAATCGAATTATTGGACCCCACTTTTTTAATGAACCACTAAATGGCCATAGTTACCTGAACTTTTTACAAGAAGAACTACCCCAACTGCTTCAAGGTCTCGATAGGGATGAGCTCGACAGTATGTGGTTCCAGCACGATGGTGCGCCTCCGCATTACCATCGTGAAGTTCGTGCGTTTTTGGACCAACGATATCCGCAAAAATGGGTTGGACGTGGGGGTTTCATTGAGTGGCCACCAAGGTCTTGCGACATCACCCCATTAGATTTCTTCCTATGGGGTTATATTAAAAATAAGGTGTATGTTAATCCACCAGCAACAGTGGAAGATATGCGAAACAGGATTAGGGATACCTGTAGAACAATAACGCTACTAATTTTGTCCAGGATCCGAGAAAATCTGCAAAAAATACTAAATTTGTGCATTGCACAAGAGGGTCGTTTATTCGAACACTTATTAAAAAGAAATAATTAATCTCAGTATTTAATAGGTAATTTTTTTGTTTCAATTTAGTATAAAAGTAAATATGTATTTGCCTTGTCGTTATTGTTGTGTTAATTTTTTCACATTATGTTTAATTAAACTATTGCCGTTGTAATATAACGAATAATGTATTTCATCATATTTAACCATATTCTGTTTGTTTCTGTAGTTTCTTTTTATTATTTTACATGGCTACTATGATAATGAAGACTATTTCTGTAAAAAAGTATGGAAAATAAGAAAAACTGAAATATCTCAAAAACTATTATAAATAGGTATAGGATATATTGAACAAAACTTTTAGGGTTTTTATTACTCTATTAAATAACATAAAAATATACAGGGTGTACCATTAAAAAAAAAGATATTTATTCATTTAAACTTGTTCAAATTTGAGCCGATGTGTTCAACACCCTGTAGCTTTTATTGCAAATATTAGGTAAAAATTATGTTAACTTGTCCTTGTCCTTGCTAAATCCCAAATTTGAATATATTTGTCACAAAATTGAAAACGTTATTTAGGATTGAATTGATGCTTGAAAATGTGACTTTTTTTCTTTAAACTTAATTATCTCAGAAACTATAAAGTTTTGTTATAGTAAACCCTTAATAAAAAAGATTTAAAATTATAAGCTACATCGAAAATACGATTCGTATATAGGGTGTTCTATTTAAAAAAATAAAACTTTATGCTGTCCTAGTTTTTTGGCTCACCCTGTAGAGTCCTAAATATTTTTAAAATCTGCGTAAAAATAAACTGTATCAAACAATAAACATAGTTTCTTTGTTAATTTCACCGAAAAGGCACAAACCTACTTCATCCAATCGTTGACTCACCCTCTACAACATACTCCATGGAAATTAAATCAAAAAAGAGCTGTTTTTTAACAAAAATGTAACATTGATTTTTTTTTGCTGGAATGTGTTCATTTTGGCATCCTACAAAATATATCTCGATGCTAACTCTGAAAGACCTGCGCAAAAAAAATGGCGGATCAAAAATGGTCACGATTTTCGGTTCAATCATCCTTTTTAAAAGCTGAACAGATTTTTGATTCCTTCCATAGATCAGGAAAAAATACATTTCCGAATGTATAAATTATAATAATTATAATAATTTTTTTTATGAAAATACTCGAAACAACCAACCGAATGCGAAGTAGTAGATATCTGTTGGACTTCCATGGTCTTTATTTTTGTTGAATATCACGACGTTTCGGCTAATAGTTATCTCCAGCCGTTTTCAAGTGAAACTAAATAAATCCCTTAGCTACATGACTATTTATACTAAAAGTAAATGCAGTGGAGTATGACTGAGATGGGTGCAGTCATGCCTGCTATGGCAAAATCATATGTTTTTATGCTGCATTTAGTTTTAGTTTACAATTTCTAAGAAGTGGTTTCCACACTTATATCTAAAGATGGTTTACTAAAACAACTCGGGTTCTGATGTATAACCGCGGCTTCTTTGAATTTCCGTTTCCTCCAATGTTGTTCTCAGTGTAGTATTTTAGCTTCAGATCATTTTATGTGGTATCCATGAGTCCAGGCATGGTTGGCGGCACCAGATTTTTCTGTTTCTCCTCGAGATGTGTATTTTTGGTGTTCTTTGATCCTTACGTCAAGAGGTCTCTTTGTTTCGCCAATGTAGGAATTGCCACATCCACATGATATCTGATATATACAGTTCTTCATGTCTCTTTGAGTTGTTGGTTTGACCCTAGTGAGCCGACTTCTCAGAGAGTTATTTGAATTGAAAACAACGTTGATTTGATATCGTTTTCCCATCCTTCTAACTTTTTCTGAAATGCCTTTAACATAGGGGATGTTCAATACTGGTTTTCGTTCTTCATTCGTTGTCGATATTGTCCTATTTCTGCGTTGTTCAAAAAATTTATCCACTAGATATACTGGGTATCCGTTGGCTGTCAGATCATTTTTAATGTAATCTATCTCTTTTATCAAGTTCTCGTTGGATTTGCAGAGAGTTAAGGCTCTATCTACGAGATTTCTTATAATTCCTTGTTTGGTGTTGTTGGAGTGATTAGATGAATAATTAAGGTATTGTCCTGTATGCGTGGCTTTTCTGTAAACCGAAATTCGAATTTGTCTGTCATTTCTTTCAACCAAGACATCTAAGAATGGTAATTTATTTTCTACTTCTTTCTTCATGGTGAGTTTAATAGTTGAGCTGATATTGTTGAGATGACAAAGGAAGTTTCGAAGTTCTTCGTCTTTTCCACTCCAAATAATAGTATCGTCTACGTATCTGAGCCATAACTTTGGTTTCTTAGATGTAGATTCAATTGCAAACGTCTTGAACCATTTCACCGGTGAGAGTGAAGATCCCGTCGGTAGTCCATCATCCTGGATGTAGAATTTTTCCTTTTGTTGAAAATAGGAATTAGTCAAACAACTTTGCAACAAGTCCATAATGGCGTGCGATGGTAAAGATGTTCTTTCTGCTAAGGTCTGGTCTTCTTCAAGTTTCTTTCTTATGATTTTTAGTGAGTCCTTAACTGGAACGTTGGTGTATAGGCTCTCCACGTCAAAGCTAATAAACTGGTCTTCTGGTTTTACTTCTATTTCACGTATAATTTCTACGAAATGTTGCGAGTTTTTAACCCAGGACGATGTATTTCCTTGTAATGGTCTCAAGATACTTCGCAAGAAACATCATTGTCTATGACATTCAAAGAAACAAACCGAATATTTAAAAAAGGGCGTCCCATCTTGCATTAAGAATTTTTTGTTAGAAATGTTAAAATGTATTTTTTTTAGCCGCCCTTATATTAAAATATTGTTTAGAAGTGTTTTAGTTACGAAAAATAAAATTTTTCGTTCATTTTAATCTTTTTCATATATGTCTTATTTAGAAGCTTTAGCAAGTTTTATGCAAATTCAAAATAATTTAAGAAAAATTATTCCATAGTTATAGCAATAACCTATTTAGTATTCCCAACGAATTTTCCTTTTTGGCAGTGTTACGAGCGGGAATATAACGTACCTGGCCTTTCATTGGTAGGATCAAGATTGATCACTTGTTCTGGCTTGAATCATGCCCCAAATGAAAATTTTAGAAAGTACCAGTGTCGACCAGCTGACTTTTATGTCTGAATCTATTCTCTAAGAAATGATACACCTTGACTTTTTGCAAGCCGAACATACTATTGCTGAGCAAATCATCTAACAAACTAAGATTAGCTGGTGGCAGGATTGATAACAGGCATACACAATGGCTGTATTCTTTAGAGTAAATTATCACTGATCAAAGAGAAAAAAGTGAAACTGATAACTTCACGTTCTTTTGAATATGCATTTACTTGTCATTAGATCGAAGTGATCATGATTACTTCAAGTGATAGAACTGAAAGTAATAATGACTCAAAAGAATAGCCCTAATATCTTTGAATGCGAAACTCAAACCTCCTGGAGACATCTGCAAGTATCGATCGATCCTGAAGGTTTATACCCAGAAGACAAATCAGTGAACAGGCTTCTAAATTTGTTTAAGGCAACTAACCTGATGTAACAGGTGATATAATAAGTTATTAATCATTCAATTAATCAATTTATCATCGCATAAAATACTCTTAAGCAGTAATAACAATATAATGTAATAAAATATAATATTATTTAAACTAAACGCTTCTCACCTGTATGTGTCCTGATATGACCTTGCAATAACCAAGGCCTGGAAAAACATTTGCCGCAGTACTGACATTTGCAGCCTTGGTTGTGGGTGCGCACGTGCATTGAATATGCTGGCATGCTGACGTAGAGTTTGTCGCAGTGCGGACAGCGTCTGGCCTTTTTGTCTGCTGGACTTCTGTGTGTTTGTCTGTGGCGAGCTAGATTACTCGATGTACTATATCTTGAAAATAAATATTTTTTATTATAGTTATACTTATTAGGAGGGTAGCCGTTTATATTTCGGAAACTGGTAACTCGGGCGGCTGACATATCATGTAAAGTTTGACATATTTGTGTGAATTTTTTAATAACTTTCGATGTGGTTTATCTCGAATCATTTAATTCTTTATATGACGATAAAAGACCTACATAAAAAATTCTATATCAATGGTTTGGTGAACTCAAACGTGGCCGCTGTTCGTTCACGGACGAGTCTCGTGAAGGTCATCCAAAATAGTTTGTAGTACAAAAAAAAAACATGCGTGAACTAATGATGCAATATCGTCATATTACATACCGTAAGATTGAGGCATCACTGGACATTATTAACACTATCGTATACAACATTTGGCTCTGAAGGAACTATGTTTGTGTTGATTCCTGTCTAATTTAATAATCGCTCAAAAAAACGCTTGTGTTGATTGGAAGTTGCAGGAAGTCTTTAGTGAATTGAGGATAACAAACTGGAGACGTCGGATCAGTGGCGTAACTAACAAGGAAGGTACCTGAAGTGTCCGGGTCCGATTTTAATGAAACTTCAATATTCTGTAGAAGGTACAAAAATAAGAGACACATACTTTGTTTTTTATGTGCGGAGATTCATTTTAACGGGTGAAAACGGCCCCTAAAACAGTATTTTTGAAATATCTCAGGTTCTAAGTGAGATATCTTTATAAAACAAATTGGAGATTATTTGTTATTTAAATTACTTGTTATTCGAAATGATATTAAACTATGTTTTTTTCACTACCGAGGATATCATTCCTTATTTTTTATAAGGGTAAACTATATATTTACGCACGTAATTTAATACAAAAAATTACGAAATTTAATGGAATTGTTTGAAAATATTTTTTTCACAAACACCATAAGTAATTTAAGTTGACGGATTTCGGGATTTCTAAAAATAAACTATTAAAAGAGGGTAAGCCACCCCCTATTAAGTTTTTGTAAATTTCAAGTTCTAATTGAGATATCTTTACAAAACAAAATGGAGATTATTTGTTATTTAAAATTATGTTGAACTATGGTATTTTCCCCTCCAAAGATATCATTTCTTATTTCTTATAACGTTAAACCATCTGTTAGCGCACGTAATTTAATTCTAAAAATTACAAAATTTAATGAATTTGTTTCAGAATATTTTTTTCACGAATCTTCTTCTTCAAGTGCCATATCAGGTCCCCCTGACGTTGGCAATTACATTGACAAGTCTTTCACGGTCCTGCGCTAGCTGGAACAGTTCCCCCGCGCTACGTATACCTGTCCATTCACGAATATTCCACAACCAGGAAGCCTGTCTCCTTCTTACCCCTCTACGTCCCTCCATTTTACCCATCATGATTAGCTGAAGAATTCTATATCGCTCCCCTCTGAATATATGTCCAAGATATGAGATTTTTCTACACTTCACAGTGTTTAATAGTGGACGAGTTGTGTAGGCCCTATTGAGTACCATTTCGTTGGTCTGCCTAGCTGTCCAAAGTATTCTCAGCATTTGCCGGTGTAACCACATTTCGAGAGCCTCCAACCGATTAATCGTGGCAGCCTTAATTGTCCAGATCTCTGTCCCATATAGTAACACTGGCCAGACGTATGATCTTATCATTCTCTGTCGTAGTTTTAGGTTGAGGTTATCATTGCAGAAAAGTGGTTACATTTTTTGAAAAATTGCTCTAGCAGTCTCTATTCTACACTTTATCTTTTTATCTGGGTTTAAATTTTCGGTGATATAACAACCAAGATATTTAAAATGAGTCACCCTGTCTATACTTAGTCCTTCTATTTGTATTGAAGCGTTAAGATGAGGTTGTCTACTAAAGACCATAAATTTTGTCTTTTTGATATTTACGTTGAGCTCCATTTCTTGACTCAGTGTTAACACAGTTTAATAGATGTTGCAGGTCTTGTAGTTTGTCGCTTAGGATAACAGTGTCGTCAACATATCGTATTGTATTTATATATTCTCCATTGATTTGTACTCCCATTCGTTGTCCTTGAGTAGTCCGTTTAAAGATTTTATCTGAATATATATTAAAAAACAGTGGAGATAGTATGCAGCCCTATCTGACGCCTCGCAGAATTTTACTTTCTTCTGTGAGTTTTCCATTTAGCCTTACTGTTGCTTTCTGCCGCCAATATAGGTTTTTGAATAATTCTCACGTCTCTGCTGTCTACCCCTACGTTACTTAAAATGTCTATGAGTTTTCTTTGCTGTACTCTGTCGAAGGCCTTCTGGTAATCGACAAAACATACGAATACATCCTTGTGTTGGTCCCGGCATTTTTGCAGAAGTATATTTAGAACGAATAAAGCCTCTCTAGTACCTAGGGCGTTTCTAAATCTGAATTGGGTTTCATCTAAATCTGCTTCGCATTGAGATCTTTTCCTGCTGTGGATGATTCTGAGAAAGACCTTCAAAGTGTGGCTCATAAGACTTATTAGTCTGTACTCACTGCATCGCTTTGCTCGCTGTTTTTTTGGGATTGGGACGAATACAGACTTCAGCCAATCTTCCGGTATATCTCCAGTCGCATAAACGGTATTAAAGAGTTTGACCAAGATTCCTATATTTTCCTCATGGATCATTTGTAACAGCTCGGTTGAGACATTATCAGGCCCGGTGGCTTTTCTGCTTTTTGCAGATCTTATGGCAGATAGAACTTCACTGTTTAGAATTTCCGGCCCATGTCTATATTAGCGTCTATATTAGCGAGATCATCGGAGTTGTGTTCATTCGGTCTGTCATCATCAAATAATTCTTTCACAGATTTAACCAATGTTTCAAAAATTTCTTTTTCGTCCAAGATAATTTTACCATCAGGGTCCACAAGGGTATTAGTGGTATTCTTATTATATAGACCTGCTATTTCTCTGACCTTTTTGTACATGTTGAATGTGTCATGTTTCCTTTCTAGATCTTCCATTTCGATACACTTGTCTCTCATCCAGTTCTCTTCGGCCATCCGAATTTTTTGTTTAATGTCTCTTTTTCACGAATACTATAATTAATTCAAGTTGGTATGTTTTGGGGTTTCAAAAAATGAAGTAAGAAAAGAGGGTAAATCACCCCAAATACATTTTTTTTAAATCTCAAATTCCAATTGAGACTATTAGTTGAAGTGAGATTATACCATACTATTTTAACTCCATAGATATCGTTCCTTACTTTTTTTGAGCGTTAATCTTGTAATTCATTTACATAATTTAATTCTGGACATTACGAAATTAAACCAAATTTGTTAATACGAATACAATAAGTAACCTAAGTTAACGTGTTTCAGGATTTCCGAACTAGTGAAATAGGATGAGCCATCCCCAAATAGGTTCTTTAATATTTCCAGTCCTAGTTAAGATATCTCTACAAAACAAAATTAATATTACTTGTTATTCGAAATTATGTTAAACTATGGTTTTTTCACTCCCAAGGATATTATTCCTTATTTTTTATAAAAGTAGAAAAAACCATGGTTTAACATCATTTCGAACAACAAGTAATTTTCATTTTGTTTTGTAAAGATATCTTACTTAGAACCTGAGATATTTCAAAAATACTGTTTTAAGGGATGATCTTTAAGAGCGGTGTTCACCCCGTTAAACTGAATCTACCCTGAAATACCCTCTACAACATATTCAAGTTTCATTAAAATCGGAGCCGTCCACTTCAAGTACCGTCCTTTTAAGAGTATGTGTGCTCCCCCCCCCCACCTCCCCCGGTAGAGTTTTGAATGTGCTCTACTATTTTTCACCTGTTTTGATCCTTCGTATTTATTCATTTTCATTGAGGGCTCCCCGCGGGGTCTGAGGGGTCGTTATTTATTCCACTGCTTTCGTTCAAATAAGTGACTTTTTGAACACTCAAAACATATAATTGATGGGTCATCCACCTTACAGCCCTGATTCGGCATTCAATGATCACGTGCATGAAGAACAAACTATATGTTCAACGAGTTTCTGCGCCAGAAAAGGCGGTTTATGCTTTTAAAAATCATGAAAAAGTGTATCGTGGAAAATTTTTTGCAAACAATAAAACTCTTTTTAATGATATATATATATATATATATATATATATATATATATATATATATATATATATACTGGTGTTTTTCGGCTTTCAATCCATTCATCAATATATATATATATATATATATATATATATATATATATATATATATATATATATATATATATATGTGATTTTGTTTGTTATTCCCGAAATTTAAACGGCTATCCTTGTGAACTCTTAAGCTAAGCTTATGGAACATACCAAATTTTTTTAGACACAGAGGAAAAAGCTGGAAAGCCAACAATTGCTTCTAAAACTCACTAATTTTTAAGTGTTTTTAGAATTACTTTTATATTTTCCAAAGTAATTTAATAATTTTGAATTACTGTTTGTATCAAAACTTAATTTATGTTACTTTTAATGTATTTACATAAAATTTTTCGACTAAGTAATTTTCACTCATAAGTTTTTCCGATTAAGGTAAAAGTGGCATTTCTACCCTTTCCGCTGTGAACTCTATGTGAGCTACATACATTATCTCTTTTTTTTACCTTTTTCCACATTCTTGACACTCATATTCGTTAGTCTCTGAAGATGATGTGCTGCCTGCGGTCGAGATCTCGCTTGTGGTACTGTGAGGCAGAACTACTGGCTCAGCCTTAGATAGGTTAAATAATGTTTGGTTTATTTGTTCAGTCTGAAAATACAGAATTAATAAGTAAATGATCAAATATGAGATTAATTTAATTTATACTGATTAAACGTCTTCTTAATTCCTTGTATATTAACCTAAAAGTAACAGGAAAAAGTATTTTTCGTAGAAATAAATAATTTTAATGACATTTCAATTAACAGAGGCCTAATTATAGTGCTGTATATAATTTGGATGGTGACTGTATTGAAATAAAAATATAATTTTGCCGCGAAAACGTAGAAATCCCAAAAAACATAATATTTTTCTTTATTTTTAAGGAATCTTATTTTTATTTAATAATAAAAATGTAATTAAACCTCCTTCGAATCACGTGATAATGAACACCAATCAGAGTGAACGATGTCATGTCATCGCTGGCATTCCGTCCTGATACGATTATTCTTCTGAGTCATTATTACTTTCAGTTCTATCACTTAAAGTAATCATGATCACTTCGACCTAATAACAAGTAAATGCATATTGAAAAGAACATGGTTATCAGTTTCATTTTTTTCACTTTGATCATTTGATAATTATTCTAAAGAATATATACAGCCAACGTCATCGCTGTCACGAACTTGACATATAATTTTTTTAGTTTTATGTCACATTTGTGATCGCTGTCAAGGGCTACGTTGGCTAATTCATATTTTATAGTCATTTTCATGTAATTTCTTCGAAATGTGCTTACTTTTCCCTTTGGAAACGCTTCTAAGAAATTTTCCCATGAAGAAAGATGGATTATTAAGGCAAATAGTTCGAATTTGCTGAGAATTGATTATTTTATGGTGACCAACAAACAATAACTTCTACTCTGTTGAATTTAGAAATATGAAGACCTCCATGTAAGTAATTTATCACGAATTGTTATTTCCGCAACCGTTAATTAATACATAGTAGTAATAATCAGTATTTATAAGCCCAAATCTAAAATAAAATGAGTAGTGCAGGGCTAGCTGAATCCACATTTTCCTATCATTTTACATCGTCATCTGAAGAAAATAGACGATGCTTTTGGTAAACGACCCCTGATTGTGCATAATGCGATACTAAACATCGCACCTGCATGGGAAGCAATTAAATCTGAAAATATTAAAAATTATTTGAGGGAAACAGGTTTCGAAAATAATGAAGAAGCAAAACCCGCGATACTGCTGAATTTTTATGAATATTTTTCCGTCGAAGACAATGTTGCAGACCTTATTAAATATGTGAATAGTACCCAAAAAGCGACCCTAAGTGATGATGATGATGTTGATGAAGAGGAGTCAGCTCCAATTTTGTTAATCTCAAACTTTGTCAGGTAGCTAATGATTTGAAGCATTATGTATCTTTTTTGGGTGATAGCGAAAACGCACTTCAAAAGTTAAATTATATCAAAAGTCTTGTAATTACTAACGTATCAAAATCTTTTTGTCAAACCTAAATAAGTGATTACTTTAAGTAATTTGGAAGTAATTATAAAGGGTGTTTTTTATAGAGGTATAGAACTTTTAAATGGAATAAAACAAAGATGAATTTTTTAAATTGACATGAAATTTACTTTATTCGAAAGATAACCTTCTGGCATTATAATTTAAATATGACTTCTGGCATATGGCCGCCACGGCTGGCTCGGACGTAGTCTAATCTGGAGGTCCAATTTTCGATGACTTTTTCCAACATTTGTGGCCGTATATCGGCAATAACGCGGCAAATGTTGTCCTCCAAGTGATCAATCGTTTCGGGCTTATCGGCGTAGACTAGCGACTTCACATATCCCCACAGAAAATAGTCTAGCGGCGTTAAGTCGCACGATCTTGGAGGCCAATTCACGGGTCCGAAACGTGAAACTATGCGGTTACCAAACGTTTCGTTCAATAAATCAATTGTGGCACGAGCTGTGTGACATGTTGCGCCGTCTTGTTGAAACCACAGCTCCTGCACATCATGGTTGTTCAATTGATGAACGAAAAAGTCAGTAATCATGGCTCTATAGCGGTCACCATTGACTGTAACGTTCTGACCAGCATCGTTTTTAAAGAAGTACGGACCAATGATTTCACCAGCCCATAAAGCACACCAAACAGTCAGTTTTTCTGGATGTAACGGTGTCTCAACATACACTTGAGGATTATCATCATTCCAAATACGGCAGTTTTGTTTATTGACGTATCCATTCAAACAAAAGTGAGCTTCATCGCTAAACAAAATTCGCTTATGAAAATCGGGATCAACGGCAATCTTGTTTTGGGCCCATTCATCGAATCTACGCCTTGCTAGGTGATCGTGTGGCTTCAATTCTTGCACGAGTTGGATTTTGTAAGCAAGCAAACCAAGATCTTTCCACAAAATCTTCCATAAAGTGAATGGACACATATCCAATTCCTGTGCACGATGGCGGATTGGCTGATTCAGGTCTTCCTCTACGCTACGCTCTACAGCAGCAATGACTTCTTCTGTACGCACTGTACGACGTCTCTGTGGATGCGTATTATCATTTAGAGTAAACGTGGTGCGAAAACGTTCCATAGTTAATCGAATTAATTGCTCTGATGGACGATTATGTTGACCGTAAAATGAACGTAGTGAGCGATACGTATTTCGAACAGAACCATGATTTTCAAAATAAATTTGCACAATTTGGAAGCGTTGTTCAGGCGTCAGTCTATTCATGTTGAAATGCCAAACCAAACTAAACATAAATCACTTGACAGCTGACAAAATGGCCTCCAGTTAAAAAAGTATTGCCAACTTAAAGTTCTATACCTCTATAAAAAACAGCCTTTACTTATATACTTTTCCCACTTATTGCTCTTTCCTGCTTAAGACGCGTTTTTTGGTGGGTCCCTTCAGAATTGTCTTAAGCAGGTTTTACTGTGCTACAAAAACCAAAAAATACCTTTAGTAAATGATGTCTGGGAGTCCTTGAACTTTTGTCAAAAAGTTTGTGAGTATACGTTATTAATTGTTTCTCTCTTTCTCGGTCACGTCCATCCATACTTCCCAATTCGGACAGATGGTGATTTTCAAATTCTGTATTTGTACCCATCCTAAAAATTAGCAGTATTCTTAGTGATTAATAAATATTATTTTAATAAGATAAAGTGATAAAAATAGAAAAGTCATATTTTTTAACATACCCTATCAATTGCTGATTCCTTCTTTCCAAAATTTGCCCTGTCGCTACTGCCACTTCAGCAAGTTTTGTCAAGTTATATAGTTCATCAGGCAGATCCGAACTGCTATCAGACATTTGGATATCAGGCATAGTTTCACCTGTACTGACCGAATGTTCTGGACTAAGTCCTGCAAAAAATAGAGAATATAGTATTGCCGTGTTATTTTCGAAATCGTTGAAAAAATGCGTATCTCTAAATCTACAAAAATAATATAACAAGTTGTTTTTTTAGTGGAGAGATATAAAAAAATAGTCTTAAATCAAAAGTTACACAGGAAAAGCTGTCGACACATCATCAATTTTTTTATAATATTTATATTGAATTAAAGGTTGCTTAAATATTTATTCTACTTTTACTTAAATAAACTTGTTTTTAATCTATTAAATAATATTTTTAACAGGTAAATTCTTTATAGTGTAGGATATCTTATTGGAAAAATTTGTAACGTTACTTTTATTAGATAGGAAGGTAGATTTATATGCACAAGGGTATATCGATGAATTTAATTATTTTATGGATATGAAGGTCTTACAAAAACACTTTATATAGCTCGTTTAGTGAATACAATTGAGAACGTCGTTTGCTCAGGGACGAATATCGTGATGGTTATGCAAAATCAATGGTAGTGCAAGAAAACGACGATGTTGTGCGTGAACTGATAATGCCAGATCGTCATATGACATAGCGTGAGTTTGATGCATTCCTGGGCATTAGTAACACCTGCTTATATAATATATTTTACCAACATTTCGCCGTGAAAAAACTGTGTGCGTTGGATTCCGCATAATTTGACAATCGCCCAATAAAAAACTTGTGTCGATTGGTGCAAGGAAATCCTCAAAAAATAAGGTGGCAGTGCTTCAAAAACATGTATAAGATCGTGATAAGTGACGAGTCTTGGCTACATACGTATGAACCTGAAAGTAATCAGCAGTTGACCAAATAAAAATCTAATTTTGCCGCAAAACAGTAGTTTCAATGACCTTGATGAACCAAAACTAACAAAATGAAACACTTCGAAGCAAATGGAGGCCTGTTCTTGCGGAAAACCTGTTCATGCCACAACAGTGCCTTTAGAAGAGCGTCATTGGCGTAGCTACGGAGTCTCCCTAGGGAGAGCATAAGGTCAACTGATCAGTCACCGCAATGTTTCAATTTCGATAACCCGATTAGAGGCAGGTGCGGATCCAGAGGGGAGCCGGTGGGGACGATTGTCACCCACCAAGAGCTATGAAATTCGGAAAAATTGACTCGCCTGCCTACTGCATTGGGAACATAAATATTGCTAACCCCTCAGCAACTTTCTTTCGCTTGTTATAATGTACTGTCTGTCAGATGAAGTCGATCTTTTCTTGCCCTTGTGATATTGCCGACGTCCACAAAAATCCATCCCTGATTAGAGACGGGCGAATCCAGCCTCTCTCTTTGAGGGGGCGGTGATATCACAAAAGTACAGTATAGTAAGCGAAAGCAAGTTGTCGACGGGGGTGGGGGGGGGAGATCTTTCTGATAATTCAATTTAATTTCTGTCAGTGAGCAAAGTACACCTTACAGGATGTCCTTAATGATTTATCTTGTTTGTGCTTGTTTTTATATATTATTTGAGATTAGTGAGATACCCAAAAGATATGGCTTCCACCTCTATATTTATTCAAAAATCGTTAAACCAGGGCATTTTTTTCGCAACGAAAAACTCATTACGATGAATGTTTATGATGCTTTAAGATATCAATATCTAGATAATAATGTTAGAAGCTCTGTTGAGATGTGTTTCAACATGACAGGAGTCGGAAAATCTACTATGTATCGAATATCGAAGGAGAAAAAAACGACTGGAATTGTTAGTACTCCCAAGCTACATTCGATCAGGGGCAGACGAAAAACCTCGTTGGAAGAAGAGATGTAAACTGCAATAAAAGAAGTTGTACACACATTTTATTACGAAAAGCAGATTCCAACCGTCGACAAAATTCGAACTAAAATCAATGAAGATCAGGATTTACCTGAAATTAAAAAAACTGAGCTCTAGAAATCTCTCAGAGAACTTAATTTTTGCTGGAAAAAACCAGATAGGAAATCTGTTCGGAAAATGTCCGTTAGAGGAGGAAATATCTCTCTCAAGTAAAAGGTAGAGTTGCTAGAAATAACACTTACAAAATTAGTAATTTAACTGAACTTCTGAAAGATTTTTTTGAATAAAGTTACTGCAGAAAATTGGGAAAAAATCCATATAATAAAAGAATAAAAGAAAATGTGGAAACTCGATCTCATGATCGGTGAGATAGAGGAACCAATTATAATTAATTTGAGTGAAGATAACTTCACTACCTTTGAATACGAATTAGATACTTAATGTTTACCAGTATAAAAACAATTTGTTATTTAAATTTTTGTTTTTGTTGTATTTTATTGTTCAATCTTGTTTATATATTCTTTTATATATTTTTATTTTAGTGTGTCCCACTCTTTAATTTTATATATATTTAATTCCAATTGGCCGTAATTTTTTTATTATTGTATTTGTGTCTTTTTCTTATGCGTGTAGAGTTCACATGATTATTTTATTTTTTTGAGGCTATCGGATTTCCGTATTACAAAGTAAATTAATATAGTATATTTTAAGTTTAAAATAATATTCTATGCCATAAATACTTAATGATAAAATAAACCCCCTTCCGGCGCCTGTGACAAGGATTAAAATCATTTTTAACACTTCAAATATCTATTGTTATCCAACCCAAATAGTCCACCGGACTAAAGAACACAGGTAGTTTGAGAAGAAAAAAAATGGTAAAAAATGATTTATTACTATTTCTAGTTCTTGAATAAACTATAGTATTAGAGGAAAAATCGGGTCTATTTTCCTGAACTCAAAGCTCTTTGGGGGGGGGGGGGGGAATCGCTCTCCCTTGGATCCGCGCTTGATTAGAAATCAGCAAATTTTTTAGTAGAATTGACAAATTTTGGAAGTAACGAAGCAATTTAATGAGAGATACATATAAGTGATGCCTTGTAATAATAGAGTTCATTGACTCTCCTCACTCAAAATGGCGCCTTCCGCAACTCTGCAGTAAAGCTGAAAATCTGACGATGCAGCTAAATTAAAAAAAATAATAAAATAACCGTTGGTTATAGAATAATTAATATTTAAAAAAGAAATAAACTAGAAGTTTTTTTTCTATCAGTATCCAGTTAATTCAGTGAAATAGCCTAAGTTATGGGCGTGATCTTACGTTGGTTCAGGTCGTGTAAATAGACATTTGGAGTGCACTAGCTCTCTGCCAAGATTTGGCTGGCCTGGTAATGCACGGCTAGATTTAAATTCAAGGTAAATCTTTATTTCTAACGCCGAAAACAAAATATCGAAAATTCAATAGTTTATTTCAGGCAATTTGTAAATGTTGATACTCAATAACACGATAACAAAGCGGCCAATAAGTGGTCGAATAGACACTTAGAAATGTAACAATCTCAAGGAAATTTATAGCGTTTGGACTAGAGCCAAAAGCAACAACCTTATAATTTATTGATGGTCGCGATCCTAAATAATCTCACTCTGAACGACGCAATTCTGGCGTCATTACTTTTTATATCTTCGAATATCTGATTTTAAAAACCTAAATATCAATAGCGTTTAACTTTCAAAGTGCCAAAATAAACTGTCGAATATCTTGACCACATGGCTGAGTTTGGATCCGGCTTTGTCAGAAGAAAAACTAGAGCAATTTGTTAGTGAAGTTTAGCAGTAATCGTAGGCTTAGTTCATTTTTCAATTCCATTCAACTCCGTCGTATTTTTAACAAACAATAGGTTTGATGCTCAAACTCTAGCTCTAAATAGAGCTAATATGAGAGAGTTTTAACAGAGCACAATTTTACGTTGCTTTGTTGCTTTGTTGGCGTCATCAGAATGTTTTTGACGTATAGATCTACTGAAAATTGAAATATTAATAAATTTGGTTATTTTATTATTCTAAATATATCTGATAATTCTATGCCTTCACCCATTTTGTATGAGCTTACTTTATATTATTAGAATTTTGCAGTACCGAGGCACCATCCGTTAATGAAATTTTTGAAAATGTAGGGTTTAAGCAGATTATTCAAGAACCACTAGAATAACACCGCCGTTTGCTACCCTTATTGATTTTATTCTCACGACAGGACAAGAAAATGTGATAGCAGGTGTCATTTCAGTAGGAGAGAAATGTATGTGTATGTATGTGCGTAGAATTGGGGTCTGCACACTGAGACCTGGTAGATCTATTGTGCCCCTCTACTGCTGCCAAGACGTAAAAATTATCTTATCGGCCAGAGCAGGTCCTCCAGTCCTATTTCCCTCAGGAATCTTAGGATGTTGGACGGTTTCAAGGTGGGTAGATCCCCTTCTTTGATTTGATGTGTTCCCAAGAACCGCAACCTAGGGTTTTCGAGAGCGCCGCACTCTGAAAGGATATGAATAGAGGTCTCGTCCTCCTTCTCACAGAATCTGCACTATTCTCTTTCTACCAGTCCCAGTTTCTTGAGATGTCCCTTCAGGTGGTAATACCCCGTCAGAAGTCTGAGTTGATTTTTATTTAGGCATTCTTTGTATCTCTTCTGGTGGTAGTTCCCAAAAAGTATCTTCGCTTATCTCAATCCTTGCAGCTCCGTCCAATAATTGGATCTCCTGCTTGCTTCTTCTATTTTTAGTTCTTCCAGCATTATGCTGCTACTGATTCCACAGAAAAGCCCCAGAAATGGCATCTCAGTCCTCGCGAGCCTGTCTACTATTTTATTCCCCTCTATCCCGGTGTATCCCGGTATCCACAAGAGGATGACTTTATTATTCTTTCTCAAATCATTTAATTCCTCTAGGCATTCCCAGACCTGGAAAATGCTTGGTGATTTACCCAAGCTTTCGTAGGGAAGCTAAGTGACCATGATTTGATCAGTTGTTTTGTCAGTGTTGAGCACGCATGCGCTACGCCCATCTTTAAGGTAACTAGAAACTGTAAAAACAACCTTGAGCAATTTACTGTAGACCTTAAGGCGATACCATGGCGAAATATCTATGATGTCCAGAGTGCGAATAATAAAGTTTAATTTATTAATGAAAATATCAAAATATTACTCGATATTCATGCACCCTTTCTTACTTACCAAATAAATAAACCACACGCACCCTGGTTGACGAACACATTACCAGCCATGATATCTGGTAGAGACAAAACTGTAACAAGATACAAAAAAGGTAAAAGCTATCGGACTGGAATACGTAAAGCATATATTGCCTTCTTGGTTCGAGCTTCAATATGATCATTCCATCTCAGTCGTGAGTCCAGAATTATTCCCAGATATTTAACTGTCCCCTTGTATAGAAGATTCCTTCCTGTCAATGTAATTGTGGGAAGTCTCCCCATTTTCCTCTTTTTGGTAAAGAGTACCACCTCGGCCTTGTCCAGGTTTATTCCGAGCCCTTTCCTGTGGCACCATCGTTCTGATATCCGGAGGCCTCGCGTCATTGGTCCCTCCAGGTCCCGGATATCGCAACCAGGTCACAAAATTACCAGGTCATTGGCGTAGACCTGTGTATACAAACCAGCTTTATTCAGTGCACTCAGCAGACTATCCACCACAAGGTTCCACAACAGAGGCGAGAGAACTCCTCCCTTGACAGTGCTTTAACAGTTACATTGTTAAGCTCAGCATATATTATTTTCTGAGTTAACATTGCGCTGATTCATGCGATTACTTTCGGCTCAAAGCCTCGTCGTTGTAGAGAATTACATATTGAATCCTGGGACGTATTGTCGAACGCCCCCTCGATATCGATAAAGGTACTTAAGGCAGATCGGTCACCTGACTTCGCGTTTTGGAGTCAATGTAGCGGAGCATCTGTGGATTTTTCTGCCTGATAGTCAAATTGTAAAGGATGTAAGGGATACTGCATCATTATTCCTTCCTTGAAGTGTCCACCAACCTTCCCAGTGTCTTTAATAAGAAACTGGTCAGGCTGATAGGGCGGAAAAACTTCGGATTTTTGTAGTATGTTCTTCCTACCTTGGAAACAAAGACTACTTTTGTTTCCCTCGACGCTTTGGTGTGTACCCCAAGCTCAAACATGAACGGAATAATTTCACCAGGTGGCTTATTATATAGCAGAGGAATTTTTTAGTAAAGCTGAAAATATACCATCCTTACCAGGTGACCTGAAGAGGGCAAAGGTTTCCATCGACCATTTCACCTTTTCATATGTCATTACCGTTTTAATTAACCTGTGGTCATGATGTCAAAAGGGGAGTCTTCATTCTTTAGATATGGCTTATAGAAGAAAATTACATAGCGCAACACAGTACTTCATTATAATTAAAACACAATTCCCCAATATTTACACAATAAAATCAGATACAGAAAAGATGTCCACAATTTAAATATTATATTTAAGAGAAATTTTACTCCCCCTTGCTATTAAACTCAATTTTTTAAACGGTCATTTTTTTGACTATAAAAAAATAAGTAATAAATATGCATTTAAAAAGTTGTCCTTTACATTCCTTTTTGACAGCCAGTCGTGAGACCTTTTGGATTGACACTGATTCTAATGAACTAAAAATGGAGAGAAAGAAAAATGTTTGTTCAATATCTATTAAAGATTGTTGTAACTTCGTTTGTGCCTTAATAAATTCAAAATTTTACTTAATTTTTGAGTTTCTATTGTCTTACGGAATTGTCAAGCCATTTAGTTTTTTTTAAAGTAAATTTTATTTTCTTCATGCTATGTACATACAAAATCATGTGCCTAGTACTATTTGTGGGTTAGTTGTAAAAACAGATAACCCTCCTCCCAGTCCGCTATTCTGAACCTTACCCAGTATATTAACAATATTATATTTTATTAGTAAATTTAGAAATAAAAGACCTTTGCTATTATTATTATATATTCCATATTTTATCCTTCGGAAATTTTTATTCCACAAAATTATCTAACATATGTTTACTGACTACATATAAACAATGACTGGTTTGTTATTGATTTTTAACTAGCTAGAACTCCCTATTTAATTTTCGAAATCTATAATTAACACGGATATTTATAAACCGAAAATTCGGACCGAACCAACTTGTTGGCATTTTGGCAAGCGATCAGCTTTAACAAGTAGCCATAGCGAATAGTCAGGAAGTTTTGATTCACCATAAGTGTGCGTCATCGGTAGATTTTTGGCTTTCAGAATCATCGTTGAGCATTCGCGATGACAATACATTTCTACAAGTACGAGAGGCCAACATTTATTGAGTTGAATCATGAAAAGTCAATATACTGATAAATTTGGTCACTAAATTTCCATTGTCTTCACTTTTCTTGATTATTGGGGATGAATACACTGTACGAGTCAATGGAATCCGAGAACTAAACTTCATACAGAGTTAAACCTAGTCTACAGCTTTTAAAATTTTAATCGTCGGCTGAGTAATTTATGGATGGGATGATAGGCTATAGAATACTAACAATTAAACGATATATACATATATATATATATATATATATATATATATATATATATATATATATATATATATATATATGCTGCTCAACTTGGAAAGCATCACTTGAAAATGCCAGCTGATATGTTGGCGAAACGTCATGACAATTTTTCTACTGACGAACGAATTAAAAACCGGGAAAACACCAGCATACATTCCAACATCCGTGAAAACCTACGTTACAAGTATACAGATTTATAGGTGATTCTGATGATGAGAAAGCCGAGCAGTTCTACGAGGATTGTGATCGAAATAGTATGGGAAAATTGGGCCTAGGGGACAAAAATGAAAGAGGAGAAATGTTACTCCATTTCTTAGAATTTGAGAATTTATACTATTTAAACACCTTGTTTAAAAATCAAGCACAGATAAAGTCGACGTGGAGAAATCCTGACGGTTGCATGAGAGATGAAATAGACGATATATTCACGAGTGACCAAAGTATTTCTACTGATGAATCCATGCTAGATAAATCTGATACTGGGAGTGACCATAGACTAGTAAAGGCTACATTTCAAGTCAATATTCAGAAAGAAAGGAAGAACCTAATAATCTGAAAAACTTCCCAACCTACAATCGTTTAGTTAAATTGCTACTTGGTTGATACAAACCTATCAATTACTAGAAACAAAATGAATTTATAGCAACGACTTAACACTATGAAGATACACTATTTAACAACAAAGAATACATGATCCATTTAAATAGCTGCAAAAAAGTATGTAAATTTAGTGTAGTGGAAAATAGACTGATGGAACAAAAATAAAACACATCAGAATATAAGGAATTAAACAAAATTATTTATAAACACATCAGGAAAGATCTCAGAGACTACAATACATACAAAATTATTCAAGACACAATAGATGATAACTCGAAAATTAAAGTACTCCGAGAAAATTTATCAAAAGATCGAGAAAAGGTTCATAAAATTCAACACACTGAAGGAATTATTGTGATGGACAAAGCACAACTTATTAAAGCCGTTGGAATTCTCTATCATAATCTTTAGGAGACACAAATTTTTCAAGACGCAATAGACGATAACTCGAAAATTAAAGTACTCCGAAAAAATTTATCAAGAGATCGAGAAAAGGTTGACAAAATTCAACACACTGAAGGAATTATTGTGATGGACAAAGCACAACCTATTAAAGCCGTTGGAAATCTCTATCATAAACTTTAGGAGACACATTAAAATACACAAATTGAAAACCATATTATAAACGTCGGTTCAAAGGAGATGCCTGAAATCAGTAAAGATGATCTCTTTAACGCCTTAAAACGGATGGAAAATAGGAGATTCCCGAGAAAGATAGAATTACCTATGAAATGCTAAAAATGGGTGGGGATGTTTTAATTGACGCTTTAGTAAGACTGCTAAATAAGTGTCTTTAAGAAAGGAAATAACAAAATCTTTGGAAAATATTGAACAATTAATCTACTGTCCTTTATGTACAAATTATTGACGAAAATTTCAACAAATGGTCTATCCTATAAAGTAAACAACTATGAATCAGCAGAACAGGCAGGTTCCAAGGAGATTTTAGCAAACTCTATCACTTGTAGACTCTACGTTTCCGTATTGAAAAAACAACCGAATATAATGTACCCGGGTCAACCTTAACCTTGACAATTGTAACAAAGAAAATATTCAATTATTCTTAGCTACACAGTGTGTATTCTGAAGAAGGTAAGATAAATTACCGAAACATCAGTTATAGAAAAAGTAAATTATAAAAAACACGATACTGTTTTTACGTTTTGATTCTATTGATAACGGACCACAATATACACTTACTGCACACACACACACACACATACACATGGGTGTAGCGAGTAGATATACTTGTACGATTCCGGTAGAGGATAATTCTTCTTCAGGGAAGCGCCCCTGCCTATGTGAGCTCTAGTTTCACACTGTCTCTAAGTTTAGGTGGAAACCATGTCGAAAACACATCCTATCTATAACCTATTTTCATCTCTTCATATCCTATCAACCCACCTGCCAACACGAAATAGCAAACGCGACGTCTTATCTGGCAAAACCCCTCTAATGAAAAGTCAAGGTTCAAAACAGAAGTACCCCAGTTAAGTAGGACAAATTGACCAGAATCTCTCACTGAAAATGATTTAGTCATTGCAGTGGATTATGAGGAGGGGTAAAAAGGACTGGAACAGGAACTGAAAATTATAAATTGAAACTTATTAAACTCTGTGAAGTTAGGAGACCCTGAAATTTAGAAATATGTTACACCACAGGGACTGTGACCCCAATAAATCCGTAGCACATACATGTTTTTGAAAAATCTACGCGGCCAAAAGTCTTGTTTCCAAAATGCTGTATAATGAATACAGAGAGCAATATCCAGCCTCTTCCGCCCCTTTCTTGTGCGCCTCTTGCGTGGACTATGAGTTGGAACTCGATATTGTCATCGAGTGTACGTATCCATCAAACGTGGAGTAAGACAGGGTTGCGTTCTGTCACCCTGTCTCTTTAATGTATACTCTGAAGAAATCTTTAGGGAGGCTTTGGATGACAGACAAGAAGGAGTAAGACTAGGCGGAGAAGTAATCAACAATATTAGATTTGCTGATGATACGGCCATTCTTGCAGAAAGCATCGAGGATCTCCAAACATTAGTAAACCTAGTCAATGAAGCGAGCTGCCGAAGAGGCCTTAAAATCAACATCTCAAAAACAAAGTGGATGACAGTTGGAAAGGTTACTATAGATGAATGTCAACTTTGGCTCGATAGAGCGTGTAAACCATTTCAAATACCTTGGCAGTTAGTTGAATGTAAATGGGGACTCAGATGAAGAGATAATAGCTAGGATAGAAATATCGCGGAAGGCCTTTATGACATGGAAACCAGTTCTATGCAACAGGAACCTATCAATGCATATTCGTAAAAGGGTCCTGAAATGCTATGTATGATCTATTCTATTATACGGTTGCGAGACATGGACACTAAAAAGCACAACGCTAAACAAACTGGAAGCATTCGAATTGTGGTGCTATTGTCGAATCCTAAAGATATCATGGGTTTCGCACAATTCCAACGAGGATGTTCTCAGAATGATGGATACAGATCGACTGCTCTTGAACATTATAAAGAGGCGGAAAACAGTATACTTCGTTCACCTAATTAGAGGACCTAAATACTAGCTACTTCGCCTTATAATACAAGGAAAAGTAGAAGGAAAAAGATGGATAGGCCGAAAGAAGCTTTCATGGCTGCGTAAGATCAGGCAGTGGTGTGATTGCACGGTAGAAGAACTATTTCGCGCAGCAGCCGATAGAGAAAGATTTCAGGAAATTGTAAACATGATGACCACCAACGTCTGAATGCAGACATGGCACTTAAAGAAGTAGAAGAAGTACGTATCCATTTTCGACGGTCTTTTGTGAACTTAAGTTGTCAACTGAAATATTTATGTCTTCAAGTTCATCCCAGGATTTTAAAGTGATGGATTCTCATACTACAGATAATAAACTTATATACTATTCTCAAATTTTGGTCAATTTATTCTTCAAAAGTATTTTTTTTTTGGCATTATAGCAGTATATCCTTTCATAGATTTTTTTTAAAATATTTTTCGATTATTAAGGTTTTTGTTATGCTATCGGGATAGATCCGGCTATAATTTTTAAAAGTTTGTTGTTTCTACTAAAAGTTAATATAAAAATTGGATCCGGATATGTCAAACTTTAGTACCTTCAAATGTTTACATGAAAATGACAAAAAATCCATTTTTTTTTGACAATATGCTTTTTTATAATGTGTGTTTATTTAGATACCTCGGGTACCTCGAAAATAAGGATCGTGACCAGAAAATACTTATTTGAACGCATGCAGAGCGAAAATTTGCCCAGTTTGGAAGAAAAACCAAATTATTTAAAAGATTAACATTTATCTTGCAAGGGATAAGCTGAAGACCAAACTAAGACCTTGAACCGCAGTTTTGCACATGTTAAGTATGAAATAAAACACAAATGGTCTAAAGCACATAATAAATAAGACGTATTTCTTAAATTCAATCAATCGTGGCTAGAAGGAACCTTCATAATTTCTATTGCCGGTACTCAAACGCGTACAGACAGAGCAAGCAAGACCTTTAGAGAATCGAGTGAAAGAAGTAAGAGAAGGAAAACAGAAGCCCTCCGTATAACTTTCAAAGAGGATTTGTTAGCGCAAGTAGAGTTGGGAAAAACAGAAAAACGAAATGCATCTCATATTCTCAGAGAAATAATCAGTACACCAACACGTGCGACCAAATATAAGAAGGCGTATTATCAAAAGAATCAAGTAAAGGAAAAAAATTACTTGTGACCCCAGTGGAAGCTCTATAAATGTGCATAGATGCCGATTTAACGAAAGGACAGTACGAAACCATTAAAAAGGCGAATCAGAATTTTTTTCCCTGTTACAGTATTTTGCAAAAGGTCAAAAAAAATGGCATCCAGCACTGGAATCATGCACGGTAACGAGTAACGGTGCCAAAGTGCAATTACAGCGTTTAATAGACATAACCGTTTGGCGCCTATCCGAATACCTGAAAGAGGTATTGTTAATAGTGGAGGAACAAGAGCGGGACACTAAAAATAATATTCAAATGAGGGTGCGATGGTTTTCAGAAAACACAATATAAGCAAAAACTTGAAAGTGATGCCGATTAAAACTAATATATAACGTGAAAAATGAAAATGTATTATGGGAAAATCCAACATACCCTTCCCCACGATTCTGTCGACCCATAAGGTTCCGTTTTGTGAAAGAAAGTGTCGATGTTACAGAAGATGAAATCAAATACGTTAATGATTTTACCAAGTCTTTAGTCCCAACAGAGGATGATTTAAATGGAGAAAATTTTGTAATCACCATGGTCAACGGAAAGGTATGTAATGCAGTCACCGGTATGACATCAACAAATCGATGCTACATTTGTGGTGCAACTTCCAAAGACTTCAACCAATTAGACTACAAAAGAGAAGTGAATACTGAAGCCATTGAATTTGGCCCATCAGTGTTGTCAGGATACGACTATTTAAAAGTGTTCTTCATTTGGCTTACAAGCTACCTGTAAAGAAATTTAGAAAAAGGAAAAACAATTGGAAAAAACTAGAAAAACAGAAATCCAGATCCGGTTCCCCAATAAAATAGGATTATTATTTGATAGCTCAAAGGCTAACTTTGGCAACACCAATACAAGCAGGAGAATTTTTGACGATCCCAGATAAGCATCTGATATAACGGGTATCAGCTACGACCTTATATACAGACTAAAAGTTATTCTAGAAACAATTTCAAGCGGACATATAATCGATCCGGAAAAATATGCATCTGAAACAGCTTGTTTATATGTGGAATTGTATCCTTGGCATCCTATGACGCCTACGATGCACAAGATTTTAATTCACGGTGCAGTAATAATTAAACACGTTTTATTACTAATTGGACAGCTTTTCCGAAGAGGCAGCAGAGGTACAAAACAAGCATTTTCGGTCGTACCGACTAGATTTTGCTAGGGAATGTTCGAGAGAAAGTTGTAACCAAGATGTACTCAATCGGTTACTTTTAAGTTCAGATCCTCTGTTGAGCAGCAAGAAATGCATAAAATCAAGGAAATAGGATTCTCTTTTGCTGGAAACTATTAAAATGCTCTTGTCTGCAGCGCCGAATACAATTATGGACTCAACAAATAGCGAAGGAAAAAATGCTCCTAATTTGTGATTTTTAATATGTAATTTTGTGGCTTGTATGTCTTCTAATATAATTTATAAATATAAATACGATACGATTTTATTTGAGTATAAAAATAATTTTGGCCGCTTAGATTGTTCAAATACCAGTATGTGCGTCGGTGGTATAAGCTTCCTCACTAATAAGCAACATACATAAGATATAACAACTTTAAAAACAATAGTAGAACGTATAATATACTTGATTACCTGAAACAACCGCTATAAAATGAAAATAATGCAGGTTTACGCTCCTATCACAAAGTATGAAGGTGAAGAATTCGACTACTTCTATGAAGACGTCGCACCGGCATTAAAAGTATCGAGTGCCTACTATACTTTCCTTCTTAATGCTAAAATTGAGACTCAGGTCTATAAATCTGAAAGAATAGAAATGTTCAGATGTGAAGGTAGAAACGAGAGCGATAAATGTTACTAAATGTTTTATCTTCATTTTCTATATGTAATGGAGACCTTTTTCCAAAAAAAAAAGATCGCAGATGGACGTGGGTAAGTCCTAATGGAAGAACTAAGAACGAGATTGACTTTTTTCTCACAGAATAGACAAGAATTATTTGAGATGTCACCGTAATCAAGAAACCTTGTATATGAAGTAACCATCGATAGCTACAATTGAAATCTAAGAAGTGAAAGAACAAGAAAAAGAATGTGATTTAGAACAAACCAGAAAATATGCTGATGCATATATATATATATATATATATATATATATATATATATATATATATATATATATATATATATATATATATATATATATATATATACATTCGTTTGGTTTCTTGTAGTTGATCTACAACCAAAAATTGTAGGTACTTTCAATCGACGATCTTCGACAACCATGATTTGTCCACATTCCTGCAAACATCAGAATTAGGTGCGTCTGAAGACCTACTACTTTTTTAGTCATCTTCAATGAATTTGCAAACCCAGTGAAACTATTTTTATTACTAATATTTTACTCTAAAAATGATGTAGTCTCGTCGCTACACACAGCAATCTTTGGTTGGTTCATTTGTTAAAAATCTGATGAGACTGCAATGTACCAATTTCACAAAACTCATTTTATATTGCAAAACCTTGCATAAAACACGAAATAATGAACAAATTGAAATGAATTTTAACACACAATTAGAAAAGTTTGTCACTATTGAATAATCAGTTATTTCTATCATGGCGGGCTAGATATTTTTCTGGTATCACTGGTTTCATTTAAAAAAGTATCAAAATCATAATGATCTTCTAATTACAAGTGATTTAATTTAAATTTATTTTATTTCTGGATGAATCAACTGTACATTTAGTATAAGTTAACTGCAAAAAAAGTTTCACATGTAGAAGACACACTTTCCCTAAATTGCCACCTAAAAATCAAACATTATTGCTTGAGCAACTTTTATATTTTGAATCATAGTGATGCTTTAAATAAAATATTTTAGTTCACATGAATAACACAAGAGCCAAAAAGGTTCCTTAATTGACACAGCCAAATTTGGTTAATTTAGGGCTGCTAAACATGGAAATAAAATTACTCAGTTAGCTCTTATTCTGAAGATATTCATTTTTTTTATAAAATTAGAGTTTTCTTTTTTTTTGAGTAATAGTATTTTGAGTTTAAACCTGATTTCAAAATTGATCAATTTCTTTTTGCCTTTGAGGAAATCTACAGGGTGAGTCAACGATTGGATGAAGTAAGTTTGTGCCTTTTCGGTGAAATTTACAAAGAAACTATATTTATTGTTTGATACAGTTTATTTTTACGCAGATTTTAAAAATATTTAGGACTCTACAGGGTGAGCCAAAAAACTTGGACAGTATAAAGTTGTATTTTTTTAAATAGAACACCCTATATACGAATCATATTTTCGATTTAGCTTATAATTTTAAATCTTTTTTATTAAGGGTTTACTATAACAAAACTTTATAGTTTCTGAGATAATTAAGTTTAAAGAAAAAAAGTCACATTTTCAAGCATCAATTCAGTCCTAAATAACGTTTTCAATTTTGTGACAAATATATTCAAATTTCGAATTTAGCAAGGCCAAGGACAAGTTAACATAATTTTTACCTAATATTTGCAATAAAAGCTACAGGGTGTTGAACACATCGGCTCAAATTTGAACAAGTTTAAATGAATACATATCTTTTTTTTTTAAATAGTACACCCTGTATATTTTCATGTTATTTAATAGAGTAATAAAAACCCTAAAAGTTTTGTTCAATATATCCTATATCTATTTATAATAGTTTTTGAGATATTTCAGTTTTTCTTATTTTCCATACTTTTTTACAGAAATAGTCTTCATTATCATAGTAGCCATGGCAAAAACAATGTAAAAGAACATTTTTCTGTGTGTCAAATTTATAACCGCAATCGCTTCTTTTGGTTTTTATGTAGTGTAGTTTGTTTTTTTTTTGCATTCATCTTATATTGTAAAATGAATTTTCCAAAGAATGAGTTAATAGATATGATTTATACAATAAGAGAGGCTCAAAAAAATTGCCTTCTTGCTCAAAGAATTTACAAAATGAAGTATCCTGATCGACGCCAGCCTAATACCCATACTTTTCAAAACTTAATGCAAAGATTTGATTCTTCTGGTACTGTTGATTATCCAAAACGTAAAGTGGTCAACAAACCAGTAACTAATGAAGAAAAAGAACTACAAGTATTGTTAAATGTTCAGGAAAATCCTTATATTGGTAGCCGTCAGTTAGCAGCATTATGTGAAACATCACAATCCACCGCTAATCGTACTACCAAGAAATATAAGTATCATCCATATCACATGGAATTACACCAAGAATTGCATAGACAGGATTTTGAAAATCGTGTAAACTTTTGTCGTACAATAAATGCGGAGATTCAATTAAATCCAAATTTATTATGCTAGGTAATGTTTGGTAATGAAGCTACTTTTAGAAGTAACGGTGCCGTAAATAGACGCAACATGCATTATTATGCCACAGAAAACCCATTTTGGATTAGAGAGGTGCAACATCAAAACCACTGGTCATTAAATGTTTGGCGTGGTATTCATCATAATCGAATTATTGGACCCCACTTTTTTAATGAACCACTAAATGGTCATAGTTACCTGAACTTTCTACAAGAAGAACTACCCCAACTGCTTCAAGGTCTCGATAGGGATGAGCTCGACAGTATGTGGTTCCAGCACGATGGTGCGCCTCCGCATTACCATCGTGAAGTTCGTGCGTTTTTGGACCAACGATATCCGCAAAAATGGATTGGACGTGGGGGTTTCATTGAGTGGCCACCAAGGTCTTGCGACGTCACCCCATTAGATTTCTTCCTATGGGGTTATATTAAAAATAAGGTGTATGTTAATCCACCAACAACAGTGGAAGATGTGCGAAACAGGATTAGGGATACCTATGGAACAATAACGCCATTAATTTTGTCCAGGGTCCGAGAAAATCTGCAAAAAAGACTAAATTTGTGCATTGCACAAGAGGGTCGTTTATTCGAACACTTATTAAAAAGAAATAATTAATCTCAGTATTTAATAGGTAATTTTTTTGTTTCAATTTAGAATAAAAGTAAATATGTATTTGCCTTGTCGTTATTGTTGTGTTAATTTTTTCACATTATGTTTAATTAAACTATTGCCGTTGTAATATAACGAATAATGTATTTCATCATATTTAACTACATTCTGTTTGTTTCTGTAGTTTCTTTTTATTATTTTACATGGTTACTATGATAATGAAGACTATTTCTGTAAAAAAGTATGGAAAATAAGAAAAACTGAAATATCTCAAAAACTATTATATATAGGTATAGGATATATTGAACAAAACTTTTAGGGTTTTTATTACTCTATTAAATAACATGAAAATATACAGGGTGTACCATTTAAAAAAAAAAGATATGTATTCATTTAAACTTGTTCAAATTTGAGCCGATGTGTTCAACACCCTGTAGCTTTTATTGCAAATATTAGGTAAAAATTATGTTAACTTGTCCTTGGCCTTGCTAAATTCGAAATTTGAATATATTTGTCACAAAATTGAAAGCGTTATTTAGGATTGAATTGATGTTTGAAAATGTGACTTTTTTTCTTTAAACTTAATTATCTCAGAAACTATAAAGTTTTGTTATAGTAAACCCTTAATAAAAAAGATTTAAAATTATAAGGTAAATCGAAAATACGATTCGTATATAGGGTGTTCTATTTAAAAAAATACAACTTTATGCTGTCCTAGTTTTTTGGCTCACCCTGTAGAGTCCTAAATATTTTTAAAATCTGCGTAAAAATAAACTGTATCAAACAATAAATATAGTTTCTTTGTAAATTTCACCGAAAAGGCACAAACTTACTTCATCCAATCGTTGACTCACCCGGTACAATAAAGTAGCAAAAATAGTCTTAACCGAAATTTTTGTAAAATCAAAATACATGTAGATGCATTTAAGTGCTTGCATTTTTCTGCACAATTTGAAAACAATATTAATGAGAACAAAACAGCTCTTGTCAGCATTTGCAAAGGTAAACTTTTATATTTTTTTTAATAATATTGCAATTAATAATACCAAAGGAATTTTGACCGCATTCATAGAAATTAAAATTATTTATAAGATTTACGACACTGAAATACTTAAAATTTAAAATGAGGCATACATCATTTTCAAGGAAATTTTTTCCCTTCCCTCGTCGCATAAAATTTCCCGCTTTATTTGTTTATTATTAGTTTAACCCGCTCATAAATTTGTTTTTCTTTTAGCATATCATTTATAGCACTGGATTAAACAATTTTTCACAATAAAATTAATTATAAAGGGTGTTTTTTATAGAGGTATAGAACTTTAAGTTGGCAACACTATTTTAACTGGCGGCCATTTTGTCAGCTGTTAAGTGATTTATGTTTAGTTTGGTTTGGCATTTCAACATGAATAGACTGACGCCTGAACAACGCTTCCAAATTGTGCAAATTTATTTTGAAAATCATGGTTCTGTTCGAAATACGTATCGCGCACTACGTCCATTTTACGGTCAACATAATCGTCCATCAGAGCAATTAATTCGATTAACTATGGAACGTTTTCGCACCACGTTTACTCTAAATGATAATACGCATCTACAAAGACGTCGTACAGTGCGTACAGAAGAAGTCATTGCTGCTGTAGAGCATAGCGTAGAAGAAGACCCGAATCAGTCTATCCGCCATCGTGCACAGGAATTGGATATGTGTCCATTCACTTTATGGAAGATTTTGCGGAAAGATCTTGGTTTGCGTGCTTACAAAATCCAACTCGTGCAAGAATTGAAGCCACACGATCACCTAACAAGGCGTAGATTCGGTGAATGGGCCAAAAACAAGATTGCCGTTGATCCCGATTTTCATAAGCGAATTGTGTTTAGCGATGAAGCTCACTTTTGTTTGAATGGATACGTCAATAAACAAAACTGCCGTATTTGGAGTGATGATAATCCTCAAGTGTATGTTGAGACACCGTTACATCCAGAAAAACTGACTGTTTGGTGTGCTTTATGGACTGGTGGAATCATTGGTCTGTACTTCTTTAAAAACGATGCTGATCAGAACGTTATAGTCAATGGTGACCGCTATAGAGCCATGATTACTCACTTTTTCGTTCATCAATTGAACAACCATGATGTGCAGGAGCTGTGGTTTCAATAAGACGGCGCAACATGTCACACATCTCGTGCCACAATTGATTTATTGAAGGAAACGTTTGGTAACCGCATAGTTTCACGTTTCGGATCCGTGAATTGGCCTTCAAGATCGTGCGACTTAACGCCGCTAGACTATTTTCTGTGGGGATATGTGAAGTCGCTAGTCTACGCTGATATGCCCGAAATGATTGATCACTTGGAGGACAACATTCGTCGCGTTATTACCGATATATGGCCACAAATGTTGGAAAAAGTCATCAAAATTGGACCTCCAGATTAGACTACGTCCGAGCCAGCCGTGGCTGTCATATGCCAGAAGTCATATTTAAATTATAATGCCAGAAGGTTATCTTTCGAAAAAAGTAAATTTCATGTCAATTTAAAAAATTCATCTTTGTTTTATTCCATTTAAAAGTTCTATACCTCTATAAAAAAACACTCTTTACTTTTTGTAAAAAAAAAGTTCCTTGGATTCTGAATTTGACTGTAGCACTAGTGTTGAATATGTAACAAAAATTAGTTGTTTTTGTAGGTGATCTAATTAATTTATAAAAAATAATCGCCTGTCGTTTCACTTTTATTATAATGCAACAATAAAGTCTCTTTCTCATTTTTTAAAAATATATTTAATAATGCTTCATTAGAGCATTTTCCTTGTAAGGCTAATTTACTGCTTGTTAGAAATAGTGTTTATTTAAGAAATATAACTTTGACATTTACTGCCTAGTAGTAACCACTCTAAGCGTCCGATTTTTCAACAATAAACTTCCGAACCTATTGTTTTAAAGTACTTTTAAGTTGTTAATTGAGCAATTCGAATAGTATGTTCGCATAATAAACAGTATAATATTGAAAATATTTCGCATATTTAGAAGCACTTCAGTTTATTTTAGTTTTAGGTTTAAATGGATACTTCCAGCAGTAATAGCTTATTTTAAGTTTTACTGTGTGTACTTATTTTTCGTTGAGGTAACGACCCTAGCAGGGAGTGTAGTTATAATTTATATGAAACTAAATAGCCTTATCTTAAGTTCGGGCCATGATAAAATTATTAATTTTATGTTATTTTCGTAAAATACCCAATTTTCATTACCATTTATTTTTTCTCCATGCTCAATTAATCCGTTTTACCTTATCGGCTATAAGTTTTAAACCGACTTGAACAATTTAGTGAAATTTTAATATTTTATAGAGGCCATACAGACTCATTAAACAATACTACAGTAAATGTTTATATGATCAGAGAAGTCAGGAAGACTTGCAGTCACACTCGTTGGGCATAATTTTTGACAGATATCATTTTACAAAGCTGAAAATTGATATTTTGAATATTTTGGTCATTACTCTTATTTCGATAAAACTGGAGGTTTTCAAGATAAATCGGTTTTTATGCGAACCATTCAAAAGTTACCAATGCTAAACACAAACAGGTTAAAATCTGGCTGTTATTATTAATACCTATATAATAAATTAGTATTGACGGAACTTGTCAGAACCGCCTTCAGTAAAAATAATTTTAAAAAATGGAAGAATATCCTTTACTCAGAATATGCTGATATGCATTTAATTTATGGTGAAGCGCTGTCAAATTCTTCGAAGGCAAAACAACTTCATGCTGAAAGATTCCCAGCTCGAACATTGCCAAGTCCAAAAAAAAAGGGTTGATCGAAAAATAAGGGCAACAGGTAAAAAATGATTAGAAAATAATTATTAAAGTTAACGAATTATTTTTTTACATGTTTTATTCACAGTCATTTTTGCCGCAACGTGGCAGTAAGGGCCCTCCCAGGAGGGCACGAGATATTACTAACAACCCTTTAAACAGCATAAGAAAGCTCGAGACACAAAACAATGTTACAAAATGGATTGTACATGAAACTCTAACAGAACAGTTACTTCCACACACCAACAAAGTTTTATTGTAAATGTGTGGGCTGGCATCATACGAAATAACCTTATAGGTCCATTTGTTTTGGAAGGACGACTCAATGGTGGGATTTATTTAAAATTCTTACAGCAAAATTTAAACAATTTATTGGGAGGCGTACCTCCTGATAGAAGAATGCAAATGTGGTACATGTATGATGCTGGTTTACCTCATTTTAACCATATAGTATGTCAACACTTAACCAACGTTTTTGACCTTCGATGGATAGGTCGAAGTAGGCCTGTTTTACGGTCACCAAGGTCTCCAGACCTAAATCCCTTAGACTTTTATTTCTGGGGGCATCTAAAGGAACTAGTTTATTCGACACCAGTAAATACTAGGGAAGAACTATTAGCAGTGCAGCGGGACAATATTCGTAGAATAAGAAAACGTATTGAAGTAGTAGAAGTTTCTGGACTTGACAGTGTCTGAGCATAATATCTTCTTGCTTTCGAATAGTAAGACAATGCTTCCCCATTATTTTAAATTAATTAAAGCACATTAGCACACCCTGCGTCTTTAATTTTTACCTGTTTGTATTTAACATTAGTAACTTTTGGGTTTTTCGTATAATAGTATTTAAAAATCAGTTTGGAGCTCTGTAAAATGACACCTGTAAAAAATTAGGCCTAACGAGTGTGGCTGCAAGACCGATCCTGACATCTCTCATGATCTAAAACATCTATTGAATACGAATCCGTATCGTAAATCTCCAAAATAATTTTCTACTGCCATAAAACATCCTTAATGAATCAAATTATATGAATTTTAAAATACATCACACGTAAATTAAGAGCAAAAACTAGCTTTCATATAATATACGTGAAACACACCCCCTTGGAGGTGAAAACTACTTTCATATTTTACCCAACAGATTAAAAACAATGATTGAGGTACAAAAAATCGGCAATTTTCCACATAATCCTTTTAATAGTATTTTATCTATCAATCTACAGATAGCGTTGTTCATCATATTTATTATTTTTTCTATCTATCTATCTAGTAGCGCTACAACCCTACGTGGGTCTTTGCTGCAGAAACGATTTGCCTCCACTGGTCTCTGTCCATCATGGCTTCTCTCCAGTTGTCGACACTCATAGTTTGTAGGTCTTTGGCTATATTATCTCTCCACCTTAATTTTGGTCGTCCAAGGGGTCTAGTTCCTGTTGGGTTTTGATTCCATACCATGTTAATTAGTCGGTTGTCAGGGGATCTTTGGACGTGTCATGCCCATCTCAGTCGCTGGGATTTTATTGTTTTTATTATATTTGGGCTATGGTACAACATCTCTAGTTCAGCATTACTTCTTATGCGGTATTGTCCCGTAATTGGGTCTTGTACAGGACCAAATATTCTCCTTAGCATTTTTCGCTCAAAACATTTAAGCAGAAGTTCGTTATGCCTTGTGAGGGTCCATGTCTCACACCCGTAGCATACCACTGGTTTTATTATTGTTTGGTAGATTTTTATCTTTGAGGACCTTGACAGGATTTTTGATTTTATCAGCGTTTGCAGAGAAAAGAAGCATACAGAGCGGTAATAGATGCTTCTTTTCTTCTATTATTTTTTCCGATTTTTAAAATATTTTTAATGAAAAAGCATCACTTCAAATAATCTGCTCTAAAACATTTAAAATAAAGGTAGCAACACCACAAACTAGTTGCATAAACATCATTTTGGACATATAATGCCAAAATATTCTACTAATGCATTTCTTTATTCAATTATTTTGGTTACTGTTTTGTTCATAAATATAATATGTTGCGCCATCTGAAGGCGGATTAATAAAATATCTTTTAATCTTAATAATACCCAGTTGATTAAAATCGGACAAAGTAATCCAGAATTATTGTATTTTTGAACAACAATATTCCTTACTTTCCTTTTAATTTATTTTAAATTCATCGCTGTTTTTCTATTTCATAGTAACAAATACTCCCTCTTATGGCGTATTAAGAAAATTAAATTATTTTATCAATTTATATTCACTTCTTCAAAAATAACCTCCTTAATATGACTTGATCATCATCATTAAAACCAGATTAGGCTTTTCAAAGTTACATTTTTTTAACAACAATATTTCTAGCTTCCCTTTCTATTTGTTGAAAATTAAATCCAAAAGTTTGAAAACATAAGTAACTCATAAAAGGTCACATAGCATTATATTTGATTTTTTTACGAAATTGTTGATTTTCCATTTAAACAATGAAAGAGATATGGCCCATTTAAAAGCTTGAAAATATTTTATTTTAATTATCTTTGCTGTTTTCTTGGTTTAAAAGTTGTAGATATGTCACAACTATGGAATGATAGATTATATTGGATGGTTTGGCCTGATGAGTCACAGTGAGGACGAAATAGGGATGCCATTTTCCGGACCCGCAGCTTTTCCAATGTGTGGAATTATTCGCACTTTTTAATCCCATAGTAATGTTAACTGAGAATCTATATCCACTAAGCCCAAAAAAAAAAAAAAAATATATATATATATATATATATATATATATATATATATATATATATATATATATATATATATATATATTTGAAATGAAGCATTGTCAAAACTAAGAAGTCTTACGTAGGTTGCGTTGAGTCTTATTTTGCAACAGTGGTACAATTTACAAAAAATGGGTAAAAAATCTAAATTATCTTATTTAAAATGAAATTTTGCACGTGGACTAAAAATTGTATTTAGAAAATCTTTTTCTAATAACTTTTTTCGATAGTTTGAGATATAACTCCACTTTTGATTATTTTCTGGGAGAAAATTAAAATTTGACAGCTTGCTAATTACGTGACTACTATTTTTTTTGCTTAATTTTCATCTCGGTCGAAGCAGAAATTGATGCCAAAATCAAATTTCGAATAAAGCTATTAATAAAAAAAAACTCCCATATGATACGGACTTTACCGGTCACATTATATATATATATATATATATATATATATATATATATATATATATATATATATATATATATATATATATATATATTTGAGAAATCACTGTTTTTCTATTTCATATTAACAAATACTCCCTCTTATGGCGTATTAAGAAAGGTAAAAATATTTTATTAATTAATTTCTTCAAAAATAACCTCCTTAATATGATTAAGTTCATTAAAATCAGATAAGTTACATTTTTTTGAACAATATTTCTAGCTTCCCTTTCTATTTGTTTTAAAAGTTAGAACAAAAAGTCAAATACAAAAGTTTGAAAACATAAGCAGTAAATGTCAAACTCATAGAAGGTCCTGTAGCATTATATTTGATTTTTTAAGGAAAGTGTCGATTTTCTGTTTTATGCAATGAAATATGGACCATTTAAAAGCTTAAAAATATTTTATTTTAATTATCTTTGCTGTTTTCGTGGTTTAAAAGTAGTAGATATGGCACAACTATCGAATGATAGATTATATTGGATAGAATGGCCTGATGGTGAGTTAGAGTGAGAAAGAACTAGTGATGTCATTTTCCGGACCCGCATACCCGCAGTAATGTTCACTGAGAATCTATATCCGCACAGCCGAAAAATTTTATATATATATATATATATATATATATATATATATATATATATATATATATATATATATATATATATATATATATATATATATATATATATGTATATATATATATTGACATTTATTGCTTATGTTTTCAAACTTTTTTTTGTTGTTAAAAAATTGTAACTTTGAAAAGCCTTATCTGGTTTTAATGATGATGATCAAGTCATATTAAGGAGGTTATTTTTGAAGAAGGGAATATAAATTGATAAAATAATTTAAATTTCTTAATACGCCATAAGAGGGAGTATTTGTTACTATGAAATAGAAAAACAGCGATGAATTTAAAATAAATTAAAAGGGAAGTAAGGAATATTGTTGTTCAAAATACAATAATTCTGGATTGCTTTGTCCGATTTTAATCAACTGGGTATTATTAAGATTAAAGATTCTTATGAAGTAAAAGGGCTTAAATTAAGTTTAAAAGATATTTTATTAATCCGCCTTCAGATGGCGTAACCAAAATAATTGACTTGTCAAGAAAAATTAAAAGAAATGCATTAGTAGAATATTTTGGCATAGTATATGTCCAAAATGATGTTTATGCAACTAGCTTGTGGTGTTACTTCCTTTATTTTAAATGTTATAGAGCAGATTATTTGGAGTGACGCTTTTTCATTAAAAATATTTTAAAAAATCGGAAAAAATAATAAATATGATTAACAACGCTATCTGTAGATTGCTAGATAAAATACTATTAAAAGGATTATGTGGAAAATCGCTGATTTTTTGTACCACAATCATTGTTTTTAATCTGTTGGGTAAAATATGAAAGATATATATATATATATATATATATATATATATATATATATATATATATATATATATATATATACAGGGTGTCCAAGATAAGGATCCTAACCATGGGGATCTCGGAAACAGTTGGAGATACGAGGTCGGTTAAATTAGAGAAAAGTTGCGCAATTTAGTGCTAAATTAAACGCAATTTAAAAATTTTAAAAATTCAAAATACTTCCGGAGATTTCCGGAAAAAACCGAATTTTGGCAAAATCGTTTTTAATTTTTGTAGGCTTTATTTAAAGAGATATCAAAAAATAAAAGGTAGATTCTTCTTGCCACTTTTTATTTTTTATAATTTGGTCTAGACAAAATTTAAATCCGACGTTTCGTTTCTGAGATACCATCATGAACTTTCATTTTTTATATGGAACAAAAAAAAGTATCCCATGTATTTGATAGCATTTTTTATTACAAATTCAACGGTGTATCACACTTGCATATCAAGTGTGTAGTTCATTGGCTTTTATAAAACTGATATACCTTTCTCTCTCGCTCTCATGGAGCTCTTATGGAAAGTACTTGAACTACTTATTCGATATGCAAGGGTGATACATCGTTGAATTTGTAATAAAAAATGCTATCAAATACATGGGATACTTTTTTTTGTTCCATATAAAAAATGAAAGTTCATGATGGTATCTCAGAAACGAAACGTCGGATTTAAATTTTGTTTAGACCATATTATAAAAAATAAAAAGTGGCAATGAGAATCTACCTTTTATTTTCTGATATCTCTTTAAATAAAGCCTGCAAAAATTAAAAACGATTTTGCCAAATTTCGTTTTTTTCCGGAAATCTCCGGAAGTGTTTGAAATTATTAAATTTTTTTAACTGCGTTTAATTTAGCACTAAATTGCGCAACTTTTCTCTAATTTAACCGACCTCGTATCTCCAACTGTTTCCGAGATCCCCATGCTTAGGATCCTTATCTTGGACACCCTGTATATATATATATATATATATATATATATATATATATATATATATATATATAAAATTTATTCTTGTATCTTAAACCTTTTGTTCATATTTTTCTTTAATGTTTTCCTGGGTATAGGTTTTCTTATTTTAAGATTAAAAGACGGCAATTCTTCTGACGTTTCGCTCTACATAGTAAACTTGTTCAAAGTCATGTTATATTTATGTGTATCCTTCATCCTGGAAGTAGCTTTGTACGTACTACTTACAGGATGAAGGATATACAAAAATATAACATAACTTTGAAAAAGCTCACTATGTAGAGCGAAACGTCAAAAGAATTGCCGTCTTTTAATCTTAAATTAAGAAAAGCTATACCCAGGAAGATATATATATATATATATATATATATATATATATATATATATATATATATATATATATATATATATATATATATATATAATATTATCTACTCTTTTTTACTAATCATTTCTAAATGTATATTAAACAAAACAATATAAAATAAATAAAACGAAAGATCTTACCTTTTACATCTTCATTTTGATTTCCACCTTGCTCCTTCACGTTGTATCGCCTATGAGTCATCAAAAAAGCTCTAGGCATTTTCAATTGTTGACGTCACTATTTCACTTCTCGGACTCGCGCAGTTCAAAAACGTTCAAAAAATACGCGCAAAAACGATTTAATAGAAAATTTTAAAAGAATTTTCACTGCATTCTTTCGGATAGTTTTCTTTTTATAACTCTGATTTGTATAGGATGCAACAACTTTTAAACAGGTTGTTATAAAATGACGTTTTAAATCAAATGACAGTCTGTCGATTACTAAACGATATAATAAATCAACAAAAGGTTATTTTACAGGTACTTAATTAAATTTTTTTTAAAAATGACACTTGAAGTTTTTGGAAAAAACAATCAAAAACACCGAAGTATAGGGTGTGAAAAATACCTGTACCGAAGTGAGGGTACTAACTTGAAAAACGTATTACATCCAAGAAATGCTAAAACCAACTGAAACATCTTAAGTCGGGATGCTTAGCTATATTTACTTTTCAGGAACGTGCCAAGTTTTCAGGTGGTAGGGAGAGGCGCGACCGCTGAAAAGCTGAAATTTAGTACGAGGACATAAGTAGTTCTATGTCAACTTTACAAAGACCGACAGATAATAACTATTAACATACATTATGATTTAAATGCGAACATCGGTATTATAAATAGATAACTATTTTTTAATAATTTAGAATGCTTTGTGACAGATAAGAAAAAGTATTGTTATATTTTCCTTGCTTTTGTGAAATGGAAAATAATAATATTAAAGGCGTTATACAATTTCAAGCTATTAGTGATTAAAAATAAATAGTGGAAGAAAAATTAAACAGATTGTAGGCTTTTTTAGTTTATTTCCCTTCAATTTTATGGCGAATTCACTCTAAGTTATTCACCAAAGGTTAAGTTTCCGTACATTTCTTGAAGGTGAGAAAGTTAGAGTGCCAATTCTCGAATTCTTTAGGTGAAGCGTCTTTGAAAAAAAACATGTTGTCCCGCCTAATATAACCATTAATCTCATTTTCTAATATTCTGTAGTATTTTTCACAAGTAATTGACCTAAGCACCAGTAAGTACTCATACTAGATGCACATTTTTCAGCAAAAGCGAATCATAATCGTTATTATCATATAAAGTAAATAATCCCTTAATATCTTTACAATGCCAAAAATATAATTCCAAAAGAACAAAATAAAAAATTACTAAAAATTCAAATATTCATTAAAAAAACGCATATAGACTGCATCTTTTACTCACAGCTTTTAAAGATCCTTGAAATCGGCTATAGCATCAAGGCCAAACATCCAAGCTCATATACAATAAAATAAGTACTATTAATTATGGACAGTCTGCAATTTGTCAAGCATACAACTTACCGAAGCAGAGAAAATTATCTTATCCAAAGGACAGGACTTTGCCATCACTCCAAGGCGCATACCAGTGAAAGAAATAATTTCTAGTGTCCAAGCCTCTATTAGAAAAAATTCGATACGAAACAGCGAAGATCATAAAACATTCAAAGCGTCCTAAATCAAATATGACATCAGCGGAAAGGAAGGCTATTAAAAAACTGAACGAGAACAACACTATCTTGGTTCTCCCAGCTGACAAAGGAAATGCAACTGTTTTTATGGATAAGGACAAATACATTGAAAAAATAAACCAGTTCTTTGACGACAATATTTAGAAAGTCATTCGGACAGATCCAACAAAGAAAATTGAAAGGAACCTCATATCTCTAATTAATCCTCCAGCCTCACTCCAGAAGAAAAGAAAGCCGTTAAATGAAGCAGCTCCAAGACTCCACGCCTCTACGGAATGCCTAAAATGCATAAAGAAAATGTACCTCTACGTCTAATCGTCAGCGCAATAGACTCACCAACATACAAGATAGGTAAATATCTGGTCAAACTTTGACATCCCTTTACAGGAAAAACCCCATCCTTTGTTAGTAACTTTGGACACTTTCTTTATGTATTAGTACAAAGAAAAGAGAATGGTAAATTGGGACATTCTGTGCACAAAAAAACCAACACATACAAATCGATATCTCCATGTAACGCCACACCATCATCCGTCTTAAACTCTTTGGAGAGCACTTTCAATGTGTGACGAACAATCACTGAAATCAGAAACAGAAAAACTGACTAATGCTCTGAGAAGCAACGGATATTGCGCTGAAGATATAAGACGTTCTAATAATAAATACAAAACCCAACTCCTTAACAAAATATCATAAATGTACCTCCTGTGGACAGTGTTATATTACATACACGGAACCACCGACAAGATTGTCAGATTGCTCCGAAAATCAAACATTCGGACCATTTTCAACATATGTAAGAAAATTGGACAATGTTTGAAGTTGGCAGTATCAAAAGAGAAAGAAAAGATCGAAATAACCCTACTCCATTCCTATACAAGATACAAGACACTACAGTATGGCAAGAGAAAATGTGTTGTCTGAGGGTTATGGTTATATTTATATATTTTTCCCAAACTATAGATTCCTTCCTTTTTTATAATTTTTTGTTTTTCTCATGTCCTATAACTGATAAACTTTCAATTAAAATCTGTCTTTATATTTAAAGCACAATTTTAAGATAATAAACACCATTATAACCTAACATTTTGTCCAGAAAATCCTCTGTAATTTATTACTTAGTTTGATGCGTCGTTTTGGTACCTTTAGATGATACAATGCAAAATTACTTACATTTCCTTATGTCAAGGAATTTTTTTGGGATACGGCAACCCAGCATAGAAGATATGGATCTATCTTGTGTAACAATGAACTCAGATAAATCCGAAACTGAATTTCAAATGAATGTATCAGAGTATCACGCATCAGATGATACTATGCAAAATTACTTACATATCCTTATGTCAAGGAATTTTTTTGAGATACGGCAACCCAGCATAGAAGAAATGAATTTTAATCAAATATGGGAGTATAACTCCAAAGTAAAGGGTTTTCCAATAAGTGTGTCCCGATTTTGTTCACAAATATTGACAGTTTGGCAACATCGTAGGTTGATAAAATTTGGGCAGCGTGTTTCTATGAACTAGTACAATTTTCATCATGGAACGATACACAGTGCAAGAACGTATTCATGTTGTTAAAACTTATTAGGAAAATGGATCTTCTCGAAAACAAATATACAGATAACTACGTGATTTTTTTAGTGCGTTAGTCATCGGAAAAGAGTTTTTACAGAATGGTTTACAAATTTGAGGAAACTGGGTTCATTATAGATATAGAGATGCCTTTTCGTACCCATCGAGTTCGTTTAGCTGAAAGCATTATCAGGATCCGAGACAGTATGTAAAGGAAAATCCGAATATATCTATTTCTCGACGTTCGCAGCAACTAGGCCTTATGCAAACGTCAACCTGACGTATACTATAAAACGATTTGGCTTTTAAACTGTATAAAATCCAGCTGACGCAGGAAGTAAAGCTAAACAGACTAAAGAACAGAGCCATAGAACGGGCGACCCTGCTATCAAAAGGCAAGCTAATAGGACAGCCGAGGAGATCAGAAATGAGTTAATCATTCTGTATAATTAACGCTGGGAAGCCACAATAGTTTCTCTGCAAGCAGAAGATGGAAGTCTGTACAAAATAACCAGAGCTTTGACTAAAGGCTCAAAAAGGCCACTTCCATACATTAAAAACAACGGCGCCATTTACACCGAACCACAGGACAAAAGAGACAGGTTTCCAGAGAAACTGTACCAACAATTTCGGCTCAATCCCAGCGCTGATTTTACAAAAGAGACCAACACCATTTGAACAATAGGTATCTACAAAACAATGAGGTTTCCCAACGAGATTATCCCTGTCATCAGCCTGACGATGTTAAAGACATCACTGACCAACTCAACATTCACAAGGCGACAGGAATAGACGATCTGCGGATGCAGCCTTGAAACGTGCTCCGGACAGGACACTGTTGGCAATTAACAGCCTAACAAACGTAATTCTGAAGACAGGCCACTTTAATACTAGCTGGAAAGCCGCCAAAATAATCTTTAATAAGAAAAAAAGCGAGAAAGCCACAAACATAAACTCTTATAGGAAAAAATCATCCTCAATAAACGAACTAACTTCATAACAGACAGACGGATCCTACCATCGGAGCAATTCGTGTTCAGAGCGGGCGACAGCTGCACTCTGCAGATCACTAGATTGGCTACAGATATATCTATGTGATTTGATTTTGTAAAGGTCCACGTCTGCGCTCCGTATGTTAGAACCGGCAATATACAACGATCAAATACTTTGGTTCTTCAGTATAAGGGAATTTTCTGATTTTTCAAAACATAGGAGAGTTTTCCGAACGCCGTCCATCCTAATCGAGTTCTTCGTGTTATTTCGGCTGTCTGGTTGTCTTTACTCGCTCTTATGGCCTGGTCTAAGTATATATATTCATTCACCTGTTCTATTTCGGTTGCATTTGCTGTTATAACTTGTTGTTCGTCTGAGTTTGACATTACTTTTGTTTTTCTGAGATTCATCTTTTATCCTCGTTGGAGCGATGATTCATGGAGGTCGTTTATCATTGACTGCAGCTCTTCCCAGTCGGATGCGATCAAGAGTATATCATCTGCATATCTCAGATGATTTAGGAATCTACCATTAATGTTTATCCCTTTATTTTCCCAATTTAATGATTTGAACAAGTCTTCCTGGGCCACCTATAGTGAAGTAAAGCCAAATGATCAAGTTTGTTCGATGGAAACAGCAACAGCAAAAAGTTGATAATGAGTTTTGTCAAAAAATCATTTTTACCGACCTGGTACATTTTCATCTTTCAGGTTACGTCAACAAACAAAATTGCAGGCTTTGGAGTGATGAAGGAAAAACTTATGCCTAGTCAACGTGTGACCGTTTGGTGTGATTTTTCGGAGCGGTGCATTATTGGGCCATTTTTTTTCGAAAATGAAGAAGGACAAGCCTTTACGGTAAATGGCGAACGTTATCACACCACATTATACGACTTTTTATGGCCAGAACTGCTGTTGATCTAGACGGTATTTGGTTTCAACAAGACGGGGCAACGTGTCATACGACCCGGAAAATAATGGCTCTTTTGCAAAACCAAATTTGGGGATAGAAACCTTTTCAAAAATGGTAACGTCAGTTGGCCGACGAGATCTTGTGACTTGACGCCACTTGATTATTTTTTGTGGAGTTACGTGAAAAGCCAGGTATATGTCAACAATCCACAAAAATTTCCGATTTAAAGAATAAAATTAGGCGCGTAATTAGTGAGATAGAACCCAAGACGTTATTCAAAATTTGGACAAAAGAATTATTACCTGTCAATGAAGTAGAGGGGGTCATTTGCCTAACATTATTTTTTCCATATAATTGTATACATCTGTAGAATTACCTCACATAAAAATAAAACAGATTTGTTAAATAAACAGTGTTTTATTTGTAGAAAACATCGGAACACTCTTACTGGAAAACCTTTTATAAAATACCAAGAACTGCAATGGAAAATTTGTGCTGTTGCCATAGTTCATGCCATGTTTACTAACTAATGAACGCACAGCCCGTTGCATTATATGCAGTTGTATATTAAAAAAAGGATGTTTTCTTGCGTTGTATTTCTTGTTCTTTTAAATAAAGTTTATTTTGTACCTTTAAAGGATTTTAGGTAGTAAACGTTCAATTTTTTTACGCACTTACTGACTGTGTAATAATTGTTACAGGTGCTAAGACTCCCTTTATCTTAAATTGACTTAATTTCTTTAAGTTGTTACTGATACATTTCGCTATGAACTAAACGAAAACGTCGTACCGCAATAGTAAAATCACAGATGTAACCCTCTCATGGGGATTCGTTCGCTCATTTGGCCCCCACACATCATAAGACTTTTAAAGAGTTTTTGCAGTCGAGTTGCGTTTCTTCACCGTAAAACGAAAGTTTATATGTTCAGTATCATCAACGTATAATAATATAATATTATTTTTAGATTTTCTCATTTAGATCTCATTTAGAAGTAAACAATATATATACAGAGTGTTTCCCGACGATCTGCCGCGATCGATTTTTCGCCATTGTTACTATTTTTCAACCGTGAAATCTGTTTATTGGCGCAGATGCAAGATGATGGTTTATACCGAATGCAATGGCCTGATGAGTCTCACACCAGGACGAAACAGCGCTGTCGTCATTTTTCGGACCCGGAGTTTTTCCATGTCTTTGGAGTTCTCCGCACTTTGTCCTGATAACCGAGAATTTCTTATTTTATTATATATATATATATATATATATATATATATATATATATATATATATATATATATATTTATATTTATATATATATATATATATATATATATATATATATATATATATATATATATATTTATATTTATATATATATATATATATATATATATATATATATATATATATATATATATATATATATATATATATAATATTGGAAGGACTTTATCGGGTTGCGGTCTGTAGGATAAATAATTAACTCATTTTCTTTTTAATACTCAATATTTCGACATTTATTTCATGTCTTCTTCTGGAGTAAAAAACTAAAAATCAAACAAACACAGGTAGTTAACAAAACTAATATGTAATTCAAATATTTACAAATTAGAGTTTCCTTCAACGAAATCAACCCTAACACACTCCACATTTTACGAGGTGTAAACATCCAATAAACATTTAGGTTTGTATTTTTATACAGTGATACATCATTATTATTAACAAGACGAAAAAGGATTCTTTCTGATTCTTTTAAGGTAGTATATACAGATTAGACTAAATTTATAATATTACAATAGATGTTGCTAAGTTGGTTAGTATCAGATTTGTAGTTTATGGTGTTTTTTGTTTTTTTAATATGATACATTTCTAGAAATAGACGACTTTTATAATTGTTTTGATGTTCCAAAATTTTTATGTTGTTATAGTCAAAGTATTTAAGTAGTGTTCAACTACTGCACACGTGTTTTTTCCCAATCGGCAATCGCTTTTGTGTTGGGTAACCTGCTGTCTGAGCCACGGTCCAGTTTGACCCACGTAACAACCCTGGCAACCCAAACAAGACATCTTATTAATTACATTATTGTTCATTAACAGCGGTGTTCTGTCTTTAACTTTAGATAATAAGTTATTAGTTTTTATTATGTTGTAATTAGCTGTTTTTATCTCAGGAAAACTTAAACAGTGACGTAATGGATTGTGTGAGTTTGTCTAAGTTTGGTAACTTTTTATATTTATATTGTACTGGTGAATCTTCAATTGGGCCCTGATGTTGGAGTTGTATATGAGTCTGTTGAGGATGTGTCTGGGATAACCATTATTTCAGAAGATGTTAAAAAGCTTCCTCAAATTATCCTTTATAAAAGTTTCATCGCTAAGATGGACAATCCTGTTTTTCATGACGATAACGGTGTTAATTTTTTGAGTTTTTGGATGATTTGAGAAATAATTCAAAATCTACCGGACGCAGTCGGTTTCATATACCAATCAAGAATTATCCTATTGCCCGACGTTCGAATTACTTTTGTGTCTAAAAATGGAACACTGTTTTCTTTTTCCAATTCTATGGTAAATTGGAGTCTGTCATGGAATGAGTTAAATGCATCCAAAAGAGTATGAATCTTGTCGGAAGGAATAGCGCAAATCAAATCGTCAACATATTTGTATATAAAAGGTAACTGAAACGGCAAAGTCCGTATTAAATTGTCTAGTAAATGTTCCAAAACAGTCGTTGCCAGAATTGGACTTATTGGAGAACCCATAGGTGTGCCATAAATCTGCTTATAAAATGTTTGGTTATAAATAAAATATGTATCGTTAAATATGAAATTAATTAGTTTTAGAAAATTATCTTTAGATAAAGTGGTTTGTTGTTCGATAATTGTCCACTTTGAATTTAAGATGCTTGTTATTAAGTCAACAGAAATGTTTGTAAATACTGAGACAATATCTAAAGAAGTTGGTACATAGTTTGGAAGTAGTATGAGTCCATTAATGTTATTAACGAACGTAAACATGTCTTTGATGTTGAAGTAATTTTGATCTTTAAATGCATTTTTTAGAATATCTGACAAATATTTTGACAAGGTATATGTAGTCGAATTTATTGAACTCATAATGGGTCGTAGTGGAACCTCCGGCTTGGGTATCTTTGGCAAGCAATAAAGTTTGCCTAAGGATGAACTGTAAATTGTAAGATATTTTGCTGTTGGTTCATCTATTTCGTTTTTAATTTTTATTTGTTTTATAATGTCATTGTAATTCTTTTGTGTGGAAGTTGTAGGAGCCTTAGGAAGTTAAGTGTAAGTTGTCTGGTCTTGTAATATATTTTTCGTTTTTTGAATATATTCATGTTTGTCCATAGCTACTGTACATCCACTCTTGTCTGATTATAGAATATACAGTTCTGGATGTTTTTATAAAAACATCTCTGTTTTCTTAAAAAGCCTATATAAATATGATTTTTGTTGAGTTTGTGACCTTTTTAAAAAATTGGTTAGGATGTTAGTTGCCCTAGCCCTTAGTATGTCCCGATAAACTGTTTCCAAAATTATTAAGGTACGATCGATAACAAAAAAGAAAAATAATAATATATATAACTATATATATATATATATATATATATATATATATATATATATATATATATATATATATATATATATATATATATATATATTAATTAATTATAGTTTCGTTCTTGCATTGCAAATGGCGCCACTCGCATCACTTTGCCTACATCTAAAGCTTCATAATTGTGCCTCGGTAGATTAAATTCATAAGTAAAAAATTCTTATTACTTGATATCTTTTATCCAAAAAAGTCCTTCTCAGTAGATGTCGCTTCGAGCAGCCGTTTCTGAGATAATCGAATTTAAATATTTTATTGTTTACTGAGACTCGTCGTGCTCCCCTTCACAGTTTATTCCGGCTTAGGACTAGTCTAAAAAATTTGAAATGTGTTTAGGGACCAACAGGAAAATAAAACTAAAAATTTCGTAGTAATAGGTTACTGTTTTTCTCCTTCAGACCGTTAAAGGAAAAGGAAGATGGTTTATTTCCTGCAAATTTCTACTCTGGTTCTCTCTCCATACACATTTTAACCATTTAATGGTCTCTCTAGTAGAACTGCAATGAATTAGGGGCAAAAGTCAGAAAAAATTGTCTATACAAAATTTCCATTTTCGGATATGTCAATAAGATGTTAAACCTGATCTTCAAAAAAAATCCAACTAATAAGTTCACCACAGCATATGTCTCTCTTTTAAGGAACCCTATATGTATCATTTAAAAATTGATTAATTTCAGAAATACTTACATATAACATCTCATACTATCACGCATACAAAAACCTTATTATTACATGTTTTTTATTTCAACCCTAAGTAATTGAGATAAAGCAAAATAAGAATAAAAATAACACCAAGATTTATTTTAAATAATACTTATTGGTGAGTAAAATTTTATATTTTCAAAATTCCAATTTTTTTTATGATTATCGTAACGTAATACCAGCAACCAAAAACTACGCGCGAAAATTCTCCTGTACCTACTTGGTGTGTGCCACTGCTGCAGATGCCTGGCAACCTGAGAACCATTTGTGTTACTCCAGTACGCATTTATTGATCTATTTTTGCTTTTAATAATTAAGAGCAAGTATTTTTTTTTCCAAAGCGACAAACGTATGCGAAAATAGAGAGTGGTTGAAATTTTTTTTGGGTCAAGGATTGGTATTAATTAGGTTAAGTTTCTACTACTGATATTTTGTTTGTTTTTTTTTAATTTTATTTTTAGCAAACAACTTTGTCGTTGCTAATTTGTTAAATGGTAACCCCTCACTTTTGTACACTTTTAGACTACCTACCAAATTCTGAACATTTTTTCTATTACATATCTTATACCTAAATGTAACTGTTTTCGATTTATCGAGAGTTAAATGTGGCGATAAATTAAGTTGAACTCTTACTTCACATCGACCAGAAATTTCGAGATTACAAAAAAACAAATTTATTTTATTCTGACGTCTATTTAAAAAATCTACTGTTTTTTAGAGGATTTACGTAATTTTTTTCCACCTGTTATTTTTAAAATCTACTCCTTTATTATAAACCCGCTACCAGACAATGAAAAAATCCTGTTTTCAAAATAAATGCCAGTTTTGAAATTTTGCCAAAAACCCTAAAATTTTCAACAGGTTTTTGTTGACGATAATTTTGAAATCAAAGTTCGTAAAAATGTTTTGGATACAAATACCTTAACATTTACGATACGATATCGTCTGATGTTCTATGATTAACGAAAGTTTAGGCAATAATTATTTACTTTAATACAAATAATGTTTCTACATTTAAATAAAATAAGGTCAGTACGACACAGTCTTGACCTGATACTAGGAAAACTGTTAAGAATACATTTTTCTATGTACACCTAAGTTAAAAAAATGGGTTAAGGTGTTGATTCATTAACAAATTACACGTCTTGTATATCGTTACTGGCCTCAAAACATAGTTGCCAAAAATATCAGATAACTGTCACAGTATTAAAATAAAGTATACTTCAGCTATATGAAACACAAAAAAATATACCGGATGTCGATCAGGTCACTGGCCAAGATGTTTTCTTATATGTATGAAATGAGAAAATAATATTTTTGAACGTATATTTATATCGATTGAGACAAACTCGTAGTTTTAGTCACTTGTATGAACAAAGAAATTATTTTTCCCAGGTTTATTAAAACATTCTCTAGATCTTTCAACAAATCAAATAGACAATTATGAAATTAACTGACTAATATATACATTTTTCTACCAGTTCCATGACTTCGCACTCGTAGAAGTTTTGAACATAATCAGCAGAAAACTGGAAAGTACAGCTTTTCACAGAATCCTATTATATTTGTACTACTAAGAAGTAAAAACTAGGATGAAAGGAATGCTGTTTCTTTGATTATTTTAAAAATTGCGAAAAAATGCTAAAAAGCGGCTCAATTTTAAATTTTGTCTCAACCTTAGTTCCCTAAGCATGTCGAATGCTGAAAGTTATGGATAGCTCATATTTCATATATGTATATATATATATATATATATATATATATATATATATATATATATATATATATATATATATATATATATTCATTTCATTTCATTTCATTCATTTTAGCCTAGTTTTCATCCTTCCAAAACTGAATATAGGCCTCCCTATTTGTTTCCAAATCTCTCTATTCATGTCTGACTATGTCATCCTTCCATCTCATCTGTGGCCTGCCTCTGGATCTTTTCCCTTCATATGAGCGCCATTTTCCAATTTCTGAATTCCAACGGTTGTCTTTTATTCGTTCGTTATGGGCTGCCCATTTCCATTTTAGTGATGCTGCTCTTTCTATAGCGTCAACTGCGTTGGTTTTTCTTCTTATCCGCTCATTTCGTTTTTTATCTCAGAGTGATATTCCTAACATGTGTCGTTCCATAGCCCTTTGAGTTTTGCGGATTCTGTCCAAATTTGATTTTGTAAAGGTCCACGTCTGCGCTCCGTATGTTAGAACCGGCAATATACAACAATGAAATACTTTGATTCTTAAGTATAAGGGAATTTTCTGATTTTTCAAAACACAGGAGAGTTTTCCGAACGCCGTCCATCCCAATCGAGTTCTTCGTGTCATTTCGGCTGTCTGGCCTAAGTATATATATATATATATATATATATATATATATATATATATATATATATATATATATATATATATATATATATATATATTCATCCACCTGTTCTATTTCGGTTGCATTTACTATTATAACTTGTTCGCCTGAGTTTGACATTACTTTTGTTTTTCTGCGATTTATCTTTAGTCCTCGTTGGAGCGATGTATCATGGAGGTCGTTTATCATTGACTGCAACTCTTCCCAGTCGGATCCTATCAAGAGTATGCATATCTAAGATGATTTAGGAATCTACCATTAATGTTTATCCCTTTATTTTCCCAATTTAATGATTTGAACAAGTCTTCCAGGGCCATTGTAAATAATTTGGGTATCTCCCTATCTTAGTCCTCTTTTGATTGGGATGCGGTTCGTCTTTAGCTCATCATTGCGTCTAGATAGACATTATGCAATAGGTTTTTGTATCTCGAATCTATTCTGCTATTTACCAAAGCCCATAGTTCTACGCTGTAGAAAGCCTTCTCGTAGTCAACAAAGGCCATGTACAGGGTGAGTCAACGATTGGATGAAGTAGGTTTGTGCCTTTTCGGTGAAATTAACAAAGAAACTATATTTATTGTTTGATACAGTTTATTTTTAAGCAGATTTTAAAAATATTTAGGACTCTACAGGGTGAGCCAAAAAACTAGGACAGCATAAAGTTCTATTTTTTTAAAATAGAACACCCTATATACGAATCGTCTTTTCGATTTAGCTTATAATTTTAAATCTTTTTTATTAAGGGTTTACTATAACAAAACTTTATAGTTTCTGAGATATTTAAGTTTAAAGAAAAAAAGTCACATTTTTAAGCATCAATTCAATGCTAAATAACGTTTTCAATTTTGTGACAAATATATTCAAATTTGGAATTTAGCAACTATGATAATGAAGACTATTTCTGTAAAAAAGTATGGAAAATAAGAAAAACTGAAATATCTCAAAAACTATTATAAATAGGTATAGGATATATTGAAAAAAAACTTTTAGGGTTTTTATTACTCTATTAAATAACATGAAAATATACAGGGTGTACCATTTAAAAAAAAAAAGATATTTATTCATTTAAATTTGTTCAAATTTGAGCCGATGTGTTCAACACCCTGTAGCTTTTATTGCAAATATTAGGTAAAAATTATGTTAACTTGTCCTTGGCCTTGCTAAATTCCAAATTTGAATATATTTGTCACAAAATTGAAAACGTTATTTAGGATTGAATTGATGCTTGAAAATGTGACTTTTTTTCTTTAAACTTAATTATCTCAGAAACTATAAAGTTTTGTTATAGTAAACCCTTAATAAAAAATATTTAAAATTATAAGCTAAATCGAAAATACGATTCGTATATAGGGTGTTCTATTTAAAAAAATACAACTTTATGCTGTCCTAGTTTTTTGGCTCACCCTGTAGAGTCATAAATATTTTTAAAATTTGCGTTAAAATAAACTGTATCAAACAATAAATATAGTTTCTTTGTTAATTTCACCGAAAAGGCACAAACCTACTTCATCCAATCGTTGACTCACCCTGTACAGAGGAAGATTATACTCGTTGGTTTTTTCTATTACTATTTTAGTGTGTGCATATATATATATATATATATATATATATATATATATATATATATATATATATATATATATATATATATAATGCATTTTCTGTCAAATTGAAATCCCATTCGCCTAGAACAGTTTTGACGTAAATTAGGCCTACGAGAGCATAAATGACAGCTTTTAACCTCTACTTTCGAAAATCGCTTGGCTATTTTGGTAATTTAAAATGGCGGACTCAATATGGCGACTGGAAGTCCCGTTTCAAAAACAATTTTTTTTTTTCGAATTTATTGATATATTTCACTTGGAAATCATTATCTTTTGTCACTAATATGATAATAGCGGAAAATTTACGTTCTGACCCAGTTTAATATCAGGGTTAAAATAACATCTGAAGGTCATTTCAAAGTCAAAAGTTTTTTTCAGGATTTTTGAACTAAAGTTCTCAAACTAGGTTCCCAGGTTCGTGATCAGCAACCCCGAAAAGCCCTGGGGACATATTTTCACCATTTTCAGAGTATATTGGAAAATTGGCCGTAATTTGGGGGCCTATTTTCCAAACAGGGGTCCAGAATCTAAATCTAGCCCCAGATTAGTGATTAGTGACCCATAAAACATATAAAACGATATATCATTCGCTGATATTTTGTTATTTTACGTAATATTAAATCCTGAAAAGAATTTTGACCTTCAAATGACCTTCAGATGTTATTTTTAACCCTTAACGGTATCAGAACGTAAATTTTCTACTCTTTTTATATCAGTAACAAGAGATAATGATTTCTATGTGAAATACGTCAATTAATTCGAAAACACTTTTTTTTCGACACACCAAGACTTTCAGTCGCCATATTGAGTCCGTCATTTTGAATTATCAAAATGACTAAACGACTAGATGTCTAAAGCTGACATGTCAGCCCTCGTAGGTCTAATTTGGATCAAATCTGTTTCGGGGGTTTCGATTGACAGAAAATGCCCTATATGTATATATATATATATATATATATATATATATATATATATATATATATATATATATATATATATATATATATAAACGCCAATATGTAGAAAGCATATTACTGACTTACGACTGAAGATGAACACACAGATTTCATGACTACGCCGGAGTTGTAGCAATGAATTGGTGTTTATTATATATTGCCCCGACTCTACCAAGGTTACTCCACTGTCTTGTGATTCACTCAACAGCGCTCTGTAGAGTGCTATGGTAAGCGAATGCTTCCGTAGGTTATATTCCTTGGAAGCAACGAAGCCGTACTAGACCGTATGCATTTTTGCGTACGGCCATGCGCAGCTTGCTCCGAATCTCCGATTGTCTGCCGGCTCGAAAGTAAAACACTCACTTCGAATTATATGACCCTAGGTGAGCACCCTTGTCTGACATCACTCTCTCGTACACTCCGGATAGGCATATATTGAATCCTTACACCAATGTCTGGCTATTGCATATCTACAGTGCATGAAGGATGAGACCGTATAATCTCACTGCGACTAATTTTCTTTCCACATCTTCTACAGGGGTCGTGGCGTGAATGTTATGAACTTCAACAAGCTCTTCACGTACTTCATCCCCCGGATAAAAAATAACATCTAAAACATCTTTTGACTCATTCAGAGCCAAAAAGAACCACTTTAAGTTAGATAATTGAGTTAATATATTTTGGACAATCAGCTACTTTTCTAGTTACAGTATTTGCTGATGTTTTTAAATAAATTTGATTTTTCTGGACACATTTCATCTGCTCCTGCAATCATGTAATCCATAATTAATTCGGCGTCAGTAAATTGTTTCCCACGCGGAAACTAGCATGAGTTGCTGTTTCTTGTTCAGCATTTACTTTCTTAAACAACTACTGTTGAAATTTCAACCTGTAAGTAACAATCGAAAGCGCCAACGGAGCGGAGTCCACCTCCGCGCTCTACGCCTTAGATATATTACTTGCCGAGTAGTTTCAATAAAAAATTTGTGCGAAATTCAAACTTACTTGGTATGTTGACCTAGCTTAGTCTTGATCCTTGGGACTTCGTTAAAGAGTCAATGTGGCCCTTAGATTAAAAAGTTTAGATACCTCTGGACTAGAATGTAAAATTTAACCATTACATATTCAAATTTATCAGTAGTATACGTAATATATCACAAAAAATAATTTTGGTGAAAATACAAAGTATCCTTCTGAGAAGTCCAATAGATCTATCAAAAAATATCGCTATTTTGTTTTCGATGAGATGATCACCATGATTACCATGTATATGATTGACAAGGTTTCTGATCAATTACTTAGTTGTAATGGAGTATTGATGTAAACAAAATCAAATTTTCACAGTGCAAAATCACAATAACGGGCAATTATATTTCTTTCATTGTTACCGTTACATTTTTTTTTGAATTATGAGACAATAAGTTCTGGAGTACTTAAATTTTTGGAAAATCCTGAGAGATGAGTCAGTGGCCGCAAAGTTGTGAAGACGGGAAAAAGTGGTTTATATGGAAGCCGGCCAAGTTTTTCCAGACGAACGTGGCGTCTTAACGCATACCAAATCCAGATTTAGAACGGCTTAGTAAAGGCGTCGGCGTCTTCGTGCAGGGGCGTCCATCACAATAAGTGCCTAGTTTTTGTTGATGTATTGGTATCCATTAAAATGCTACAGCTTGCATCAAATTTTATTATAAATGGAAAAGAAGGACGAAAAATAATTATTAGAAGCTATATCGGGCGTTTAACGTCAAATTTTCTAGCGCTACAATCAAGCTCAAAATCATTTTTTTAAACTTGAGCTTGCGAAGCTAAAATAAATTAGAAAAAATTTTGGAATAAATGCATTTTTTCTTAGCTTTTGGATAGCGTAGTGAAATTTTTGAAAATGTAATATTTTGACCTTGAAAAATACGAAACGCGTTATATCTCGACAACGGAATTTTTAATATTTTTAGATAGTCTAGATCGAAAGCTGTTTGGTTTTTTTATATCGATATAGGCACTCCCTAAAGTGGACATTTTTAGTATTTTCGAGCAATAATGTAATGAACAATGGTCTGCTCAAAATTTCAGCGTGAACGCAGTATATTCCTCCACACACTTCATATCAGCAGCCACGAAGTAACGCTATGAAAGAAGACGATGGTCATTTACTATATCTTCTGATGGAAGCGTGCTTCGTGCTCGTCAGTAACATCACCTATATTTTGGGAGCAAAAATATAAATGTGAGCCCAGAATATGTATTTTAAGGAATATTTTAAATCCAAGAGATTGCGAAGCTAGAATAGTTTCCAGAAAGCTGGTTTCCCTTCTGCCTTACTTCAGCTTCGAAAGTTTTTCCTTTTTACAATTCCCATTTTTAGAATTATATTGAAATGCCTTCCCTTAATTCTTCAACTGTCATTTTTGGAAGTTTTTCGTTAAGATGTTAAAAAGCAGGTTCCATTGCTAAAGATGCGAATCTATAAGTTCGGCTTTTGCTTTCGAAAAATTTTTATCTAACGTTTGTTTGAAGAATGTCGACAAAGTTGAAGATTGACTAAAATGTGGTTGTCGGACTTGTATTGTCTTTATTTTTATTTATTTTTGCGATGTTTCGATTAGGTTTTATCTCTTATCGTTATCAAGTATAAACTGAATGTTTTGTCTTAAGACTACGTGCTTAAATAGGGACTGTGTCCACTGAAGCGCAAAATTTCGCTTCACTGTACACACCTCAATAATTTGATGTTACAAAGTAGTGGTTGCCAAAGATTACGTATCTTAACACTGAAGATTCCATTGTTGTTTTTAATATAAGCTGCTTCAATAAATTTTCTTTTTTTCATGTTGGGTTCCATATATATTGCCGCAGCATCAGACTATTTTATATGGTATTTTTATCCCAGGCGTGTTCTGCAATAACTGATCTCGACAGTTCCCCTTTTTCTGTATGAGTTTTATACTCCTTAATTCTAACTTCTAGTGGTCGTTTGGTTTCTCCAATATACATTTCGCCACACTCATATGAAACTTTGTAAACACATTCTTTCCTATCGGTAGTTGGTTTTGTTTTCATTTAATGAGCTCTAAGAATATATCCTGGAAAAAATAAAATATAGACAATTAGCTCGTGACCCCTCTAAATCTATAGAGTCAAAAATCTATAGAACACTAAGGAAATAACAAGACCATATACCTAACATTCTACGATCGGCGCTCACACCACGCTACAGTAAGCCACCACATCTTTACGGACTACCAAAAGTTCATAAAACGAACATACCATCCATAACCAGCTCCAGAAGATCCCCAACAAATGCACTGGCGAAGTTTCTTTTAAAAATCATACAACCTTTAGAAGGTAAGACAAACATATATGTTAAAAATTCTACACATTTCGTGAACACTATTAGTAGCATCAGTCTAGAACCAGACAACAGACTAATAAGCTTTGATGTGGAAAGTCTGATACTAATGTACTATTAGGGGAATCACTAGACATAATCAAAACTAGACTTTCAAATAATACTACTTTATCAGATCGAATCACTTTACCACTGGACGGGGTGATGGACCTTTTGGAGTGTTGCTTGCGTAGTGCTTACTTTCAAGTGAAGGACAAGTTCTACTCTCAGGACGACGGGCTTCTGATTGGTTCTGCACTCTCTCCAGTCGTCGCCAGTATATATATATATATATATATATATATATATATATATATATATATATATATATATATATATATATATATAAAGGGTGTTTTTTATAGAGGTATAGAACTTTTAAATGGAATAAAACAAAGATGAATTTTTTAAATTGACATGAAATTTAATTTATTCGAAAGATAACCTTCTGGCATTATAATTTAAATATGACTTCTGGCATATGACCGCCACTGCAATTAGGAAAAACATTAGACCTACAGCAAGTAATGCTGCTTTTTGTGTCTTTAAGACAGCCCGGATAGAAAGAAATATTTTATAAAAAATGTTTGGACCAAAGAGAATAATTTCATACCATGAACAAAGACAATAATTCATCCTCCGTTAATACAAAAAAATTATTATTATGATGTTTCTGCATAAAAAGTTAAAAAATATGAAAAACCACTTATTCGAAAAATAACGTGTTTTGTATTTAAGAAAAGCTACAAAAATGACAAATGTAAAGTTAAATTAGGGCATTTTTATATCGCTTAAATACGAGAATTGAGAAAAGATGAAGTTACATGTGGTTCTTAAAAAAATTAGTTGGAGACATATCCATATTGTGTGTTTACTTTCAAGCACTCGTCCCGTGAAAAATACCTATGTTGTGTCCCTAACAGGGGCTGATCCAGCCTCTCTCTTTGGGGGGGGGGGATATCACAAAAGTACGGTATGGCAAGCGAAAGCAAGTTGTCGACGGGGGGGGGGGGCACCGGAAACATTCCCATTTCTAGTGTAAAAGGCAGCGTCGGGTCTATTTTTCTGAATTTGAAGCTCTTGAAGAGGGGGGGGGGGGGGGTGCCAACAGGATACACATTTCTAGTATAAGAGGCAGAATCGGGTCTATTTCCTGAACTTAAAGCTCTTGGGGCGGGGGCGTGATCGCAAGCATACACAATCCTATACTCTATTCAAGAACTAGAGAGAGCTGGCTCGGACGTAGTCTAATCTGAAGGTCCAATTTTCGATGACTTTTTCCAACATTTGTCAATCGTTTCGGGCTTATCGGCGTAGACTAGCGACTTCACATATCCCCACAGAAAATAGTCTAGCGGCGTTAAGTCGCACGATTTTGGAGGCCAATTCACGGGTCCGAAACGTGAAACTATGGGGTTACCAAACGTTTCCTTCAATAAATCAATTGTGGCATGAGCTGTGTGACATGTTGCGCCGTCTTGTTGAAACCACAGCTCCTGCACATCATGGTTGTTCAATTGATGAACGAAAAAGTCAGTAATCATGGCTCTATAGCGGTCACCATTGACTGTAACGTTCTGATCAGCATCGTTTTTAAATAAGTAAATAATATATATATATATATATATATATATATATATATATATATATATATATATATATATATATATATATATATATATATATATATATATATATATATGGAGTGGTTCGAAACTCATGTCATAGAAACGGCAACAGTAAAACCGTAAGCCGGATTGAGATATGTTGATAATAACTTCATGGAAGGGCAAGAACTTAATGATTTCTTGAAACATCTAAATATCATTCGACCTACAAATAAGTTTACCATGAAAAAAGAGTTAAATGATCAATTGCCCTTCCTAGATGTCATGGTGAACCGTTCAAACAAAACTATTAAAACTTCAGTATACAGAAAGCCAACACATTCTGGACAATATCTTAATCATTATGTTGTAACAAAACGGGGAATTATACGCAACCTCTATAATCGCGCTATATCTATATACAATAATGTTGATTCATTGGAAACAGAACTAACAAATATTAAATCCGATTTACAACAGAATGATTATACTTTAAAACTAATTGACGATGTTATAAATAACTGTAGAACGAACACTGGACCGCAAGAACCACATTTCTTCTTCACAATTCCGTATATTAAGGGAACTTTGGAGAAAATAAGACGACTTGCCAGCAGTTATAATATGAAAACAGCCTTTAAATCAGGAAATACACTTAGAGCTCATTTAACAAAAACAAAACCAAAACTACCGATAAAAAAAGAATATGTTTATAAAGTTCCATATCAGTGGGGTGAAATGTATATTGGAGAAACCAAACGACCACTAAAAGTTATAATTAAGGAACATAAAACTCATACACAAAAAGGGAAAACATCGAGATCAAGTATAGCAGAACACGCCTGAGATAAACAACACTGTATAAAATGATTTGAGGCTGCGGCAATATATATGGAACCCAACATGAAAAAAAGAAAATTTATAGAAGCAGCATACATTAAAAACAATAATGGAATTTTCAGTAAACCCAGTGTTGAGATACCTAATCTTTGACAACCACTACTTTGTAACATCAAATCATTGAGGTGTGTACAGTGAAACGAAACTTTGCGCTTCCATGGACACAGTCTCTATGTAAGCTCATAGTCTTAAGACAAAACATTCAGTTTATACTTGATAACAATTAGAGATACAACCTAATTGAAGCGTCGTAAAAATAAATAAAAATAAAGACAAAGCAAGCTCAACAACCACATTTTAGTCAAATTTTTATTTGTCACTTAATTCAGGTTGAGAAATGAGATGGAGATCGGGTGATTAAATCATAACAAAATTTGTATTTTCGGTACAGAAATCCTTTACGCGATTTTTAAAGCCTTTAAAGTTCTTAAGAAAATGGATTTTTCTTTTTAAAACCTTTAACCATCGCATTAAAAAAAAGTCATCCCAAAATGCATAATTTCGATTTTAGCCCGTTCAAAAAGCTTCAAAACTCATGATTCTGAAATATTTCAAGTTTTAAATATCCAGATAAAATTGCACATATCTAATGTTCTAGTCGTCTTCTAGAATTATAAGTCTTTGAGTTCTTTGAACGTGTCAAAAAAGAAATTACGCGTCTCGAAAAAAGTTCAAAATTCAAGTTCTGGTTGAGATACCCACACATATACTGAGAAATGAATAGTAAAAAAGTTTTAGTTTCTAAACTAAATCTGGACCCACGCAGATCTTCTTGAAAATATTGAGCTACCGGAAAGATAAAAAATAACACTCAATTTCCCGAAGCAACGTGCTTCTATGAGTTTTCCTTGAAATAACTATAATTTACAATTTCCCGACGCCATTCTAGGAACAGCATTTAAAATCGAAAAAGTGAGGAACAAAGAAATAAAGAATCAACACAGGACGCAAGGAAATTCATGTTCAATGTCTTTGGAAACTGGACAAAAATAGATACAAAGCTGTTGCTCTCGAAACAAGGTGTCTTATGAAAAAACATTCAGAATATCCAGATATTAAAGTCTGGCGCTATAAAGTTGTCTTCAGAAGTTATTTGGAGGTTTCTAATAGAAGTTACAGAAATAAATATAGCGTTAGTTTTAGTTGATATAGAAAATATCCATACACTGCTGTAAGAGATTGAAACACCAAAATTAGTTGCATTTACATACTAGCAATAATATGCATCGTGAAACTTTGGCTTTTATTATTATATAGTTTCTACCAATTGACACTTTTCCACTTCTTGACCATATTAACTTAATTAGAAAGTTAAAGTTAATACAACTGAAACAATTTTAAAGGTGACCGTCGTCACTTATTCGAAGTTCGTAGCATTAAAAGCCTGTTTTTATAAGTCTCCAGTACTGAAGCGGATGTATAGGTGGAAAATTTAAAATAGACATTTCCCCTGTTTTTGTTTAGGTTGTTTTTTGTAAACACACCGAACGCTGGCTGAAGCTAGCAGTGTTTTCGATTCTTACAAGTTGGAAAAAACATTTTGATTTTCCTTATTCTTATCATGTTTTTAACATCCAAAACGTGGATTGGTTTATATTTTTATGTTACGTTTCGAAAGGAGGCAAAAACGAGACACCTCTTAGTGTTTTTATTTTATTTTTAGTTTTATTTAGACGAAACGGAAACACCAGACGAATGGCATAATAGCATCACCATACCTATATTTAAGAAAGGACTAAAAACCTGCCCACAAAACTATAGAGGAATAACTCTCTTAAACACAGTAATGAAACTTTTCACGAGTATTCTCAAGGACAAACTGGAAACACAAATTAAGAATGCTGAGGAACAACAGGGCTTCACAAAGGGACGGTCAATAACAGACGCAGTGTTTATAATAAAACAAATAAAAGAAAAGGCTACAGAGTACAGTATGCCAGCGTATATCTGCTTCATTGACCTAACAATGGCGTTTGACAGAGTCCGATTGGGAGACATTCTACATATATTAATGGAAAATAAGGCACCAGCGAACATAACGAAGATAATCCATAACCTAAATAACAATAACGTAACAAAGGTCAAGGCAGGAGATCAATTCACTGAAAATATCCCAACACTGGGAGGAATTAGACAGGGTGACAGTCTGAGTCCTTTTGTGTTTAATCTCCTCATGAATAAAATCATAAACAAGGTAACATGTCTCAATCTCGGATACAGACTGGGCAACAAAAGAGTGGGTTTGATGTGCTACGCCGATGATGTAGCAATTATTGCTGAATCAGAAAACGATCTACAGAGACAACTCTTCCAGTTTTTCCAAGTAAGCCGCCAACTCAATATGAACATTTCTATCAGCAAAACCAAATGCATGACAATCGCAAAGGATCCACTCAGATGTAAGCTGGTGGTGAAGGACAATCCCATAGAGCAGGTGATGCAATTCAGATACCTAGGCATAGACATATCAAGCACCCACGACCCAGTTAAAGACCTAGGGAGCCAGATTAACAAAGCATCCGCACTATCAGGATGCCTACGAGATATAGTCTGGTCAAACTCGTACATGCGCAAAGATAGCAAAATTAGAATCTACAAGACTTGTATCAGACCCATCATGACATACGGCACGGAAGTCCATGAGGACACTAACAAGACGAAACACATGCTAAGGGTGGCCGAAATGAAAACACTGAGAACAATAGTGGGGAAAACAAGAAGAGACAGAGTAAGAAACACAGATATCAGAGAACAATGCGGGATACAAGACATTGTGAGATGGGGAAGACAACGTAAGAGGCAGTGTACAACCATGTAAGACGGATGGACGAGAACAGACTTCCGAAAATAGTCCTAGAAAATAACCCGCCCGGCTCAAGACCTCCCGGGAGGCCCCCTAAAAGGTGGAAAGATAGTTGGCAATCTGCCTCTCAGGAAAAGATGCAGAGGCAGCTTCAGAACTAACAGATCGACAGATCTCCAAGAAGTAGAAGAAGAAGAAGTTTTATTTAACTGTTTTCAATGACGAGCAGTTTGCAGAAGAATATTCAGATAGAAAACTGAATGATTCAATTATTCCATTAGCAGGACTCTAAATCTTTTCCAGTATCCAATACTGTTTTTAAAAATCACACACTTCCAGTTATGCCGGAAGTAGATGTCAACTTGTATATTTTAAATGGACCACCCTATAATTTGTTTGAAGGTCATAGACAACAATGTTTCTTGCGAAGTAATATATATCTGTTGGACTTCCATTGTCTTTATTTTTGTTGAATATCACGACGTTTCGGCTAGTAGTTATCTCTAGCCGTTTTCAAGTGAAGTTTTACTTGATATAGGATATCCTAAAATAAAAAATGATATAGTTCATTTTATATATCTTTGTCATACTGTGGTGCCCTATCAGAAAACATAGCTAATACTCTTTCCAAACATAACATAAAAGTAGCCTTTAAATCTCAACACAACCTGTCGACTATCCTTCACAATGCTAAAGATAAAATTAATAAATTTGATAAATGAGGAGTTTATAAGTTAAAATGTTCAGAGTGTGATAGCTTGTATATTGGACAAAGTGGTAGAAGCTTTAAAACTCGCTTTTCAGAACACCACCGATCATATAGACTACAAAAAACAGACTCGAGCTTTGCCAACCATTACTTAAAACACAGCCACAGTTTTCCTGATTGAGGCAACACTGACATATTACATTATTCAACAAAGGGCCAAAAGTTAAATATTTTTAAATCTTTAGAAATATATAAACATAGTAGAAATAAAAATGTAAATTTGTTTAATGACCAGACAGAACTTGGGTTTTTCCCGTTATTTGTTGTCGCCAAATAATAATTAGTTCCCAAAATTTAGTACTTCCCCTTTGTAATAATGTAATTTCTCAGGTAGTTTTTATTTATTGTTAAATTTCCTCATGTTTCTGTATTGAATGCTTAGTCTACCTTTGTAATTCAGTTTGAAAATGACTCTGTGAGTTAAAACTGCAGTCACTGTTTTCTTAATAAATTTAGTGGTATAAAACATAGTAGTTCCTTTTTAAACATTTCCCGAAGATGAGTAACTACCACATAGTAGTATAGTATAGTAACGGCTACCAGCATCAAGTTTTTAAGAGGTGTTTTCTATTTGAAAAAATTGACTTTTGACGTTTTTTTAAATATAATTTTTATTCTTCTTTTTTGACCACTCTGTACTAATAATTTTCAAAATATCTTAAAAAGACTACTAAACTCGATCTTCGTCTACAAAAAAACTAACTCAAATTAAATAATAAGGACTTTCTTATAGGAAAAATTTATAGTTAAGTTTTGGTCCGCAAACGTCATATTTGACATAAAAATTTAAATATGTCCAGAAAGGTAAGACTTAAGTATAGAATATTATACATAAAATATATCTAGAATTTTACGTAGAATTCAAAAATGCAATAATAAATAGGGTATACCATTTAAAATAAGCAAATTGACGTCTACTTCCGGTATAACCAGATGTGCCGCCATCTTGAAAATATTTTAGCCGGCTGTCTCCCACGCACGCTAGTACACTGTAAAATTTTCAGATTCTTCCTAATTATAGTGTTCCCACAATAAATCGAGAAAATTGCCGAAGAATCTCCCTGGATTTATTTTCCTTTCAAGCAGAGAAAAGGAAAGAATGTATACAGGGTGAGTCAACGATTGGATGAAGTAGGTTTGTGCCTTTTCGGTGAAATTAACAAAGAAACTATATTTATTGTTTGATACAGTTTATTTTTACGCAGATTTTAAAAATATTTAGGACTCTACAGGGTGAGCCAAAAAACTAGGACAGCATAAAGTTGTATTTTTTTAAATAGAACACTCTATATACGAATCGTATTTTCGATTTAGCTTATAATTTTAAATCTTTTTTATTAAGGGTTTACTATAACAAAACTTTATAGTTTCTGAGATAATTAAGTTTAAAGAAAAAAAGTCACATTTTCAAGCATCAATTCAATCCTAAATAACATTTTCAATTTTGTGACAAATATATTCAAATTTGGAATTTAGCAAGGCCAAGGACAAGTTAACATAATTTTTACCTAATATTTGCAATAAAAGCTACAGGGTGTTGAACACATCGGCTCAAATTTGAACAAGTTTAAATGAATAAATATATTTTTTTTTTAAATGGTACACCCTGTATATTTTCATGTTATTTAATAGAGTAATAAAAACCCTAAAAGTTTTGTTCAATATATTCTATACCTATTTATAATAGTTTTTGAGATATTTCAGTTTTTCTTATTTTCCATACTTTTTTACAGAAAGTCTTCATTATCATAGTAGCCATGTAAAATAATAAAAAGAAACTACAGAAACAAACAGAATGTGGTTAAATATGATGAAATACATTATTCGTTATATTACAATGGCAATAGTTTAATTAAACATAATGTGAAAAAATTAACACAACACTAACGACAAGGCAAATACATATTAACTTTTATAGTAAATTGAAACAAAAAAATTACCTATTAAATACTGAGATTAATTACTTCTTTTTAATAAGTGTTCGAATAAATGACCCTCTTGTGCAATGCACAAATTTAGTCTTTTTTGCAGATTTTCTCGGATCCTGGACAAAATTAGTGGCGTTATTGTTCTACAGGTATACCTAATCCTGTTTCGCATATCTTCCACTGTTGTTGGTGGATTAACATACACCTTATTTTTAATATAACCCCATAGAAAGAAATCTAATGGGGTGATGTCGCAAGACCTTGGTGGCCACTCAATGAAACCCCCTCGTCCAATCCATTTTTGCGGATATCGTTGGTCCAAAAACGCACGAACTTCACGATGGTAATGCGGAGGCGCACCATCGTGCTGGAACCACATACTGTCGAGCTCATCCCTATCGAGACCTTGAAGCAGTTGGGGTAATTCTTCTTGTAAGGTAACTATGGCCATTTAGTGGTTCATTAAAAAAGTGGGGTCCAATAATTCGATTATGATGAATACCACACCAAACATTTAATGACCAGTGGTTTTGATGTTGCACCTCTCTAATCCAAAATGGGTTTTCTGTGGCATAATAATGCATGTTGCGTCTATTTACGCCACCGTTACTTCTAAAAGTAGCTTCATCACTAAACATTACCTTGCATAATAAATTTGGATTTAATTGAATCTCCGCATTTATTGTACGACAAAAGTTTACACGACTTTCAAAATCCTGTCCATGCAATTCTTGGTGTAATTCCATGTGATTTGGATGATACCTATATTTCTTGGTAGTACGATTAGCGGTGGATTGTGATGTTTCACATAATGCTGCTAACTGACGGCTACCAATATAAGGATTTTCCTGAACATTTAACAATACTTGTAGTTCTTTTTCTTCATTAGTTACTGGTTTGTTGACCACTTTACGTTTTGGATAATCAACAGTACCAGAAGAATCAAATCTTTGCATTAAGTTTTGAAAAGTATGGGTATTAGGCTGGCGTCGATCAGGATACTTCATTTTGTAAATTCTTTGAGCAAGAAGGCAATTTTTTTGAGCCTCTCCTATTGTATGAATCATATCTATTAACTCATTCTTTGGAAAATTCATTTTACAATATAAGATGAATGAAAAAAAAAACAAACTACACTACATAAAAACCAAAAGAAGCGATTGCGGTTATAAATTTGACACACAGAAAAATGTTCTTTTACATTGTTTTTGCCATGGCTACTATGATAATGAAGACTATTTCTGTAAAAAAGTATGGAAAATAAGAAAAACTGAAATATCTCAAAAACTATTATAAATAGATATAGGATATATTGAACAAAACTTTTAGGGTTTTTATTACTCTATTAAATAACATGAAAATATACAGGGTGTACCATTTAAAAAAAAAAAAGATATTTATTCATTTAAACTTGTTCAAATTTGAGCCGATGTGTTCAACACCCTGTAGCTTTTATTGCAAATATTAGATAAAAATTATGTTAACTTGTCCTTGGCCTTGCTAAATTCCAAATTTGAATATATTTGTCACAAAATTGAAAACGTTATTTAGGATTGAATTGATGCTTGAAAATGTGACTTTTTTTCTTTAAACTTAATTATCTCAGAAACTATAAAGTTTTGTTATAGTAAACCCTTAATAAAAAAGATTTAAAATTATAAGCTAAATCGAAAATACGATTCGTATATAGGATGTTCTATTTAAAAAAATACAACTTTATGCTGTCCTAGTTTTTTGGCTCACCCTGTAGAGTCCTAAATATTTTTAAAATCTGCGTAAAAATAAACTGTATCGAACAATAAATATAGTTTCTTTGTAAATATCACCGAAAAGGCACAAACCTACTTCATCCAATCGTTGACTCACCCTGTACAGTTTGTTTCCTGCAAATACAACTCCGATCCTCTCTCCATACATGTTTCGACAACCTTATGATCTCATCAGTGGAGCTGTATCGAATCGAGAGCAACATTCGCAGGAAAGAACTGCTATATAAAATATAAATTCCAAAGAACGTCGGTAGCTGTATCGACAACTTTTATTCGAAACTTTTTTTCCAAAATGTGTTCTTTGGCATGTAGATTCAAAAAATCTGTTTTAGCCAACATTTACCCCCGCCCCTCTTGGCTCTAACCTATTTTTTGCTGTTACATTTTATGTAGGCTTTGTTCTTACATTGCCCCCAATATCCCTGGGTAGGTTTCATTCATCTCGAAATTTACGTCACTATATTTATCTATGGCTTGGACTATGTGAAAAATCGTTGAGTGGAACTATTTAGCCATTTCAAAAATAATAATTTAAATCACTTCCATTTTTTATCTGGAACGAATGCATCGACTGAAAGAGTTGTTAAAATGACATATACCCTGGAAATATTTTCTTGCCCAGTCCATTTGTTCCATTTTCTGTTCAAAAAATTCTGGCCACTTTAAATATAACCAGTTCTTTTAGTTTTAAGATTTCCAATATAAAGTTTGCACATTCAGTTTTTATTTTGGAGTCTAATAATTTATAGGGAGATATAATGTAAAGTATGGAAAAACGAATTATGTTTAAAATACAAAATTAAATATTGCCAAATATTCTTTTCTTCAAGAAAGTGTCAATATATATTTGTAGACTCCATTTTTCAAGCACTCTTAAAATATATTGCTATTCGCCATTTGGTTATGGCTATATTTACCGAAATAATTAATAATGACAACTGTGAACATACTTAGCAAGAAAACATGGGCGGATAGGTCTAAGGGCACATGTTCATGGGTTAAGGGTGACACCCTGCACACGCCAGAACTTCCGGAAGTTTAAAGACCGTTCTATAAACAAACACCTTAAATACGGCGCCCTTGATGCTTTAAGGCCTCGTTTACAGTACACTATTTTTTTTTATTTAGAGGACATAAATTTAAAAGTTCGAGATTTTCATGATCAGTTGTCATGGCAAATTATTAAGTCTCCTCTAGAATTTTGAAAGAATATACAGATAATTTTGCCAGTGAAAACAAGGTGACACTAAATATATATACTTTCGTAAAGTAACAGGTAAATCAATATACACTGCTCTAAATAAATTCGTACCTAAAACTAAAAAATGCAGAAGAAATTATCCACCTTGGTTTACATCAAAAATAATAAATAATATTAAGAAAAAATTTAAATGTTGAAAAAATACAAACGTTCACAAAAAAATGAAGATCTGTTAAAATTTCAACAGCAGAGAGGACAAATTAAATATGACATAAATGATGCATATAAAAAATATTGTGAAAGTGTGGAAAACCGCATTGCTTTTAATCCATCAAACTTCTGGCAATTTATAAATAGTAAAAGAAATAATAAAGAATTAACTGAAAATATGATTTGTGGGGAAAATACTTATAGAAACCATGCAGATATTGCAAATGCATTTGCTGACTTTTTTAAATCTTCATATATTTCATCGAACAATGCTTTTAATAAAGATATTCAAAGTTCTGTCACTCAAACTATTCAAATTTGTAAGGTTAGTGAAAATGAAGTACTATCTTGCTTAAAAGAAATGAAACCAAAGGGAACAGTAGGTCCGGATAAAATTCCATCCTTTTTCCTGCGTGATTGTGCATGCGTATTAGCAAAACCTCTTTCCATTATCTTTAATCTCTGCCTAAATAATTCACAGTTTCCTGATAAAAGGAAAATTTCCAGAGTTTCTCCAGTGTTTAAAAAAGGAGACAAACAAAATATAGAAAACTACAGACCAGTCTGTATAATAAATAATTTTTCTAAATGTTTTGAAATATTTCTGCATGAACATCTATTTTTCAAGCTGAAACATCTATTTAGTGGTTCCCAACATGGCTTTATAAAGGGTAGGTCCACAGCGTCCAATCTTTTCTGCTTTACTCAGTTTGTGGCTGATGTCTTGGATAAGAGAGGTCAAGTAGACACAATATATACAGACTTTTCAAAGGCGTTTGATAGGCTTTATCTCAGCATTCTGCTTGATAAACTGCATTGTTTTGGACTTTCGCAAAAATTAATTCTATTTTTTAAATCACATCTCTGCGATAGGCAGCAAATAGTAGAATGCTGTGGTCAGCCCTCGGAACCCCTGTGTGTGACTTCGGGAGTTCCTCAAGGGTCAATACTGGGTCCTTTATTATTTAATATATTTATTAATGGAATTGTGGGTGCCTGTACAATGCTACTCTATGCGGATGACGCTAAAATTTTTACTTCTGTAAAAAACGATGCTGATTGTCAAAGACTACAAATAGCAATAAATACCGTCACCGATTAGTGTAGCGAAAACAGACTGCCTCTAAACGTTGATAAATGCAAAGTCATGACTTTCACATTAAAGAAAAATGTGCTGGTGTATGATTATAAAATTGATGGAACATGTGTTCCACGAGTAGAATGCTTTAGAGATCTGGGTGTGACATTTGATAGTAGACTTTCATTTCTTCATGATCTTACACAGGTGTGTTTTAAATAAAATAAAAAAGGTCACGCTGGAACATTTTTGTAGGTCTGGATATAAAGTTATTAGTACAGTGATGCGGATATTTTGAAGAAACACCAAATATCTCGCACTAATTTATTCCAAGAAAATAGTTTACATCTGGCAACGTTGCAGCGAATATTTGGCGTTTTCAATAATAAAAGGGTCTATAAAGTTTACACACAATGTACTTTAACTATTACTACTCCAAATACTTATGAAAGCGGTGTTTTTTATTCAGAAATTAAAGTAATCTTGTGAATTTGAAACTTGGTGTTTCTTATGTTTCCTGGAAAACTGAAGAAAAATTGTAGAGTACCAAGGCCAAATGCGTGTTCAACGACCTCTTAACAGGGGGTATGTGACGGTTTTTTTTTAAACAAAATTTATTTTCCCGAATTTCACATAATTATAATGATTACCAAAAAAAGGATAATGTACAAATCTCATCGATTTCTCGGAGACAGAATGACCCATAGTATGTTTGTATCTCAAATTGAGACCACATGAGAAAAGTGTTTTTAACTACTTCCGTAAATTTATAAAATAACTTACCTAGATTCTTTTCCTATTCTTTAGATTCATCAATATCTGAAAATTTTAATACCGGTTCCCCTCAGTGTGAACATTTAATATAAATGATGCTATTTCTTTTTTTATATTTTAAAGTTTTACAGTCATTTTTCTTGACAATTTCCTTATCTATATTTACCCTTTCTGGTACATATATGTATATATATATATATATATATATATATATATATATAAGTCAAATTTTCTATAAATAATGTGAATCCGGCCTTAAGTCTCAATTCATTATATCTTCTTACTTCACTGAAAATTATCTTAACTTCATAAACAAAATTAAGGGAGATCCGGAAATGCCATCGTCTGGCAATCCGTCTAGTCTATTGACCCCCTAAATTAAGTGCGGGAGGGTTTACAAGGTGTGCTCAACCCCAGGTGACTTTTGGGGATGTTTCACCCCCGATTAATATGTCAAATATTTACTACTTTAAAAGAAAGGCGTCTGCGAATTTTGGGAAACACTAAAATATCTGAAAAGATGGATATCTACCAAAAAAGTTTGAGTGGGAGAATTTAGAGTAAATTAGTCGAGTTTTACGATTTTACGTTATGTACTTGAAATATTAGGATGAATTTTTGTTTTCTAAGTAAATTATGGAGCCAACACGCTCATAAAATCTATGCGGGATATGTATATATATATATATATATATATATATATATATATATATATATATATATATATATATATATATATATATATATATATAAAGATTTACATAAATGCAAAAGACATATTGTTCTTGTATTTGGATTCTTATATATTATTTCAACTTGATTGATTGATACTGATTTTTTACCATCTTTCTTAGATTACTTGTACTATTGCAAATGCTCGCCACATCTTATTTTGTCTCCGTTTGGATTTTTAAAAATTTTCTTCGCCTTGATAAAACCTTTCCAACCAGTTAATTTATTATACACTTTTAATTAGAATCGGGTTTATTACAGCCATTTCTACAGACCCATTTTCGTTAATTTTCGTGATATTTAGACATACTTTAAACCCGTATAGAATGTCGAATTTTTATTTTTTTTTTTTTTGGACTAACAAGATTTAATTTTTCGCTTTAAAAAGCCTTTGATTTCAATCTTGAAAAGCTCAAATTGGTTAAAAAGAACCCTAGATATTAGTCTTCAAAGGCAGGCCTGTTTTCGAAAATTTGCAAAATGGCTTATTTTCAAGAGGCTAATGCAAATAAACACATGTTTTTATTTTTCATTGTAGAGACTTAAACTCTAATTAGCTGCATGAAAAACACTAAAGAAAATTAGAACTTCCGTGTTTGTATCCGTATATTTGTTTTTTTGATTTCTTTCCCATTTTTAATTTATATCACATTTACAAATTTAAATTGAATTTGAATTCTGAAAAATGCGTTTTCTTCGTCTTGAAATCTTTCGAAATAGTTAATTTACTAATACTTTTAATTACAATCAGCTTTTATAGCTCTGTTTATGCTAATTTTCGTAATTTTCAGGCATGTTTTAAATCTTGATGCAATCTCGATTTTTGATTATTTTCGACTTATAAGGTCTATTTTTTTATTTTGGAAATACCATTAGTTTATTTTTCAAAAAACTTTAATTTTTTATAAATAACCAGACGTACCAGCCTTTAAGGAGGTTTTTTTTTCAAAAATGTTTCATTTTCATAAAGATCATGCGAAAAAACATATTTTTTAGATACTTAAACTCTTTCTTGAATGTAGGAGAAACACGAAATAAAAATGGAAAAAAGCTTAAAATTGAAAAAAAAACCATAGTTTCAAGTCGAAATAATATATATATATATATATATATATATATATATATATATATATATATATATATATATATATATATATATATATATATATGGAGTATGGCAGCATGGAAATTTTTTTTAATCAAACAACTAATACACAAATGACTTTTTTTAATAATTATATATATATATATGTATATATATATATATATATATATATATATATATATATATATATATATATTTTTGTGTATTGTTTCTTGTTTGATTAACTCAAAAAAAATTATCCCATTTATTAAATCCCAAAAAGGTCTTTTCATACTTCAGAATTCCCTGTTCTAAAACAAAACAAATAGAAAATTAAAAGAAACATGTGTTAACAGAAACCAAATGCCTATATATTTTGTTGACACCACATGCCAAGATTTTTTTTATTGATAATCACCCACCCGAAGTTTTTATCATCAGGTTTCCATTTTTTGTCACACACTTGATTTTTAATATTTCTATATTTTGAAAACCCCATCTGGGATAATTTTTTGTTCACGATTGCTGGCATTTGCTCCATAATTTAAAGTTTTTGAAAGATTTAAACTCATTTTTTGCTTTCTAGAGAGAGACTGAATTGCGGGTTATTGGATTGTTATGAATAGTGTACACAAACACCGATGAACTTTCAAGGAATTATAAGGTTTCTTACTGGAGCATGGAAGTTTCTCAATGAAGTCATCTAATAATTAAAATTTGTCATATTCACGTTTTCATAAAACCAGGTTGTCTTTAGTTATCTCTTTGCCACTGAATTTTTATACAATTTTTCACATACTCATATTTTGAAGTTGTACATTATAATTTAAAAAAATGTTATCAGTGTTTCAATATATAAATATATATATATATATATATATATATATATATATATATATATATATATATATATATTGTATGTTTCGTCTCTCACTAGACTCATCAGGGTACCGACATGCACCTGGCTGTGCAAAAGACAGATCGGAAGGAAGCATGCAACACTGAACGCGGTTTCGCCGACCTCTCGTCGGATGGCTTATATATGTTTATACGGCTTTCATGGATTCCTCCGTGTGAGATGCATTAGCAGTGGTTATATCCACATTATGCTGTTGTAATGCTGAAATCACTAACTGTGCAACCTCTGACACAGAAAGGATATGATGGAGCGAAGTTTGCATTCACTGTTTCGCGTTTTACTTCACTTACATACGGAATTGCATATAGTTGTACGTTTGCTGAATGTGATTTCAGCACTACAGCAACATAATGTGGATATAACCACTGCTAATGCATCTCACACGGAGGAATCCATGAAAGCCGTATAAACATATATAAGCCATCCGACGAGAGGTCGGCGAAACCGCGTTCAGTGTTGCATGCTTCCTTCCGATCTGTCTTTTGCACAGCCAGGTGCATGTCGGTACCCTGATGAGTCTAGTGAGAGACGAAACATACATCTCTGCCGTATCACTGTGGCGGGGAAGGTAGGCTTTGACTTTCTTCTCGGTATGGTGGTATAGGTAGGCCACCATCTCGATGGTGGTGGAATAGGATGAATTGTGTTTTATTACAATTTGTTCTAACTGTGCAACCTCTAACACAGAAAGGATATGACGGAGCGAAGTTTGCATTCACTGTTTCGCATTTTACTTCACATATATATATATATATATATATATATATATATATATATATATATATATATATATATATATATATATGTGTGACTCATGTCGGCATTTGTTCGTAAAGCATGATACTATCTTGTCTTTTTGTACCGGAAACTGCATATATATATATATATATATATATATATATATATATATATATATATATATATATTATACACATATATATATATATATATATATATATATATATATATATATATTTATATATATATATATATATATATATGTGTGTGTGACTCATGTCGGCATTTGTTCGTAAAGCATGATACTATCTTGTCTTTTTGTACCGGAATATATGTATATCTAAGTTTTAAGCTAAGTAATAATTCTGACTTTTGAAAAAGACATAAAAAAACTTTCCTTTCTGGGTTAACTTCAGCAATTTCTTCATTGACACAAAGAACACCAAAAAAGTATGTTAGATTCGTTTCAGACCGTGTTGCTACGATGAATTATTTTTGTTATTATTTATTAATTTATTTAGAAGATGTTGAGTAGTGTTTTTTTTTTGCATAAAATATGCATTTGATACGAGTCAAAGAAACCAAGTAAGTCAGCAGGTGGCCCAGAGCTACTCTCTTCTTGGTAGGTCTCGTATGCCAATATATTTTGTCGAATTTTGTATTTTAATTTTTTTATCAAACGACTTTTTTTTGGAGCAAATAATCTATTAAAACTATTATCGGATTTTATTACATGAAGACCGCATTAAGAAGAACAAGAAAAGTTTTTTCAGTCTTTACCTTTGTTCTTTTTGGGTTGATACATTTCAAAATAAAATTGTTTTTTAAGAAAATAACTTGAGAAAATTTAATTTCGGCATTAATTTCCCATGTTTTACCTTTTTATTTATTAAACAATTACTTTATTTTTTCTAATTTGAAAATAGATTTTTCAAAGTTTATGATTATTTAAGTCTTTTTTATTTTTTTGACGCCTTGTATAATTTATATAAAACTTTGTATTACCTAAATAAGTTTAGATACATGCAACGTTATTTATTAAGAATAAAATTTTCGAAGAAATAATTAATAAAAAAGAAAGGTTGAAAAGTGACGACGGTGTAAAACTTCCTTTATAAAGGGTAATACTCCACTATTTTATCGTCACAATAAATGCAAAAAGTAATAAAATATACACACAGAGAATTTATTTAAGTCATTACTTGTGGTAGGGTAGAAACGCTCTAGTATCAATTCCAGATTCGATGAGTTAATAAATTTTAAATGTACCATGACATAAAGTAAATATTTCTGCAGGAAAAAATTATTTATTTAATGAGAGCTATTTATATCAACGGATATGCCGTTTATTTTTCTGGAAACCAAGACCCTATGCACCGAAATGGAGTATCAATAATTATGAAACAACATATTAGTAATTATGTCACTAACTTCGTACCACTGTCAGATAGGGCAATACTTATACAATTAAATGCCAAACCTGTAAATATAAACATTGTCCAAGTTTATGCTCCTACTGCTGACAAAGAAAAACAGGAAATCGAAGAATTTTACCACCAAATAGAAGAAGTGCTAAAAACAACAAAGAAACACGAAACAACAATACTTATGGAAGACTTTAACGCTAAAGTTGGACAGAAGGTAACACATAACATCACCGGAAACTTTGGCTTGGGAGAGAGAAATCAAAGAGGTGAACCTCTAATCGAATTTTGCCAAGAAGCTGACTTTGTCATTGCAAATGCAAATACCTGCTTCAACTTCCAGAAAGACGTCTGTACACGTGGAAATCCCCTCAAGATGGACAACAAGGCAGAATAGTACGGAACCAGATAGACTACATTCTAATAAACCACCGATTTCGTAATAATATTAAGGGTGTAAAAACTTACCCCAGTGCTGATATAAACTCTGCTCCAAAATACAAAATAAATTAAAGAAATTAACAAAGCCATCTAAACAAAACAGGATATGCCTCGACCCCCTCAGAAATCCTCAAACACATGAACACATATCGCAGCAAATAAATAACGAAATACACAAAATATCGAAAATACCAAACGAAAACAGAACCATTAATGAATGTTGGTGCGATATACAAAACTGGATTTTAAAAGAAGTGAAAAAGTCTCAGAAAACACCTAAAAGAAAGGCAGAAAATGAGTGGATGACACAGGAAATTCTTGACCTGATGGAGGTACGATGGAAATATAAAAATGGAGATACTAACAAATACAGTGAAGTCAATAAACTCATAAAAAGAAAAATTACTATAAGACTGCTAAAACATCTGTATTACAATCAAGTAGCCTCTATCCAAATTGAAAACAGTCGTACTCAAAGCCTACCCATCAAACGTGGAGTAAGACAGGGTCACCCTGTCTTTTTAATGTATACTCTGAAAAAATTTTTAGGGAGGCTTTGGATGACAGAAAAGAGGGAGTAAGACTGGGTGGAGAAGTAATCAACAATATTAGATTTGCTGATGATGCGGCCATTCTTGCAGAAAGCATCGAGGATCTCCAAACATTAGTAAATCTAGTCAATGAGGTGAGCTGCCGAAGAGGCCTTAAAATCAACATCTCAAAAACAAAGTGGATGTCTGTTGGAAGGATTAATGTAGATAAATGTCAACTTTGGCTCGATGAAGAGAGGATAGAGCGTGTAAATCATTTCAGATACCTTGGCAGTTGGTTGAATGTGAATGGGGACTCAGATGAAGAGATAATAGCTAGGATCGAAATATCGCGTAAGGCCTTTATGACATGGAAACCAGTTCTATGCAACAGGAACCTGTCAATGCATATTCTTAAGAGGGTCCTGAGATGCTATGTATGGTCTATTTTGTTATACGGTTGCGAGACATGGACACTAAAAACCACAACGCTAAACAAACTGGAAGCTTTCGAATTGTGGTGCTATCGTCGAATCCTAAAGATATCATGGGTTTTGCATACTTCCAATGAGGATGTTCTCAGAATGATGGATACAGATCGACTGCTCTTGAACATTATAAAGAGGCGGAAAACAGAATACTTCGGCCACATAATTAGAGGACCTAAATACCATCTACTTCGCCTTATAATACAAGGAAAGATGGAAGGAAAAAGATGGATAGGCCGAAAGAAGCTTTCATGGCTACGTAACATCAGACAGTGGTGTGATTGCACGGTGGAGGAACTGTTTCGCGCTGCAGCCGATAGAGAAAGATTTCAGGAAATTGTAAACATGATGAACACCAACGTCTGAATACGGACATGGCACCTAAAGAAGAAGATTTATATCAAAACTATATAATCCAGAAAACAGAAATTTTGAAACAAGAATTGTTATTCTGTGGTATTGTCCTCTTTGGTCGTTCATTCTTGTTGGAAAGATCTGCAAATGAGAAAATTTTAGTAAAATTGTATATGCTGGAAAATAACCAGCTGGTTTCTGGAGAGTTATAGTCGTTTTCTTTAAAATCACATTTTTTCCTCTTCGCAAAATTTCTTTAGAGAATGTATATGTAATAATTAATTACCTAAGAATGATTAGGTTTTCCAGATGAAAAAAAAAATCTAAGATGTGGAAAATGTTTTTGTTTGAACATCCTTGTAATTGTATGTTATTCCAATTTTGATTTTTCGTTAATTTATTTTTCCAACCTTCTAGGTTATTTCTTTAATAATTTTGATTTATTTCGACCTAACGCCTTAAAATCGGCATTATGAAAAACCGTTGTATATTTTTCTTTATTTTAGTGGAAGCACATTACACTGCTGCAATCATATGGTTAAGTTAAACGGAAGTTACCTAACCTATGTTTATTTTTAATTTCCTCTAACGCAAGATACTGTATATAATCAACACGGGTTACATATTGGGGCATTAGGAAATTGAGAAAAAAATTGAACATGTGGCCCAATGTTGTCATTTTATTGAGGTGCTATTTTTTATAGATAGAGGTAACATATGATAGTGAACTCTTACAATTATTTATATTTAACGTAGTCGTACAATAAGCTCTGGTCACAGTAACATTATTAAACAAAGAAAGAATGAAAATCAAGAAAATATAAGTACTACTTTCTTTAGGATATTTATATATTATAAGCGGCGTTATTCTAACTAACCGAGTAACTGACATATCGACGCATAGACTTAACTGTTTAAGATAAATCCATGGAATTTTGTAAATTGCTTTGCAATGCCATATAGGAAGAGATTTTTCAAAATGCGCACTCCAAAAGGGTGAAAAAAGGTAAATTGTTATTTAGTAAATTTATCGATCTCTCTTATGGATGTGGACTTGATTTTGGTTTCAAAAGATAGCTCATAACAATATCAAAAGACTAATTTCTTGAATTTTCGATATTCATATTTGAAAAGGGAAAAGGGATAGGTAAAACAGCAATTTTATGATTGCTGATTAAACAGCAGAGTAAACTCGAGTAGTTCCGGTCAGGAGGTAATACCGGTCACTTCAGTTTCTCCCATACTATTTTGTACCCCAAGTAAAATTACTACATGGTTAGTTTAGTGTTTGTTTTTATTTCATATGTCCAAAACACTGTGTTCACAAGGGAACAAGATGAAATGGATAATCAGGTCAAGTTTTGGCAGGACAGGAAGTCTTGCAAGAAGAGGCTGGATATTTAGTGAATTCATACAATAATTGATTGGTGTATAGCTAGGACGATGGATTTTAGTCATACTACATAGAGCTGTGATTTCTACCGTTTCAAGGTTTATCAGTGCTGACTTCCTGCAATTACTGTATGCAGGGGGCACGTATTCCTATTAAAGTCAGTATATTCCTTTGTATATATGAGTTGTTTTTCTTGATATGCCTTTTTCTTTGTATATCAGACTCCTAATGGAGTTGGCATTTTGTATACATTTTTGTTTAACAGTTCTAAAGTGCCAATTTAAAATCATTTTGTGGTCTATATTTACACCTAAATATTTGATTGATGGCTTGTTGCATATTACTTGGTTGTTAAGTTATATAAAATAAATTTAATCCAGGGAAAAAACAAAGATTTTAATGACAATCAGTAACTTCACAATAATAACAACAATGACACTATTTTTTGACTTTTGACGGTTAATTTGAGGTGCCAAAACGTTACTTTTCCCAAAATGGCGCCCAGCATACTCCGGACATTTTTTGTTTGACAGCTCCATTGCAATCTGTCATCCATTTTATTTTAAGAAATCCGTACCCGCAATCGACTAACATTTACAGCAACCTCCTTCCCTCAACTTCAGACGTTTAAAAGGCTATCTCTGCTGAGGATCTTGAGCCGAAGCCGAAAAAGTCCACAAACAAGAAAAAATGTGTATCTCGAAAACAGCATGCAGTACTCATGACGGAAACTCTTAACAAGGAGACTCTGATCAAGAAAGGAAATAGAAAAGTGACAAGAGAGAAGAAAAAGGTAACTACCAACATAAAAACTGAAAACAAGATTACAAGGAAATGGGAAGTAAAATCTGAGGAAAAAAAATGTTAAATTTTGGTTTTGGGGTGTATTTTTTTGAAAAATTAGTTCTTTGGACTTAATGTACCATTTCAATAGGAAATTTCATTACCTACAACTTTTCTATAGACATGTATATACGAAAAATCCATAGTAATCGAATAAAACTCAAAAAAAAACTGAAGTGGACAAATCTACCTTAATCTCAAAAATGCATCCCTTAATTTGGTAGAACTTTGTGATTTTATCATATTTGGAGGTCAATTGAATGTATGAAACAATGAAAGTACTTTAACGCTTTAGTTCCTATTACATCTCTTTTTTTTTGACATAGTATGAGGTAAATTGGATGAGATCTTCATATATTAGTCTCGCGAATCTGCGCTAGCTTTTTGTACACCCTGTATTAGGATTATTTGTTGATATAAGTAATACAATTTATCGCAGTACCATAAGCAAAATAAAACTAACCAATTAGACAACTAGTTTCTTTTTAAAACAAATCTTTGTCGCCGATCTTATTGTAAAAATTTTAAAAAATATAATTGCTAATATTTGTAAAATTTTATGCTTTTAAAATAATTTAATTCGTATAGAATTTAAAAATACACAGGTGACTTTTAAAAGGTGTTTCTAAAATATCTTTTATTGGAAGTTTTACGTGAAACAACTGCCTTTTACAGTAACCAGGGTTACAGGAAGTTTTAAAAACGGCAATACCCCATCTGTCTTCACTGTAAAACGAGAATATACATTCATATAATTGAATTGGATTAGGAATTAGAAATCATTTTGGTATAAAAAATTATAGAGACAAATATTACTTTTTTTTTGAGAAAATTTGATAGGTTAACGAATTAATAGTACGTTACAAGTAGTATATATTTTGAAGATTAGTTGCCATAAATGTTTTTTAAGTTGACATATTTATGTACTTATAAAAATCAACAAAAAATAAAAGCGACAAACGTCAAGCAGCTGAAATTGCATTCAACAATATTTTATCTGAGATATTACAACAAAAAAACACATTGAACACACACATTTACTAACAACATTAGCTAGAAGTATTATTTATTGTTTAACGAGAACTTCGTGGTATTGAGGCAATCAAATCCAAGATATGTATGTACAGGGTGAGTCAACGATTGGATGAAGTAAGTTTGTGCCTTTTCGGTGAAATTTACAAAGAAACTATATTTATTGTTTGATACAGTTTATTTTTACGCAGATTTTAAAAATATTTAGGACTCTACAGGGTGAGCCAAAAAACTAGGACTGCATAAAGTTGTATTTTTTTTAAATAGAACATCCTATATACGAATCGTATTTTCGATTTAACTTATAATTTTAAATCTTTTTTATTAAGGGTTTACTATAACAAAACTTTATAGTTTCTGAGATAATTAAATTTAAAGAAAAAAAGTCACATTTTCAAGCATCAATTCAATCCTAAATAACGTTTTCAATTTTGTGACAAATATATTCAAATTTGGAATTTAGCAAGGCCAAGGACAAGTTAACTTAATTTTTACCTAATATTTGCAATAAAAGCTACAGGGTGTTGAACACATCGGCTCAAATTTGAACAAGTTTAAATGAATAAATATCTTTTTTTTTTAAATGGTATACCCTGTATATTTTCATGTTATTTAATAGAGTAATAAAAACCCTAAAAGTTTTGTTCAATATATCCTAAACCTATTTATAATAGTTTTTGAGATATTTCAGTTTTTCTTATTTTCCATACTTTTTTACAGAAATAGTCTTCATTATCATAGTAGCCATGTAAAATAATAAAAAGAAACTACAGAAACAAACAGAATGTGGTTAAATATGATGAAATACATTATTCGTTATATTACAACGGCAATAGTTTAATTAAACATAATGTGAAAAAATTAACACAACAATAACGACAAGGCAAATACATATTTACTTTTATACTAAATTGAAACAAAAAAATTACCTATTAAATACTGAGATTAATTATTTCTTTTTAATAAGTGTTCGAATAAACGACCCTCTTGTGCAATGCACAAATTTAGTCTTTTTTGCAGATTTTCTCGGACCCTGGACAAAATTACTGGCGTTATTGTTCTACAGGTATCCCTAATCCTGTTTCGCATATCTTCCAATGTTGTTGGTGTATTAACATACACCTTATTTTTAATATAACCCCATAGGAAGAAATCTAATGGGGTGATGTCGCAAGACCTTGGTGGCCACTCAATGAAACCCCCACGTCCAATCCATTTTTGCGGATATCGTTGGTTCAAAAACGCACGAACTTCACGATGGTAATGCGGAGGCGCACCATCGTGCTGGAACCACATACTGTCGAGCTCATCCCTATCGAGACCTTGAAGTAGTTGGGGTAGTTCTTCTTGTAGAAAGTTCAGGTAACTATGGCCATTTAGTGGTTCATTAAAAAAGTGGGGTCCAATAATTCGATTATGATGAATACCACACCAAACATTTAATGACCAGTGGTTTTGAAGTTGCACTTCTCTAATCCAAAATGGGTTTTCTGTGGCATAATAATGCATGTTGCGTCTATTTACGGCACCGTTACTTCTAAAAGTAGCTTCATCACTAAACATTACCTTGCATAATAAATTTGGATTTAATTGAATCTCCGCATTTATTGTACGACAAAAGTTTACACGACTTTCAAAATCCTGTCCATGCAATTCTTGGTGTAATTCCATGTGATATGGATGATACCTATATTTCTTGGTAGTACGATTAGTGGTGGATTGTGATGTTTCACATAATGCTGCTAACTGACGGCTACCAATATAAGGATTTTCCTGAACATTTAACAATACTTGTAGTTCTTTTTCTTCATTAGTTACTGGTTTGTTGACCACTTTACGTTTTGGATAATCAACAGTACCAGAAGAATCAAATCTTTGCATTAAGTTTTGAAAAGTATGGGTATTAGGCTGGCGTCGATCAGGATACTTCATTTTGTAAATTCTTTGAGCAAGAAGGCAATTTTTTTGAGCCTCTCCTATTGTATAAATCATATCTATTAACTCATTCTTTGGAAAATTCATTTTACAATATAAGATGAATGCAAAAAAAACCAAACTACACTACATAAAAACCAAAAGAAGCGATTGCGGTTATAAATTTGACACACAGAAAAATGTTCTTTTACATTGTTTTTGCCATGGCTACTATGATAATGAAGACTATTTCTGTAAAAAAGTATGGAAAATAAGAAAAACTGAAATATCTCAAAAACTATTATAAATAGGTATAGGATATATTGAACAAAACTTTTAGGGTTTTTATTACTCTATTAAATAACATGAAAATATACAGGGTGTACCATTTAAAAAAAAAGATATTTATTCATTTAAACTTGTTCAAATTTGAGCCGATGTGTTCAACACCCTGTAGCTTTTATTGCAAATATTAGGTAAAAATTATGTTAACTTGTCCTTGGCCTTGCTAAATTCCAAATTTGAATATATTTGTCACAAAATTGAAAACGTTATTTAGGATTGAATTGATGCTTGAAAATGTGACTTTTTTTCTTTAAACTTAATTATCTCAGAAACTATAAAGTTTTGTTATAGTAAACCCTCAATAAAAAAGATTTAAAATTATAAGCTAAATCGAAAATACGCTTCGTATATAGGGTGTTCTATTTAAAAAAATACAACTTTATGCTGTCCTAGTTTTTTGGCTCACCCTGTAGAGTCCTAAATATTTTTAAAATCTGCGTAAAAATAAACTGTATCAAACAATAAATATAGTTTCTTTGTAAATTTCACCGAAAAGGCACAAACCTACTTCATCCAATCGTTGACTCACCCTGTACATATTATTTTGCTAATTTATATCTCAAAAACGAATAGAGATAAGTATAGTGTAGGTATGCTTATGCCTGCACTATACTATTTATGTATTTATATATATATATATATATATATATATATATATATATATATATATAATGGTACACACATTTTTTAAACTTTAAAACTGTATTAGCTATAAAATTCTCAATTCAATTTTATTTTCATACATTGCCCTTGCCACGTGACAGCCGAAAAAAACTTGCACCAGTACGTGTCTTCCTTCGTGAACCATTCATTCACTCTTTTGACACCTGAAATCCGGCGCCGAAAATAGCTCTCCGAAACCTGGATGTGGTTGCGTAAAGTTCTTATACGGGGGACAAAAAGTATACATAACTCTTTTATAACTTACTCAAGACTTCTCTAACGTTAAATGAATTTACTTTACGGTCAAGAATTATATATATATATATATATATATATATATATATATATATATATATATATATATATATATATATATATATATATATATATATATATATATATATATATATATATATATATATATATATATATACAGGGTGATTCAAAAATCGATCACGAAACTTAAGGGGATGATTCTACTTGACAAAATAAGGGTAGAGCTTCATATAATTTTTTTTCAAAATGTCATTCGTTTTCGAGTTACAAGCCGTCCAAGTTCAAGTTTTTATTTTTTGTTTTTTGGATTACTCGCTTACAGGAAAACCGATTTGACTAATATTTGAAAGATAGGCTAAGTCTTCTGCGCTTCATCATTTTAGTAACAATTCACATTGATTGTTTGCCGCTAGAGGGCACTTTACCTACATTGAAAATTGTTTTTTGTCATAATTTTTTAGTGTTGACAGCTACAGTAGTTTTTGGCATAATTTCTGAAAGACTGATGCCAGGCCTTTAAAAAAGGTGCTCTTTATTTACATCGCTAAACCCAACGGTTTAGACGTAAATCACCCTTAAAAATTAAGTGGTAAATTTACTTTTCTCATTTCATTACCACCAGCTACCAGGTAAATAGCTATCAAAGTATACTAGAGCTGTCAGTTTAACATCAAATAAATTCGCTTTTTAAACTATTTAATTTATAATCTTAAAATAACTAATAATGGCTAATCACCAATATTCAAATATCGAATATTGTGATATCCATTTTTGTTATTGAAAAGCAAATGGTAATGCAGAGTTGGCAAGAAGATATTATATGGAGAGTTATCCGGAAAGAAATATCCCTCATGCTCAAACATTTTCCAGTGTGTGTCAACTAGTTGTCAAACAGGGGTCGCCATTTGAAAATTAATAGTTAGAAATGAAAACGTAATTTTGTCAACTTGTCTTATTCCTGTCTTTCATACTAGTAACTAAAACTTTGCGATTGTATTTTTTTGACATCACCTATGCCCCTTAGATTAGTTTGCGTCCGATCATGGCCACCTAGATGCAATTTTAAAAGTGGCTCTAAAAAAATGAAGTAGACGTAAAAAGTTTTTAAAATGTCACATTCTGATCTAGAATTGTCTCAGAAATCCAAAAATGTTAAAATATACAGGGTGTTCCATTTAAAAATTCAAAACCGGGGCCATTTCCGGTGAAACCGGAAGTGGCCGGAAAGTGGAAAATATGGGAAAACTCTCCCCTTTACATACCATTTACCTGTACCAATTCTCATTTTGATACACATAATACAATAGAAATTATGACTTGTCTAATAGATTCGTTGACACCCGGTATATATATATATATATATATATATATATATATATATATATATATATATATATATATATATATATATATATATATATATATATATGTATATATATCTTTTCGATACTGAAATTAATGTCAAGAACTATTCAATAGACTTTTAGATGTATTTTTCTTTTCATTGGTACAGTCAGTGAAGATTTGGCCTTGAAAAAGTACAGAACGTATTATATCTCGAAAAGGACATTTTTAATATATTTTTTTTTTACAGTGTAAATCGAAAGCAGTTCTTTGTATTAGAAAAATGTGACGTTCTATTACAAAACTAAGTTTGTTTTTGAGTTTAGCCAACAACTTTTAAATACAAAGTTGATTCGTGACGGCATTACCTGACGGCCATTAAATCAATACGTTAATAATGTGTTTTTTATTCTTAAATTTACTTATAAACTTTAAATGATCATTATTTACGTATTTTAAAGTAATATTATATGTTAACAAGAGTAACAACATAAGTGAGAACAACTATAATATAATATTTTTAAAAAATTCTACTTTTTAATGTAGTTTTTTTAGATAAATATTTGAAGGTGAGTATCAACGTAAATTATATAGAATTATATTTAAAATTAAACACAAAACCTTAGCAGCCAAATTCACTAAGAAGGTTTAAGACGACCTGGTTGCCATGGAAGTTAGATCTTCTAGTTTGTCAGTTTTGTTTTGCTTATGATAATGTTATGTCAAGTTTTGTAAGCCCTCAATCACAAAAGTATTAAACATTTTAGTGCCAGTTTCACGTTTTATCTTGCCAAGTTAGATAAATAAGTATTTTGGACGACTGGGAAATTTATTTGGAACACAGTGTTCGTTTAATAATGGAATATTAAATTTAAAGAAACAATCTCACCTGTAGTACAGCTTTGTAAGGATATCTGCCAGATAAAATCGTCGTGTTATATTTCCAAAACAAGAGAATCAGATTACATTCACTTTTATTACTGGGTACAAATCTTTCACGATGAGTCACTTTTTGCTACTTGTACCAGCTCGTTCCGTCCAATCGTTTAAATAATTTCTTTTACCTAGTTCATGCCATCTAATCCCGATCTTTAAAATATTAAAACCCTATTTACACTTGTAAACTTCAAATTATTAAAAAAAATCAATAATTTTAAGCCGCGATCGACAATCGTAACGCCAGCATGAAAACCAAGAAGTACTGGTTCTATTTTTATTACTGGGCACAAAACTTTAACGATGAATCACTTTCTGCTATTTGTACGGATTCGTACCGTCCAATCGTTTGAGTAATTTCCCTTACCTTGTTCATAACATCTAATCCGGATCTTGAAAATATTTAAAACCTTATTTACATTAGTAAACTACGAATTACTAAAAAAAATCAATAATTTTAAACCGCGATCGACAATCGTAACGCCAGTGTGAAAATCAAGAAGTACTGCAGATGAGATAAGGATATCGATAAAATATCGAAATATTGATATTGGTTTTTGACAAAAATCGGTAATATTTTTTAGGACAATATGTCGATAGTAAAATGTAGGTATTAGCATCGATATTTTTTTAAATAAGTTATTATTTCCCATTTTCTGGTCCATTATCTAAACTATACTATCGTAAATTATTTCAGCTGCACTTTCCTGTTTCTAATCTTTTTTTATTCGCCTATGTATTCTTTTGAAACGAAATGTACCTTCGGCCGCATTCGGCAAGTCGAATACAGCCTTCATTGTCTACGATAGAATATCGAAGTCGAGACGAGAGGTTATGTTAGTTGATCTTAATGTTATGGTTGTGGAAAGCACAAGTTTATTTAGTGTACTTCAATTAATTTAATTAGTTAAAAATCGCGAAAAGTCATAATATGTTGTCTGGAGTAAATTTTAAAGGTTTCGTGTAATTTTTATGACAAAATAATGTAATTTTGATTTATTCAATAAACATATTTGATTTAAAACTATGTAACTCTTTTTTTTACTTACCTTTTTTTAAATTAAGTCGATATATGATATATTTTTTTGATATATTGTATATGGATATTGATATATTTAAAGATGCCGATATTTCTGAAATTCGATATTTTTATGGACATCCTTAACTGCAGATATATCATGGGAGTTGTTCCAAGATCTTATTATCGGAATGATTACAAAATGAAAGAAAGTCGGGTCTTACTACAGTTAAACTATTAATAAGATTCTTTCGGTTAACCATGTATAAAACCGTCGAAAGGTAAATGTTTTTTCAAGCCCACATCTTGCTAAAATAAAGTGTGCGCAAAGCACTTTTTATCTAAATGTAAATTAAAAATGTATCCTGTATTATAAACGGAAGTATGGGATGGTATGGTGCAATAATGATACATATGTTCTCTTGTTGTTTTTCAAGTAATATTTAACTCTTTCTTTCCAGAGTGCTTCATTCTGGATTCGAGCGGAAGTATACACTACAGGTTAAGTTTTTTTGATAATTTGTTTACGGTGGAATATGAGGCACAGGTTTAATAAGACGTGTTGTAAAGAAAATAAATTTTAGTAAATGTTGGTTACTGTAACTAGTTATGAATGAAATTATTTTTAGCGTAGACATTTATTTGTTGATTTATTGCTAATAGGAAACGTACTAGGAATAATAGTGATTACAGAATAAGATATTAATGTTTCGTTTTTCGCTGGCGTTTTTCCTGTGCCGATGTTTATATAAAACAAACAGTTACTCGTCTCATCTTCACCCGCATTCAAGACTTCCGCTAATATTAAGAAAGAAGATCAATAAAATTTCATTTAAACCCAATTATAACTTACCTTTTACGTGTCATTTTACAGAGCTAAAAACTGATTTTCTAAATACTTTGATCATTCTTCTTCAACAATGGTACTCTTAATTTACTTCGATAAAAATGGTAGTTTTCGAGATAAGTCGGTTTTTATGCAAAACACTCAAACAGGTAAAAATAAGGTCGTTATTGTTAATACCTACATAATGAATTACTCTTGACGTAACTTTGCTATACTGGAATTTATTTGTAGGCGCAAAAAAAGATAGAAAGGCTGTCTTGAACGAGCAGAGCAGGGTTGGAAGCTAGAGGCGGCACCAGTTAGCATGTGCCGAGCTTGCCCCTATGCCGCAGAGTAGGGGTGGGTAATTATTAAAGGTGCCACCGAGTTTCAGCCGGGTAAACTCGGAACCCCCCCCCACGTTGTTATTCGGGCCTAGAGCTTGCTGCACCGAAATAATAAAAATAAAAATAATTAAATTAAATGAACACAAGAAGCGGTGGGATAAATGAAACTCATTGATGTTAAAAATAAAGAAATGTTATATTGATACTCTAAGTTTTTGTTGATGTGAGAAGTCCTTCTATTGTGAAATTTAGCCAAAGGGTGGACTGGCTTATATCCCTAAGGGTGGAAATGATGTTTTCCTTGAACCCGAAGGGTAGATCTGAGTTGTATCTCCAGGGGTGGATCTGAGTTGGACCCCGATTTTCTGGGGGGTCAGACTGATTCCTGAGATAAAGCCAAGGGCCGACAAAATCCCTGTTTCCAGGGTGTACCTCGATAGCTAGCCCAAAAAAATACTAAATCACACAAATCGCTACAACGCTATCGAGGTACCCAAAATGAAATTTTCCATCAAAATCCGCAAGATGGCGGCAACAAATCAGGATGTAAACTTCTCGGCTCCGAAATACAAAATTTCACAGGAAAAAGTAGCATTGACAGTTAAATTCTCGCCATTTTATAGAAAACCCTAAAGCTGCGCTGTACGAGCTTCTTTTTCCCTCAACATAGGGCGCGAGAAAAAAGGGACCTTAAACCAGTAGCAATTCCACAAAAGAAATGAGAACTCAAAATAGTAGGCTCAAACGGCATTGCTAACTAATAAGTCGTTGACATTTCCGACTCAAAATTAAATAGGGCTTCATTGTTGATTCCTAAAATAGGAAATAAGAATTTTCCCTCACCATTAACAACACGGTATTAGTTATTCATCCAAATTTGCGTCCAAAAATTACCACAGAAATAGCAACCCAACAAACAACGGCTTAAAAGAATGCAAATTGCCTAAACGTCAAGTGAAAAGGTCACATAACCCCAAATCCTTGAAAATACTTGAAATAAAAATTCGGGAAACTAACTAAAATGGATAAATGTAACAATTTAATTGAAATGATGAGCACAAAAAAAACGGAATGATATCTTATAAAAAGGTAAATAATAACATTCTATTTGAATATAAACAACCTAAACAGTGACGTAGAGTTGCCGACCTAAAAATACAAGTTATGAAAGGATTTTAATTAGGGCTGTATTTCTTAGAGGCAAATTACTGAAAGATAAAGAAAATAATTAAGTTGGGAAGAAAATTTGCAAGGGAATGAAATTTGAAATGGCTCGAAAAGCAATAGGACTCAAAAATGAAACGTTTCTATAAGGCTGTTATACGAAGGAGAAATGAGAAATGCTTAATAACAATGATATATCACTGCCGAAAACGTGAATATTAGCCAAAAGAAGATAAAATTAACCAAATTAACCATAGTAAATTTAAGATAAATTTTTAACCGTGACAACTTGTTAACACCGCCCTCAAGCAAGAATAATTTTAAAAAATGAAAGAATATTCTTAAACAGAGTATGCTGATATGCATTTAATTTATGGTGAAGCGCTGTCAAATTCTTCGCAAGCAAGAAGACTTTATGCTGAAAGATTTCCAGTTCGAACATTGCCAAGTCTAAAAACCTTTCAAAGAGTTGATCGAACTCTAAGCAAAACAGTTAAAAGATGATTAGAAATTAATTATTAGAGTTAACAAATTAATTTTTCACATGTTTTATTTAGCTGTATAGTAGTGTTACTTTTTAATGATTAATCGTAATATCGACAACTTAACTTATTTTCCATTTTTTAAACGCGAATATCAAAAAATCAAAAAATTAGTTTTTAGATATCGTTATGAGCTCTCTTTTGAAACCAAAATGGAGACCATATTTATAAATTTATCAAATGACAATTTACCCCCTTCTCCAAAATTTCATGATGCTATCTTTAACAGTTTGGACTGTCCGTTGATATCATGAGCAGATCCAAGAGGAAGGTAGTATGAGCAATCGCCCCTTCCCCACAAGAGCTTCAAGTTCGTTCAAATTGATAACTTGGGATCAACTCACTTTTGCTTGTCATACTATACTATCTTGTATACGAGTGGGATGGGGGTAATTTAAACAGTTTTATTTTTTAGGGTTCCTACGTAATCCTTACATTTTCGGTCTGTCGGGCCGTCTGTATGTTACAACTTTACAACTTCATCAGTTAAACCGTAATGATATATTGCAGATACATGGTTTCTATTAACACAGAAACAGGCCCGAGGTGAAATTGTAAAAAAATGTAGGACTCCTCGCTCTGTGTGAACAACAGCAAGGCAAAATATTAGTTTCGTTCACCCCATCGAGTGGGGTATCAATGGATTAGTCTTCAAAAACACAAATCTCCATTTTTCAAGTACATACCGGTCAAAAAGTTTTGACACGACTTTCAGCTTTTGAGTTATTTTATAAAAACATGATTTTTTAATTTGATGTTTCGTTCTCGATCAACCATCATCACGTCTCTTTTTTAAATACGATCCTGATTTTATAATCTCAAATTTTAATAACTCTTTTTATTCTGAATTTCACGATGTATTATAAATTGTGGTTTATTTACATTTTAAATTTTTTGATCTTGATTAGAAAATTTTTATCGTACCAAATTTTGTTATCTTTTTTTCATAAGTTTCTAAAAATAGAATTTCAGTATAAAAGGGAATTGTGAGTAATAGCAACTTGTGCCTATTTTAAGCTGTTCACAGGCAGGCTGATCGGTGTTGTGTCTGCTATCTGCACGTGGCTCCTGTAAGCTGCGGCACGTGTCATTGTCGTATAAACGGCAGGGGCAGTGAAAGTCCTGCTATATAAACGTACAAGGTTCTATAATATAAATCTATATATATATATATATATATATATATATATATATATATATATATATATATATATATAGAAGTGATCAATTTCATTTAAAATTATGCAGTGAAAATAGTAACAATTAAATTCTTTCTAGAACCAAAAAAAGTATATACGTATTTTGCCATTTTGTGAAAAAATAATTTTCACCGAAATTATCAAGATTTTAAAATTGATCTTAGAGCTTTTGCAGTGAAGAAAAATTAAAGTAATTTTTTTATTCAAAATTATATATCTTAATGATTAATCGACCTAATTCAGTTTTCTCTTTTGATTATGATCCTATAAGCCATAAACTTATGGTAAACTCAAGTTTCATACATAGTTATAAATTGACGCATTAGTTTTCTAATATCTGAGCCATCTATGTGGCTCTCTTAAAACTTTTCAATCACCTATACACACACATATATATATATATATATATATATATATATATATATATACATTGTTAATCGACCTAATTCAGTTTTCTCTTTTGATTATGATCCTATAAGCCATAAACTTATGGTAAACTCAAGTTTCATAGATAGTTATAAATTGATGCATTAGTTTTCTAATATCTGAGTCATCTATGTGGCACTCTAAGAACTTTTCAATCACCTATACATATATATATATATATATATATATATATATATATATATATATATATATATATATTACGATTTTGTCTCTTTAAAATCGTTCATGTGGTAATTTTTCCTGGTTTTCTTCAATGCGGTCTCTGGTTGGTGAACTAGGCCTTAATTGCACGTGACAGTTCCATCTCATGTGTCCATTTCGTCCACCCCTGAAGCACTCGATCTAGTTTCGGCTATAATGCTATATCACGTATTTTGTTCAGTTCTTCCTGATTTCTCCTGCAGCGTGAAGTATCATCTCTATTGTCTAGTTTCTTAAGAATTTTAGATAACATTGTTTTCTTGGTTTAGTACGGTAAGTCCTTGATTTCTCCATGGTAACAGTTTTTATTTTTGGCCTTGACACATTATAAGCTGCCTCTGTTTCTGTCTAATGCTTCACTACAATAACTAAACTTGCTGATACGCAACATAAGCTGTATTTCCTGATCTCTAATTCCATCAATAAAATACTGGATTGTAAGCACTTCTTGAAATTCTTCCATAACTTTTGGGTAAGCCAGATGAACAAGGAATTGGACCTATGTTTCATATTTTTACAAACTTTCTCCATTTCTTTGATGTCTTGACTTGAGCTCTGACTGATATAACTGGCGCCGATGCTGATCTGCAACTCTTTTTTCTAGCGCAGCGTTAAGGATTTCATAGTCTTTTTGTTGGGTTCTAAGAATTGTTTCCAATAACTCTAGTGCTGGTCCACGAAGAGCAATTATTAATGCAATAGCCATCTTTTCATAATTCCAATCATTTGCACTAGCGGCAGCTTCAAATTGACGTCTGTACATTATCCAAGATGTTTGATCATCGTACGTTGGAGGTTTAATGTCCTATCCGGTACTTATTACTTTATCAGAATGGCCATGTTTCTTTATCCCATCTACGTTTGTGGTACTTCTCCTATGTCTTGTCGCACTTCTCCTACGTCTTGTCACACTTCTCCAATCTCTTGTTAAAACTTTTGCGTTTGCCCCCGTAGAATTTGATCGAATTTTTGCTGTTCTTATACAATGGCTTCTTGTATCTATTTGTAAAGTTTATTTTTATCTTTACTGCGACGTTATTCTTCTTCTTGTTTGTCTTTAAGACGATGTTCTTCTTCTTCTTCTTGTTTGTCTTTTTGTTTTTCTGTTAGACGATGTTCTTCTTCTTGTTGTTTTTCTTCTTGGTGGCGATCTTCTTCTTCTTCTTGTTTTTCTTTTAGACAACGTTGTTCTTCTTCTAGACGACGATCCTTTTCTTCCTGCTTTTCTTTTAGACGACGTTGTTCTTCTTCTTGTTTTTCTTTTCGGAGGCAATATTCTTCTTGCTTTTTTTTTGGCGCCGTTCTTCTTCTTCTTGTTTGTCTTTAATGCGACGTTGTTCTATACGTTCTATAAAATCAGCCAATGTTTTATTAGTTTGCTGTCTAGTATTTACTATAGAATCTTCTAGAATGTTGTTGAAAGTTCAATTCTGGGCCTCTTTCTTAATGACAAATCCGATGGTGACGTCCGGTTTTCGCTATCTTTTTTAGTTTCTAAATAGAATTTTCTAGAGCTTTGTCGAAAATTCAGTTCTATGCTTCTTTCTTAGTGACAAATCTTATAGTTAAATCAGTTTTTCGCTACCCCTTGGGGTTTCAAAATAGAACGTTCTAGAATTTTATCGAAAAATAATCTTATGTTCTTAATAGATAACAAATCTAAGATTAAAATCCTTTTTTCTCTATCACTTCTAATTTCCAATAGAATTTTCTGGAACCCGGTTATAATCCTCACTTCTGACACCAATTGTTACGGTTTTGTCTCTTTAAAATCGTTCAATGGGTTCGCAGAATAAAACACAACATCTCTCACTAATACTTCCAATACTTATATTAACTACTTTTAACACAGCTAAAACACAACCTTACTATTTCTTAATCTTCACTCTCCAAATATAAATATACAACTAACTTAAAACTCTTATCATATCGCTATTTATATACCTATAGAAATTCCTATACAAATCCAGAACATAAAAGTTACGATTTATCTAGAAATATCAAGCATCGATATAATATTCCTTTCCGCACAGTATAATAGATATCTCATTGCTTCGGAATACAAGGTCATATATATATATATATATATATATATATATATATATATATATATATATATATATATATATATATATATATATATATATATATATATACAGGGTGATTCAAAAATCGATCACGAACTTGAGGGGGAGATTCTACTTGACAAAATAAGGGTAGAGCTTCATATAATTTTTTTTCAAAATGTCATTCGTTTTCGAGTTACAAGCCGTCCAAGTTCAAGTTTTTATTTTTTGTTTTTTAAATTACTCGCTTACAGGAAAACCGATTTGACTAATATTTGAAAGATATGCTAAGTCTTCTGCGCTTCATCATTTTAGTAACAATTCACATTGATTGTTTGCCGCTAGAGGGCACTTTACCTACATTGATAATTGTTTTTTTGTCATAATTTTTTAGTGTTGACAGCTACAGTAGTTTTTGGCATAATTTCTAAAAGACTGGTGCCAGGCCTTTAAAAAAGGTGCTCTTTATTTACATCGATAAACCCAACGGTTTAGACGTAAATCACCCTTAAAAATTAAGTGGTAAATTTACTTTTCTCATTTCATTACCACCAGCTACCAGGTAAATAGCTATCAAAGTATGCTAGAGCTGTCAGTTTAACATCAAATAAATTCGCTTTTTAAACTATTTAATTTATAATCTTAAAATAACTAATAATGGCTAATCAGTAAATATTCATATTATGGATTATTGCGATATACATTTAATTGATAAAAATTAATGAAACAGTACTAAACAAACTAAAAAAGATTCTCAAAATGTCCCCCATTTTCTTCCATACATTTCCTAACACTCTTCAAAAAATGTCGCCTAACTCGATGAAAAATTCCTGGTGTTTCTTTAATAATTTGGCACTTTTCGATTATCCTGAAGCATAGATCCTCGACGTTGATTACTGGAATATCGTACACCAATTATTTCAAATGACCCCAAAAGAAAAAATCCATAGGATTAAGGTCTGGTGACCTCGCTGCCCATGCCAATGGTCCACTTCGTCCTATCCATCGCTCAGGATACGTTGCATTCAAATACTGTCGGACACGTATACTAAAGTAGGGCGGAGCTCCGTCTTGGAGGATCCACATGTTGACCCTTACTTCCAATGGCACATCTTCCAGATACAATGGGAGACGATTTTGGATAAAATCTAAGTATACGTCACCAGTTAATGGGCCATCAAAGAAATGAGGACCAATAAGGTAATCTCCTATTATCCCTGCCCACACATTTAGTGAAAATCTACGCTGATGTTTCGTTTCTACCACATTGTTTGGGTTCTCGTAAGCATATGTGTGGATATTGTGTAGATTTGTTATGCCATCACGAGTGAAACCAGCTTCGTCAGTGAATAATATGACGCCAATTAATCGATTATCGTGTTCATACTTAGCTAGGATCTGATTGCACATTTCCAACCGTCTCGGCCGATCATCGTCATAAAGAGCCTGCACCTTTTTTGAATGAAACGGGTAGAGTTGTTCTTCTCTTAGTATCCTCCATGAACTAGCCTGACAGAGCCGCACTTCATTCCCAATTTTTCTAGTACTAATACCTGGATTATCTTCAATAATTTCAAGCACTCTTTCTTCTTGTTGCACGTTTCTAGCAGTTCTAGGTCTTCCCCTATTTCCATTATAACTTTTAAAGGAACCACATTCCGCAAGCCTCCTGTGCACACTGGAAAATGTTTGAGCATGAGGGATATTTCTTTCCGGATAACTCTCCATATAATATCTTCTTGCCAACTCTGCATTACCATTTGCTTTTCCATAACAAAAATGGATATCACAATATTCGATATTTGAATATTGGTGATTAGCCATTATTAGTTATTTTAAGATTATAAATTAAATAGTTTAAAAAGCGAATTTATTTGATGTTAAACTGACAGCTCTAGCATACTTTGATAGCTGTTTACCTGGTAGCTGGTGGTAATGAAATGAGAAAAGTAAATTTACCACTTAATTTTTAAGGGTGATTTACGTCTAAACCGTTGGGTTTAGCGATGTAAATAAAGAGCACCTTTTTTAAAGGCCTGGCATCAGTCTTTCAGAAATTATGCCAAAAACTACTGTAGCTGTCAACACTAAAAAATTATGACAAAAAAACAATTTTCAATGTAGGTAAAGTGCCCTCTAGCGGCAAACAATCAATATGAATTGTTACTAAAATGATGAAGCGCAGAAGACTTAGCCTATCTTTCAAATATTAGTCAAATCGGTTTTCCTGTAAGCGAGTAATTCAAAAAACAAAAAATAAAAACTTGAACTTGGAAAACAAAAACGAATGACATTTTGAAAAAAAATTATATGAAGCTCTACCCTTATTTTGTCAAGTAGAATCACCCCCTTAAGTTTCGTGATCGATTTTTGAATCACCCTGTGTATATATATATATATATATATATATATATATATATATATATATATAATCTAAAATTTTATTTTTTATTTTTTTCCATATTTTGCCACCTAAGATATGATGTTTTTAATTTAATCTCATTCACTGTAATTTTGTTTTTGATTAAAAGATTTATAAAAAAAAGGATCTTCCAAAAAGCGATGTTAAATTTTCTACACATCTGAAAATATTCGTTATAATTGCACTGACCAAATATATTAAATAGAAATTATTACATCCCCAAAAAAAAATAATTTAAACTTAATGTTTCAATATGCTTTCCGATATAATTTTCTTTTTGGGTGATGAAATTTCGATGAATCCGTATCGTGCTTTTTGCAATTAGTCCGTTTTCTATTCTCTTTTGTCCCTTAAAATATCCTTCTTAGTAACATAAAATTGAGGTATTCTGCTAGTTCCTGGAATAATTGAAAATTAATAAATATTGTGGCTACACTTCTTCGAGAAAATTTCGAATGTATAGTGAGCCTTAAATTTAACACACTCTATTTACTTTATAAGTAAAAGGGCCCTTATTTTTGATTAAGTTAATTTTCAAGAAAACCTTTCCTCCTAACATAAAATATGGCTTTGAAAAAATTTATCCTACCTGGTATATTTAAATCTAAATATAACTGCTACACCCACGACAGCAAGTATATCCTTAATTGGCAATAAAAATGCAAGTATATTGGTTTTACAAGATGGGAAAGCCTGTACGTAACTTATTTTTGTATATCCAGGTGATGCGCGTTCTTTGCGTGAAGTTTGGCTTCCCCCTATAGTTGAAAATGAGCAACGGGTGTTTTAAGTTTCAACTGGTTAATTAAAAAAAAAAGTAGTTTAAAATTTATTTTTTTAGAAACGGAAAAACTAAAAATTGATAAAATAAATACATTATCAAAGTAGTGTTTAAATAGTAACTCCGCTATGCCAGTCCTAGGCCTAGGGTCTTATCAGCCAAGAAATGAGAAAGAAGAAAATATCGAGAAGTAACACTTCACTAAAAAAAACAAAGTTGATCTGGCTCGGATGACCTCACTCCGTTAGGGTCCTTGCTAGGGTTGGGAGAAACTGGTCAACGGTGGAGGGGGCAGATAAATGGAAGTCTGTTCTCTTAAGTTGGAGGAAGAAAATCTGGACAAAAAATCTTCTGGTCCTCCAGGATTAGTGTTAAGGCATTTGGATAACACTTTGTCAGTAAAATAGGAAATAGTTATTGATATACATCAAAACAAAGGAATAAATATACCAGAAACTAAACTACATATCGAAACATGAAACGTACAAAGAATCTTTCACAAGACTTCAATACTCCAACTGGTTTATACTGCAACCTAACCTAAATCTAAATTTTTCTAACATTATTTTGTTTGTTTGAAGGTTGTAGACAATGTTGAAGATTGAGTAAAATGTGGTTGTCGGACTTGCATTGTTTTTATTTTTGTTTGTTTTTACGACGTTTCGATTAGGTTGTATCTCTAATCGTTATCAAGTATAAACTGAATATTTTGTCGTAAGACTACGAGCTTATACAGGGACTGTGTCCGTTGAAGCGCAAAGTTTCGCTTAACTGTACACACCTCAGTGATTTGATGTTACGAAGTAGTGGTTGTTTATCCCAGGCGTTTTCTGCAATACCTGATCTCGACGTTTCCCCTTTTTGTGTATGAGTTTTATGTTCCATAATTCTAACTTCTAGTGGTCGTTTGGTTTCTCCAATAAACATTTCACCACACTCACATGCAACTTTTTAAACACATTCTTTCTTATGAGTAGTTTTTGGTTTCGTTTTTGTTAAATGAGCTTCTGGCAATTCATATTATTTTCTCCGAAGTTCCTTTAATGTACGGAATTGTGTAGAAGGAATGTGTTTCTTGCTGTCCATTGGTCGTTGTTCTAAAGTTATTTATAACATCGTCAATTAGTTTCAAAGGATAACCACTCTGTTGTAAATCGGATTTAATATTTGCTACGTCTTTTTCCAATGAAACGGCATTATTGCATATAGATACAGCGCGATTATAAAGGTTGCGTATAATTCCCCGTTTTGTTACAACAGAATGATTAGAACTATGGTTAAGATATTGGATAGTATGTGTTGACTTCCTCTATACTAAGGTTTTAGTAGTTTCGTTTGAACGATTCACCATGACATCTTAACAACATTCTAAATTAATTGAGCCCCGATCAACCCTTTGTAAGGTTTCTAGACTTGACAACGTCAGAGCTGGAAATCTTTCAGCATAACATCTTTGTGTCTTCGAAGAGTGAGATAGTGCTTCCCCACAGGGGCGGATCTAGCCTCTCTCTTTGGGGGAGGGGGTGGTGATATCACAAAAGTACAGTATGGCAAGCGAAAGCAAGTTGTCGACGGGAGAGGGGGGAGACACCAGCAACATTCCCGTTTCTAGTGTAAAAGACAGGGTCGGGTCTATTTTTCTGAATTTGAAGCTCTTTGAGAAGGGAGAGGGGGCAATCATAAAAACAAACAAGTTGCCGACAGGGGGGAGGATGAGAGCAGCATACACATTCTTAGTATAAGACGCGGAATCGGGTCTATTTTCCTGAATTCAAAGCTCTTAGGGGGGGACTATCGCAAGAAAAACAAATTGTCAATTGGGGGGGGGAGTGCCAGCAACATACACATTCCTAATATAAAAGGCAGAATCGGGGACGGCGATCACAAGCATACACATTCCTATACTCTATTCAAGAAATAGAGAGAGTAATAAAACTATTACCGAAACCTCCAACATACCTGCTCCAGTGCTGCAGGTAACTGAGGACTGCCGTAAGTCAAATTATATTAAATTATATTTAAATATTATAAGCTTTTATAAATTTACTGCAGCAATAAAATTTCTGATAGTTCAATTTAATTTCAGTCAGTGAGCAAAGTACACCTTACAGTGTATCCTTAGTGATTTATCTTGTTTATGCTTGTTTTCATATATTATTTGAGATTAGTGAGATACCCAGAAGATATGGCTTCCACATCTATATTTATTCCAAAATCGTTAAACAGGACATTTTTTCCTTAACGAAAAACTTATTACGATGAATGTTTATGATGCCTTAAGATATCAATATCTAGATAATAATGTTAAAAGCTCTGCTGAGATGTGTTCCAACATGACAGGAGTTGCAAAATCTACTATGTACCGAATATTGAAGAAGAAAAAACGACTGAAATTGTTAGTACTCCCAAGCCATATTCTATCACAGGCAGACGAAAAACCTCGTTGGAAGAAGAGACATAAACTGCAATAAAGGAGTTATACATACATTTTATTATGAGAAGCAGAACCCAACCGTCGACAAAATTCTAACCAAAATCAATGATGATCGGGATTTACCTGAAATTAAAAGAACTGAGCTCTGGATATTGCTCAAAGAACTTAATTTTTATCAGGAAAAACTAGATAGAAAATCTGTTCTTATAGATCGTCCGGAAAATGTCCGTTGGAGAAGGAAATGTCTCTCTCAAGTAAAAGATGGAGTTGCTAGAAATAACACAACTTACAAAATTAGTAATTTAACTGAACATTTGAATGATTTTTTTTAATAAAGTTACTGCAGAAAATTGGGAAAATCCATATAATAAAAGAATAAAAGAAAATGTTGAAACTCGATTTCATAATCGGTGAGATAGAGGAACCAATTATAATTAATTTGAGCCAAGATAGCTTTACTGACTTTGATTATGAATTTGATACGTAATGTTTACCAGGATACACACAATTTATTATTTAAATTTTCTGTAACAAATAAAAATTAATTACATTTGAATCCCTTTTTAGTGTTTAATTGTAATTCTGCAGATGGTTTAAGAAATAAACAAACTGAAACGTCAAATGTCCTAAAAATGTTTTTAATTAATAATAAAATGACCAATAGCCCCAAAAAGATTTTAATATTATATGGACGAATTTATTTTTTTATATACGTTTAACTTCTTGTATTTTTGACAACGGGTATTTTGTAAGTATTTAAATTATAACTTAGAATTTTTTGAGAGAATAAGACTACGTTTTAGTCTGAATGTGCCTTAAACGTTTCTGTGCCAAAATTAATAATAATAAAAATACAGTTGTGATTTGTATTAAATATGTTAAAATTATATATATTTTCTAATGTATGTGAATTATTAAGAAACCATAAGAAATAAAATAATATAATAAAAAATTCTTATTTTAAGTTTATTATCGAAATAATATTCTATGCCATAAATACTTAGTGATAAAATAAACCTCCTTCCGACGCCTATGACAAGGATTAAATTTCTTTTTAACACTTCACACTTCCAAATATCTATTGTTATCCAACCCAAATAGTCCATTATTATAGACCGGTATTTTTGTTATCAAATTTCTAACTCATTCCTATGAAAAATATATGTGTCTAACAGATTTTGCCAAAGACCCCGGACTAAAGAACACATGTAGTTTGAGAAAAAAAAAAGGGTAAAAAATGTTTTATTACTCTTTCTAGTTCTTGAATGCACTATAGTTATAAGAGGCAAAATGGGGTCTATTTTCCTGAACTCAAAGCTCTTGGGGGGGGTCGCCCCCCCCCCTTGGATCCGCGCCTGCTTCCCCATAAATTAAAGCATATCACACCCTGCGTATTTTATTTTTACCTGTTTGTGTTTAGTATTACCAACTTTTGAGTTTTTCTCACAAAACCCGATTTATCTAGAAAACTGCCCGTTTTATAGAAATAAATTACCTTTTTTGAAGAGGAATGACCAAAGTATTTAAAATTAGTAAAATGACACCTGTAAAAAATTAGGCCTAACGAGTGGGGCTACCAGTCCGTTCCTGTCTTCTCTGATAGTCTAAAACATCTACTGTACTATAGCTTAATGAGTCCTGATGGCTTCTATAAAATATTAAAATTTCATTAATTTATACAAGTCGGTTCAAAACTTAAAGCCCGCCCATACGGGTACTCCTTTAGGGCTCTGTATCTCCGATAAGGAGCACTTTAAGAATTTCTTTTCTATGACAAAGTTGGATTATTTTGATCTCCCCTGTATGCTCCAGAGAAATTAGGAGGTACTTACCAGACACCCTGTATAAGTCTCAAAATTAATACATGAAAAACAAACATATTTTTAAACAAACAAACCTTAAAAACAACAATGGTGCAAATTTTACAGGTCAGGTATCTACGGGCCATTCATTATAAAAACGATGCACTTTTAAAAGACGAATAAATGTAAAACGGACATATGGAGACCATATGACTCATTAAAAATCACTCCGTTAACCAATGACTAGGTGTTTTAAATTTATTTATAAAACAAAAGTAAAAGATAGATAATCACTCATCCCGGAAATTCTTAACATTTCTTTTTAACATGATTTATTTCGCTTCTTGTTACGCTATATTTGACAACTCCTTGTAAATGTTTCACTTGAGTTGGCGCACAAGCCACTCATACCTGAGTATTCGTTTCTAGACTAGGCTAATCTGGAGACATCAGTGAAAAGACAAAAACTGGTTATAAATCATTAAATTTTGCGGCGAGGTTTGGAAAAATAACCCTGTTCTTTTCTTTTGTAGTGGTTAAAAACAAGTTTGAGAGACTTGTTCTGTAAAGAGGGCGGAAAAGTTGGTGGGTATCATCACACACATTAACGTTTTACTTTTTGCTACAACATTATGTAACTAAAATCTGTTTTTTGAAAACCGTTAAGAACAAAATTTCCTTCTTGATTGCGTAACAGTTTCTAAGTGTAAGAAAATGTAAAGATTAATAAAATATCCGAAACTTCACAAAGTGGACAGAATAACGAGAAGAAATTTTTTTTTAGCCTCAAAAGTTTGGACTTTCGTAAAGCCTATCGAACTAACACAATTTACAACTTGCGTGTAACAGGGGCGGATCCGGCTTCTCTCTTGTGATATCACAAAAGTATAGTATGGCAAGCGAAAACAAGTTGTCGACCGGAAAGGGTGGAGACACCAGCAACATGCCCATTTTTAGTGTAAAAGGCAGGGTTGGGTCTAGTTTTCTAAATTTGAAGCTCTTGGAGAGGGGGGGGGCGATCACAAGAAAAATCAAGTTGCCAGCAGTATACACATTCCTAGTATGAGGCAAAATCGGGTCTATTTTCTTGAACTCTAGGCTCTTGGGAGGGGCTATCACAAGAAAAACGAGTTGTCAACGGAGGGGGGGGGGGGGTGCCAGCAACATACACATATCTAACATAAAAAGCAGAATCGGTTCTATTTTCCTCAACTCAAAGCTTTGGGGGTGGGGGGGGAGATCGCAAGCATACACATTCCTATACTCTATTCAAGAATTAGAGAAAGTAATAAAACTGTAACCGAAACCTCCAACATACCTGCTCCAGTTCCGCAGGTAACTGAGGACTGCCGTAAATCTAATTATATTTAAATATTATAAGCTTTTATAAATTTACTGCAACAATAAAATTTCTGATAGTTCAATTTAATTTCTGTCAGTGAGCAAAGTACACCTTACAGTGTGTCCTTAGTGTTTTATCTTGTTTGCGCTTGTTTTTATATATTATTTGAGATTAGTAAGATACCCTAAAAATATGGCTTCCACTTCTATATTTATTTCAAAATCGTTAAACCAGGGCATTTATTCCTCAACGAAAAACTTTTTACGATGAATGTTTATGATGCCTTAAGATATCAGTATCTAGATAATAATGTTAAAAACTCTGTTGAGATGTGTTCGAACATGGCAGGAGTTGGAAAATCTACTATGTACCGAATACTGAAGAAGAAAAAAACGACTGGAATTGTTAGTACCCCAAGCCACATTCGATCACAGGCAGACGAAAAACCTCGTTGGAAGAAGAGATGAAAACTGTAATAAAAGGAGTTGTACATACATTTTATTATAAGAAGCAGATCCCAAACCGTCGACAACATTCTAACTAAAATCAATGAAGATCGCGATTTACCTGAAATTAAAAGAACTGAACTCAGGAAATTGCTCAGAGAACTTAATTTTTGCTGGGAAAAACCAGATAGAAAGTCTGTTCTTATAGATCGTCCGGAAACTGTCCGTTGGAGAAGGAAATATCTCTCTCAAGTAAGAGGTAGAGTTGCTAGAAATAACACAACTTACAAAATTAGTAATTTAGCTAAACTTTTGAAGCATTATTTGAATTAAGTTACTGCGGAAAATTGGGAAAAATCCATATAATATAAGAATAAAACAAAATGTGGAAACTCGATCTCATCGGTGAGATAGAGGAATTAATTATAATTAATTTGAAAAAGGATAGCTTCACTGACTTTGATTAGGAATTAGATACGTAATGTTTACCAGTGTAAACACAATCTATTATTTAAATTTTTGCTTTTGTTGTATTTTATTGTTTAATGTTGTTTATATATTTTTTTATTTCTTATATATTTTTATTTTAGTGAATCCCACTCTTTAATTTTATATATATTTAATTCCAATTAGCTGTATCTTTTTTATTATTTTATTATTGTATTTGTGTGTTAAGCCTGTAAAATTAACATGTTTATTTTGGGGCTATTGGATTTCCATATAATAGAGTAAATTAAATTAAGATATCAGTACAATAGAAATAAAAATGAGTAGGTCTAATTTTAACTGTAACTTATAAAAACTAATTACATTTGAATCCCTTTTTGGTGTTTACTTGTAACTGTGCAGATGTTTTAAGAAATAAATAAACTGAAACCTCAAATGTCCTAAAAATGTTTTTAATTAATAATAAAATGACCGATAGCCGAATTTATTTTTTTATATATGTTTAACTTTTTGTATTTTTGACGATGGGTATTTTGTAAGTATTTAAATTACAACTTAGAATTTTTTGAGAGAATAAGGCTACGTTTTAGTCTGAATGTGCCTAAAACGGTTTCTATGACAAAATTAAAAGTAATAAAAATAGAGTTGTGATTTGTGTTAAAAATGTCAAAATTATCTATATTTTGTAATGTATTTGAATTATTAAAAAAATTATAAGAAATAAAATAATATTATAAAAACTTTTTATTTTAAGTTTATTACCGCTATGCCATAAATACTTAGTGATAAAATAAACCTCCTTCCGACGCCTATGATTTACTTTTTAACACTTCACATTTCCAAATATCTAGCGTTATTCAACCCAAATAGTCCATTATTTTTGATTATTTAATTTGATGATTATAAAATTTCTAACCCATGCCTATGAAAAATATATGTGCCTAACAGATTTTGCCAAAGACACCGGACTAAAGAACATAGGTAGTTTGCGAAGAAAAAAAGGGTAAAAAATGATTTATTACTCTCTCTAGTTCTTGAATAAAATATAGTGTGAGGCAAAATCGGGTCCATTTTCCGGAACTCAAAGCCCTTTGGGGGGGAGCGATCACCCCCCCCCCTGTATCCGCGCATGCGTGTACGGGTAAAAAATATGCAATAACAATCACATCAACAACCAACTCCTGCTGAAACCACTTCTAGAAAAACACTTATCAACATGGATACTCACAACAGCAGAAGAACTACTATTGAGTACATGATTTCGTAGTACCACCAGTGGCGTAGCGTGGGTTTCTGCCACTAGGGGGCAGATGTAAAATTTGCCGCCAGGGGCGGATGTAAAATTTGCCGACCGATTCAGATGTAAAATTTGCCGCCCCCTTCCATTCTGAGATCACATACTTATAAAAAAGACAAAATTTTTTAGAGCGAAGACATACTGTATACTACAGTTCAAATAAACATTCACTGAAATATGAACGCTGGTTCCATCTGTAGGGACAATTGATAGAGCTTGTCGGCTTTTTACAGATTTCTATTTAGAATGGCGCCATCTATTAAAAAATCTCATCATCTATGGTCGAGGAAAGTAGATTTTTTCCTTGTTCTACCAAAATGTATTTACTCACAGAAAAATACCCCAAAAATATTATTCTAGTTGATCATCAGTAAAAAAAATTGCAACATTTCTAAAACCTTGTTTTCTTTTCCAAATCCACATATATGACAAACAATATACAAGAGATGAAGCTTTATCTCTGAGACGCTAAGCATATACTTCACAATATAACATCTAGATGGCGCCATGCGCAAAATAGAACCATAATCACGCATTTCTGAAAATAAAATGAATGACAGATGGCAATGGAGCTATCAAACGAAAAATGTCGGGAGTATGCTCTGCGCCATTTTGGGTAAAGTGACATTTTGGCACGTCAAATTAACCGTCAAAAGTCAAAAAATAGTGTAATTGTTGTACAAAAACAAGTTTTAAACAGCACGCTTATACTATTGAGATATGAACAGAATTTTGCGAAACATTCAACTTTCTAAGGATATTTTAATTAAAAAATACTGAAAATAACGGGGTACTACCTAATTAACATTTCAACTGTTTTTTCAAAAAATGAAAAGTTTTAAAGAAACGGTTCGTCAACATATTGCTTTTTTTATGACTAGTTATTTTTAACAATCAAAAATTTAATAAAAATTTTTAATCTATTTTTACGACCGACCAATAGAATGGCGGACATCCACACATAACAATCAATTGACACGAATTGGATAAGTTGGGTAAGGTTTAACGTAATACTGTCATTTTATCTCTTTCTACCATTCGTTTCGTCCAACTACTTATGTCGATGAAATTTCGGAAAGGTATGCAAATTGCTTCAAACCTTTCAGTGGGAGGTAAACGATTACGTTTAGTCGTTATAATTTTTCAGTGGCAACAGCGTATTCACTGTTGTTATAACTTTACTTTACCCAAAATGGCGCATAGAATGGTCCGGACATTTTCTATGTATTTGACCATCAGTACATATACTTTATATGTGCATGACCATAATACAGATTTAACAAACTATAGTAAGTATACAAATATTCACGTTATATGACAAATACTTAAAAAACTGATCTTTTTGTTAAGAAACAATGCCGTAAAATAGAATGTCGTAAATTGGTATTCCATTGAACTTGCCTAGGGAAATCTAGCAAATCTAGGGAAACAAAATAAAATCGTCTGGTAACCCTGCTAGACAAAAATAATCAGTTTGTGGTTTTGTGATTCCCAGTACAAAGAGAAGACGGCGCGATGGCGCTGTGCAAAAGTACACGAGCTAGTTAGCTAGACAAGTGGTTGAGAAAACATCTCTTCAGTTACACAAATTCGTCATTTTTAATAAGGTTATAACTTAAGTTCGATTTTTAAACTATTTTCTAATAAATACGAATTAAAAACATACACGATATAAACAAGTCTTTTTGGAAAACAAAAGAAAAGCCGAAGACGTGATGTGGTAGTTCCTTTGAACAGGTTTTTAGAACACAGAGATGTAAGAACCGCAGCGAGGCAGCAAACATATATTACACAAACGAGGTATTTATACTTCATTTTCTTTTTTCCATTCATGGATATTTTTTACGATAATTATTCGAAAAAGTAGAAACACCGATTTTTTCGCTGTTTTCTTACATATCCTCTATTTTGAAATCGTAGAACAGAAATCTGATTTTTTTGGCTGTTGCAAATAGTTTTTCCAAAAAAAGATTTTCACTTTAACATGCATTTTCGATATATTCCTTTAAATTTTGCCGCTTTCCCTAAAACACATTTGCACGTACTAAAACATGCTCTTCTTATACAACTATACATATTATTTTGTTAAAATATAGTAGAAAACACTAAAAATCGAGCAGAAAAACAAAAGTTAACAAGTGTTGACCACGTCGACAAATAAAAGCAATGTTGCCGGATGTCACAAAAGATCATAAAATTATATTTATTACTGGTCAGTTATTTAGATTAACTGAAATCTAGAAAAATAACGTTTTTTTTTGAAAAAATTTTGATACTTACTCCCTATTTCGAGGTCGTAGACGACGATTCTGGCCCAGGTTTTCCTCTATTTTTCCTTACTTTCTCGGAAAACTCAAAAACACCAAGCGTCACTTGACAAAACACTTTTATTTCTGAAGAAAACACCGAACTTTGTATTTATTTTGAATGGTACTAGTCAAAATCTATTGTATGTAACATATTTCAACTATTTTTGCAAAAATTTGAACAGAAACAAGAAAAACTTGCATTTTTCAACGAGAAAACCAAAATACGTCAAAGGAAACGATATAATTCGTTGCGACGTTGCCAGATGTAAAATACTTTCGTGGTTTAACCTATAAGATTTGTCCATCTCAATCATCAACAACATAGTTTAATTTTTGCAATGTATCAAATAGGGTAAAATTCTGGTTAGTTTGGAAAACTGAAACTAACCCAAATTGACCTAGATTTGTACTTTCGTGGTATAAACTATAAAATTTATCCATTTCAATCAACAACACAGTTAAATTTTTGTAATGTGTAAAAAAAAAGGTAAAATTAATCTTTACCCCCACTTTAGGGTTAGTTTAGGTTTAGCTAGGTTTTGGTTAGTTTAGAAAACTGAAACTAACTTGAACTAACTTAAACTGACCTAGATTTCGTGATTTAAACTGTAAAATTTATCCATTTCAGTCAACAACACAGTTTAATTTTTGTAATGTATAAAAAAGTGTAAAATTAATTCAACCCAAAATTTTTGGTTAGTTTTGGTAAGTTCAGGTTTAGCTTGGTTTCAGTTAGTTTGGAAAACTGAAACTAATTTAAACTGACATAGAGATTTATTAATTAAAAAATTTTATTGTCCAGCGGAGATCACTTGGAGGCGAGATAATAAAGGAAAGGAAAATATGTTTTTTGGATCCTTTTCTTTCCAGTTTTAATAGAAAGAAAGTATTTATGTAAATTTTACAGAAATCGTATTTGCAATCCGGCAACAGAGCGAATTATTCGTCTTTCGGAACAAGTTACGCCAGCCATTTAATGTTGGAGACCATTTTGTTTTTGGTTTGAATTGTTTTTTAATCATTTTCTTGGTATTTCCGGTAAAAGGTGTACATTTATGAATTTTTCTGTAAAACAGCTTCTATAGTATCAAATTTGTGGTCGTAACAAAATTTTAACGATTTAGTTCAAAAAATTAACTTAAACTAGAAAATGATTTTCCCTGTTTTCCGCAAAATTAAAGAAAAATTGTGGAAATCCGAGGTCAGAATCATTTTCTAGGATCTTTTCTCAGATTTCACTTAATCTAAATAATTACCCAGCTTGGGAAGGTTTATACAGAAAAATTTTGAACTTATTGAAGTGAATTTTGTGTCCCGTAAACCATAGCATTGAATCTTTTCCTGGTCCAGGTAATCGTATTAACGTTGTCAATATTTTCTACAATTTCATTTCACATGTCTTTGAGTTATTTGAAAGCATATTTCTGCAGAATTTCATCGTAAAAAATTTCGAACAACTTTCATTGGGTATATTTTGTAAATGCTATTAACCCAAATTTTTTCCGGCATTCATATTTTGGGAATGATATGACCAAATTGAAGATGTTATACAAAATATTTAATTAAATATGTGATATATGCCATGGTAGTTCTGATTTTCCTTCCTAAATAAGTGTTTCTTAAATAGCCATGGAAATTTCAGAACATTTCCACCAATTTCATCTGTTTTGAAAAAATTATTCCGTCCGTTACTTCAATCATACCAGTAAATTCAAACAACAATAAATTTGTTTGAATATTGTTTGAGGGAGGGGCACTTTTGATGTTTGACAGATACAAATATTTATATTTAATTTTGTTTTAATTTTTTTTTACTTGTGCCTTCTTTGAGTATTTTTAAGTGTTAAAAATTATTACAAATGCAAAGCTTATAATTAAGATTAATAAAAAGAGAATTTAAAAACTTATGTTTATCGGTAAATATTGTTTAATATTATTTACATATTAAAAGTAACATAAAAACTTAAATAAACAAAAACTCGTACTTTTACTGTATACCATTAGCATGTTATACTCGTTTAAATAATGCAATTAGAAAAGGATAGCATGAAATCGGTATGGGTATCAACAAATAAAAGAACTCGCACTATTTAAAATAAATAATTTTTTTTTTCGAAAAGTCAAAAATTAAAAAAATATCCTTTTTAAATGTCTGCCGACAAACTCTCCAGAGGCAAATAAAGTTCACTGAAATACGGACGACAGTGCCACCTGTAGGAACAATTGATAAAGTTTGCTGCTTATTTATAGTTTTCAATTTTGAATTGCGCCATCTGTAGTTGAGTGACATTCAAGGTTTTTTCCTTGTTCAACTACACTGTAATAAACCCAAAATCTTCTCTAGTAAATAAGCCTTCTTTTCTACATATATATATATATATATATATATATATATATATATATATATATATAAAACGATATGCTAAAAGTGAAGCATCAATTAAAGGACGCTTAGCCCATACTTCACAGGATTATGTCTAGATGGCGCCATGTGTAAATTAGATATACAGATTTAATAATTTACCAAGCAAACATGGGAATATTTAAATGTTGGTGTATTATTTCTGGCTTAAAATAATAGTCTATTTGGCTTTATAGCAAGTGGCAAATACTTTATTAGACTATACTGAGACTGTACCTTTTACGTAAAACTTGAAACGCTCTAAATTAGTCAGCAGTTTTAACAAGGGGGTACTTGAATACTATGTTACCGATTATTCACGATATTGAGAGTTCTTACGGTCATACTGGTAAAAGCAAATCATACTTACCTGGCGTAGGGGTTACCGTGATCATGAAGGCGGTTCCCCCAGGGTGAGGCCCTCTCATTGCACTACGATTGGGCTGACCCCTGCGATTATCCCTAATGCGGATAACTCGGGCGCGTAATTTTTGGTAGTCGGGACTGCGTACGCGCTGTCCCGGTATTAAGAAAAATTAAAAATAATATTGAAGGGTTTTAGTACCCGTGAAAGTCTGGGTTTGATAGTGCCTGGCGTCACATCCAAGAGTAGATTATAGATCAAATGGCGATCATATAAATCACTGTTTTTGTCGTTCATTTGTGGGGCTTAATTTCATTTTCTGTTAGAACAAATGTAATATAGTTTAGATTAGTCATTTTACATAGCATTACATTACAATTATGTTCTTCGTGACACGTGAACAGTTTATTGCTCTGGGGTTCAATATCTGGTTGCGTCATGACAATTTTGTCCATATATTTTCAATGCCTCTGAAAGGCTGTTACCTGTTTCCTCTTGTAGCACGTTCAAACTTCAAATGTCCATATGGAAATAAAAGGTCATAGTTTTTAATTATTCAGGTATAAAGGTACGATTTGTAAAAATGGATGCCAAATATCAGTTACATAAATATGGCGGAATTTGGGTAATTCTTTCTTTTTCACATTTTTAGATCAAAATGAGATTTCTTAATACCTGAAAGTACTCAAAAAAGGTGATTTTATGCCTTCCTTTTTATCACAAATTGAGGGTCATTTGATTAGGTTCGGATACATCTGCCGATAGTAATGATACGGTAGCTTTTCCATGTGATAAGGATATTGCAGGGTTTTTGTACTTACAGAGTGATAACTATTCAAATAAAGAAGATATCCCGGCTCATTCCAAAAGGAAATGTTAGCACCCGAATTATAATATTTTGTATTGCCTAAATATATGTTATGGTACTTGTTTTAAATATGGTTTTAAACATTAAAAAAATATATTTTTTCCCTGTTACTGTGCATGTGATATCTAGCTTTTTTTTTATCAAAATTTAAACCACATATTTACTTATAATAGTTATTTTTAAAAAGGCAATGATAACAAGAAATACTATAAATGTTAAGATCATTGCTTCACCATCGTGTCAAGAAATGTAAATTCTGGCTAAGAATCAAACCATCGAATAACCTTTCAATTACCACTAGTATTTAATGGTGCAAAATCTGTTTTTTTTTTTAACTTTTGAGCCATATACATATAAAATAATGTATACATTTTGAGCTTATTTCGAATTTATAAGGAACTTTTGAAAATCTGGTTATTTTTTTTTAATTATGGGGATTTTCTTTCAAATCTAGGGATTTTTTTGTGAAATTTGGTGAATTTTTCAACGGGCTCTGATTTTTATAGCCTTAAAGATAACACTTCCATTTTGTAAATCGCGGCTTCGTGGAGGTATCTGGCCACGATACATCAGATTCTTCTCATGTTGCAGGTGCATTTGCGTCGTTAACAGTTTTGTAAGTAGCGGTAATTTGTTCATGGAATTAAATAGAACGTTTCACAACGCTAAATTGCCAGCTTATTGAAAAGAAAAGAGAATGGGGGTCAACATTTAAGAATCATAACTGGAATCAAATACCTTTCGATTCATTTAAGGAGGGAAAGAAATCTTAGTTAATTCAACATACATTCACAATGAATCTTTTAAAAGGTAATCGGAGACATGGATATTATAAAGATAAATGTATAAAATATAAATCACTAGTAGACCTGCGAACGTAGATTAATTATGACTAATAATTTTCTATAGATTTTGGGTCGCTGAACCCCGAATCTTCCGAAGTGATCGATTATCTCGTCTTGTTTTCGAGAAGATTAACATTAAAGGAGCTAGAAACTATATTTTACGAAGCTCTTTACGTCTAAAATAAAACCTAGAAACATATTAAACGTACTTTACACCTGGACTTCGAACCCATGTTTTATTGCAGTGGCTCAAGCTACCAGTACGGGAAAACAGTACACCTTCCGATTGCATGACTTCCTAGCGTTCGGATGATTTAGGGATTGGAACAACGCCAACGAATTTAATTCAACGTTGGTAGGGAATAGATAAGGCAATATTTGTTTAATTATTTCAGTAGCCCGACTATTGCCGGGCTGGAAAAAAATTCTAATACACCCATTTATGTTGATCCTCTCCACGGAAATCTTTAGTAAAAGGCGAAAGATTTATTCGCTTTGAAGAGAATCCAGGGTAACTAGGCATTCCGCTATTTACATTATTCAATCCTGAAATTTCGTTAAATATAAGTAACGGTAAACTAGTGGCGCCATCTCTTACGCCTAATTTGAACTTTGTCTTTGTAGAGGCTTAGGCAACAGTAATTACAAATATTTTTGGGGAACATTTTAAAATTTTGTACAATATACCTAGTGTCACTCAAGTTTTTGTAAATAACGAGGCAAAGATTATAAATTTACCTTTCCAATTGCTCATAGAGTGAGAAAGAAATATGCTGGCACGAAATATGTTTTTTTTTATTGCGCGATTTACTGAAATTTAAGAAAATGGTTTAGGAAAGACATTATAATTCTTAGTAATTGTCAAATTATAGTTTCATTAAATCTAGATAAATTAACATACTTTTCCAATAAATAATACATAGTCTCTGATCGTGGAAACAACTTTTAGGCTTCGTTAGAAAGTAGACAACCAACAATACAAGACCTGCAGTAACAATGGATAATAGTACCACGTACATGAATAATGGACCACAAAGCATTTTTTGTGCTTCTACCAAATTTCTTTGCTGCCCCAAAATATGTTAGTCTTGAAAAAAAAATTACAACAATTCCAAAATCTTCTCTTAGTAAATAAGCTTTCTTTTCCAAACCCCCATATATATGGATATGCTAAAAATGAAACATAAATCAAGGGGCGCTTAGCACAAACTTCACAAAATTACGTCTACATGGCGCCATATGTAAAATATACACTATAATACCGATTTAAAAATTTGTCAAGCAATTTAAACATAGCAATATTCAAGGGTTATGTTAATATATTGTTTCTGGCAAAAGATAATGGTCCATTACGCTTTATGGTAAGCATTTTTTAAGACTAATCTGAGACTGCACGTCTTACGTTAAAGTTGGAACCCTCTAAACTTTGGTCAGCAATTTTAACATCGAGAGAACTTGAATACTATGTTATCGATTATTCACGATATTGGTAGTTCTTATAATGACACTGATAAAAGCAAAGCATACTTACTTGGCGTAGGGGTTACCGTGATCATGAAGGCGGTTCCCCCAGGGTGAGGCCTTCTCATTGCACTACGATTGGGCTGACTCCTGCGATTATCCCTAATGCGGATAACTCGGGCGCGTAATTTTTGGTAATCGGGACTGCATACGCGCTGTCCCGGATAAGAAAAATTAAAAATAATCTTGAAGTAGATCATTGCAAAGCGCTCTCAAATGTTTGGTAATGGCTGGCGTCACACCTACAGAAAATATAGATCAAGTAGCGATCACATAGGTCACTGTTTTGTCGTTCCTCATTTGGCCTTGGTTTCTATTTGTATTGCTGGAGTTCTACATTGTCAACTGCATAGCATTATTATGTACTTCCTGCTTGTTTCTTCCCCTGGGTTGAATATTGGTCGCGTAGTAACAAATGTTGAGGATGTTTTTAACACAACTCTATTTTAAAGACTGTTACTGTTATCGTGAAACTAACATCACATCACCACATGCCGACAAAACTTGGCTAAATAGAAATCCAAGTGTTGTGGAAAGCAGGGCAAAAAGGATGCCTGGGAAAGATACCGGTGGATCCCACTGATGAGTCCACCACCGGTATCGGGACGAAACATCCAAACATTTTTCGGTGGTCGAAAACATCAGACGCTAGTCACATGCTTTTACCACCAGGGGCATGGCTAAGTGCGACACTGTTTCCTTTTGTAGCACGCTAAAAACTTCAAATTTACGTATGGGAATAAAATAATAAGTAATGGTTTTTAATTATTCAGGTATGAAGGATACGATTTGTAAGAATGGATGCCAAATATTTCAAAGAACATTTGCAGAAATATTGCGGTATTTGGATATTTCATTTTTTCACATTTTTAGTTCAAGATAAGATCTTTTAGTAACACAAAAAAATGTGATTTTATGCTTCTCTCTTTATCAGAAATTGACATTCCTTCGATTAGTTTAGGCTCGGGTACATCTGTTGGTAGCATTGGTACTGTTGGTATCACATTTGATAAGGATATTGTAGGGTTTTCGGACTTCAAGCAGTGAAACCTATTCAAATAAAGACTTCCAAACGGAAATGTTAGGCTCAGAGTCATATACTTACTGCCCTATGTATATGTTATGGTACTTGTTTTAAAGATGTTTTTAAAGAATAAAAAAAAAATGGTTTTCTCATTTTATTGTACTTTATTTTATGTGACTTATGTATGTTTATTGATCACAATACAATAGATTGTTCACATGGTGCAAGTGCATGTGCGTCTTAACAGATCTTAAGGAACGATAACGTCAAGGTATTGAATAGACCGTTTCACATCACAACGGTAATTTGCCATCATATTGAAAGAAAAGTGAATGAAGAGTCAAGCCTTAAGAATCATTATTGGGATCTTTTAACTCATTTAAGGACAGGAAGAAATATTAATAATTTAACATATTCAAAAGTATATAAACGTATTATATCACTGGTAGACATGTGGAGTGTGAATTAAATTTTGACTAATGGTTTTTTATAGATTTTGGGTCGCTCAATCTGAATCTTCAGAGATGATCTATCTCCTCTTGCTTTTGAGACGATAAATGACCGATAGATAAATCAGACAACGCTCTTACATATAAAAGGTAAGAGCTAGAAACAATCAGCGTACATACTTGGACCTAGTGGGTCCTTTTATGGTAGCAGCTCAGCAACCAATGTTGGAAAAAGATGGTCATCCGAGAGTTAATATGATAATCGTCAACATCCGCATTCAAATAGAGCACACCTTGTTGGGGTATTGATCCAAAACCACTAGACGATATTTGTTTTATTATTTTAATAGCCCAGCTATTGCCAGGCTGGAAAAAAATTCCAAACACCCATTCATGTTGATCCTCTCCACGGAAATCTTTAGTAAAAGGCGAAAGATTTATTCGCTTTGAAGAGAACCCAGGGTTGTCGATCATTTTTCCATTTACATCATTCAAACTTAAAATTTTGTTAAATACAGGTACCGCTAGACCTGTGGCGCCATCTCTTACGTCTGGGTAGAACTTCCTCATCTACAGAGGTTTAGGCAACAGTAATTATAAATACTTTTGGGAACATATTTTAAAATTTTGTACAACATACCTAGTGTGTCAAATTTTTGTAAATGAAAAAATACATATTATAAATTTATCTCTCAACTTCCTCATAGAGCGAGAAAGAAATATGCGGATATAAAATATGTTTCTTTATTGCGCGATGTAGTGACTGACACCTTTAAGAAACTGGTTTAAGAAAGACATTATAATTCGTAGAAACCGTCAAATTATAGTTTCATTAGATATAATTAAATTAACACATTTTTTCCGGTAAATAATACATAGTCTTTGATCTTGGAAACAACTTTTAGCCTTCAATGTCAGAAAGTATACAACCAACAATACAAGGGCAGCAATAATATAATCGGTAATAGTACCACGTACATGAATAATGGATCACAAAACATTTTTTATGGTTCTAACAAATTTCTTTACTGCCCTAAAAAATGTTAGTCTAAATGTTGATGAGTAAAAAAAATGCAGCAATTCTAATATCTTCTCTTAGTAAATAAGGCTTTATTTCTGAACCCCCATATACATGGATATGCTAAAAATGAAATCAATCAAGGGACGCTTAGCACAAACTTCACAAAATTACGTCTAGATGGCCCCATGTGTAAAATATACACCAAATAATAATTTAAACAGGAATATTCAAGTGTTATGTTAATATATCGTTTCTGGCTCACAATAATGGTCTAGTACGCTTTATGGTTAGTATTTTCTAAGACTAAACTGAGACTGCACGTCTTACGTTAGACTTGGAACGCTCTAAACTTTGGTCAGCACCGAGAGAACTTGAATACTATGTTACCGATTATTCACGATATTGGTTGGTCTTATAATCACACTGGCGAAAGCAAAGCATACTTACCTGGCGTAGGGGTTACCGTGACCATGAAGGCGGTTCCCCCAGGGTGAGGCCCTCTCATTGCACTACGATTGGGCTGACCCCTGCGATTATCCCTAATGCGGATAACTCGGGCGCGAAATTTTTGGTAGTCGGGACTGCGTACGCGCTGTCCCGGATAAGAAAAATTAAAATAATCTTGGGGTTGATACTGTGAAGGCACTCTTTGTAATGCCTGGTCCTGTCGTCACATCGGAGTAAGATAGTTTTCTTTCCCCATTTAGTAGCAGGCTCTCCGGTATATCTATTTGTACTGTTGGCACACTTGATAAAAGGATAGGGCTATTCTTTTGAGTTATCACTTCTATCACTTGAAGTAATTCATAATCACTTCGACCCAATGACAATTTAAAGAATACAGCCGATATTGCAGCGGTTTTCGCACTTCTGAAAATGAAACCCATTCAAATAAAGAAGGCTTCCAACCAGAAAGGTTAGAATCTTTATATTGCCCCTGTGCATATGTTGTGACACTTGGTAAGATGTTTTTAGAAAATAAAAAAATTGTTTTTCACTCTTATTTATGCTTTATTTTATGTGACTAATGTATGTTTATTGATCAAAATGTGAACCACATATTTATTTATAATAATTTTTAAAAAGGAATTATTTTATAAACATGATGAAACAATAAAAGCGAATAACAAAAATTTTAAGAACTATGCTTCACCATCGTGTCAAGAAATGTAAATTCGCGTTTAGAATCAAATCACCCCCCTTTTTTAAATTTTTTTATCTTGTGAGCCTGTTTTGAGTTTATTGCGAACTTTTGAAAAGCAGATGCTTTTTTCCAAATCTGGTGATTTTATTTCAAATCTGGTCATTTTTTTTCAGACGATACATTATTGCATCGAGCTTTGGTGATTTTTATTATTTTCATCTGGTAACTCTGAGCACGCTCTTATGGTTGAAAATAATGAATTACACCAGAGTTACGCTGAAGTCAGTATTTGTGGAAATGGTAATTTGTCGCGGCATTTTCCTACCGTCGAGTCGCGATCCATAATTTAAAATTAGCTGGTTCCAGGTTGAAAAACCCAGAGAGAGAAATTTTGTTTCAACCCAAAACTAAGCACTGTGGCTTAAAAAAGTCTTGTATCATCCGTTTTTAATACTCAGATATTTGTTGGAGAAATTTCTGTTTTCTGAACAACACTTAGATTGAATAAGAGAAACTGTGAATAGAAAAGCATAGCTTATAATTCCTTTATTGTAACCTTAAAGATAACACTTTCATTTTGCAAATTGCGGCTTCATGGAGCTATTATCTAGCCACAATACAACAGATTCTTCACATGGCGTAGGTTCATGTGCGTCTTAGTCCTTAAATAACGGTAATTTGTCAAGGTATTGAATAGACCACGTGACAACGGCAATTTGCTATCATTTTGAAAGAAAAGTTAATAAGAAGTCAAGATTTAAGAATCATTACGAGGATCTTTTAACTCACTTAAGGAAAGAAAGATATCTTAATAATTCAACATATATTTATAACGAATCTTTTATTAGGTTATCGGAGACATGAATTATATTATAACGATTAATTGTATAAACAGAAATCACTAGTAGACATGTGAAGTGTGGATTAAATTTGACTAATGGTTTTCTATAGATTTTGGGTCGCTCAATCCGAATCTCTTCAGAGGCGATCTCTTGCATTTGAGGCGATAAGCAAAGGCGCGAAAATATATCTTTGGACGCTCTTATATCTTCAAAGGAAAGCTATAAAAACTTTATATCAGCGTACATACTTGGACCCGGTACATGCTTTTACGCTAGTATAGTACTCAGCACCAATATTGGAAAACCATGGGTGTTCGGAGGAATGATATGATTGTTAGCTTTGTTCGCGGGTCACTTTCCGAACCGATTCAGAATTAGTACGGAATTAGTTCAGGATTGCCGTACAGCGCATGCTTAGTTATTAACCGGTTCAGGATTTGTTTTTACCGCGAACGATTTTGGAACTTTGAATCGTCCACTCTGGTATGCATACGGTGTTAAATGCTGATTAAACTAGTTGTTTTTTTTTGTTTTAAATAACTTAAAACGGTCTTTTATTAAGTTTTATTATTTGTATTATTTTAAAGAAATATTGAATAATTGTTATTCTTATATAATATAAAGTCTGTCAGTTCCTTTTGGAATAAAACGTCTTGTTTTTTGCTGAATTGAATTTTTGATAAACAAATATATATTTTAACAGATATCTATTGTTTACTCTTTATTTTGTGTTAAGTTCATATATTTCGGGAGCCTCAAAGTAAATCTAATTCTAAACACGCCTAGTAAAAAGATGGGGGGTTTTCTAAATAAAAAATAAAACGCAATAGTTTTAGGTCCATTTCTTTTTGATTCAAAAAACATTTTTAATAAAACTAAAAACCGGTCTGATACGTCCCTATACGATGCAACTTCAGTTATCGCAAACAATAATACACGCCAGTTCTTGTCCATTTCTCAGCTTAACTGAAAATGGGGGGCAAAATTTCCTCAAAATAATTACCACTTTTAGGAATTTTGAGTAACTCTAAAATTTCTTTTAAGTCCTCATTGCTGGATGATAAATGATTTGACATAATGGGAGTATTCACTAAAAATATATTTTTTTTAGGTTCAAACTAACACTTTTTAACTTATTATTTAAGATTCTAGGTCGATTAACACTAATTAAAGTAAAACCAATATAATATAATAAAATATATACTTGAACATCAAATAAAATATATACTTGAACATCAAATGCAACGAATGACATTAAACAAGAGAAAAACCTAAAATAAAATAAAAACAATTGCCAAATAGTTGCACATTGCGGCCGCAGCATGAACGCTGGCGCTGCATAAAATTCCGAACTTACAGTTCTTCAATCCTTAGAACCGGTAGGACTGGTTCAGAATCGATTTCGAATCGAATTATTTTCTCCGCGAACATGGGACTGTAACTTAAAATTCTGAACCGTTATCCGCGAACGCTGCTATTTAAACTGCGCATGCGTATTAGTTCAGAATCTGTTCTAAATCCTTACCGCGAACGAAGCTATTATCCGGAACCAGTAGGTATTCAAATGGAGCGAGTACCTTGAGATATTTACCCAAAGCCACCAGGTATGATGCAATATTAATTTTATTATCTCAGTAGCCCAGCCATTGCCGGGCTGGAAAAAATTTCATAAACACCCATTTATGTTGATCCTCTCCACGGAAATCTTTAGTAAAAGGCGAAAGATTTATTCGCTTTGAAGAGAATCCAGGGTTATCGATCATTTTGCCATTTACGTCATTTAAATTTAAAGATTCGTTAAATAGAGGGAATGATAAACTTGTGGCGCCATCTCCTATGCCTAAATTGAACTTCCTCATCTGCAGAGGTTTAGGCAACAATAATTACAAATACTTTTGAAAACATTTTAAAATTTTATACAAGGAAATATACGTAGTGTTGTCAAATAACAAATTAAAAATTATAAATTTACCTTTCAAATTGTACAAGGAGCGAGAAAGAAATATGCAATTTTTTTCAGTAAATAATACATAGTCTCTGATCTTGGAAACAACTTTTAGGCTTTAATGACAGAAAGTAGAGAACTAACAATACAAGGGCAGTCGTGATATAATCCGTAATAGTATCACGTACTTCAATAGTATAGATTGATGTTTAAATGTTAAATATTTAGGAAAAACATCATATTTTAGATGAAGGCGCCATATTCAGTTTTTAAAGAAAATACATCCAAGCCACCCAGACTCCTGATTAACATAAAAGGAAATGGAATAAATTAAAAACCGTGTATAAACAATACAATATGGTAAAAGTGAAGCGAGTTAAAAATACCAATTTACCCAAAATTAATTTGAAAATAACGGCTGCAACTTTTAAAAAAAGTACAAAGGAAAGAGTCAATATACAATTAGTAAATTAATTAAAAAGTTCTACTTTTTAGTACAATTTTTTGAAGTCGGCTGTTTTTGAAGCAAATAAATTATTGCATTTCAAAATTGCCTCCATCTAATCCTTCCAATTTGTATGCTGGTATATGAAACTTCTGACTTCATAGATGAATTTTCTTTCTAAATATTCCTTAAATAGCCATCAATGAAATTTCAGCGACATTCCTCCAATTTCATCCACTATTTCATTCCTCTTAATCTGTATCCAAAAGTTATTTTAAAGAATAAATTCCTGAATTGATATTAGAATAAGCGCAATTTTATGATTGTTTAAAATCTGGCGAGTCAGCCTCATTTCTAACTGACCGGCAAATTTTAAAATAGAGCGAAAAATGAATATGAAACTTGCGATCGCCAAAAAAAAGTAGATTCGCGTCCCACGATCCCGAATTAGAGAAAAAATCGATATTTCCACTATTCCGAATAATTCATCTTCACTTTCTAAAATATTAACATATATAGATTAAGGACTTTTATAAAACAATGCTTATTTAATTACATGGTCGGCAATCAAAGTATATCCAATATATGCAGGCAATTCCCCCTTCAAAAAACCGCGGATCCACGCAACCGATTTGAAAAAAATATTCCGACACCAAGATTATTTTTCATTATTTCAATACCGGGACAGCGCGTACGCAGTCCCGACTACCAAAAATTACGCGCCCGAGTTATCCGCATTAGGGATAATCGCAGGGGTCAGCCCAATCGTAGTGCAATGAGAGGGCCTCACCCTGGGGGAACCGCCTTCATGATCACGGTAACCCCTACGCCAGGTAAGTATGCTTTGCTTTTATCAGTATGACTATAAGAACCCTCAATATCTTGAACAAAAGGTAAGATACAATAACAACATAAACTAAAACCTGTTATTGCCGATTTATGGATTTAATTTAACATATAACACAATCTAGCGGTATTTTTGTAAAGTAGTCGTTAAGCGCCATCTACTAATAGTGTAGTGAAATAGAGCAGCTATTTAATTTAAACGGAGATTTAAAATTTGTTAAAATTAATTTGTTTCCTGTTTGACTATGGCAAACACAGAAATTATTTTACAGTTTGATTGAAGTTTCCATTTTTCTTCTTGTTAAATTAAGTGTTTATATTTTATTTGCTACTCTTTTGAATAATAGATGGGTATGATTCTGTCATATTTATTCAACATTATGTCAACATATTTTGGAGATTATAGATCAGAATAACATACGTAGAAGAAATCATCCCGTAGGCACTTAACATATATACAAAACATAATGACGTTGTTACCTTTAAAATACAGTGCCCCCTTTCTATTTAAATCTGAGGAATGCTAACAAAAATATCTGTTTAGAAACAACTGATTCATTCATTCCTGTCTTTTTACTTGACAAATTATTCGGCATCTAGAACTGACCTACAAAACACTATGGTAGATTGCCGATTGTAAAAACACTCAACGTCCCGCTTAGCGACATCTGCATGCGATAAGACAAATCGCATTGATACACGAGCAATTGTTTATCGATATCCATTTTGTTGTACGGATTAATACTTTCAAAGAACAATTGGGATACTATGGTAACTCGAAACTGTAGGGGTAATGCAATAAATAATACCGGTTTAATATAAGAGGTGGAGGAACAAGAATTTAACTTTTATGGCAGTATTTATAAAACCCATAATCCAGGTATTTGTTTAGTGTCCTATTTACCTAGTGAGAAGCTAGGGCTAGGGCATTTCGTACATATAAAGATTACTGACAAAAATATAGCTTAGCCAGTTAGCTGGTTGCGTTAATAAAAGCACAAGCAATTTTTAAATGCGGGAAATGGGCCCACACATAAGGAACAAGCGACGAAATATAGCCAAGCTAGTTCAATACATATAGCCCAGCGCGTAATGAATGCACTATTTTTAATTGCGATAACTCGACCCCTCTTGTTTCACTTTCAGAGTACATCTTACTATCGAGCTATTGAATCCAGTGCTGTCAAATGTTCCACAGAAAAATACTTGCAAGTTTTATATTTATTCCTGGCAAAATGTGTGTGATAAGAAAAAGCTGATATTGCTCAATTAAACTGAGTATTAGAGAAAGACAGATGATAATAAGATTGTCCATTCTTTAAACTTTAGACTGCAATACCATAAAATAAAGAAAAAAAATAACTACATGTGAGAAGCAAAAAGCAATAGTAGAGAGCTTTAATTTTAAAGATGGGGGTATCTTTTCGAATTTCATACACTTGCCATCAATTGTATGTACGCCTTAACATTTTATCAATTTCTGAGTACAAGACATTATTCCTGGCAAATCCCTGGCATGATAGTATTCCTGGCAAATGCCAGGAATTACTGGCAAATTGACAGCCCTGATTGAATCATTCTAGTAATTTGAGGCGATTTTATTTAATTGGATTAAGTGGGCCGATCCCGGCGGTACTGCAATACCGGGCCAACCCGTGATAGAGGTGGAGCAAGCCCCTAACCTCCATCAGTTTCCAAAAATCAGTTTAATATTCTGGCCCCGCATGCGGGGCGTATCAGATATTAAGCTGATAAGAACAGATACTACACTTTGATCTTAGCCAAAAGGCCGAGAAGCGATACCGAGTCATAGTAAAATTTGGAACTTAAAAAACTTTTTCCATTTTGAAACGGTAAAATTTTCCAGGTGGCGCCATCTATAAATAACTCATAAATTTAAAAAACTTCTAGAAGCAATGGAGCTTTATTGATATGTGTAAACTAATAAAACATAAACTGTACTATTTATATTATATTACGTATATTAATATAATTCTATATTTACAAAATTTGCGTTTTTACTTACCAGATAATACAGTAAACGGATTTAAAACTAGATTACGTACCAGCGGGAATTGGTTAATGTTTAAATCATTTTAACGATAAAATTAAAGCTACCAAACGGCATAAAAACATGGAAGATAAAATTGGATGATTCGTTTTCGTGGTAAGTAATTTAGATGGTGAATCAGTATTAAACCAGTTCTTGGTAATACCTGATTGGTATACCTAATATCAGTTACAGAATGCTGATAGGTAAAAACGCAAGTCTAAATTGGTTCATATATAAATAAATACATAAGTTTGTTTGCAGTATCAATTAATATTGTTTGAAAGTCATTGACAATGATGTTTCTTGTGAAGTAGTAGATATCGGTTGGACTTCCATTGTCTTTATTTTTGTTGAATATCACGATTTTTCGGCTAGTAGTTATCTCTAGCCTTTTTCGAGTGAAACTAAATAACTCCCTTAGCTACATGACTATTTATATTAAAAGTAAATGCAGTGGAATGTGACTGAGATTGGTGCAGTCATGCCTGCTATGGCAAAATCCCATTTTTTATGCTGCATTTAGTTTTAGTTTACAATTATTAAGAAGTGGTTTCCACACTTCTCTTATATCTAAAGATGGTTTACTAAAACAACTCGGGTTCTGATGTATAACCGCAGCTTCTTTGAATTTCCGTTTTCTCCAATGTTGTTCTCGGTGTAGTATTTTAGCTTAAGACCATTTTATGGGGTGTTCATGAGCCCAGGCATAGTTGGCGGCACCAGATTTTTCTGTTTCTCCTCGAGATGTGCATTCTTGGTGTTCTTTGATCCTTACGTTAAGAGGTCTCTTTGTTTCGCCAATGTAGGAATTGCCACATTCACATGGTATCTGATATACACAGTTCTTCATGTCCCTTTGAGTTGTTGGTTAGATCCTAGTGAGCCAACTTCTCAGAGAGTTATCTGAATTGAAAATAACTTTGATTTTATATCGCTTTCCTATCCTTCTAACTTTTTCTGAAATGCCTTTAAGTTAGGGGATGTTCAATACTAGTTTTCGTTCTTCATTCGTTGTCGATATTGTCCTATTTCTGCGTTGTTCTAGAAGTTTATCTACTAGATATACTGGGTATCCGTTGGCTGTCAGCTCGTTTTTAATGTAATCTATCTCTTTTATCAAGCTCTCGTTGGAGTTGCAGAGAGTTAAGGCTCTATCTACGAGATTTCTTATAATTCCTTGTTTGGTGTTGTTGGAGTGATTAGATGAATAATTAAGGTATTGTCCTGTATGCGTGGCTTTTCTGTAAACCGGAGCAGACAGACAGACAGAGCAGACAAGAACGACAACAGCCATCTCAAAGCCAGAGGACAATTGTTAATATATCTGCCAAGAAATTAACCTCAACGGAAAACTCATTACTTGCCAATGGTTTGAACTTCACGGTTGCTCCAAAAGAGGTTCCCATTCTCGATATAATTAGCGCCGCAGACTCGGCGAACATCGAAGACCCCTTTGCAGATGAGTTCAGGTGGAAAATAAGAGAAACTGTACATAAATCTCGAAAAACCGAACCAAACATCAGCAAAGACGAGAAAACTGCCCTAGCTAACCTACAGAAGAACTCCAGTATTAAAATTCTACCAGCGGATAAAGGAAATGCTAAAGTCGTAATGAATGCTGAGGCATACAATTAAAAAATTGACGAAGTTTTAAGGAAAGGAAATTATACATCTCTTGCTAAAGATCCCACATCTGCAATTGAAGGAAGAATTTATCGCGTTCTTAAGAAACATGGACGGTACATTCCTGAGAGGATCCGGACTCAGTTGACGCCACACCATAGTAAAACTCCACATCTTTATGGACTCTCGAAAATACATAAGCAAGACATGCCCTTACGACCTAGCGCGAGTTCCCGGAACTCTCCAACTTCTGAACTGGCCAAATTTCTTCTTCCAATCCTAAGACCATTACAAGGAAATCGTCCTGGGTTAAGAACTCGCAACATTTCGTAGAAATTATACGTAAAATAGAAATACAACCGGAAGACCATTTTATTAGCTTTGATGTGGAAAACCTATACACCAACGTTTCAGTTAAGGAGTCATTAAAAATCGTAAGAAAGAAACTTGAACAAGACCAGACCTTAGCAGAAAGAACATCTTTACCACCGCACGCCATTATGAACTTGTTGAAAAGTTGTTTGACTAATTCCTATTTTCAAGAAAAGGAAAAATTCTATATTCCGGATGATGGACTACTGATGGGATCTTCACTCTCACCGGTGGTCGCAAGTATTTTCATGGAATGGTTCGAGACGTTTGCAATTGAATCCACAACTACGAAACCAAAGTTATGGCTCGATACCTTTATTATTTGGAGTGGAAACGACGAAGAACTTCAAAATTTTCTTTTTTATCTCAACAATATCAGCCCAACTATTAAACTCACTATAGAGAAAGAAGTAGAGAATAAATTACCATTCTTAGATGTCTTGGTTGAAAGAAATGGCAGACAAATTCGAACTTTGGTTTACAGAAAAGCCACGCACACAGGACAATACCTTAATTATTCATCTAATTACTCCAATAACACCAAACAAGGAATTGTCAGAAATCTTGTAGATAGAGCCTTAACTCTCTGCAATCCAACGAGAGCTTGATGAAAGAGATAGATTACATTAAAAATGATCTGACAGTCAACAGATACCCAGTATATCTAGTAGCTAAATTTCTAGAACAACGCAGATATAAGACAATATCGACAACGAATAAAGAACGAAAACCAGTATTGAACACCCTAGGGTCAAACCAACAACTCAAAGGGACATGAAGAACTGTGTATATCAAATACCATGTGAATGTGGCAATTCCTACGTTGGCGAAACAAAGAGATCTCTTGACGTAAGGATCAAAGAACACCAAAAATGCACATCTCGAGGAGAAACAGAAAAATCTGGTGCCGCCAACCATGCCTGGACTCATGGACACCACATAAAATGGTCTGAAGCTAAAATACTACATCGAGAACAACATTGGAGAAAACGGAAATTCAAAGAAGCCGCGATTATACATCAGAACCCGAGTTGTTTTAGTAAACCATCTTTAGATATAAGAGAAGTGTGGAAACCACTTCTTAATAATTGTAAACTAAAACTAAATGCAGCATAAAAAAATGGGATTTTGCCATAGCAAGCATGACTGCACTCATCTCAGTCACACTCCACTGCATTTACTTTTAGTATAAATAGTCATGTCTTGTCGTATATGCACGTCCGTCGTTTTAGGGAAATTAATAGTGGAGATCGGATTTTCCGCGAGAACGCCACGAGGTACGTTTCGATCGAACGCGAACGACGTATACGAGCTGTGAATGACTTGCGTATCAGGATTTTTGTCATTTGTGGTATGCGTTTGTCCCCCCTGCATTAAGTGGTCCCCACCTTGACGTAAAGCTTGGATATCATTTAAAAATTGTTCCATGGGAGAAATTGAAGTGTTGGAATATAATTCAGCATTTTGATTTATTTGGGTCATGTCAGATTCATTACGAGTATGGAATCTTGTTAGGTCTGACGCGACCCCACGAGGGGCCGCGGAGGTCCCACCAAAACCACCCGGACAGCCTGAAATGCCACCCGCCTCATCAGACCGGAAGGAACTGTGAGAGAAGGGATTGGACATTTTTTAATAAATTATTTTTCCTCTTAAAGTAGAATGTTTTGTATAAAAAATACAAAAAATCACGGAGGGCTGGGCTTTAATATACTTAATATATGGAAAAATTAAGTATATGGAATTTGGGTTGGACGAGAACTTGGCCAATAATTACTTTGATTTTTATTAGACGTGAGCTCTTATAGGACATTTTGCAGTAGAAATTTTTTTTGACTGGGGCTCTTAAGTTTTGTGTCGAAATTAAATGTAGTGTTGGGACTCTTAATAAATTTTCTAAAATTCAATTTTCGCAAAAATTTTTGTTTTAGTGTTAAACGCAAACTAAGGCACGTTTAGTGTTCTTAGATCCGTTAACGATGTCACTATCAGGTTATCACTAATTTTCTCTTAATAGAAAATTATTTAAGTCGCAATCGGGAATGTCTAAATCGGGTATGTCGCCATCAGGTTTCCTTTACACAAATTATTATAGTCGTAAAAGTAGGCGCGTGAATACTCTATTTATTAATTTAAAATTGTTTCCGCAAGAATAAAAAAAATCGACGTGGAAAGGTTTTTTTTTTTTAGAAAAGCTTATTTTTTCCGACGGCGCTAGAATTTTAGTGTCACGGTTTTTATTTAACTGAAGCCAGAGTAAAAGCTTCAAAAGACTTAGATACTCGTGCGCGTATAAAAAAAAATTGAGATATCTGTGCTCTTTAAAAGACAACCAGATTCTGCTAACGAATCGCAACATCGGGTGCTATTTCTATTTCCCGGCACTCCGTCGGGTCTTCCGAAAGGAACCGATTAGCGTTTAGCGCGGTCCGCCAAAGCTTTATGTCTGCGCCGCCGCCTGTGCCGGTGTCTATGCGCCGTTACCGCCGACAACGTGCAGTTATTTCTCGGAATTTCAACGGTCTTTAGATGTTTAATTTATTTTTATGATTTTTTAAGGTTCTTGTAGATAGAATTCTACAACAGTCTCTAAGGGATTTATTTAGTTTCACTTGAAAACGGCAAGAGATAACTACTAACCGAAACGTCGTGATATTCAATAAAAAAATAAAAACAATGGAAGTCCAACAGATATCTACTACTTCGCATTAATTAATATTGTTCAAAGACGAGAAATATAAATAAAACAGTTTATATTTCTAACCTTTATTTAGTTTTAACCTTAATTAGTAATTTTTTTATATATATTGAAGAATTATATATTATTGCTGGGCCGTTTTAGAATTTTCTTCATGAATGGCAGGCCGGTGAAAAATCTTCCACTTCAAAATTGAAAAAGTTTTTTAAGTTATAGATTTTATATTTGCAGGATATCGCTTTGGGAAACTGATGGAAGTTAGGGGCTTGCTCCATTTCTATCACGGGTTGGCCCGGTATTGCAGTATTTCCGGGATCGGCCCATTTTTTATAATAAAACGAAACCATTGATTTTTGAATGGAAACACTACAATATAGTACTTATTTACACTTGTTTTCCAACCTATTTTAACATTTTCTTCCAATTTTATATTCGTTCTAGTTTTTCCTCTAAATCTTCAATATGTCCGGTTCGTGATCTGTACTAGCTTTGGACCATGAACTTTTTTTTTACCCATTTATGTTGCGAAAATCCAAAGGTGCGTATAAATATGGCGAGCCGAGCTCGAGTCGAGTATGCCTCGAGCTTCGAACGAGACTCTTTTGAAATTTTGCCGATTTCTATTGTTATCGAGGGCCATCGTCGGCAAATTTGAAATGAGGTAATAAATGCAGTTGGGTCACAAGAAGTAAATTTTTTTATAGTTCTATTGTTTTCGAGTAGCTCGACCGAGACTCGCAGCGATCCATTTTCTGTCGGTTTTTTGGTGCGAACTCAAAGGGTTGTGAGTGAGACGGGTTTATGACACGCTTTTTCGAAAAAATTTACTTTGCAGTGAGACTAAAGACACGAGATTTTCTTATTTTTTTGTTAATGAAATGAAATTTATTTATCACTTGGCATTAATTGATTAAAAGTTGTTCATAAGTGAACATGGAGTGATCGGAAGAAAATAGAGGAACCTGAAAATAATTCCAAAATTTGTGAGTTATGGACAAAAATTTTAGAGAAGAAAAGAAGTAAATGTGTGAAATGAAATTGCGTCAGAAAATTCGCAGAGACCAGCGAGAAGAAAATTTCGAGTGCGTCGGCCATATGGAAATGGGCCGCTGATAATATATTTTTCTTTTGGAAATGACTGGATAACGCAAGGGGTAGATATTGTATGTGTCTGAAGTATGTATTTGACGAAAGAGTTGTATACTTAAAAGATAATTAGATTTAGAAGTATACATCTCAATTGGGCAATTAACAGTAATGACATTTTTAAGTATACTTCAGATGTGTATAAATGTAAGGCCTTGCTATGTTATTATCTTACAACTTTCAATGCTAGCTATTGAAAATTTCTACTTTTACTCCAAAACTTAGCGAATCTACAACTTATAGGTGAATTAAGGAAAGGAAAAGTGGAACTGTGTGCTAGCCTGAACCGTACCCTAGAAGAAAAAATTATAAGAATGCTTCAAAAACATACTAAGAAGACACGTTAACGAATCAGAAAGTTTTTAGTTAGAAAATAAAAAGCAAGTCTCGATAAAGTTTTGAAAGTTATGAAACAAGAGTAGAATGTGAAAAACCAATTTGTAAAAAGTGGTAACAAAATGAATTTCTCGTAGGGAAAGTGAAAATAGAGGTGATAGAGAGGAAATACTTTTAGAGAAAACGGTATTTGCGGGAAATTAGAAAATACCACAGGGAAGGCATGTGGATGTAATTTGTCTCAGTACAGGGCACATAGTACAAGAAATGTATGAAGATAAGAATACAGCAATTTTTTGAGAAGCATTCTTAGAAAGTTTATCGACAGATTTAAAACCACTCAGGGCCACCAACTCATTACAACTCATATTGGAGGAAATTTATGGGAGTTTTGCAGCAGTTTGAATCGAAATCTACCAAAGATTAACGTGAATAAATGACGCCGGATATCTTTCAAAGATATTTTTATCAAATGATACAATTGATTCAGGAGAGGTCAGTTGTAGATTTGGATAACGCCAGTTATCATTCTAGACTGGTGGAAAAGTTGCCAATAACATAGTTGAAAAAGCGATATTACAAATTGGTTATTAAAAAAATATATTTCCTTTATGAACGGTTTACTAAAGAAGGAACTTGTAAAAATTGCAAATTAGAAAGAAAGACAATTTAAGAAACATATGATAGACGAATGGGCTGAAGAACTTGGAAATGTTGTGCTTCGAACACATTAATTAAAATCCATTAAACTTATATGGGCACAACTAATTCGTAACTCGGGATAACCCAAAATATAAATTATAAGGAATACGTTAATTTCTTACATACATTAAAAAAAATATCAGCGAGGACTGGTGAAACGGCATTAAGAAAAACTTAATTGAAGTTCGCATCGATGCAGCCACACTCGCCGCGACAATCATCGCCAAACAAACTAGTAAATAAACCGGTTAAATTTCGTTTTTTACTTTGAAATATTAAAGATAATTAGAAAATAACACTCCTGAAAAAAGTAGGTTCTTTTTTAGCAACCTGAAACCGCCATATTGAACCGTGAACAGATTACTGACGACCTACGTATAAGCTAATTTCGAGATTACTTAAGTAATATTTCGATAATAGGAAAAACTACCTCTTATTTATTTCGGAATATAATGATATAAGGAAAATATGATATTAAAAAAATTTCAGCCAATTTGACAGCATGAGGTATTGTAATAATGGCCAGTGAACGGGAAAACAAACTCATGAAAAGGCTGATTTCCAAGATTTATTAATAGATCTTGTAAAAGTACAACAAAAAGGTATCTTTTTTATTTATAAATATAGGAGATAATATGTAAATAAAATCACTTAAAAAATGAGATTTATTTCTTATGTCCCGGCACCACAGTTATGTTGAACCCTACATAAGCTGATTTCGGGATTCATTATTAAATATTTGGAAAATAAGAAAAAATTAACTACATTTCATTTCGGAATATAAAGAAAATAATCAAAACTTAAATATTTTTTTCTTTACCCTTTATTGGTTTACAACGTCCAGATGCAATAAATCTCTTTTGCCGCCGGGCGGCGAAAAAGGGTTCGAACCGACAAAGATCAGTTCGTTGGAAGCTCGACTCAAGCTCGACTCACCATATTTATACGCACCTCAACATATTTTAAATGGTTAAAATTTACGAAAACTTATAAATATCTCTATCCAAAAATATATTTTTTTTTAATTTTTACTCTTTGTTGGTACTATGCCGCCGCCGCTATTGTTGCCTGTTTTGACTTTGAGAAATGCCGGCCGCCGAAGGCGGAAGAAGGGGGTAGCTGCTGTATGATGAAATTGCCAGATTTCGCAGTCAGCTAGTTGATTTTGATAAATAGTGCAATGCGTTTCACGGACTGTTTTTCTTATTCACGCTACTCGCGAAGTTTGACATAATCAAGTAGTGAGTTCAGATAGTGTAAACATGCCGCACGTGTAGTGTTTTCGCGTTTAAGTCACACGGGGAGTTTTATTGTTTATTGGCAACCTGTGTCTTGCACAAACTTTTTCCTGAGATAATTTAGAGTTAAAAAAACACCATCTCGAAAAAGTCATTTAGTGGCACCACATATTTTGATGCATATTTGTTTAAATTCCTGATAAAGTGTTGGCACTCTTCTTAGTTGTTAATTTTTCCCCTAATTATCGGGGAGGATTGTACTTTTGTGATTTGTTGTTGTGTTGTTTGCATTATTTTGGTTTGCTCTGTAACTCTAGTGTCTCCAGTGTTGTGTTTTCAGGATATTTTTCATTTTGTAACAGCTCTTATCTGTTGCTCAGAGGTATGTTGTATTTTTCTGAAATTAATTGGTTAAGTCACCCAGTAAAGACTATTTTATAAACTAATTTAGAAAAAATACTTTTTTAGCTCTTGTGTAATTGTAGTTGTATTTATATGTAATGTATCCTTTTTGTAGTATCCTTAAGTCAAATTTGTGCAAGATTTTTAGGACGCATTGTATATTGGTTATAATATTTAGTATATGTTGTAGAAACGATCTACAAGAACCTAAAAAATCATAAAATAAAATAAACGGATAGAGAGGGTTGAAATTCTAAGAAATAAACTGCACATTGTTGGCGGGAACGGTGCATAAACACCGAACCGGACGGCCGCGCAGGTTCAAAGCTTTGGCGGACCGCGGTGATTGGTTCTCTTTTAAAAGACCCGACGGAGTGCCGTGAAGTTATAAATAGCACTTCGTTAGCAGAATCTGATTGTTTATTAAAAAGCACAGATCTCTTAAATTTCATACACACGCGCACACGAGTATCTAAGTCTTTTGAAGCATTTACTCAGCGAAACGTGAGATTCTCTACCGTTGCTGATTAGTCTGGCACTTGCACTACGTCAGAGAAAGGCACAGGGAATCTTTAATGGGTGGGCCACTAGTCGGTAATCTCGCAAGAGATTATTCCCAGATAGCACAAGATTTCCATTGGATATCCAGAATAGGTACATATAATGTCCTGTATGTCCATGGACCGTTTATGGATGTCCATTAGATGTGATGGCATGTAATCTATATGGACGTCCATATCTGGATGTCCAGTGTAAGTCCATCAGACGTCCATTAATTTATCTTTAAAAAAATTTCTGAAATTAATAAAATTGTATCTCAGAACCATGCATAGCTCATTTTTCTTTTTTTTTTTTCGGCAGATACACAAATTGATTGAAAATTAGCCATACTACTTGGCCTGTAAAGCTATAATATATTAAAAGCTTAATTATACAAAGGAAAATAACTACTGAACTGTAGAATATCGATTATAATAATTATATTGCAACTTTAACTAAAACTAACTCCTAAAGATTTTAATAAAATTTTGGTTCAACGTAGATTTTTCCCCTCAATAATTTAAATTTCGGGTTGTCGGTAAAATCGGATACTGTAATATCGGCCTGTAGAATTGTCATTTCTTAACCCGCCGGCCCGCTATTATCACATTGTGCCCATTATTGTGTTGACGTCGAGCTAAAAAAGACCTTTGGAGTTTTAGTTGAGCTAAAATCAAGTGTACTTTTTATTTGAAGAAGATGCCACCGTTAAAGGTAAGTATAGTTATTTTTAATTTAATTTTTTTAAATTATACTAACTACAGACATATCCGACGAAAAGCTGATAATTTAGTATCAAACTCGCACAACTTTGAAAGTGAACAAAATATTCAGTATCAAAACACGTATGTTAAAATATAGCTTTTGTAGCTATACTTTTTCATACAATCACTTATTTAAATGGAAATTACTACAAATAAGTGCAAATATTTTGATAGGCCAATGAATTTTGTATCTTGTTGGTTAAAATGGAGGATAGAAAGAGTTGTAAATTTGTGTAATAATAAAATTGTAAATTTTAGAGAAATTTCTCTCTGACAAAGTCATTATTGAGTAATCAGTCTAATAAGATTGGTGGCATTATTAAATGTTATCAAAATTTATAATGGATTAAAAGCTAGAGCAAATTTGAATAATTATATTAATTTTTTTATGACTATTTTGGATTAAACGACAAGTTTACATTGATGTGTATTTTTGTGCAGTATAATTGTTAAAAAATATATCATTAAGGTTTGACAGTTCGACTTTAGGTTTAGACTTATAATTTTATTTTTTTAAATTATTTTTTAGATGAATTTTCCAAAGATTGGTCCAAATAAAATTCCTATGTGAAAGCCAATTTGTACCAAATTAGAGAAGATATTCAGGTAATCTTAAATAGGGAAAAAGCAATAAGTATCTACAAAGAATTTTCTGCAGGAGTTCACCTATCCTTTTACCGAAGAAAATAATCAGCTGCCTCAAGTCACATAAGATCTTCAGGATAATTTAAACTTTAAAGATGCAGTAAGTTTATTACATTTCTCCTGAAATAAGAGCTGAAACTTATTCGAGTAATGCTTCTTTATGTGTATTGATAAAAAAAACTTAATTTTTTGAAAAAACAGAAAGTTTTTACTTAAGAAGTGCTCATTTAGATGTTTTTAAAAATGGCATAAGAACTTCTTACCTGTGGGGAATTTAAATAACGTTTTTTTCCATACATGAGGAAACAATACTAAAATCAGTTTCCTTTTAGAGGATTATTTTATATATTTTTTTTTACTTTGATCCTTAAAGTCAAAAATATTCTTAGCTTAGCATATGTGGAATTAACGTTTAATTGTCTCAATAATGTAATATAATTTTAGGTTTTACAATTAGCGAAAATTGGAGGAAAGTATACCTATGAACTTATTAAAAGATAATTTATTGCAACAATGACAGATACCCTTTCCAAGAATTATACATATGATGAAACAGTAAAGTGTTTTTTAAAAATTCACTATTTGTAGGTAAGTTACCACTTAAATATAAAGATTTGATGAAAAAAATCTCTCTGTTTTATTTGTGATACTCGTAAATAATAAAAATATATTGGGTGTCAGATTTCACACGTTAAGCTCTAGATCCCCTTGTTCTGATAATACCCTGACAAAAATTGTGTTAAAAATTTTTTTCTGGTCTGTTGGTTTAAGCACTCTAAGCAATTACGATGAATTTGGTTATATATATATATATATATATATATATATATATATATATATATATATATATATATATATATATAGAGAGAGAGAGAGAGAGAGAGAGAACTTTCTTTTATAAGTAAAATCTAAATTTTATTTTAAATTCCTACAAACATCTCTGACTTTAATAGGAACTTGAGTTTTCAAATTAATATTTCTGTTGTAATCGTTATCATTGTTTGTCGCTTTCTTATACTTTAATGTTTTTTGTTATGGAAAATTACTATGAAACATTAAGGCTTGAAACAGCCCCAACGAACAATATTAAATACGACAGTCGGAATTTGTTAACTATACAAAGCTATAAAATACTAACGTTAAACCTTATTAATTTTCAGCTGCGGCAAAAGAATGGGGGGGGGGGTCGATAAAAAACAGCCGAAGACGAGTTTAGACAATGGCTGAAGAGAATAAACGGCAGAAATAAATCTAGAAAAAATAATTATTGTAACAATAAAGTCTTTATTTAAATAATTGGTATATTTTCTTTTACCCAATTGAAATTGTACATAGTACTATGGAACCAGATACCTTATTCATAGTGATCCTTCTATAGCTTGAACAATTTATATCAATTGGAGCTATATTTTGTAGCACTTGCAATTCGACTAATTATAAAATTTTATATTCTTATATAGTGTTGTATTAAAAACTTGACAATTATAATCAATAAGTGTAATATGTGGATCCAGTTCCTGTTACCTGGTTCGCTCATGTAATTTATAACTGTTTAGTTTTTGAGACTAATAGGGCCTTCTATGGTTACTTGTTATCGACGTTTTGATGACATAAGTGGTCTGTATCTTCAGAAGTGCAGATTAGTTAGGTACTGTAAGCTCTCGGACCCTAAGCAAATTCTGAAAATATCTATCATTCATGTTAGCGGAACGTCAAGAAGAGGAACAATAGATTATGACCTATTAATCCAAAAAGCACAATACCATCGGATAATATGTCCACAATCGGGTCAAGAATGTACATTATATGGACATCCAAAATTAGTCCTATTAATGTCCAAAAATGATCCATACCTGGACAATATATGGAATCCAAAAAGACGTCCATGAGGGGGACAAGCGTATAGTCCAGTGGATATCCATAGGACGTTGGTGGACAAATTCTGGACATCTCATGGATAGCCAGTATGTCCAGCTTTGGATAAACGATGGATATCCAGCGGACTGAAGTGTGCTATTTGGGTTGTCAGTTTCCCTTCCAGAAAAATTAAACGGTTCACACACACTTGAGTAGGGAGATTTAAAATTCCTAGAGGTTTTGCTGGAGCGCCCCTTTCGGCATCAAGATGATCACTAAACTGTTTACACTAATGCAACGAGAGAGGCCGCTCTGCTTACGATGGCTTAAGAAGATCTAGAAGATTGCCTAATTAAGACAATCAAGAATTCAAATAATAGAAATTCGATTCAAAAGAAGATTGCGGTACTTGAAAGCCCGGGAAACCTAATCTCGGAAATTCGTTAGAGGCGAACTCTAGTAGCTGAGAACAGTTCAGTGCTAGGGGAGGAACCTCAGAGTAAAGTCTTCAGTCAAAATAAAAGCCATGAAACGCAAATTTTAGTAAAATTCCAGTGCCGTCGATTTTTTTTTCAATTCTTGCGCAAACTGTTGTGTGTGTGAAATAAATAATATACGGAGTGTTCACTCGCGAATAAAATAATTTGCGTCAAGGAGACCTGATAGCGACATACCTGATTTAGACATTCCCGATTGCAACTTAAATAATTTTCTTTCAGAAACTTAGTGCCATCGTTAACGGATCTAAGAACACTAAACGTGCCTTAGTTTGCGCTTAACACAAAAAATTTTCGGAATAATTGAATTTCGGAAATTCCATTAGAAGTCCCAACACTAGATTTTAATTTCGACAAATAACTTAAGAGGTCAGTCTTAAAAAACTTTTACTGCAAAAATTCCCATAAGAGCTCTCGTGTAATTAATAAAAAATAATTAAAAGAAATATTGGCCAAGTTCTTATCCAATTCAATTCCATATACTTAATTTTTCTCTCATATTAAGTATATTAAAGCCCGGTCCTCCATGATTTTTGTATTTTTATATAAAAATATTCCAATTTAAGAGGAAAAAAAGTAATTTATTTAAACATGTCCAATCCCTTCTCTCACAGTTCGTTCCGGTCTGATGAGGCGAGTAGCATTCCAGGCTGTCCAGGTGGTTTTGGTGGTACCTCCGCTGCCCCATATGGGGTCGCGCCAGACCTAACAGGATTCTACACTTGTGATGAATCTGAAATGACCCGAATAAATAAAAATACTCAGTTAAATCCTAACATTTTAATTTCTCCAATTCAACAATTCTTAAATGACATCTAAGCTTCACTTCAAGGTGGAGACCACGTAATGCAGGGACAAACACATACCATAAATGACCAAATTCCTGATGCGCAAGTCATTCATAGTTCCTATACGTCGTTCGCGTTCAATCGAAGCGTACCTCGTGGCGTTCCCGCAAAAAATCCGATCTCCATAAATAAATTTCCTGAACCGACGGACGTGCATATACGACATATAAGTCTTCAAGTCGGTATGAGGTAAATGTAGTATAAGCTGCAATGTTACTTTGAATTTGAAATTATGTTTTAGGCTTATTGTTAGTCCTAAAGTAAATAAATTTGTTCCTTTTATTTGTGACTTTGTTTAAATCCATTATTTTGTGCCAACCATAACGGAAAATATATAAATGAATATACGGCGCATTCACCATTGGGAGCTTGCCGTTTCAATCACGAGTGGCGCTGAAAACTTTCAACCACAACCACAGTCTACTATTTCAGACGGTTTTCTAAACAACGATTAAACGTATATTAGCGTATTATTCGCTACTGCCGCTGGGCGGCTTCTGAAGTTATGATGTTTTTACATAGATGGCACCACCGATAAAATATTATCACTTCATAGTTAAAAAAGTTTTTTAAGTTTCAGATTTTACAGTTGTTTGGCATCGCTTCTCGGCCTTTTGGCTAAGATCAAAGTGTAGTATCTGTTCTTATCAGCTTAATATCTGATACGCCCCGCATGCGGGGCCAGAATATTAAACTGATTTTTGGAAACTGATGGAGGTTAGGGGCTTGCTCCACCTCTATCACGGGTTGGCCCGGTATTGCAGTACCGCCGGGATCGGCCCATTTCTTGTAATAAAACAAAATCGTCACTTTGAAATTACGAATTCCTAAGTTGGGAAATTTATTACTAGCTCGATCGTACGGTATATGTTCTCGTATATGGAACAAAAGGGTCAATTTAACTGGTCCGCTATAAAATATGCCAATAAAAGTAGAACAATGCAATATTTATATTCTTGTTTCCCAATTTGTTTTGACATTGTTGCTTTATTCACTAGTTTTCCGTTAAATTTTATGCTTGTAATGGGGTTTTTTCGTTAAATTTTCGATTTGCTGTCCGTGGTCTAGGCTTTGGCCATGAATGCATGGGGTTTTCCATGCCTGTGTGGTCATCAATAGTTTTTATTCATTTTCAGTACTATATTCATTTGTCATATTTAAAATTGGTAAAATTCACAGATACCCATAAATATCTCAAATAGAGAAATGCTGATAGCCGAAGGCACAAGAGTAAGGGGGTAGCTGCTGTATGATGAAATTGTATTTGTCATAGTGTAAAACTCCGCACGGGGATTTTTTGCGTTTAAGTCGTACGGGTAGTTTTCTTGTCTATGGACTAAGATGAAGTCAGAGTTAGAAGGTACCGTTTACTACGACTAAAACTTTAACAAAAATTCAGCTTTCTAAATTTTGGGGTAAATGTTAATTAAATTTATTAATAAAATTGTTCGAAAAGGAAACACTACATTTACCTAGTGTTACAACTATCATCTTTTTGGACATTCCTCGGTAATTGTGCCAGACTAACTTTAAGTCTGGGTGAGTAGAAAGACACCCATGAAACAAATATGCACACTTGCAAAGTGCGCCAACTGTGGGGGGTGCGCACCCTGCCAATTCCCGCGGGTGTCCTTGATACCTCAAACCTAAATAAAAACTGCTCGATCACAAGTCGGAGCCCCAGAGACACCAGCCAACGCAGCAGATTTGTGAGGTACCCAAGCTCGCCCTCCACCACAATAATAACAACAGCGGCAACAACAGGTCTAGCCAGTCGATACCGCAACAGCCCCAGATAAAACTGAAAGAGAAATCTGCATTACTATACAACACTGCTTCAATCTGATGGCACAATAGATGACGGATCACCGCGTTCCAAAGTATGATAAATAAACAGAGGATGAATTTACAACAGGTACCTAAAAGACCCAGTTTCATTAACATTTTAACCTGGAATGCAAATGGTATGGTCTCGGAACTAAAAGCTCTTCAATTTTTTACAAGATCATGATATTGGTATGGTTTTAATACCAGAAACTTTCCTGAAACCCCGTGATCCTAGTGGTGGCACGATGGTCCTGGTTTAAAAATCATCACCGCAGAGCGGCGACCTCAGCCTTGCAAGCAATCGAGGTCACAAGTGACTTGGTGAACAATGAATAATTCCACATCTCACCAATTTGTTAACAAAGTGATGGAATCAGGACTCCTATAATCGAACTACAAACGATAATGGTAGAGCGTTAGGTATAATACAGCACCAATTTTTATTCCATATCATAAACCAAGTGAGTTGACCTTCATAGGTCACGGAGCTTCAGATTTTCAGTACATTTTCCTAACCATAAACATTACCTGGATCCACAGCATATCGGTGCTTCACGAATTTTCCTCTGACTACCTCTCAGTGCTATCCTTGGGGAACCTCAGCGGTCAGGAGACAGACCTAGTTTCCATCAGAAAATAACTTGGAATATTTTCACCTGATCTCCTGACCCTTGGTCTAATCCCCAAAGTAAACACCACGGAAGAGTTGGACCCCGCCGCCGTGAAAATAACTAATTATATTAAAACTACCCTAAAGACGGCCACCAACACCACAATAAAGCGAGCAGGACGCATAAAGGAGATGTTCCGAGAGAAAAGAGACTGAGGAGTAGAGCCAGAGATACTGGACACCCTGCTTTGAAGAGGGCCGCAAATTATGCCCAAACGCAGGTAAAAGCGGATCTTTTCAAATACCAGAAAGTTAAATGGGATGAAAAACTGCAGACAGAAAACAGTTTTCTCTGGAAAATGGCCCGGGGGAATAGATAGCCTTTGCCATCACTAAATTACAACAACGTCTTGCTGTCTCCCCGTCGGAGAAGGCGGAGTTCCTGGCAAATATGTTGGAGGAACAATCTACCTTGAACCTGACAAATAGAAACGGTGGTATAAGAGCTGCCGGGACAATCCAGTTTTGTAATTGAACCACTCTGCCAACGCTTCTAGTTTGGCTGATCCCTGCGGAGAATATCAAAAGTATCATCAACACTAGGCCCAAGCGTAAAGTCTCCGGATATAATCATATCACAAACACCATACTTAACAAACTGCCAGTTAAATGAATTACAGAAAAAAACCAGTGTCAGAAACGCCTCTATTAGGTTGTCACATTTCCCTAATGCTTGGAAGCAGGCAGTAATGATCCATAAAACAGGAAAGATTAAAAAGAGGCACAAAATTATCTTTAACCATGAGAAAATGGCGGAATTGATAATTCGGAAGAAGCGCTATGTTATATCCGAGGAGTTAAGAGTAATTCCTGCAGAGCAGTTTATCTTCCAGAGTGAGCTATCCACCAGGCAACAACACTGTCCCAGGGAATCATCTCGGGCGCGGTCATGTTGGACATTTCGAAAGCATTCGATAAAGTTTGGCATGAGGGCCTAGGTATTAAAATAGTGCGCCTCGATTACCCTCCATATATAATTAAACTGGTCCTCTCCTTTCTCAGGGATAGGACGTTCTTCGTCCGAGTAGATAATGTAACATCAGGACGGAGAATCATAGCAGCGGGAGTCCCCCAGGGTTCCCTCTTCAGCGCCACTTGTTTTCAATCTATACAGCGGAATTATCCTGGACCACTTGATCAACATTTGTATGTACGCCGATGGTACAGTCAAACTCATTACCTCAAGGCTGCAAAGACACCTTAGCATCATCGAGGTGTGGATGGACCATTGGAAAATTAAGCCCAACCCAGTAAAAACTAAGGCAATAATTTTCACATGAATAAGGCAGCCACCTTACGAACGCATAACACTGCGAGGTAGAAAACTCCAGTGGTCCAAAAATGTAAAGTATTTAGGTTTGGAGTACGACAAGAGATTGGTCTGGAAGGATCAGGTTAATGCTGCATGTCAGAAAGCATACTTTTTGTTATTTAGTGATGTCTTGTTTACATTATTTTGGTTTGCTGTGTAACTCCATTCTTTATTGGTGTGTTCCGCTTTGTTTTCACTTTTATCTGCTGGTTAATGGTATGTTGTATTTTTTCTTAAATAATTTGGGTATTATATTGATATCATATTAGTTTGAATTATTTCTATAATGTTTAATTAAGCAACTGTAGTAATGTAGCAACGTAGACAACCAACTATACTTGTTTCTTTAAAGAGAATTAGCAAATTCTGTTTTAGTTCAGATTGGAACCTTTTCATATCGAAACAAATTCATTACTTGCTACCATCAACATTTATTATGTTATGTAATTTTCCCATATTAAACTCTGTTTTTGCAAATTCAGTCATATCAATTCCTTTGAATCTTGGTAATAAACTACGAATGTTCGTGGACCTTAACCTAGCAAAAATTCTTTTGAAATATTCGTATTTAGTCACAATTTAACATGTTTTACTGTGAGTGTTTATGTAGTTTAATATCATCTTATTTAAAAATGTTTATTGCGTTGTGGTGTATGAAACAAATATAGAGAAAATGCAACGGATGAATTGATCACTTAAAACCTTCGATTTACTAGAATACACTTCTGCAAAATTTTCTTTCAATTGTTTTATACCGGGACAGCGCGTACGCAGTCCCGACTACCAAAAATTTCGCGCCCGAGTTATCCGCATTAGGGATAATCGCAGGGGTCAGCCCAATCGTAGTGCAATGATAGGGCCTCACCCTGGGGGAACCGCCTTCATGATCACGGTAACCCCTACGCCAGGTAAGTATGCTTTGCTTTCGCCAGTGTGACAATAAAAACTCACAATATTGAAAGTAAATGGTAGTATGTAATAAAAACTCTGAAAGGATGGGAACTTTTCTATAAAGTTATGTTCTAATTTAACATATAGCTCAATCTAGCGGTAACTTTGTTAAGTATTCATTGAGCGCCATCTACTAGGCATATAGCGAAAAGAAATCTATACGAGAGCTGCTCTAAATTTTACGTTTTACATAAACTAAGGAAGAATAGTACCCATTGAACTTCCTAAAAATAATATAAATAAAATGACGGAGTGACGTTAACCAGAGGTGTTGCTAACCCTCGGTTAGGCAATTTTCTTTAGGTAAAGATCTTCAAGTTATCTTTGTTTTTATAGTTAGGTTTCTCGACGTTTGATATTTTAAATATTTTAATGTATATAAAAAAGGTGAAGATAACTTTTTATCGTTTGCGTGTCAATGTGTTTTGTCTCATAACAGATGTCGCTAGGGTTTGTTTCGTGATTGCTTCAACTAGCAACCCACCATACGGCGTTTTCTATTGGTTTAATCTTGATAGAAGAGTGACATTGTTTTGGAAATGTTATTAATTTGCTGACTTTTTCAAAGCCATCGGATACAAATAGGTGTGAACTTCAAATGAATTAAAAGAAGAAATTGAGAACAGCTTTTTTTCATGGTAAAAACGTGATTTTATTTATATTTTTTGTGGAAGTTCAATGTGTACTATTCTTCCCTAGTTTATGGAGATAACCTCAAAAAATATATCGAATATAAAATTTAATAAAAAGAAAAAGTGGAAATTCAATGCAATCTGCGACATATAATAATATCCAAACTAGGCAACATTTTTATTCTTGATGTACATAAAATTTAGAACAGCTCTCGTACTGATATTTTTTTCGCCAAATGCCTAGTAGATGGCGCTTAAAGAATATTTAACAAAGTTACCGCTAGGTTGTGCCATATGTTAAGTTAGAACATAAATGTATAGCAAGCTTCCATCCTTTCAGAGTTTTTATTATATACTACCATTTACTCCCGATATTGAGAGTTTTTATTGTCACATTGGCAAAAGCAAATCATACTTACCTGGCGTAGGGGTTACCGTGATCACGAAGGCGGTTCCCCCAGGGTGAGGCCCTCTCATTGCACTACGATTGGGCTGACCCCTGCGATTATCCCTAATGCGGATAACTCGGGCGCGTAATTTTTGGTAGTCGGGACTGCGTACGCGCTGTCCCGGTATTAACTAATTGAAATAAAATTTTTGTAGGATAAATCCAATTTGTAAAACGAAAATTTTTGGGAGTGCGCCTGAAAAGCAATAAACATATTTAAAAATGACGACACATTCGTAGTTTCTTCGCAACATTTAAAACTGATGACTGGATTTGCAAAAACAGTTAAAATGCTTGACGTAGTAAAGTAACGAATTGGTTTGGATATCAACTAAAACAGAATTAGCTAATTCTCTTTAAAGAAATAAGTATTGTTGGTCGTCGTCTACGTGTTACATTACTAGAGTTGCTTACCTCAACATTATAGAAATAACTAAACCTAATAGAAATTCAATATAAAGCGTACACACACATTCGTATTTTCTTCGCAGATTCAAGGGAACTGATATATACGATTGGATTTGCAAACACAGTTAATATGTTTGTGGTAGTAGAGTAACGAATTGGTTTGGAAATAAAATGTATCGAATCTGAACTAAAAAACAATTAGCTAACTCCCTTTAAAGAAGTAAGTATTGTTGGTTGTCTACGTTATTACAATACTAGAGTTGCTTACCTGAACATTACAGAAATAACTAAGCCTAATAGAAATTCAATACAAAGCTTTAAACTTATCTGAAAATAGTAGAAGGTAAATTTCTACATATTTCTTATACAGTTCCTACAAAATCAGATGTAAAATTTACGAGGGAAGGAGAGAGACGTCATATCAAACAATAGCTTATTTTCTTATTGATCCGGAGAGGTCTGCTTATGACAGATAATAATCCAGGTGTTGTAAAGTTAAGTCCACCCAGATTCATGAAAATAATACATCACGCTGATTTGCAAATCCCGATTCTGGTTGGGATGCGTGCTTTCGCTCTTGCTGTTTAACTTATATTCAGAGGAGATCGTAGAGGAAGCCATAGAAGAGGAGGAAATTGGAATAAGGGTTAATGGTACACCAATCAATAATATTAGATACGCAGATGATACGGTCTTAATCGTTTGATGACTTGCAAACTATTTTAAACGGGGTAGTTGTTGCCAGTGAAGAAAGAGGATTGACTCTTAATGTAAAGAAAATCAAATTTATAATAATATTAAAAAAAACAAAGAGAAAATTGCAATCTTCTTTTATAACGGTTCCGTTGAACAAGTATATAACTATAACTGTCTAGGAACATCTGTTACGGGCTACGTTTGTAAGGATGAAAAACTTCTCCAGTCACTACATATACTTAAATCTAAAAATACGACTAGTTAGATGCTACGTTTTCTCGATTGTGCTCTATGGGGTAGAGGTGTGGATGCTAAACAAAAATAATAGTAAATTAAAGTCATTTGAAATATGGATATTTAGAAGGAGAGTCAGGAGATCTTGGGTAGATAAAGTGACGAATGTTACTATCAAACGAACAATAATCGAAAATTTGGGTCCTGTGATAAGAGGGCTAAAATATCACCTATTGCATTTGATCATGTGAGAGAAAATTCAGGGCAAGAGAAGTGCTGGACGACGGCGTTTCTCTTGACTTCGCAGTTTAAGAGACTGTTGAGGTCTACTCAGTTGTTCAGAGCAGCGACTTCAACAATATGTATAGCAAAGATGATTGCTAAACTCCACAGCGAAGATGGAACTTGACGAAGAAGAAGAAGAAGAAGAAAATGAGTAAATGAGTATACCTGTATCCAATCAGCTAATTTTTTTGCTGATAAAGTTAGAGTTAACCATCCAAATACAATAGTTCAGTCTTGCAAGGCAGTATCTGATATCATTCTATAAGAGGTTTATTTATAGAGTGCCGATGAGTAAGGAGGGAGCAACATTGTTATTATTGTAGTGAGGAGGTATTAGGCGACAATGAGTCTTGTACCAGGGGATTGTATCTGTTATAACACTGCGATGTGGAAGGCAACCGGAAAACACCACATTAATATTCCCTAGTTAATCACCATGACGACAAATTATGTAAAGCTAAATGTTACTGATTACAGAAATCTGAAACCAAAATCCGGCAGGAGTGGAAACTCATTAGATATTAGGACCTCTCTCATCACCAGTCAGTGAAACTCCTACAAGGTTGCTAATTCGCCCATTCATATGGCTACATAGCCTAAGAAACCCTCCCTCGGCTAATACTATAAAGAATTTAAAAAAGACAATAACAAATGTGAATTCTGAAGACCTGCCAGATATTACAGAGGACAAAATAGATGAAGCCATACAAGATGTGAAAAGAAATAAAGCAGCGGGAGATGACAAAGTCTTAATAGAACTTCTTAAGAAAGGAGGAAGAAAAGTTAAGGAATATTTAAAGATCTTATTTAACAGATGTCTTGTCGAAGGTAGGATACCCAGTGGATGGAACAACGCTAACACAATTTTGATATATATAAAAAAAAAGGCGATTCGGCGACTCTGGACAATTATAGGCTTATATCGTTTCTCTCCCAGTTATACAAAACCTTCATGAAAATCATAACTAGCAGATTGACGAACAAATTCGACACATATCAACCTGTTGAACAAGCAGGATTCAGAAGGGGATATGGAACATGCGACCACCTGCATACACTAAAAATATTAATAGAAAAAACCAACGAGTATAATCTGCCTCTGTACATGGCCTTTGTTGACTACGAGAAGGCTTTCGACAGCGTAGAACTATGGGCTGTTGAAGAAGCTTTGGTAAATAGCAGAATAGACTCGAGATACAAAAATCTATTGCATAATGTCTATCTAGACGCAACGATGACAGTACAACTTGATGACGAGCTAAAGACGAACCGCATCCCAATCAAAAGAGAAGTAAGAAAGGGAGATACAATCTCACCCAAATTATTTACAATAGCCCTGGAAGACTTGTTCAAATCATTAAATTGGGAGAATAAAGGGATAAACATTAATGGTAGATTCTTAAATCATCTAAGATATGCAGATGATATACTCTTGATCGCATCCGACTAGGAAGAGCTGCAGTCAATGATAAACGACCTCCATGAAACATCGCTCCAACGAGGATTAAAGATGAATCTCAGAAAAACAAAAGTAATGTCAAACTCAGACGAACAACAAGTTATAACAGTAAATGCAACAGATGAATGAATATATATACTTAGGCCAGGCCATAAGAGCGAGTAAGGACAACCAGACAGCCGAAATAACATGGAGAACTCGATTGGGATGGACGGCGTTCGGAAAACTCTCCTATGTTTTGAAAAATCCGAAAATTCCCTTATACTTAAGAACCAAAGTATTTGATTGTTGTATATTGCCGGTTCTAACATACGGAGCGCAGACGTGGATCTTTACAAAATCAAATCTGGACAGAATCCGCAAAACTGAAAAGGCTATGGAACGACACATGTTAGGAATATCACTCAGAGATAAAAAACGAAATGAGTGGATAAGAAGAAAAATCAACGCAGTTGACGCTATAGAAAGAGCAGTATCACTAAAATGGAAATGGGCAGGCCATAACGAACGAATAAAAGACAACCGTTGGAATTCAGAAATTGGAAAATGGCGCCCATATGAAGGGAAAAGATCCAGAGGCAGGCCACAGATGAGATGGAAGGATGACATAGTCGGACATGCCGGCTTGATGTGGCAAAGAAGAGCCCAGAATAGAGAGATTTGGAAACAAATAGGGGAGGCCTATATCCAGTTTTGGAAGGATGAAAACTAGGCTAAAATGAAATGAAATGATATGGCTACATGGAATGTGAGAACCTTATTTGAAGGTGGTAAATTACACAGAGCGAGTTAAGAGATGAGTCGAATGCAAGGTAATATTCTGGGGATCAGCGAAGCCAGATGCACAAACTAGGAAGAATGTTCTACCCCAAATGGTACAATCTATTATAAGGACATAGATAATGCACATCGTTATAGTGGAGTAGCAAACATCGAGCAATATGCGAGGCAGACAATTCAACGCCGCTACAGCTGAGGGAACGGGATATTGCTTCTCACCACCGAATTGACCAAGAGAGGTTACCGGTCTGGCTGCAGAAGCCACTTCATAGACGACATCCAAACGACGTTATCCAGGACAATTTCGACAACGCGTCGACCTACTGGTTGATTTCAGGACAAATATTTCCGGAAATGGAGGGCTTTTTGTTAGCTATCCAAGACCAGGTTATTCGGACGTTGAACTATTGGAGGTTCATCATCAGAGATTCCTCAATAGAAAATGACCAATATAGATATGGCTGTCGAACATCAGAGACAATCCAGCACATAACTGGAGGATGCCAAGTGTTTGCTGCAGCCGAATAGAAGGAAAGACACGACTCAGCCGCTAAGATACTCCACCAAGAGTTATCAGATAAGTTAAAACCTATTGAAGGTAGGAAAAGTGCCTTACTACAAATACAATCCAGAGCATATTCTTGAAAACAACGAGTTTAGTGTGTGATACTGGGACCGCACGGTTCTAACAGACCAAACCGTTGCTCATAATAGGCCAAACATTATACTAACAGATAAAATTTCTAGGCGAACTACATTGATTGATATTGCTATACCTAATAACAATAACCTAAGACCAAAATACAATGAGAAGATCGCCAAATACATAGATCTGGAGGTGCAAATCCGCCGACAGTGGCCAATGAACAGCGTCCACACGATTCCCAGAATTGTATCAACAACTGGAGTGATATCAAAGAACCTCCTGCAGAACATCAAGGAACTGGTCCTTAGTGAGCATCTGTATAAACCGATTCAGAAAGCAGTTTTCCTTGCAACCGCGCGCCCCGTCCGAAAGTTTATAGGAAGTACAGAAGACCACGCCACCTATGACCCGATAACATGGAAAGGGTCTCCACAGGGCTTCGTACTTTTAGTGTCTTTGCATACTTGGAGGAAGTGCGAAGCCGTTTAGCTTGTAAATCTGATGTTGAGTAGCAGTAATGATCGACAATAAAATAAAAATGAGCTTCTACCAACGAGAGCAGCGTAGAGGATATAGCGAACTTCTACCATACCATTGGGTTAACATTGAAAAAAATTAAATCCAGGGACATCACAATAATTATGAGTGACTGGAATGCGAAAATCAGAAAAATAAAAACTGGTAAATGGGTTTGAGAGTATGGTCTTGGTGAGAGGAACGAACCAGGTGACTTGCTGTTGCATTTCATAATTAGGAACACCTTTTACAAACTACCAAGAAAACTATTGTACACTTGAAAGGCACCTGGAGACGCAAAATACAACGTCTTACGAAATCAAATAAACTATATAATATTACAGAAAGAACATCTTACCACCGTTCTACGACGAGAATTGACTTCAAATAGAAGTTTCAAGTCATAGTAAGTACGATAAGGGTGTCTAGGGAAGGCATCGGTGGATCCCACTGACGAGTAAGTGTATGATTATATGTCTTTAACGTCAGGGGCATGATTACAACAATAGCTATAAACGACAGGTCCAACACTACAATTGAATCAGTGGAAACATACCCCCAGGAGCTGATATTGGGTCAGACCACAATCTAGTTTGCCCATTTCCAAATAAACCTCAAGATAATACAAGAGCCAATACAAAAATAATTCGTAGATGCCAGTCGTTTTAGAGGTAGAACGAATCATCCAGTTAAATCTAAGAGACACTGAGAAGGTTGAGGACGGAAGAAACTTCAATATTAACACACATTGGAGCACAGTTAAAGAAGCTCTACTACAACCAGCCGGGAGTAAATCTGGAAAAAGAAAATCCACAGAAGCAAAAATGAAGAACAGTATAAACAAATCAACAGCAAGATTAAAAATGAAATCCGGAAGGTGAGAAGGAAATGGTTCGAAGAAAAATGTAAGAAAATCGAAAGTCCGGATACAAGTATGATTCTCTTAACTTCTATAAAAGATCAGAGAAATAAATAGCAGGTTCAGAAAACAAACATATATTACACATAGACCAACAAGGAAACATTATGACAGACCTAAAAGAGAAATCAGCATTATGGAAGAAATACGTAAAAGAAACCTTTGAAGATGACAGACAAATGGTGTATTTCGATAAATTGCAGCAGGAAACAGGGCTAACAACAAAACAAGTCTCCAAATCATCAAAATAGAAAAAGCACCAGGTCCCGGGTATTACCAGCTGAGGTCCTAAAACTGATAGAAGAGGAGCAAACCTACTTGCTGGTAGACTTATTCAGTAAGATCTACGAACATGACATTATCCCACAGGATTGGTTAGTTTTTATATTTGTCATTATTCTCAAGGAGATATATGCAAAGCAATGCAGTAATCATTGCACAGTCACGGTCTCGATGTAAACCAGGATGTTTATAGATAGATGCTTTGTAGATTACAATAAGGCTTTTGACAAAGTTAAACACGACCAACTCGTAGCGATACCCGAGATATAAGAATAATAACCAATCTCTATAGAGATCAACTGACGAAAAAGTACAACAGACGAAATTCAAATCAGGAGCGGTGTACGATAAGAATGCGTACTGTTGCCTTTGCTGTTGAACCTATACTCAGAGGAGATTATCAAGAAAGCCCTAGAAGAGGAAGAGATTGGAATGAGGCTTAATGGCAAACTAATCAATATCGGATATGTATATGACAATGTCCTAATAGTAGGATCTTTGGATGGCTTGCAACATTGTAGTTGCTGCCAGTGAAGAAAATGGATTAGCGCTCAACGTAAATCAAACTGTTAATAACAACAATGACACCACAGATGAAATTCGAACGAGAATTGAAAACACGGGCTACATTTATAAGGATGAAAAAATTTTCACGATAAAAACTTAATTCTAAAAATGCGATTAGTCAGATGGTGCGTTTTCTCAGTTCTGCTCTACATGGTAGAGGCGTAGACTATAAACAAAAATAACATAAATAAATTAGAGGCATTTCAAATATGGATATATCGAAGAAAACTCAAGAGTATCATGGGTAGATAAAGTGTTGAATGTTCCTATCAAAATACGAAAAATCGATTATTTGGGTATGTGATGAGAGGTCAAAAAATACCACCTATTGCTATGTATAGCGATGATGATTGTCAAACTCCGCAGCGGAGATGACACTTGAATAGGAAGAAGGTGAGTAAAAATACGAGAATAAATTGGGTTATATCAACCAAAAGACGAGAAATATGAATTATAGAGTATTTAGATTTAACTCTACTAGTAAAATAATTATCGATTAAACCGCTGTTGGAGGGAAAAATATTTCTCCAATCATTGAACACATAATGGCGTATTATACACTATTATCGCTAGGCGGCTTTTGAGTTTTTGGTGTTTTTACATAGATGGCACCACCGATAAAATATTATCACTTCATAGTTAAAAAAGTTTTTTAAGTGTCAGATTTTACAGTTGTTTGGCATCGCTTCTCGGCCTTTTGGCTAAGATCAAAGTGTAGTATCTGTTCTTATCAGCTTAATATCTGATACGCCCCGCATGCGGGGCCAGAATATTAAACTGATTTTTGGAAACTGATGGAGGTTAGGGGCTTGCTCCACCTCTATCACGGGTTGGCCCGGTATTGCAGTACCGCCGGGATCGGCCCACTTATTGTAATAAAACAAAATTTTCATTTAAAACCACGGTTTCCAGTTCCTGACTGTCGCAACTCGGCCTTTATAAAATCGATTTTTCAACCACTAAAAATTTGATGTTTCGTCGTAACACTTGCGATGGTTTCGTCAGTGGGTCCGTCAGCGCCTTCCCAGACATCTTGGACATGCTTTTCATAGTCTGGAGTCTTGAGTGGCCGTTTCCTACGATAATTTTCATCGAAGTACTTTTGTCCATATTCTTATTTGAACATTGCGTCGAGAAATGTTTGAAACTATCGTAGAATCCGCCACTCAAGAATATCTCACCTACAAATTCCGACACGGAATAAGTTCAAATATCAATATATAGATATGGAAAACTACAATATGGCGCCCAATGTGGGGCCTAATACTGCAAGGGTTGCATAAAGTGCTGGGTTATAGAACTGGACCCATAAGAGACCAGTAAAAGAGTCCGCTCCTGCAGTTACCATATATAAAGCATTTGCCTTGGCGGGGTGGTATCGTAGAATCCTGGCCACTCAAGGATATCTCAGCTATAGGATTATTAAACAATTTAGCTTATTAATAATAACATTGTTTTTAAAGAAAAGGAGAAGGTATGTCAATTACCTCACCGTTCGGAATTAACATCCTCTAGAATTATCAATTGCATAGACTTGTTCCGTCTGAAAATTTAAGGTGGAAAAACTTCAGTCTGTTGTCGACAATATCATTTAGTTGCATTGTAGTGTCGTATTTTGTTGTATATTTTCTTGATTGCTGATGGAAGTGTGTTGGTAGTCTCCTTTGTTGTTAATTCTTGTGGGAGGGTTATACTTTTTATTATTTTGCGGTTGGTTATTTGCATTATTTTGGTTTGCTGTGGTGGATTGGTAACTTTAGTGTCTCCATTGTTGTGTTTTTGTTTGTTTTTTTTTTCATTTTATAATAGTTTATATTGTTGCAGTGGTATGTTGTAGTTTTTCTTAAATATGTTGGGTTTCATTATTAGGCGTGCAAGATGTTTTTCTGGGCACTTTTGGATCTCCTGTGTTTCCGTCATGTATCACGTATATGAAAGTTTATTATGTTGCTGTAGAGCCGGAAATGAATTCTTTACATGCTATTCAAGCCGACCACCCGATTATTATCGGGGGGATTATCCTTATGTTATTTGTAAATTATACTGTTTGTGTGCCAATGCAATTTGTCTCACCACAGATGTCGCCACCATATATGGTTTTCTAAACAATGATTAAACGTATATTGGCGTATTATACGCTATTACCGCTAGGCGGTTTTTGAATTTCTGATGTTTTTACATAGATGGCACCACCGATAAACTTTTATCACTACATAATCAAGAAAGTGTTTTAAGTTTCAGATTTTACAGCTGTTCAGCATCGCTTCTCGGCCTTTTGGCTAAGATCAAAGTGTAGTATCTGTTCTTATCAGCTTAATATCTGATACGCCCCGCATGCGGGGCCAGAATATTAAACTGATTTTTGGAAACTGATGGAGGTTAGGGGCTTGCTCCACCTCTATCACGGGTTGGCCCGGTATTGCAGTACCGCCGGGATCGGCCCACTTATTGTAATAAAACAAAATTTTCATTTAAAACCACGGTTTCCAGTTCCTGACTGTCGCAACTCGGCCTTTATAAAATCGATTTTTCAACCACTAAAAATTTGATGTTTCGTCGTAACACTTGCGATGGTTTCGTCAGTGGGTCCGTCAGCGCCTTCCCAGACATCTTGGACATGCTTTTCATAGTCTGGAGTCTTGAGTGGCCGTTTCCTACGATAATTTTCATCGAAGTACTTTTGTCCATATTCTTATTTGAACATTGCGTCGAGAAATGTTTGAAACTATCGTAGAATCCGCCACTCAAGAATATCTCACCTACAAATTCCGACACGGAATAAGTTCAAATATCAATATATAGATATGGAAAACTACAATATGGCGCCCAATGTGGGGCCTAATACTGCAAGGGTTGCATAAAGTGCTGGGTTATAGAACTGGACCCATAAGAGACCAGTAAAAGAGTCCGCTCCTGCAGTTACCATATATAAAGCATTTGCCTTGGCGGGGTGGTATCGTAGAATCCTGGCCACTCAAGGATATCTCAGCTATAGGATTATTAAACAATTTAGCTTATTAATAATAACATTGTTTTTAAAGAAAAGGAGAAGGTATGTCAATTACCTCACCGTTCGGAATTAACATCCTCTAGAATTATCAATTGCATAGACTTGTTCCGTCTGAAAATTTAAGGTGGAAAAACTTCAGTCTGTTGTCGACAATATCATTTAGTTGCATTGTAGTGTCGTATTTTGTTGTATATTTTCTTGATTGCTGATGGAAGTGTGTTGGTAGTCTCCTTTGTTGTTAATTCTTGTGGGAGGGTTATACTTTTTATTATTTTGCGGTTGGTTATTTGCATTATTTTGGTTTGCTGTGGTGGATTGGTAACTTTAGTGTCTCCATTGTTGTGTTTTTGTTTGTTTTTTTTTTCATTTTATAATAGTTTATATTGTTGCAGTGGTATGTTGTAGTTTTTCTTAAATATGTTGGGTTTCATTATTAGGCGTGCAAGATGTTTTTCTGGGCACTTTTGGATCTCCTGTGTTTCCGTCATGTATCACGTATATGAAAGTTTATTATGTTGCTGTAGAGCCGGAAATGAATTCTTTACATGCTATTCAAGCCGACCACCCGATTATTATCGGGGGGATTATCCTTATGTTATTTGTAAATTATACTGTTTGTGTGCCAATGCAATTTGTCTCACCACAGATGTCGCCACCATATATGGTTTTCTAAACAATGATTAAACGTATATTGGCGTATTATACGCTATTACCGCTAGGCGGTTTTTGAATTTCTGATGTTTTTACATAGATGGCACCACCGATAAACTTTTATCACTACATAATCAAGAAAGTGTTTTAAGTTTCAGATTTTACAGTTGTTCAGCATCGCTTCTCGGCCTTTTGGCTAAGATCAAAGTGTAGTATCTGTTCTTATCAGCTTAATATCTGATACGCCCCGCATGCGGGGCCAGAATATTAAACTGATTTTTGGAAACTGATGGAGGTTAGGGGCTTGCTCCACCTCTATCACGGGTTGGCCCGGTATTGCAGTACCGCCGGGATCGGCCCACTTATTGTAATAAAACAAAATTTTCATTTAAAACCACGGTTTCCAGTTCCTGACTGTCGCAACTCGGCCTTTATAAAATCGATTTTTCAACCACTAAAAATTTGATGTTTCGTCGTAACACTTGCGATGGTTTCGTCAGTGGGTCCGTCAGCGCCTTCCCAGACATCTTGGACATGCTTTTCATAGTCTGGAGTCTTGAGTGGCCGTTTCCTACGATAATTTTCATCGAAGTACTTTTGTCCATATTCTTATTTGAACATTGCGTCGAGAAATGTTTGAAACTATCGTAGAATCCGCCACTCAAGAATATCTCACCTACAAATTCCGACACGGAATAAGTTCAAATATCAATATATAGATATGGAAAACTACAATATGGCGCCCAATGTGGGGCCTAATACTGCAAGGGTTGCATAAAGTGCTGGGTTATAGAACTGGACCCATAAGAGACCAGTAAAAGAGTCCGCTCCTGCAGTTACCATATATAAAGCATTTGCCTTGGCGGGGTGGTATCGTAGAATCCTGGCCACTCAAGGATATCTCAGCTATAGGATTATTAAACAATTTAGCTTATTAATAATAACATTGTTTTTAAAGAAAAGGAGAAGGTATGTCAATTACCTCACCGTTCGGAATTAACATCCTCTAGAATTATCAATTGCATAGACTTGTTCCGTCTGAAAATTTAAGGTGGAAAAACTTCAGTCTGTTGTCGACAATATCATTTAGTTGCATTGTAGTGTCGTATTTTGTTGTATATTTTCTTGATTGCTGATGGAAGTGTGTTGGTAGTCTCCTTTGTTGTTAATTCTTGTGGGAGGGTTATACTTTTTATTATTTTGCGGTTGGTTATTTGCATTATTTTGGTTTGCTGTGGTGGATTGGTAACTTTAGTGTCTCCATTGTTGTGTTTTTGTTTGTTTTTTTTTTCATTTTATAATAGTTTATATTGTTGCAGTGGTATGTTGTAGTTTTTCTTAAATATGTTGGGTTTCATTATTAGGCGTGCAAGATGTTTTTCTGGGCACTTTTGGATCTCCTGTGTTTCCGTCATGTATCACGTATATGAAAGTTTATTATGTTGCTGTAGAGCCGGAAATGAATTCTTTACATGCTATTCAAGCCGACCACCCGATTATTATCGGGGGGATTATCCTTATGTTATTTGTAAATTATACTGTTTGTGTGCCAATGCAATTTGTCTCACCACAGATGTCGCCACCATATATGGTTTTCTAAACAATGATTAAACGTATATTGGCGTATTATACGCTATTACCGCTAGGCGGTTTTTGAATTTCTGATGTTTTTACATAGATGGCACCACCGATAAACTTTTATCACTACATAATCAAGAAAGTGTTTTAAGTTTCAGATTTTACAGTTGTTCAGCATCGCTTCTCGGCCTTTTGGCTAAGATCAAAGTGTAGTATCTGTTCTTATCAGCTTAATATCTGATACGCCCCGCATGCGGGGCCAGAATATTAAACTGATTTTTGGAAACTGATGGAGGTTAGGGGCTTGCTCCACCTCTATCACGGGTTGGCCCGGTATTGCAGTACCGCCGGGATCGGCCCACTTATTTTAATGAAACAGAATTATTTAAAACCACGTGTTCTTGTTCGTGACTATCGCAAATAGGATTTTACCATCGTTCAACCACTAAAAGCTTGGTTTCGTCCCAGCGTTGCCAATCTTTTGATTTATGAATACAGTACAGAGCCTTGTAAATGTTTGAATTAAAAAAAAAGATAGAAAATTTATTGTATTTATAGGTTTTTGATATTTTAAGCGGACGATTTTCTATCCTATTAGCGAAATTCACTAAGAAGGTTTAATACTTGGACCCGATCTAGTTGCCATGGAAGTTAGATGTTCTAGTAGGCCAGTTTTGCTTTGCTTGTGATACTGTTATAATTTGTATTACATACAATATATCAACAAATAAACGCTTTGACAGGAATATTAACGAAGTATTGGTGAGAGGAATACTTGACTTCAGAAAATAAGCACAATATTCTATTTTTACCCATTTAGTAATAAAGGAAAATAATTATTGTAACCTTGCATTCTTAAGATTCGTTTGCCAGAACGACATACTTTTAACTCTTAGTGGTCAAATAATCAGTTTGTAAGATGGACATTTTCGGCAAATTAAAATATGGCGCCCAACGTGGGGTCTCATCCAGCAAGGGTTGCATAGAGTGCTAGGTTATAGAACTGGACCCATAAGAAGCCACTAAGAGAATCTGGTTCTGCAGTTCACCAGGCATGCTTTCTATATATGCGATATCTCTGTTGTAATTTTTCTTAAATATGTTGGGCTTCATTATTAGGCCTGCAAGATGTTTATCTGCGCACTTTTGGGTCTCCTGTGCTTCCGTTATGTCTCACGTATATAAAAGTTTCTTATGTTGCTGTTTATTTATGGTTAGATTTGTTTTCGCACAGTTGTTATCCGGACCAAGAGTGCTGCTTACCCCCAGGTTAGATAGGTAACTCTTGTTTATTATCCAGGTAAAAATCTTCAGTTATCTCATATTTTGTAGTTTGATTTTTCGACGATTGAATTTCAATTCGGGTTTCTACAGGTGGGTATTTTGCTGCATCTTATTTAATTAAATTTTAGGAGCATAAACTAATATAAATAACTCTTAAATATATATAATTTATTGCTCATGGAAATTAATTCCTTGCATCATTATGTTATTTGTAAATTATACTATTTGTATGCAAATGCAATTTGTCTCATCATAGATGTCGCTAGCGAACGTTAGGCATATTGCTTAAACGGGTAACCCACCATACGCTGTTTTTATTGATTTAAGCTTGACAGTAAGAATGACATTTGCAGAATTTGCAGACTTGAGATTTTTAAAACCTTTTGGATACAAATAAGTTCGAACTTTAAATAAATTAAAAGAGGAGGAAACAATTTTTTTTACGGTAAAAATGTATTGTTTTCATATTATTGGTATTTAATTGGTTATCTACGATGTGTTTAATGTGTACTATTTTTCCCTCTTCTATGGAGATAACCTCGAAAATATGTCGAAAAAATATGACATAGAATTTATTATTCAAGAGTGACAAAATAAAATAGTAAAATTAGATTTAGAAAAGAGATGGGAACACCGAAGCAATTTGCAGCATATAATTAATATTCAACAAAATAGTCAATATTTTTATACTTGATGTAAAATTTATAGCAGTTCTCGTACCGATTCTTTTTCGCTATATGGCTAGTAGATGGCGCTCAACAAATATTTAACATAGTTACCGCTAGATTGTTCCCTATGTTAATTTGGAACAATTTTATAGCAAGTTTCCATCCTTTCAGAGTTTTTATTACATACTACCATTTACTCCCGACATTGAGAGTTTTTATTGTCACACTGGCAAAAGCAAAGCATACTTACCTGGCGTAGGGGTTACCGTGATCACGAAGGCGGTTCCCCCAGGGTGAGGCCCTTTCATTGCACTACGATTGGGCTGACCCCTGCGATTATCCCTAATGCGGATAACTCGGGCGCGTAATTTTTGGTAGTCGGGACTGCGTACGCGCTGTCCCGGTATTGAATAATTTAAACAAAGCACTTGTTAAAATTTACTCTTCTTGCCTAGCGATTGAAAGTAAACATATTCATATTGTTTTAGCCACAACGCAAAAAGCATGTGATTTAATTACATATACTATAAAAATAAATGAAACATTTTCCTAACTGATATCCAAGCAACCTTGTGGTAGTGGTAGTTTCGTATCAATTTTTCCGAAGAAGCGTTATATTGCGACTAAACTGGATTTTAATAACAATTTTTGCGAGGTTAAGGTGCACATTACACACACATTGATGGTTTCTTCCCAAAATTTAAGTGATCAGATGTGACTGGGTTTGCCAAAACGGTTTATGTACTCTGGAAAACTTATGTAACATGTTAACTAATTTAATTTTTTAATAAAATAATAAAAAACGAGTTGGACCGTCGATTACCCCACCTTTCAGAAGTAGCAATCTGTGTGTTGCACAGACCTTTCCTTGGGATGATTTAGGATGGAAAAATACCCTCTCAACAATGTAAATTAGGGGCACAGATATTTTGTTGCATTTTTGTTTAAATTGCTAATAAAGTGTTGGCACTATTCTTTGTTGTTAATTTTTCCCTCAATTACCGGGGAGGATTGGACTTTTTATTATTTGTAGGTGTGTTGTTTACATTATTTTGGTTTGTTCTGTAACTCTAGTGTCTCCAACGTTGTGTTTTCAGGATATTCTTCATTTTGTAACAGCTCTTATCTGTTGTTCGGAGGTATGCTGTATTTTTCTGAAATAAGTTGGATAAGTCATCGTAGGTTAAGCAATCTAGTAAATACTATTTTATAATTTAATTTTAAGAAAAGATGTACTTTTCTTTTAGCCCCTGTGTATTGTAATTGTATTTATCTGTAACGTATCCTGTTATCTTAATTTAAGTCGAAATTGTGTAAGATTTTAAGGATGCATTTTATATTATTTATATTTAGTGTAAGCATCCTTGAAGTAAGTATAATATAAACTGCAATTTTACTTTGAATTTAAAATTATATTCTATCCATTATTTTACTTTTAGTATATTTATCAAAAATATTTCAAAATGTGTAATATGACTTTTATTAAAATAATTTCATAAATATACTTACAAATACCAACCATAACAGAAAATATATAAATGAATATACGGCGCATCCACCATTGGAAGCTTGGAGTTCCAATCACGAGAGGCGCTGAAAACTTTCAACCATATATGGTTTTCTAAACAATGATTAAACGTATATTGGCGTATTATACGCTATTGCCGCTAGGCGGCTTTTGAATGTCTAATGTTTTTACATAGATGGCACCACCGATAAACTTTTATCAGTACATAATCAAGAAAGTGTTTTAAGTTTCAGATTTTACAATTGTTTGGTATCGCTTCTCGGCCTTTTGGCTAAGATCAAAGTGTAGTATCTGTTCTTATCAGCTTAATATCTGATACGCCCCGCATGCGGGGCCAGAATATTAAACTGATTTTTGGAAACTGATGGAGGTTAGGGGCTTGCTCCACCTCTATCACGGGTTGGCCCGGTATTGCAGTACTGCTGGGATCGGCCCACTTATTTTAATGAAACGGAATTATTTAAAATCACGTGTTCTTGTTCCTGACTATCGCAAATAGGCTTTTACCATCGTTCAACCACTAAAAGCTTGGTTTCGTCCCAGCGTTGCCAATCTTTTGATTTATGAATACTGTACAGAGCCTTGTAAATGAATTAAAAAAAAGATAGAACATTTATTGTATTTGTAGGTTTTGGTATTTTAAGCGGACGATTTTCTATCCTATTAGCGAAATTCACTAAGAAGGTTTAATACTTGGACCTGATCTAGTTGCCATGGAAGTTAGATGTTCTAGTCGGCCAGTTTTGTTTTGTTTGTGATACTGTTATAATTTGTATTACATACAATATATCAACAAATAAACGCTTTGACAGGAATATTAACGAAGTATTGGTGAGAGGAATACTTGACTTCAGAAAATAAACACAATATTCTATTTTTACCCATTTAGTAATAAAGGAAAGTCCTTTTTTAACCTTGCATTTTTAAGGTTCGTTTGCCAGAACGAAATACTTTTAACTCTTAATACTCAAATAAACAGTTTGTAAGCTGAACATTTTCGGTAATTTACAATATGGCGCCCAACGTGGGGTTTCATCCACCAAGGGTTGCATAGAGTGCTGGGTTATAGAACTGGGCCCATAAGAGACCACTAAGAAAATCTGGTCCTTCAGTTCACCAGGCATGCTTTCTATATATGCGATATCTCAGTAAATCTCGGCTACATGTAAATCATTTGGCTTGGCGGGGTGGTATCGTAGAATCCCGGCCACTCAAGGATATCTCAGGTATAGATATTGTTAACCAGTCTTTAATTTATTAGAATAACATTGTTTTTAAAGAAAAGGAGATGATATGTCAACTACCTCACCTTTCGGAATCAGCATCCTCTGGAACTCCGGATTGCATAAACTTGTTTCCTTTGAAGATTTAAGGTGGAAAAACTTCAGTCTGTTGTCGACAATATCATTTAGTTGCATACTGGTGTCGTATTTTGTTGTATCTTTTTTTGATTGCTGATGACGTGTGTTGGCAGTCTTCTTGTCGTTAATTTTTGTGGGAGGGTGTTACTTTTTATTATTTCGCTGTTGATTGCATTATTTTGGTTTCCTGTGGTGGATTTGTAACTCCAGTGTCTTCATTGTTGTGTTTTTGGTATTTTTTTTTTCATTTTGTAACAGCTTTTATTTGTTGCTTAGTGGTATGTTGTAGTTTTTCTTAAATATGTTGGGTTTCATTATTAGGCGTGCAAAATATTTTTCTGGGCACTTTTGGATCTCCTGTGTTTCCGTTATGTATCACGTATATAAAATTTCCTTATGTTGCTGTTTATTTATGGTTTGATTTGTTTTCGCAGAGTTGTTATAAGGACCAAGAGTGCCGCTTACTTCCAAGTTAGATAGGTAACTCTTGTTTATTATCAGGGTAAATATCTTCAATTATTTCATATTTTGTAGTTTGGATTTCGACGATGGAAATTCATTTCGGGTTTTTCCACAGGTGGATATTTGGCTGTATCTTTTAGGATCAAAAACTAATATAATAACTCTTAAATATATTTAATTTATTGCTCATGGAACACGAAAATTAATTCCTTGCATCCTTATTATGTTATTTGTAAATTATAGTTTGTGTGCAAATGCAATTTGTCTCATCATAGATGTCGCTAGCGAACGTTAGGTATATTGCTCAAACTGGCAACCTACCATACGCTGTTTGTTATTGATTTAAGCTTGACAGTAAGAATGACATTTGCAGAATTTGCAGACTTGAGATTTTTAAAACCTTGTGGATACAAATAAGTTCGAACTTTAAATGAATTAAAAGGGGAGGAAACAATTTTTTTTACGGTAAAAATGTCTTTTTTTCATATTATTGGTGTTTAATTGGTTATCTACGATGTGTTTAATGTGTTCTATTTTTCCCTCTTCTATGGAGATAACCTCGAAAATATATCGAAGAAATATGACTTATAGAACCCTACATAAGTATTTATTATTCAAGAGTGAAAAAATGAAATAGTAAAATAAAGATTTAGAAAGGAGACGGGAAAACGGAAGGAATTTGCGGCATATAATAATATTCAATAAACTAGTCAATATTTTAATATTTCATGTAAAATTTATAGCAGTTCTCGTACCGATTCTTTTGCGCTATATGGCTAGTAGATGGCGTTCAACGAATACTTAACAAAGTTACCGCTAGATTGTTCCCTATGTTAAATTGGAACAATTTTATAGCAAGTTTTCATCCTTTCAGGGTTTTTTTTATTACATACTACCATTTACTCCCGATATTGAGAGTCTTTATTGTCACGCTGGCAAAAGCAAAGCATACTTACCTGGCGTAGGGGTTACCGTGATCACGAAGGCGGTTCCCCCAGGGTGAGGCCCTCTCATTGCACTACGATTGGGCTGACCCCTGCGATTATCCCTAATGCGGATAACTCGGGCGCGAAATTTTTGGTAGTCGGGACTGCGTACGCGCTGTCCCGGTATTGAATTATTTAAACAAAGCATTTGTAGGAATTTGCTCGTTCTTGACTCGCAATTCAAAATAAGCATCCATATTGTTTTAGCTCCGACGCAAAAAGCATGTGATTTAATTACATAAACACCATTAGAACTTGTGAAATTAATCATTTTCCTAATTTATATCCAAGCAATCTTCTGGTGGTTGTTTCGTATCTTTTTTTCCGAAAAAGCGTTATAGGTGACAAAAATGGAATTTCATAATAATTTTTGCGAGGTTAAGGTATAAATTACACACACATTGATAGTTTCTTCCCAAAACTTAAGTGATCAAATGACTGAGTTTGCAAAAACAGTTTATATATTCTTTGGAAAACCAATTTAATTTTTTAATATTATAAAGGAAACGAGTTGGACTTTCGATTATACCATCTTTTTTAGAAGTGGCAACCTGTGTGTTGCACAGAGCTTGCCCTGAGATAATTTAGGGTGAAAAAACCCCCTCTCAACAACGTGATTTAGTGGCATAGATATTTTGTTGCATATTTGTTTAAATTGATAAAGTGTTGACACTCTTTTTTGTTGCTAATTTTTCCCTCAATTATCGGAGATCATTCTACTTTTAGTTATTTGTCGGTGTGTTATTTACATTATTTTGGTTTGCTTTGTAATTCTAGTGCTTCCAACGTCGTGTTTTCAGAATATTTTTTATTTTGTAACAGCTGTTACTTAGAGGTATGTTGTATTTTTCTGAAATAAGTTGAGTAAGTCATCGTCGCTTAAGCAATCTAGTAAACACTATTTATAATTGAATTTAAAAAAAAAATACTGTTCTTTTAGCCCCTGTGTATTGCAATTGTATTTATCTGTAATATATTGCTTTAATTTAAGTCGAATTTGTGCAAGATTTTAAGGACGCATTGTATATTATTTATAGTTAGTGTAGGCATTCTTGAAGTAAGTATAATATAAACTGCAATTTTACTGTGCATTTAAAATTATATTCCATCCATTATTTTACTTTTAGTATATTTATTAAAAATATTTTAAAATGTGTAATATGACTTTTATTAAAATAATTTCATAAATATACTTACAATTACCAACCATAACAGAAAATATATAATTAAATATACGGCGCATCCACCATTGGAAACTTGGAGTTACAACCACGAGAGGCGCTGAAAACTTTCAACCGTATATGGTTTTCTAAAGCATAATTAAACGCATATTGGCGTATTATACGCTATTGCCGCTGGACGGCTTCTGAATTTCTGATGTTCTTACATAGAAGGCAGCACCGATAAACTTTTATCACTACATAGTCAAGAAAGTGTTTTAAGTTTCAGATTTTTACAATTGTTCGGTATCGCTTCTCGGCCTTTTGGCTAAGATCAAAGTGTAGTATCTGTTCTTATCAGCTTAATATCTGATACGCCCCGCATGCGGGGCCAGAATATTAAACTGATTTTTGGAAACTGATGGAGGTTAGGGGCTTGCTCCACCTCTATCACGGGTTGGCCCGGTATTGCAGTACCGCCGGGATCGGCCCACTTATTTTAATGAAACAGAATTACTTAAAACCACTTGTTCCTGACTATCGCAAATAGGCTCTTACCATCGTTCAATCACTAAAAATTTGGTTTCGTCCCAGCGTTGTCAATCTTTTGATTTATGAATACTGTAGAGCCTTGTAAATGTTTGAATTAAAAAAAAAAAAGAGAAAATTTATTGTATTTATAGGTTTTGGTATTTTAAGCATGACGATTTTCTATTCTTGCATCATTCTTTTAAATCCATCACTCGAAATTTGACATGAGATTTTTTTACGTCTAAAAATCGTAAAACAATTTTTGCTTAAAATGGTACCGTAATAATTATATTATTTAGAGATCATAATACAATAAAAAAATATCAACGAAATTCACTAAGAAGGTTTAATACTTGGACCCGATCTAGTTGTCATGGAAGTTAGATGTTCTAGTCGGCCAGTTTTGTTTTGTTTGTGATACTGTAATAATTTGTATTACATACAATATATCAACAAATAAACGCTTTGACAGGAATATTAACGAAGTATTGGTGAGAGGAATACTTGACTTCAGAAAATAAACACAATATTCTATTTTTACCCATTCAGTAATAAAGGAAAATCATCTTTGTAACCTTGCATATTTAAGGTTCGTTTGCCAGAACGAATTACTGGTCAAATAATCAGTTTGTAAGCTGAATATTTTCGGTAAATTACAATATGGCGCCCAACGTGGGGGCCTAATCCAGCTAGCGTTGCAGGGTTATAGAACCGGGCCCATAAGAGACCACTACGAGAATCTGGTCCTGCAGTTCACCAGGCATGCTTTCTAAATATGCGATATCACACTAAATCTCGGCTACATGTAAAGCATTTGGCTTGGCGGGGTGGTATCGTAGAATCCTGGCCACTCAAGGATATCTCAGTTATAGATATTGTTAATCAATTTTTAATTTATTAATAATAACATTGTTTTTAAAGAAATGGGGATGGTAGGTTAATTACCTCACCTTTCGGAATTAGCACCCTATGGAACTCTGGATTGCATAGACTTATTTCGTTTGAAAATTTAAGGTGAAAAATCTTCAGTCTGTTGTCGACAATATCATTTAGTTGCATAGTGGTGCTGTATTTTGTTGTATATTTTTTTGATTGCTGATGAAGTGTGTTGGTAGTCTTCTTTGTCGTTAATTTTTGTGGGAGGGTTATACTTTTTAGTATTTCGCGGTTGATTGTTTGCATTATTTTGGTTTGCTGTGGTGGATTTGTAACTTTAGTGTCTTTAGTATTTTTTTTTTTCATTTTGTAACAGCTTTTATTTGTTGCTTAGTGGTATGTTGTAGTTTTTCTTAAATATGTTGGGTTTCATTATTAGGCGTGCAAGATGTTTTTCTGGGCACTTTTGGATCTCCTGTGCTTCCGTTATGTATCACGTATATAAAATTTTCTTATGTTGCTGTTTATTTATGGTGCCGCTTACTTCCAAGTTAGATGGGTAAGTCTTGTTTATTATCAGGGTAAAGATCTTCAATTATCTCATATTTTGTAGTTTGGATTTTCGATGATGGAAATTCACTTTGGGTTTCTACAGGTGGGCTTTATCTTATATAATTAAATTTTAGGATCATAAACTAATATAATAACTCGTAAATATATATAATTCATTGCTCATGGAACACGAAAATTAATTCCTTGCAGCCTTATTATGTTATTCGTAAATTATACTGTTTGTGTGCAAATGCAATTTGTCTCATCAGAGATGTCGCTAGCGAACGTTAGGTATATTTCTTAAACTGGCAACCCACCATATGGTGCTTTTTATTGATTTAAGCTTGACAGTAAGAATGACATTTGCAGGCTTGAGATTTTTAAAAGCCTCTGGATACAAATAAATTGGAACTTTAAATAAATTAAAAGAGGAGGAAACAATTTTTTTACGGTAAAAATGTTTTTTTTTTTTATATTATTGATGTTTAATTGGTTATCCACGATGTGTTTGTGTACTATTTTTCCCTCTTTTATGGCGATAACCTCGAAAATATGTCGAAGAAATATGACTTATAGAACCCTACTTAACTATTTATTATTCAAGAGTGACAAAATGAAATAGTAAAATTAGATTTAGAAAGGAGACGGGAAAACCGAAGCAATTTCCGGCATATAATAATATTAAACAAAATAGTCAATATTTTTATACTTGATGTAAAATTTATAGCAGTTCTCGTACCGATTCTTTTTCCCTATATGGCTAGTAGATGGCGCTCAACGAATACTTAACAAAGTTACCGCTAGATTGTTCCCTATGTTAAATTGGAACAATTTTATAGCAAGTTTTCATCCTTACAGGGTTTTTTTTTATTACATACTACCATTTACTCCCGATATTGAGAGTTTTTATTGTCACTCTGGCAAAAGCAAAGCATACTTACCTGGCGTAGGGGTTACCGTGATCATGAAGGCGGTTCCCCCAGGGTGAGGCCCTCTCATTGCACTACGATTGGGCTGACCCCTGCGATTATCCCTAATGCGGATAACTCGGGCGCGTAATTTTTGGTAGTCGGGACTGCGTACGCGCTGTCCCGGTGTTGAATAATTGAATGAAACACTTGTAGGAATTTGCTCGCTTTTTGACTCGCGATTGAAAATAAACATCCAAATTGTTTTAGCTACAACGCAAAAAGCATGTGATTTAATTACGTAAACACCATTAGAACTTGTAAAATTAATCATTTTCCTAATTGATATCCAAGCAATCTTCTGGTGGTAGTTTCGTATCATTTTTTCCGAAAAAGCGTTATATTGTGACAAAAATGGAATTTCATAATAATTTGGTTTGCAAAAACAGTTTATATATTTTTCGGAAAACCAATTTAATTTTTTAATATTATAAAGAAAACGAGTTGGACCGTTGATTACACCACCTTTTTTAGAAATGGCAACCTGTGTGTTGCACAGAGCTTGCCCTGAGTTAATTTAGGGTGAAAAAACATCCTCTCAACAATGTGATTTAGTGGCACAGATATTTTATGCATATTTGTTTAATTGATAAAGTGTTGACACTCTTCTTTGTTGCTAATTTTTCCCTCAATTATCGGGGTGGATTCTACTTTTGGTTATTTGTCGGTGTGTTATTTACATTATTTTGGTTTGCTTTGTAATTCTAGTGCTTCCAACGTCGTGTTTTCAGAATATTTTTTATTTTGTAACAGCTGTTACTTAGAGGTATGTTGTATTTTTCTGAAATAAGTTGAGTAAGTCATCGTCGCTTAAGCAATCTAGTAAACACTATTTAATAATTGAATTAAAAAAAAAAATACTGTTCTTTTAGCCCCTGTGTATTGCAATTGTATTTATCTGTAATATATTGCTTTAATTCAAGTCGAATTTGTGCAAGATTTTAAGGACGCATTGTATATTATTTATAGTTAATGTAAGCATTCTTGAAGTAAGTATAATATAAACTGCTATTTTACTTTGAATTTAAAATTATATTCCATCCATTATTTTACTTTTAGTATATTTATCAAAAATATTTTAAAATGTGTAATATGACTTTTATTAAAATAATTTCATAAATATACTTACAATTACAAACCAAAACAGAAAATATATAAATAAATATACGGTGTATCCACCATTGGAAACTTGGAGTTACAACCACGAGAGGCGCTGAAAACTTTCAACCGTATATGGTTTTCTAAAGCATAATTAAACGCATATTGGCGTATTATACGCTATTGCCGCTGGGCGGCTTCTGAATTTCTGATGTTCTTACATAGAAGGCAGCACCGACACACTTTTATCACTACATAGTCAAGAAAGTGTTTTAAGTTTCAGATTTTACAGTTGTTCGGTATCGCTTCTCGGCCTTTTGGCTAAGATCAAAGTGTAGTATCTGTTCTTATCAGCTTAATATCTGATACGCCCCGCATGCGGGGCCAGAATATTAAACTGATTTTTGGAAACTGATGGAGGTTAGGGGCTTGCTCCACCTCTATCACGGGTTGGCCCGGTATTGCAGTACCGCCGGGATCGGCCCACTTATTTTAATGAAACGGAATTATTTAAAAACCACGTTTTCTTGTTCCTGACTGTCGCATATCGGCTTATTCCATTGATCGTTCAACCACTAAAAATTTGGTTTCGCCCCAGCGTTGTCAATCTTTTGATTTATGAATACTGTACAGAGCCTTGTAAATGTTTGAATTAAAAAAAAAAAGATTGAAGAAAATTTATTGTATTTATAGGTTTTGGTATTTTAAGCGGACGATTTTCTATCCTTGTTGCATCTTTCTTTTAAATCTATCACTCAAAATTTGACATTAAGTTTTGTCTACGTCTAAAAATCTTAAAACAATTTTTGCTTAAAATTGTACCGTAATAATTATATTATTTAGAGAGCGTAATACAATAAAAAAATTCAGCCAAATTCACTAAGAAGGTTTAATACTTGCACCCGATTTAGTTGCCGTGGAAGTTAGATGTTCTAGTCGGCCAGTTTTGTTTTGCTTGTGATACTATTATAATTTGTGTTACATACAATATATCAACAAATAAACGCTTTGACAGGAATATTAACGAAGTATTAGTGAGAGGAATACTTGACTTCAGAAAATAAACACAATATTCTATTTTTACCCATTTAGTAATAAAGGAAAATCATTTTTGTAACATTGCATTTTTAAGGTTCATTTGACAGAACGAAATACTTTTAACTCTTGGTGGTCAAATAATCAGTTTGTAACCTGAACATTTTCTGTAAATTACAATATGGCGCCCAACGTGGGGTCTCGTCCAGCAAGCGTTGCATAGAGTGCTGGGTTATAGAATTGGGCCCATAAGAGACCACTAAGAGAATCTGGTCCGGCAGTTCACCAGGCATGCTTTCTATATACGCGATATCTCACTAAATCTCGGCTACATGTAATGCATTTGGCTTGGCGGGGTGGTATCGTAGAATCCTGGCCACTTAAAGATATCTCAGCATAGATATTGTTAATCAATTTTTAATTTATTAATAATAACATTGTTTTTAAAGAAATGGGGATGGTAGGTTAATTACCTCACCTTTCGGAATTAGCACCCTATGGAACTCTGGATTGCATAGACTTATTTCGTTTGAAAATTTAAGGTGGAAAAACTTCTGTCTGTTGTCGACAATATCATTTAGTTGCATAGTGGTGCTGTATTTTGTTGTATCTTTTTTTAATTGCTGATGAAGTGTGTTGGTAGTCTTCTTTGTCGTTAATTTTTGTGGGAGGGTTATACTTTTTATTATTTCGCGGTTGATTGTTTGCATTATTTTGGTTTGCTGTGGTGGATTTGTAACTTTAGTGTCTTTAGTATTTTTTTTTTTCATTTTGTAACAGCTTTTATTTGTTGCTTAGTGGTATGTTGTAGTTTTTCTTAAATATGTTGGGTTTCATTATTAGGCGTGCAAGATGTTTTTCTGGGCACTTTTGGATCTCCTGTGTTTCCGTTATATATCACGTATATGAAAGTTTCTTATGTTGCTGTAGAGCCGGAAATTAATTCTTTACATGCTGTTCAAGCCGACTACCCGATTATTATCGGGGGGATTATCCTTATTATGTTATTTGTAAATTATACTATGTGCCAATACAATTTGTCTCATCACAGATGTCGCTAGCGAGCGTTAAGTGTATTCCTTAAACTGGCAACTCACCATACGGTGCTTTTTATTGATTTAAGTTTGACAGTAAGAATGACATTTGCAGAATTTGCACACTTGAGATTTTTAGAAGCCTCAGGACACAAATAAGTTAGAACTTTAAATAAATTAAAAGAGGAGGAAACAATTTTTTTACGGTAAAAATGTCTTTTTTTCATATTATTGGTGTTTAATTGGTTATCTATGATGTGTTTAATGTGTACTATTTTTCCCTCTTTTATGGAGATAACCTCGAAAATATATGGAAGAAATATGAATTATAGAACCCTACTTAAGTATTTATTATTCAAGAGTGAAAAAATGAAATAGTAAAATAAAGATTTAGAAAGGAGACGGGAAAACTGAAGGAATTTGCGGTATATAATAATATTCAACAAAATAGTCAATATTTTAATACTTCATGTAAAATTTATAGCAGTTCTCGTACCGATTCTTTTGCGCTATATGGCTAGTAGATGGCGCTCAACGAATACTTAACAAAGTTACCGCTAGATTGTTCCCTATGTTAAATTGGAACAATTTTATAGCAAGTTTTCATCCTTTCAGGTTTTTTTTATTACATATTACCATTTATTCCCGATATGGAGAGTTTTTATTGTCACGCTGGCAAAAGCAAAACATACTTACCTGGCGTAGGGGTTACCGTGATCACGAAGGCGGTTCCCCCAGGGTGAGGCCCTCTCATTGCACTACGATTGGGCTGACCCCTGCGATTATCCCTAATGCGGATAACTCGGGCGCGTAATTTTTGGTAGTCGGGACTGCGTACGCGCTGTCCCGGTATTGAATAATTTAAACAAAACATTTTAAAAGAATTTGTTCGATTGAAAATAAACGTCCATATTGTTATAGCCACAATGCACAAGCATGTAACATGTTAACCAATTTAATTTTTTAATAAAATTATAAAGGAAACCAGTTGTACCTTCGGTTACCCACATTTCAGAAATGGCAACTCGTGTGTTGCACAGACCTTTCCTTGGGATGATTAGGGTGGAAAAACACCCTTTCAACAATGTAAATCAGGGGCACAGATATTTTGTTGCATATTTGTTTAAATTGCTGATAAAAGTGTTGGCACTATTCTTTGTTGTTAATTTTTCCCTCCATTATCGGGGAGAATTATACTTTTTGTTAGTTGTCGGTGTGTTCTGTAACTCTAATGTCTCCAATGTTGTGTTTTCAGGATATTTTTCATTTTCTAACAGCTCTTATCTATTGCTCGGAGATATGTTGTATTTCTCTGAAATAAGTTGGATAAATCATCGTCAGTTAAGCAATCTGGTAACCACTATTTTATAATTTAATTTTAAAAAATACTGTTCTTTTAGCCCCTGTGTATTGTAATTGTATTTATCTGCAACGTAGTATCCTATTACCTTTCTTTAAGTCGAATTTGTGCAAGATTTTAAGGACGCATTGTATATTATTTATATTTAGTGTAAACATTCTTTAAGTAAGTATAATATAAACTGCAATTTTACTTTGAATTTATCATTATATTCCATCCATTATTTTATTTTTAGTATATTAATCCAAAATATTTTAAAATGTGTAATATGATTTTTATTTAAATAATTTCATAAATATACTTAAAGTGCCAACCATAATAGGAAATATATAATGAATATACGGCGCATCCACCATTGGAAGCTTGGAGTTCCAATCACGAGAGGCGCTGAAAATTTTCAACCACAGATGGTTTTCTAAACATAATTAAACGCATATTGGCGTATTATACGCTATTGTGGCTAGGCGGTTTTTGAATTTTTGATGTTTTTACATAGATGGCAACACCGATAAACTTTTATCACTACATAATCAAGAAAGTGTTTTAAGTTTCAGATTTTACAGTTGCTCGGTATCGCTTCTCGGCCTTTTGGCTAAGATCAAAGTGTAGTATCTGTTCTTATCAGCTTAATATCTGATACGCCCCGCATGCGGGGCCAGAATATTAAACTGATTTTTGGAAACTGATGGAGGTTAGGGGCTTGCTCCACCTCTATCACGGGTTGGCCCGGTATTGCAGTACCGCCGGGATCGGCCCACTTATTTTAATGAAACGGAATTATTTAAAAACCACGTTTTCTTGTTCCTGACTGTCGCATATAGGCTTTTTCCATCGATCGTTCAACCACTAAAAATTTGGTTTCGCCCCAGCGTTGCCAATCTTTTGATTTATGAATACTGTACAGAGCCTTGTAAATGTTTGAATTAAAAAAAAAAGATTGAAGAAAATTTATTGTATTTATAGGTTTTGGTATTTTAAGCGGACGATTTTCTATCCTTGTTGCATCTTTTTTTTAAATCTATCACTCAAAATTTGACATTAAGTTTTGTCTACGTCTAAAAATCTTAAAACAATTTTTGCTTAAAATGTTACCGTAATAATTATATTATTTAGAGATCATAATACAATAAAAAAATTTCAGCCAAATTCACTAAGAAGGTTTAATACTTGGACCCGATATAGTTACCATGGAAGTTAGATGTTTTAGTCGGCCAGTTTTGTTTTGCTTGTGATACTGTTATAATTTGTATTACATACAATATATCGACAAATAAACGCTTTGACAGGAATATTAACGAAGTATTGGTGAGAGGAATACTTGACTTCAGAAAATAAACACAATATTCTATTTTTAACCATTTAGTAATAAAGGAAAATCTTCATTGTAACCTTGCATTTTAAAGGTTCGTTTGCCAGAACGAAATACTTTTAACTCTTGGTGGTCAAATAATCAGTTTGTAAGCTGAACATTTTCGGTAAATTACAATATGGCGCCCAACGTGGAGTCTCATCCAGCAAAGGTTACATAGGGTGTTGGGTTATAGAACTGGGCCCCTAAGGGACCACTAAGAGAATCTAGTCCTGCAGTTCACCAGGCATGCTTTCTATATATGCGATATCTCACTAAATTTCGGCTACATGTAAAACACTTGGCTTGGCGGGGTGGTAACGTAGAATCCCGGCCACTCAAGTATATCTCAGCTATAGATATTGTTAACCAATTTTTAATTTATTAATAATAACATTGTTTTTAAAGAAACGGGGATGGTAGGTCAATTACCTCACCTTTCGGAGTTAGCATACTCTGGAACTCTGGAGTGCATAGACTTATTTCGTTTGAAGATTTAAGGTGGAAAAACTTCAGTCTGTTGTCGACAATATCATTTAGTGGTATCGTATTTTGTTGTATATTTTTTTGATTGTTGAGGAAGTGTTGTTTTCTTTGTTGTTAATTTTTCTGGGAGGGTTATACTTTTTATTATTTCGCGGTTGGTTGTTTGCATTATTTTGGTTTGCTATGAATGATTTGTAACTGTAATGTCGTCATTATTGTATTTTTCATTTTTTTTTTCATTTTGTAACAGCTCTTACTAGTTGCTTAATGGTATGTTATAGCTTTTCTTAAATATGTTGGGTTTCATTATTAGGCCTGCAAGATGTTTGTGCACTTTTGGATCTCCTGTACTTCTGTTATGTTTCATGTATATAAAAATTTCTTTTGTTGCTGTTTATTTATGGTTAGAGTTGTTTTCGCAGAGTCGTTATCAGGACCAAAAGTGCTGCTTACCCCAGGTTAGATAGGTAACTCTTGTTTATTATCAGGGTAAAGATCTTCAATTATCTCATATTTTGTAGTTTGGTTTTTCGACGATAGAATTTCAATTCGGGTTTCTACAGGTGGGTATTTTGCTGCATCTTATATAATTAAATTTTAGGATCATAAACGAATATAACAACTCTTAAATATATATAATTTATTGCTCATGGAACTAACCTGAACTAATATAACAACTCTTAAATATATATAATTTATTGCTGATGGAAATTAATTCCTTGCATCCTTATTATGTTATTTGTAAATTATACTGTTTGTGTGCAAATGCAATTTGTCTCATCATAGATGTCGCTAGCGAACGTTAGGTATATTGCTTAAACTGGCAACCTACCATACGCTGTTTGTTATTGATTTAAGCTTGACAGTAAGAATGACATTTGCAGAATTTGCACACTTGAGATTTTTAGAAGCCTCAGGACACAAATAAGTTAGAACTTTAAATAAATTAAAAGAGGAGGAAACAATTTTTTTACGGTAAAAATGTCTTTTTTTTCATATTATTGGTGTTTAATTGGTTATCTATGATGTGTTTAATGTGTACTATTTTTCCCTCTTTTATGGAGATAACCTCGAAAATATATGGAAGAAATATGAATTATAGAACCCTACTTAAGTATTTATTATTCAAGAGTGAAAAAATGAAATAGTAAAATAAAGATTTAGAAAGGAGACGGGAAAACTGAAGGAATTTGCGGTATATAATAATATTCAACAAAATAGTCAATATTTTAATACTTCATGTAAAATTTATAGCAGTTCTCGTACCGATTCTTTTGCGCTATATGGCTAGTAGATGGCGCTCAACGAATACTTAACAAAGTTACCGCTAGATTGTTCCCTATGTTAAATTGGAACAATTTTATAGCAAGTTTTCATCCTTTCAGGTTTTTTTTATTACATATTACCATTTATTCCCGATATGGAGAGTTTTTATTGTCACGCTGGCAAAAGCAAAGCATACTTACCTGGCGTAGGGGTTACCGTGATCACGAAGGCGGTTCCCCCAGGGTGAGGCCCTCTCATTGCACTACGATTGGGCTGACCCCTGCGATTATCCCTAATGCGGATAACTCGGGCGCGTAATTTTTGGTAGTCGGGACTGCGTACGCGCTGTCCCGGTATTGAATAATTTAAACAAAAGCACTTGTAGAAATATACTCGTTCTTGACTAGCGATTGAAAGTAAACATTTCCATATTGTTTTAGCCACAACGCAAAAAGCATGTGATTTTTTACACACTATAAAAATTAATGAAACATTTTCCTAATTGATATCCAAGCAACCTTGTGGTGGTAGTTTCGTATCAATTTTTCCGAAGAAGCGTTATATTGCGACTAAACTGGAATTTCATCACAATTTTTGCGAGGTTAAGGTGCACATTACACACACATTGATAGTTTCTTCTCAAAATTTAAGTGATCAAACGGACTGGGTTTGCCAAAACGATTTATATACTCTCTGGAAAACTTATGTAACATGTTAACCAATTTAATTTTTTAATACAATTATAAAGGAAACGAGTTGGACCGTCGATTACCCCAACTTTCAGAAGTGGCAACTTGTGTGTTGCACAGACCTTTCCTTGGGATGATTTAGGGTGGAAAAACACCTCAATAATGTAAATTAGGTGCACAGATATTTTATTGCATATTTGTTTAAATTGCTGATAAAGTGTTGGCACTATTCTTTGTTGTTAATTTTTCCCTCAATTATCGGGGAGGATTTTACTTTTTGTTATTTGTCGGTGTGTTGTTTACATTATTTTTGTTTGTTCTGTAATTCTAGTGTCCCCAATGTCGTGTTTTCAGGATAATTTTCAAATTGTAACAGCTCTTATCTGTTGTTTGGTGGTATGCTGTATTTTTCTGAGATAAGTTGGATAAGTCATCGTCGGTTAAGCAATCCAGTAAACATTTTATAATTTAATTGTAAAAAATACTGTTCTTTTAGCCCCTGTGTATTGTTATTGTATTTATCTGTAACGTGTCCTATTGCCTTAATTTAAGTCGAAGTGTAAGATTTTAAGGACGTATTGTATATTATTTATATTTAGTGTAAGCATTCTTTAACTAAGTATAATATAAACTGTAATTTTACTTTTAGTATATTTATTAAAATTATTAAAATAATTTCATAAATATACTAAAAGTACCAACCATAACAGAAAAAATATAAATGAATATACGGCGCATCCACCATTGGAAGCTTGGAGTTCCAATCACGAGAGGCGTTGAAAACTTTCAACCAAAGATGGTTTTCTAAACAATGATTAAACGCATATTGGCGTATTATACGCTATTGCCGCTGGGCGGCTTTTGAATTTCTGATGTTCTTACATAGAAGGCAGCACCGATAAACTTTTATCACTACATAGTCAAGAAAGTGTTTTAAGCTTCAGATTTTACAGTTGTTGGGTATCGCTTCTCGGCCTTTTGGCTAAGATCAAAGTGTAGTATCTGTTCTTATCAGCTTAATATCTGATACGCCCCGCATGCGGGGCCAGAATATTAAACTGATTTTTGGAAACTGATGGAGGTTAGGGGCTTGCTCCACCTCTATCACGGGTTGGCCCGGTATTGCAGTACCGCCGGGATCGGCCCACTTGATATAATTAAACAGAATCGAGACATTATCTCACTGGTTTAAATTTTAGTCAAAGGATCATGAACGCGTGTTTATTACCAATTTCCCAAGCACGTGCGTCATTGACGGTTTTTATTCATTTTCAGTACTGTAGTGTTCATTTGTCTATTATGAAAATTTTTAAATTGTTACAATATTACAAAATTCGATAAATATCTGTATGAACGACTATATTTTTATTTATTTTTACTCTTACTGTTATACCGCTCAAAGGCGCTATTGTCGGCTCTTTTGACTTTGAGAAATGCCGGCAGGCGAAGGCACGAGTAAGGGGGTAGCTACTGTATGATGAAATTGCTGTATTTCGCAGAGTAGAGATAGTTGATTTTTGATCGTTAGTGTAATATGTCGCACGAACTGTGGTTTTTCGTTCACCCGGGTAGTTTGGTAGTTAAGTAGTGAGTTCACATAGTGCCGCACGGGCAGTGTTTTTCCGTTTAAGTCCTATAGGTAGTTTTATCATTTATTGATAAGGGTGCCAAAGTTAAAAGGAATCGTTTAGTACCAGTAAACATTCAGCTTTCCCAATTCTGTGGCCAATGTTAATCATTTTAATTTATTAATAAAATTGTTTGAAAAGGAAACGAGTTGGACCTTCAATTGCCCCACCTTTCAGAACTAGCAACCTGTAGATTGTATAGAATTTTTTGTTCGATGATTTAGAGTGGAAAAAATACCCTGAGTTATCAACAATGTCATTTAGTGACACGCATATTTCTTTAAATTGCTGATAAAGTGTTGGCAGTGTTTCTTGTTAATTTTTCCCTCAATTACTGGGGGTTGTTATTTGTTTTTGTGTTGTTTGCATTATTTTGGTTTGCTTTGTAATTCTATTGCCTCCAGTGTTGTTTTCGGCATATTTTTAATTTTATAACAGCTTTTATTTGTTGCTCAGAGACAAGGGCGGATTTAAGGAGGCACGGGGGCACCTGCCCCCTCCCCTCTCCAGAGACGGTTAAAAAGGAAACGTAATTTTTCTCTCCTTTTCATACTAATTTACTTTTATTAAAAGTATATTTCTTACAGTTATTGTTGTATGTTGCCCCTTGTGTCCCCCTCCCAGAAGAAAGTTCTGGATCACACTTTTTGCCCGTCTGCCAGTTGTGCCCCCTCCCCCTCCCCCCCAGAAACAAATCCTGGATACATCCTCATCGGTTTATTATTAGGTCTGCATGATATTTTTTCTGGTCACTTTTGGATATCCTTTTTCGTTCTGTCTCACTTATCTTAGTTCCTTTTGTTGCTGTAAATTTACGGTTGGATTTGTTTGCAAAGACTTTGACCAGGAATGTTGCTATCTCCTACTTTACACTTTTAAAACTCTTCATTTCCTAATATACATTATTAATAATGCTGTGGTACTGTAGGTATGTATACCAGATGTCATTACAATACATTACATAACTAACACAATTATATTTTTCAGCCTACAGCCTTTCAGTATACAGCCTTACAAGGAGCCGCTGTCGATTTAGACGGTATGGTACCACGAAATTTTTTATGTTAATTGATTGACAAGTTTTCGGCTGTATCCGCATCCAATTAGGGGTTGCCTAAGCTTGAAACCAGATGGTAAATAATACTATTTTATTTACATGTTTACAGTGACAAAGAAAAAATAAACTAAAAAAAAACCTTTTTATGTTTTAGGCCATTCTTTAGAGGGTGTACGAAAGATATTACTATTCGGCAGCTTTTTTCAAGACTCCCAAGGCTCAGTTTTTTGAAGATTTAATTTTACTTTTTGCAGGTTTTTTGGCTGCGTCTTATAAAATTAATTATTAGAAACATAAAATTCTTAAATGTATTTTTAAATTTATACATTTTATTGGTTATATAACGCGGATCTAATTTTTTTGCATGCATGTATTCAATGCACGCTACCTTTTTTGGATCAATACGGTTTGTCTCATCATAGATGTCGCTAGGGGACGTTAAATGTATTTGGTAAACTGGCAACTCATCATACGTTTTTTTGTCAGTTTCATCTTTTATGAGTTTAATATTGACAATTGCAATTCTTCACATCCTCTGGATATAAATGTTGTAATTTGAAATAAATTAAAAGATGGGAAAGAAAAATGCTTCTTTTAATGGTAAAAACGTAATTTTTATTAATATTATTTTATGTAAATTTAATTGATTATTTACGAAGCCTTAAATGCGTGCTAATTTATGGAGTTAACCTCAAAAATATGTCGAAAAATATAACTTGCAGAACCCCGACTTTTTATTTATTATTGAAAAGGCCGATTAATTTTAAAATAGGAGAAAAAGGGGGAACTCAAAGCAATCTGCAGAAAAGCATTTCCACAAAATAGGCAATATCTAAATTATTGATGTTAAATTTACAGTGGGTTTCGTACCGATTTCTCTATTTCGCTATACTACTAGTAGATGACGCACGAGAAATACTTCACAAAGATAACGCTAGGTTGTGCCATATGTGAAATTAGAACATAAATGTATAGTAAGTTTTCATCGTTTCAGAGTTTTTATTACATACTACCGTTTACTCACGATATTGAGAGTTTTTATTGTCACGCTGGCAAAAACAAAGCATACTTACCTGGCGTAGGGGTTACCGTGATCATGAAGGCGGTTCCCCCAGGGTGAGGCCCTTTCATTGCACTACGATTGGGCTGACCCCTGCGATTATCCCTAATGCGGATAACTCGGGCGCGTAATTTTTGGTAGTCGGGACTGCGTACGCGCTGTCCCGGTATAAAACAATCAAAAATAATTCTTTCCATAGAAACCTTTCGGTGTTCTCTCTAAGTAATCCGCGTTTCTTGAAGTTTTATATTTGTTTAAATATATTAGTTTATAAGTAAAGTTCTGGGTTTAAACTGATCTTTGGATAAGGAATCAAATATTTGCCTAATCGATTTTCACAAGCAACTTTTTGTGGCTGTTGTATCGATGTTTCCAATAGAAAATGATTGCGAACTTAGATACGAATGTTTTTAAACACATTTTGAGAGGTTAAAGGATGTTACTGGTTTGGAAATAGGTTTTTTCAGAAAAATTGTGTAATGTAAAAAAGATGGCGGTGATAGCACTACACGTACAAAATTCGCTATTTCAATAGACGAAAGACTAATGTTGCTCTTATATTGTTGGTTGCCTACAACGTGATCTTGCCACAGTTGCTCTCCTGGACATTGCAGAAACAACTAAACATAATAAAACTTCAGTATAAATATTTAAACTCTTCTGAAAATAGAATTTCAGCGTATCTCTTACAAAGTCGTTCGAAAATCAGATGCAACAGGGAAAGAGGTTATGTTTTATTATTTCTTTTAATTTTATTAAATACAGTTTAGAGGAGTAATTTGACAGTTGCTACTTATTTAAAAGCCTTCTAAATCCAATTTTCTCTATAAAACTGAGAGTAAATCAAGGAATAAAAGAACGTTTCATAGAAATCTTTGGAGTGGATAGGAAACCGGTCTCATCAAGCATGAGATGATTTTGTCATTGGCCCAAACGGGTCTACCCGTGAGACGAATAAATTCCACCTTATCTAAAATAAAGCCCTTAGATCATCACAGACTTACCCAGATTCCTTCATCGTGATATGCAGATCCCAACAATCCTGGCGTATACTCGCACCCAATCAGAACCGCAGGTACCCTAACTCCAGTGACCCCGCTCCCTTATTCCGGACAGTGCCAGGATTCGATAAAGCATAATCTATATTAGTACCGTGTTTCGTAACCATTGAGGTAGTTTTTTTTTAATTCGTGTAAGCAATTGTCTGCTTAATATTATTGTAAAAAAGTACCGGTACTAATATTTTTGTATTTGATTTTATTAAATTTAATTCGGGAAAACTAGTTTCTTTCCCCAACCTTGAAAATGCTTTACAATAAAGCGAACCGTCGGTAAAGGGTAAAAATGTTTTTTTCCCCATCAGTGATACAAAAGTTAATGTTCTCACGGTAATTATTGTTGCCTAAATCTCCGGGGATGACGAAGTTTAACTTAATTTCGAAAGGTGGCGCCACCGGTTTCAATTTCTTTATGTTTAACAATATTTCAAGTTTAAATCAAGAAAATCGGCACGTAAGCGTTACCCTGGACTCTCTTCAAAGCGAATAAATCTTTCGCCTTTTACTAAAGATTTCCGTGGAGAGGGTCAACATAAATGGGTATTAAGAATTTTTCTCTAGCCCGGCATTAGCTGGGCTACCAAAGTAATTAAAAATAATTTTACTTGTAGTCGAAACTGGGCTTTGGGAAGGCTGGTCATGCCCGCGCCCCCATGGAGGGGTGAGAATGGGCTCGGTGTGCCTCATTACCATGGGTTGAGCATTTTCTAAACAAACCTTGTCTGCTCTCCTCCGAGTGCAGGTGTAATCTTTTTAATCAAAAAAGTTAAAGAAACTTTTATATAGTAGAAAGGGTAGTAGATGACAATGGCTATATTTTATCCTTTAAGAATTGTAATATTTATCCATAAATCGTTAATAAAACTATGAATTATTTTTTTTGTGTATCTGTGAAGTTCATAGCCAATATTTCTACACTTTGATCGGTTCCAGAATGCGTAAAATAAATCACAACCAGCGACAAAAATATTTTATTTTCTGTTCATTCATTTAAGACACAATCATTAAATCCTTATATTTAGACAATAAATACTTTCTTATTGCTTTTCTATTATAATTCGAGAATTCATTAATATATTTACCAACAGTTTTACACTCTTCATTAATTCGACAATTCCTACTTATAAAATAAAACATTTAAGTCAGTTTCCTAAACCTACATAGGAAAATAAAATAATTAATATAAAAATATACATGTAAAAAATTTCGCGTAGAACGAAAGGTACACATTTTCAATGTTATGCTTATTTACAAAATAGTACAGAACTTTAAATAACAGTCATACAGGGTAACAGAGTTAGATTCATTTTATTCTTGGTTTTTGTGTCAATTCGTCTCGGCTAACCCTGTATATGGAAATATAATAAATAAAATTGCATAATTTTAAAACCTCTTTAAAAAAAGCCATGTGTATTTAGTTATTTATATATATATATATATATATATATATATATATATATATATATATATATATATATATATATATATATTTATTGTACAACGAAGTTTTGTACACTGAAAAAGTGGTGTTTTGTCGTTTCCAGAGGCAAATGTATACAATAAACCAAGGTAAGAGGCCTATTTTATTCGTAGTAACTGCTACAGCCAGATTAATTCCGAGTAACACTCAAATTTACAACATATGGGGAAGGAAACTTGGTCTCTCTAGTGTGCTTATTCTCATCGTATAACTTTTTATAGAGAAACTTTGATAATTTTACATTTTTCGAATACACATTGAATTCGGATTTATCTAATCTTTCTTTATTTCATATCATTTTATAAAAATATTTTCTGTTCTCATAAACCTATATAAATAAATGTGAACAGTGAAAGACAAGGATAAAATCATTATCAAAAAAAATTAAAAACAAGGATAGTCAGCTTTTATGGAATTTTCTAGAATTCATCGAAACAGTAGGACAAGAAAATCAAGAAGGCTTGCAAGAGCGCTATAATAAACCCGCGTCAAAGAGCCTCCCCCCTCTGACCATTAGGAAGGAGGGACCCTTCTGTCCAAGCATTTAGAATTTTGGCATATCCCGAATATACAATGGTCCATAGTATCGTTCTAACCAAATATTTTTCAGCTGAACTGTTCGAAAGGAGGCAAGCTTGGGCTTGGAAGACATGATAGTGACCACAGCATCCTTGTAAAATAGAGCAGTTAACTACACCAGAAGACTTATTAATGGTTGCTGAATTACTGGCACTATCAATGGGTAGCTTCAAGGTCCCTTAAAGGGTTACATGGGTTTCAGAGGCTAAAAAAGCGAATTTTTACGATTTTTTTTTCATATAAGGAAATATTTATTATGGCCAAACTTTTTACAGGTGAAAGAGCAACTATTGAACTTCTTTCAGTAAAAATTTCATTTAAAAATCATGAAAAATGAGCCGGTGCGACCTGATTTTCAGAGACGCTTCGAAAAAAAGGGCCTTAGATGCAGCTATGTATGCAGCAATATGAACTATTTTGGAGCCAGCCGGAAGTACTTTCGGAGTTATCTTCCAAATTAGTTAATTGAAACTTTCGTTTCGCTCATGGTAGATCGGCTTGATAGCTGCCAAGACATCACTTGACAAAGGTTCATAATCGTGCTTGAAACCTTCGAAGCTATCGGTAGCTGCAGCACGTTGCCAAACATATCAAGAGTGAAAGGAAGAACAGCTGCGTCGTTATACCTGCTGCGCGCGCACCGACTGAGCGACCCTGAGATGGGCGGGCCTTCTATAGGCTCTATTTCCGAAAGGTTAATCCCGATTGACTTGTACTTTTCAGAGAATATTTCTGAAATAGTGTACTTGCCAATGGGCCAATAAATAAATATTTTTTGGAAATTTGAAACCCATGTAACCCCTTAAAAATTTTATTAGGTATACGTATAATCGGTTTTCGCAAGAAAACCTGACTAAAGAAAAGTCTTTAATGTGTTTTCCAGGAGCGTAGACAGTAATTACTTCGTTTCTAGTAGTTTTGCGGTTTGACTATAACTTCATGTATAGAGTTAAAGTAAACTGCGTCCCTCTTGCTGCTATATAGGTCAATATAGCCGAGCATTAGAGAAAGTGTGAAGCGTAGGACGAGACCTTGCCACACTTACGGAACCATTACAAAACTCGCCCTGCTACATGCCAAGATTGTCATAATGTTGTTCAGGACATACATCTTAAAAATCTCTGAGCCTGTCTTGGGGATATTAGAATTAATCCACCATTAAGCCGAGATTGAATGTATTAATTGCCAACATTACGCATCTTTGGTGACTGAATTTCAGGCTCAGGATAAGACGGTATTTCTTGATGTCTTTGTAAGGGAGAACTGAGATCTTAAGACCACAACGAGTCAACTCTACGTCATTGCGAAGTATCTCAGCGTCAACACCATGTCGATTTTTAATGACTGGAATTTAATGTACTGTTGCCACATCGTTCGTAAAAACTAAGTTTACGAATAAGTGGTGAGCTCAAAACCTATCTGAATACAGTGTTGCTCGATCAAAGTTGTCCGTCGTTACTATCGGGGCTTTCAGGGGCGTACGCCCGATTATCTAAGGGTCAAACGGATAGTTTCCCAAACTGACAATACGTGTAACCTTCTCCGAAGGTCGCCCGATAAGGGGCTGTAAGCGTAGTACAGGAGGTGTGAGGAAAGGGAGACCTGCAATAGCAGACAATATCTTCTCAGATTAACGGAAACTGAAGAAATTATAAACTATCCCAGTCTATCTCCGAGATATCAGAATTAACTCAAAATCAACTATTGGCCCTAAATGAATGTAGTAATTTTTAACAAACAATTATACACCTCTGGTGATCGAAATTGAGGCCCAAAGTAAGAAAGCATTTCTTGATATCTTTATGAGGTAAGAAGAGTAAGAAAGCATTTCTTAATGTTCTTTGTAAGGGAGAACTGGGGGTCTTAATACCACAATGAGGTGGTTCTACGTCATTGCAAAATGTGTCATTGTCAACACCATGTCGATTTTTAATGACTTGAACTTAATTTACTGTTGCCACATCTTTCGTAAAAACCAAGTTTACGAATAAGTGGTAAGCTCAAAACCTGTCTGAACACGGTGTTGCTTGTTCAATGTTGTCCTTTGTAATTATCGGGAATGTCAGGGGCGTACGCCCGATCCCGATTATCTGGGAGTCGAACGGATAGTTTCTCAAACTGAGAAAACGTGTAAACCTTCCCGAAGGTCGCCGGATAAGGGGGTGTAACCGCGGTACAGGAGATATGATGAAAACTGAATAAGTTATAATAATAATTACGATTCCAAAATTTGGCAAGTTAAAAAAATGATTATAATCTATATTTTTTTAAAACATGTTTCAAAAACCAGAAAGATTTCAGTTATAAGTATACGGAGTTAAACCAAACTCCTTTCTATTGTAAAACATACGATAGATATACACAGTGCTTTTTTTAAGAGGTTATTCAGACTATAATCACATATTTTCATAAAAGCTGAAAAATCATCCAGCTTTAGTTATAGGCCTTCTCAGTGCGGTTCGTCTTATTTTGAGGTTAATTAAAAGAAAGTTAGCTGCGTCATAGATAATACCAATTAACACAAATTTTAATTTACAAAAATTCGCTTAGGTCCTCCTCAACATCGCTGCCAGATTTCGGCAGTACTTTACCTCGATGCGACAGCAGTGTTGCCGAGTTTTGATTACGTAATCTAAAAATAAAACAAATATTAGAAAATTGAATGGTAATGTTGATGAATTTTTCATTTTTCAAATGGCAATGCAATTTTGAAGGAACATTCAGTTCAGTGGCATAAGTAAAATAAGCTTTTGAATTTTCATCGTTACTAAACCGTATCTAAATTTCAAACCTATTTAATAAATCTTCGTGATGAATGTTTAGCGGATAGAAGTAAAAATTTAAAAAGAAATATAAAAATACTCTAAATGATCGCATGAGAGTTGGGTGCTGTACCACTGTATCATGCAAGTCATGCCAGTTTGTTTGTTGAATTTGTTATTAGGCTACACACGCTACAAAAAAGTATTATGTAAATTTAAGTAATTGTTTCTGTAAGATTACATAGATATAGATGCGGTTTATATCAGTTTTACATTTAATTTAGTTAATAAAATTGAAACATTGAAAATGAAATTACATTCTCTTGTGTAGCATACAGACAAATAAATAATAATCAGTTTAGACTGTCAAATTGGGATTGCATGAGGCATCTTTACTTCATGAAATTAGAACAGTTCAGTGTTTTATTTATCCGTGTAATGTAAGAATACATTATTTAGGTAATCTCTTTTTTTCGCCTTTAAAATAGTGTACTGATTTAATAGTATCGGGCAAGCAATATGCTTTGATTGTTTTGAGTGACTTCTGGTGGCACGCTAGAGAAACAATTGTACATGTGGATAAGACTCTCTATTATATTTAATCTTTATGCTAAATATCCACTTGATCCATCCAGAAGACGAATTAAAAACAAATTAAAAAACCCTCGAATTTGTAGCACCCTGTAAATTGAATTTACGATTCCAGATCCACGCGAATGTAGCCTGAAACGTTTGTCCATCAATCGATAAACTAAATAGATAAAATTAGGACAATATGAAGATTAAAAAAATTGCTTACCCTTAGGCTGGGGAATAAAAACGTCCGAATACTTTATTTACATGCAGGAATAACATCTCATACATATCTCACAATGCCAACGTCATGCAGCTAAAAGATCATGTCAAAAAGCAAAATTGTTAGTACGTTGAGACATAGAAACAAGTCGAGTAAGAAAAAACTTTTGCTTATTTACTTACACAGTCATTCTCGTCATCGAAGACTGCCATTTCTTCTCCACCATCTTCCTTTTCCATACTACATAGTGAAGCAATAGAAAAAGATAAGAATATAAGTTTTTAACGAACTAATCTATAGAAAAAGCAGTGTCAGATTGTAATTTTAATGAAAAAGAAGCAGAAAGAAAAGTGTTTTTAAAAGGAACAAAACTAATTAACAGCAAACAAGACTGAATTTCTATTTTTAAGTTTTGTCTATTACAATTAGGCCTGCAGCGTAATGGAGGTAACCGGTTGTAACAAACATTTTATTGAAAATGGGTTTATTGTTTTTCAAAATGTTCTGCATCACATCAGGGCCACATGGCGAATGACTGACGTATCCATTTAGGGCTCAAAAAGTAACGTTAAGAGCTCGTATTATCGTGGTGGAAAATGATCCGTCGTTTCTTCTTTATTTTCCTCAATTTACGGAAGACTTCCAGTAAATAAATGGTTGTGTATCATTCAGAAATGACCGTTCAATGATGCTCTAAAGACACGTATGCGACATGACCAGTTTTTTCGAAAAAAACCTTTGCTTCAAAGTACTTTGGTCGACTGCTGTTTACTTTCGGGCTTATACGCATAGATCTAAGACTCGTCACCTGTCACCAATGGTGATTGTCAAATTATGCGGGATACAACGCGATCACAGCTTCTTCACGGCCAGAAGTTCATGCAATGTATTATAAAGGGTGGGCCATCTGTTTTTTTTTTAAGTTAAAATTAAACATATATGTAACTAACTTAATTCGTGAATCTTTATTGTAAATCTAAGATGTATTCGTGGCAATTATGTATAACAAACAATATCGTTCGTAAGACCACAACGGCTCCTTTGGCAGGCCTGCATCCGAACATCAAAATTTTCGATAACTTTTTCCAGTAATAGTAGTTCAATGGTCTCTATTTCATGTTGAATGTTGCGTTTGAGGTCCGGAATTGTTCGTGGAACATTGGTATAAACTTCACTTTTCAAAAAATCCAAAAAAAAAATAGTCCAGAGGTGTCAAATCGCATGATCTTTCAGACCATCTAACGCCTTTTTCACGTTCATCTTCGAAGAAAAAAGGTCCAATGACTCCGTCAGCTTATAGTCCGTACCAAACAGTCACCTTTTCGGCATGGAGTGGTCCTTGGGGATGTGTGCTTTATTGAGGTCAGGGACATCATTGCCCAATTAAAAAAATAAAAATAGCTCAAATACCTTTGGTTTGAATGTCAAACTTATAAAAAGCATACAGAATGTTATCACCTCCTCTTTGACAACTCTTATTAATCAATGTTTTAGAGAAAATACCTTCTCAGATATATTGAAAATTGCCCAAGTCATTCCCATCTTCAAGAAGGGAGACCTTGACTCACCGGGCAACTACAGACCGATAGTGTACTCACTCAGAAATATAGAGGAGGTAAATGAGAAACCAAATGTCAAGTTTTTAGGGGTGCAGATAGATGAGGGGCTTCGTTGGCACAGCCATATCCAGGAAGTAGCTGAAAAGCTTAATACTGCTTTATATGCTCTTTGTTCTTTAGCAGAAGGTCTATATTAAGAACAGCATACTTTGGACTTTTTCATCCAGTCGTGTCCTATTCCATATTGACTTGGGGGTATGCACCCCAAGTATCTCGAGTATTTAAAATACAGACAAGTGCTATCCTGATAGCACAGGGCTTTGTCAGGTCTTAACTATGGGGACTGCTGTAGGGAGGCCTTCAGGGCTCTTGGTATACTATAATAATAATAATAATATCCTTTATTTGCCAACAAAATTATGATCACATAACAAAGCAACGTCAGAGAAAGAAATGTTTAACATTAAGAATTGTAAATATGTCGATCTAACTACAGTTAATATAAAAACTAATCGACATTTCGATAGGAACTTTACACAAAAGAAAACAAAAGGAGAAAAAGACAGATACAAGATAATTTTAAAAAAGTAGTAATAAGAAAGTCAGTTTAAACTGAACAAAGTTTTACAGTTTTCAAAATAAGATATTCTAATTTAAAAGGAATAAAATTTTTACACAAACAAATGCTTGACAAAAACCCACTAAAAAAAAATATTAAATTAAAAATATTGACATTACAAAAACTATTCATTAAAATTGAAAGAGTAAAAGCACCTATCAGAAAGCCATTCATTTACGCGTCTCTTAAAGCAATTAATCGACTCGGTATGCCAGATTTCTCTTGGCAACATCCTTACAGCTTTAATCGCCATATAGTATGGTCCTCTCTCATAGAAGGTGGAGTTATGGAAAGGTACCCTTAGGTCATTCGCCCCTCTGGTAGTCATAACCATGTTTCCCCCATAGAACTGTCTATTCAGCGGAAATAATTCCGTATTCCTTCTGACAATCATGACTAAAGATCTAAAGTATAATGAGGGAACAGTAAGCAACTTAAACTGAGTAAAAAATGGTCGACATGAAGCCCTTGGATGTAGGTGGAAGATGCATCTTATTATGCGTTTTTGAATTTTAAATATATTAATAGCCTTTCTTGATGATCCCCAAAAGGAAATACCATAAGAGACAAGAGATTGTATTTGACCAAGGTAGAAAAGCCTAACAGTCTCTGCAGTGATCACATCACGAAGCCTCCGGACTACACCACACAAACTGCTAAGCCTAGCCCCAAGAGCTGAGATATGATGTTCCCAGTTGAAGGAGGGGTCCAAATGAACACCCAAGAACTTAACCTGTTCCAAAGTAGGTATAGATCTACCCCCAAGCCACACAAGCAGTGACTCAGACCTTATTGCATGTTTTGAGAAAAGAATGAGGCCGGTTTTATCTACGTTTAGAGTGAGGCCGTTATCAGAACACCACAGCTGCATTTTCAATGCAGAGTTTGTGCACTTTTGAGACAGTCCTGCCATAGAAGTGTCCGCCAAAATCACTGATGTGTCATCAGCAAACTGGCAAACGCTATCCGCGGCCAATCCATCCCCCAGATTGTTTACATATATTAAGAATAATATGGGTCCCAAGATGGAGCCCTGAGGTACCCCCTGCAACAATTTAGTTCTAACTGAAAAGTAATGATGATTATTTTTAGCAAAGCAGACTGTTTGCTGCCTATCTGATAAGTAGGATTGCAGCAAACTGGCAGCAACACCTCTGACCCCATACGCACCAAGCTTTGTCAAAAGCAAGTTATGATCCACAGTGTCAAAGGCCTTAGACAAATCAAAATATAGGCCTGCCACTTTATCATTTGTGTCAATTCTTTCATTTATATAAGAAATTGCGTTAAATATTGCCATTTCAGTAGATTTGTTAGGTCTAAAGCCAAACTGATTTTTACTCAGGATATTGAGTCTGTTTAGATGTTCAAGTATTCTAGTATATATAACTTTTTCAAAGACCTTTGACACTGCTGAAAGCAGGGAGATTGGTCTGTAATTTTTGATGCACTGGCGATCCCCTTTTTTAAATATAGGAATCACTTTGGCCGTCTTGAGATTAGTAGGAAAGATCTGTGTGGCAAAACTTTCATTAACAATATTTGCTAAGGGATTACTTATGCAGTGTGCGACAAATTTTAAAACATATACGGGCACGTCATCCAGTCCCGCTGAAAATTTATTAGGTAAACTCATAAGTGTTCGAAAAATTTCATTGGAATTAACTGGTGATAAGAATATTGTAGGATAATTAACTTCAGTTTGAAACGTAAGGTTAAGATTTGAATTATTATGTACATTGAACTGTCTGCTAAATAGTTCAGCAATATCTTTTGGGTCACTATGAATATGATCATCTATTTTTAGGGTTATGTCGTAATTCTTTTTAATCTCATTGCATTCGGTTTTAAGAATATTCCAGGCCGTTTTAATTTTATTTTTGGAATGAATAATCCTACTATCATTTAAATTTTTATGATAATCAGATAGGTATTTCCGATAAATCTTTCTTCCCTTCTTTGTATATACTTGAGAATCTGCTTTATATTCATAAGAATAGGCATGTTTATGGAACTCATGCAGAGGTGCATGACTGTAACACTCGATTTAAGGATAGATTAGTGCCTATGTACCAACGTGTGGAGAGGTGTCAGAGTGGCCCAGGATATTGGGATATCAAACTTTTTAATGGATTTCCCCTAGAAATACAAGATCTACCCTATTTAAATTTTAAATATAAGATAAAACAAATCCTTGTCCAAAATGCCTTTTGTTCCACTGAGGAATTTATAAATTACAACTTTTAAATAATATGTTAATTAATGTAGTGTTGTTTCTGTTCTTTTCATTTAAATGTTTATATTGTTTAAGGTAACCTATATGTTTCTTGTATTGTATTTTTTACTTGTACACATTTTAATTTTTATACATACACTAGTTTTATTAGTACTTAAGCTATTTCATTGTATACTATAATTATTAATTGACTTGTGTAAGTACCTTTTGTGCATTGACATTAAAAAATGATCTTATCTTATCTTCATGAATCTTGTGAGGATTTTTCGAGCCCCAAATGCGACAGTTTGGTTTATGAACATGTCCATTTAAATAATAATGTGCTTCATCGGAGAAAATGATTTTTGCACCCAATTGACGAAAGTACAGCTTTGGTGATGGTCTTGTGGCTTCAATTCTTAAGTCAATTGGATCTCGTATGGATGCAAATGAAAATCAACATATAAAATGCGACGTAAAGTGGTTCGGAGAATGTTTAATTCTTGTGAACGATGCCTGATTCATGTTGATGGCATTTCACGAATACTTTCACTTAGATCAGCTATGTTTTGACTAATACGAACTGGCCGAGCATGTTGATATGCTCTACGAACTTCTACTGAGCCAGTTTCCTTGAAACGTTGAACAATTTTGCGAATTCCGGGTTCTGTAGGACGTGTATGTTGATCGAAATGTTCACGAAGTTGACGAAATGTAACTTTTACAGATCGCCCGTTTGCGTAATATGTTTCGATTATTAAAATACGCTCTTGTGTTGTTACGAAATCCATGACTAAATTTGCCGTACTTTTCACTTGACATATGTCAAAACATAACATCATGAAGTTTGTCACTGGACATCGACATTCATAGTTAAAAAAGAAACCAACAGATGGCTTACCCAATATATGCTGGCGTTACTAATGCCCACGAATACTTTATCTCATGGTATGTCACATGATGATCTGGCATTATCAGTCCAAGCGCAGCATCGATGTCTTCTTGTACTACAACCGACATCGACACCCTGCATCTGGATACCCAAAAAGTTTAAAATTTAAAAACCCTAAAACATATAAATCCCAGCCGCGATCAAGACGATAACCTTGTATTTAAATTTGCAAACAATTTTATGAGAATATTTTCCTTAAAAGAACTTGGAGACCTTCAGGGGCTCTCATTTACATAGAAAAAAAATTCGCTTAGGGCCCATCGGGCATTTTCCCGGTTGCCCAGTCCGCCCCTGGCAAATAACACTTCAGAGTTGCATTTACATGACGGGCAACATTTTGTTCTGTTAGCAAAGCAGGAGCGTTACAATTACAAACTTTGTTCAAAATTAATTATGAGTTTGACCTGGTTACCCCACCTTTTTCACTTGCAGGGTTAAAATGGGGGCTTGCTGCAGGCCTATTTGTTATAGGTGCAAGTTCAAAATATATTAACTTTGATATCAATAGTTTATCATGAAACTAGAAGAGAATTTGTTTACTAAATGAAACCAAACTTCACGAAAAACACTAAAAAATTCATAGTGACAACTTTCAACGAGTAAGTGGCCACTACGGATAAATTATTTGATAAGAAAGTTGCCTTATTTTTAATAACCGATAAGAAGTTTGTCTTTTATCTTTAAAGCTCCAAATAATTTACTAAAATAAAATTATTAAAGTTAGTATGAAGAAAATGTAGGAAAGCTTTAACCGCTAATACCAGAAAGTTACAAAAGTAGATGAACAACATACAAACCTAGTATGTAAGTGTTGCAATTGAACTTGAAAACTGTCCACTTGCTCTTGCAACTCGTCGTTAGTTCTCTGTAATTTCCTATAATTATTTTGAGCCGTATCTAGTTCGTCTTCAGCTACAGCGAGGTCATTCTTCAGTTCTTCAACTCTCGTTCTCAACTTTTTCACTTCGGACTCGTATTGTTCAGCTCTTCTCACCGCGTGCGCCAGTTCCGTCACTTTATCCTGAAGCATTTTTTTCAATTTATTTTGGGCGTGTTTCAGTTCCGAAATTTCCTAAAAATGTGAATATAATTATTTTTTATATTAAACGAGGGATACTAGATATAATATCTACCTAGTCAATAGAAACAATTGACTGTGCGTTGCCTAGTAACGTTCAATTTTGACCACCTTCTACTACGTGTGTTAAATCTGATTTCAATTCGTTTATTATTTTGAATTTTATGAAGTGTTCTGCAATCCTAGCAGCCTTCATAAGGAAAAGAAACCTCAATTTGAAAACCATCAAAATGGATGGGAATGTTGAGTGGAAGTCAGAGGCTAAATATCTGTGACTGACCCTAGATAATAAATTCCTTTGGATCAAGCACGAAAAAGAAGTAACTAACAAGGCTACAAAAGCCTTGATGGTCTGTAGAAACTTTGTGGGAAAAAGATGGGGCACAAACCCAAAAACCCTGCAGTGGATGTACATTGCAATAATGAGACCAATCATCACATATGGGGCAGTGATCTGAAGCAAAAGAACCAGTTTGGCTAATACGTGACACTGGCCCGTGCGTGTATAACCGGGGCAATGAAAACCTGCCCCACAGCAGCCAGGGAAGCAATCCTAAACCTTACACCTCTACATATATTTGTATGGCGAAAAAGGCAATTTATAGGATGATGCGAGATGAGGTCATAAACCCCAATCTCTTCTCTAGAAATCAACAAATCTGTGACATGCCCCAAGATGAAATGAAAAAGAAATTCAACTATGTGAAAAACTTCAGGGCAACGTTGATTCGCAAAAGCGAATGGGACAGGAACTTTGTTGAATAACTCAATAAAAAATCCATTATATGGTATACAGATAGCTCCAAAACAACGGAGGGAACTGGAATAGGAGCGTATGGACAGGCACCAGACACTACGAAAGCTTGGGTAAGTCACCAAGCATTTTCCAGGCAGGATATGTATTCAATTAAACAAGGAGAAAAACTATCATATCCAAGAGATTTTCATCATGTCGGATAGTCACGCGGCCATCAGTGCGCTGAGCTATCAAGTTATCCGCTCCAAAATGGTCTGGGAATGTCTAGTAGAAATGGTATATTTCCACAGACATACACAGTACATATTGGAAGTCTCAGAGATAATTAAAAATACACAAAAACACAAAAAAGAACAACTTGACTAAAGTAATAATCAAAAAGTAAAATTAAAAAATTCATCAATTGAATAAAAAGGATTAAGAGCCAGTAAGAGATTCTTAAAACAATGTTGGTTATTTCTATTTAAATGGGGCGGTAAATGATTATAGATTTTTAAAGAGGAAATATCAGGCCCCGTTTGAACCTGTTTTAATCTTACCTCAGGTAGAAAAAGTTATTTTGTATTTCTCATCTGGTAGGCATTAATATCACCACATCTTACAAAACTGTCAGATCTACCATGAACGTAACAACTGCATTGCAAAATATATAAATTTATCACAGAATTTTTTCGTTTATAAATACAGGGCGACACGATTTCCTGAACTCTAGTTTATACATCGTTCTCAAACTTCTCCTTTGACTAATTAAAACTCTGCATAGATGGGTGGAGTTACCCCAAACTTGCAAGCCATACGATAATATCGAGTTTATGGCTGATAATAAAATATTTTAAGCGTCCTAATATCTACGTCACTTCTTAATTGCAACACAGGATACTTTTTTGAGGACAGCTTACTACAGACAGAATCAATATGGGAGCTCCATGACAGGTACCCATGAACCACAAAGCCAAGGAATTCAACAGCATCGCATTGCTCCAAATTCGCAGACCGATCCCTGTCATGGGGCACCCTAATGGGCGTAAAGACCGAAAATTTGGTTTTAGATGAGTTTAAGCATAAACCGTTCATCAGGTACCAGTTCGCTATGTTCTGAACACACTGGTTTGCCTTCGAGCAGAAACTGTTATAAGCTCCCATCTACAGCAGCTGATGTATCATCAGCAAAAAGTGTTACGTAACTGTGCTTCACAAAAAGAGGCAGATCATTAATAAAAGGAGGAACAGGAACACTCCCCTGTGGGACGCCCGTCTTTATATTTGCCCATTCGGAAATGGTTGACCTATTATTAAAAGACACTTTGAGACATACCGGGAGAGAGGGGAATAAAAAAGTAGACAGGCTTGCGAGGAAAGGGGTGAGATACCATTTCTGGGGCCAGGGCCTTTCTATGGAATAAGTAGCAGCGTAATGCTGGAAGAACTAAAGATAGAAGAAGAAAGTAAGAGATCCAATTATTGAAAGAGCTGCAAGGATTGAAACCAACGAAGATACTTCTTGGGAACTATGACCAGAAGAGATTCAAAGAATACATAAGTCTAAGTAAAAACCAACTCAGAGTTCTGACAAGCGTCCTGACGGGGCATTGCCACCTGAAGGGACACCTCAAGAAACTCGGGCTGATAGAATGAGAAGAGAGCAGAATCCGTGAGGAGGAGGACGAAACCTCTTCATATCCTTTCAGAGTGCAGCGCTCTAGAAAACATTAGGATGCGGTTCTTGGGAACACACCAAAGGGAAGAAGGGGAGCTACCCACCTTGAAGCTGTCAAACATCCTAAGGTTCCTGAGGGAAATAGGACTTACGATATGGTAGCAGTAGAGAAGCACAATAAATCTACCAGGTCGCAGGTACGGACCCCAATTCTACGCACCCATAAGCAACTGTTTTGCAACAAAAAATGAGTTTTGTGAAATTGGAATATCATAATGCCATAAATTTTTGATACAGGAATATAAATGCCGAAAGTATTGAAAATATCAGCACTTAACGAACGCCTCCTGTATTTCATGCTCTGAATTTTTTCACAATTACTTTAATAGATACACGAACATATATTGAAGATTAATAAAACAGTCACATTATTTTGACAGGCTTGAGAGAGCTAATAATAAGTAGAAAAAGAATTGGTTTGTGGCTATTCAGTCACTTAATGCAGACAGCCGGGAGATGTTCTAACAAGTGTAATCTGGATCACAGTGAGATGATTCAGTATTACTGTATAATGAAAGCATAAATTCTAATAGGGTTCGAAATTTATCCAACTGATATTTCTAAACTTAATAATTTACTTTTATCTGTCAAAAACCAAAACACATCTTGTGATGATGAACTGTTAAAACATTCCAGAATTTTCCTCATTTGGTCTTGCATAAGTTGTGTGAAGTTATTAATCTTTTTATTGTTTCTAGTGTTGTTCCTTCAATTTTAAAGCCAAATGGGGTCATTTCTTTTAATAAGAGAGTTAATTCAGAGGCGATATTGCTGCTGTCATTGAAAGGTTAGTATTATTTATTTTTTGATTAATATACGGTTTTGAATCGGCATCTGCTTGCCTTTCGGAATAACAGGAATATTAATGATCTTCTCACTTACATAGTCGAACGCCTTCATCAAGTCACAGAACACCGCCGCAACATGCATCACCTCCATTTATTCCTGTGTAGACGCTCTCCAAGAAACTGAACACTGCATCGTTGGTACGATTGCTCTTTCGAAAGCCAAACTGATTCCGATTCAAAACCGTGTGTTGATCAAGAAATAAGATGATGCAAAATTCACTTTCCTGGAGAAAATATCCATCTTACAAAACTGTCAGATCTACCATGAACGTAACAACTGCATTGCCAAATATATAAATTTATCACAGTCACTATTGCGGTGGTGTTCTGTGACTTATCGAAAGCATTTAAATGAGTAAGTGTCAGTGTATTGCTACTTAAACTTTATCAATATGGTTTTAGAGGGACTGAGTTCAAGTGATCCCAATCTTATCTGTTGTAATGAGATTATTATTGAATAACAGTGGTGAAATTAAACAAATGATTCTGAGGGATCAGTGTTGCGGCCATCATATACCTAAACTGCCTCCACCTCCCTAACTATAAAAAAATAGAAGAGCTTCTTTTTTCCCCAAGTTCGTTGGTCACAAACTGAAATGTTACGATCCTTACTGCTTAGCCTGCAAACATATTATTTGGATGAACTGAATAATCTAGAAATTGTTTTATTTTTTTGATTACGATTGCTGTCAAATAAAATTTTAGTTATCCCTACCTTATTCTTATCACACATTTCCTGTTGCAAATGTCTAATTTCCATGTCGGAAGTACTCAAGCTTCTCGTACCTCTTCTTTCCAATCTCTCTTGCATATCTCTCAATTCGTTTCTGAACTTTTTATTCTCTCTTTCCAATGATAGTTTTTCGGTTTCCAGTCGCTCCCTCTTTCCCCATTCAGATGCATTTTCAGCTTGCAATCTTTCAAGCTAAAATATATAAATTAGTTTCAAGAATTTTTGTACTACGTTGTTGATCATAAATGTGAATGATAACAGAATGATATATCCACAATTCTACTTTCCCCAATCGATAGAGAGGAAGAAGTGTCGTTATTTACACGATCAAAAACCCTCCAAACTAATTTTGAACTAAATCGAGAGTTGATAAATTTTTAGTCCGTCATATTGAATTTTTTAAAAGTCATTTTAAATTCATAATTTACACCCCCCCCCCCACCCTCTATTCTAATTATGGACAAAATATAGTGCGCCATATGGAATTTTTAAAAATAATTTGAAATTCGTAATTTACACCCTCGAAAACTTTCAATACCGATTTTGGATAAAATCGAAAGGTGTAAAATTTTTTATCCGCCATACTGAATTTTTTTTTAAATAATTTTAGATTTGTTAACCCTGAAAACTCTCCTATACCAATTTTGGAGAAAATCGAACAAAATTAATTTTTGGGTCCCCCAAATTATCCGCGCCATCTTGGATTTTATTAAACCCCTTTCGGCCAAAATAATATGGAGCTACCGCAGCACCTTCCTGGATATAATGCAAAAATTTTCATGCAAATCGATGTCGCTGTTCCGGAGTAATCGTCGCACATACATAAAAAAATATACATAGCCGTCGAATTTACAACCTCATTGGTTTAGAAGTTGGTAAAAAATACAATATTGAAGTGTCATTATTTTTTGAACAATCCTGTATATATGAACTACCTTCCAAATTATAATTTTCTGAAAGTACAAAAACTTTTATTTCGAACACTTTTTGCTAACTCAAATAGTTTTATTTAAATAATCAGATAGCCCGGAATTTTTTGTACACACTGTATATGGTCAAAATTAAAATGATACATGTTAAACAAAAGATATTACTTGTTATGGAAGCACAAAAATTATTTGGTTTTGTGTTATACCATTTGATTTTAAAACCAAAAACTTCACATAAAAAGAGCTATTTTCATAGCATACAATGATCTAAAACAGAAAAATAAATCTTTCAAGACGATTCCTAAAAAAACCTCTAACCTCTGCTCTTAAATCGTTCAATTTTTTATCCATTCCCTCCCGACTATTAGCTTCATCCATTAAATCCGATTTAATAATTTGTATTTCCTTCTCGTGATCGTCTTGAAGCGACAACAGCTCCCTCATAGCTTCTTGTTTTACTTCTCTTAATTCGTCACATTTTTCTTTTGCCTCCTGGAGTTCGCTTGTTATACGTTCTATGGTTCTATGTAAGGCGGCTTTCTCTCTAAAAAATGAAATATGCATACGGTATGGTGTATGGTAAAACAATTTGTTTAAAAAAAACACTAAAATATTTTCATTAAATCAGCATTTAAAAAGAAAATTACCTTCTTATTTTTACGTTTAAAAATTCAAAAAAGGAAAACACTATTTATTTCTTACTGAAATCTTAATTTTTAAGTTTCGCGCTATTCCGGTGAATGTATAGATTCAATCTGACATCGAAAAGTCGGCAGGTGTTAATATCCTGCCGATATGACTCGGAATTTATATTATATATAAACAATTGTGTTGTAGTAAGGACATGTCGGTACATCTTACCGGCATGTTCCGATCGAATATGAGTTCAAATATTAGTTCCAAGTATAGAAAGCATGACAAAGGTGTCTGGATAAGATGCCGACAGACCCATTGATGAGTCCAACCATAGGCAGGCACCATGGACGAAACATCCAAGTATTGGTGGCTTTTCAGTTCGTATATTGTAGTTGCGAACTACGAATACAATTGCTTTCCGCGAATGTTGCTCTCTTGGTTCGATACAGCCCCACTGACAAGACCAACCATAAGGTAGCGAGTATGAAGAGAGGAATATATATATATATATATATATATATATATATATATATATATATATATATATATATATATATATATATATATATAATATGTTGCGAATGACATGGTATTAATAAGTGAAGATTTAGATAAGTTACAGGAAATGCTCTCTGAGTTGAAAAATGCTCCAGAGAAAGTTGGATTAAGCATGAACTTGGCAAAAATCAAAATAATGTTTCCAGAAGATACGCTATTTTATGTAGGAAACAACGAAATACAAAAGAGTTGAGGATATATGTAATTAGACTTGGGAAAGAAAACCAAGAAGCGGAAATAAATAGAAGAATCAGAATGTTATGGGCAGCCGTTGGAAGATTGGGATACACTCTTAAAACCTCCATATTCCCATTAATTTGAAAAGAAGAGTATTTGACTTGTACGTTCTCCCAGTAATGACCTATGAAATGGAGACAACCGCATTAACAGTTAAAGCAGCCCATAAATTGCTTACGACACAGCGACCAATAGAAAGAATCATGCTGGGAATATCACTACGTGACTGAATAAGGAACAAAGGGATAAGAAGACGCACGAAAATGGAGGATGTGAAAAAACGCATTGCTACTTTGAAATGGACCTGGGTAGGACACGTCGCTAGGCAAAACTATACAAGGTGGACAAAACATATATTGCAATGAAGACCTAGGTCGTCAAGAAGTATTGAACGACCCCCAAAAAGATGGATAGACGACATAAAAAGGAAAGCAGGTAGAAACTGGCATGGGATTGCAGAAAAAAAGTTGGAATGGAAGAGACTAGAGGAGGCCTATGTCCAGGAGTGGACTAAATTGGGCTGTTAGAGAGAGAGAGATATACACTATGGAACATATTCTAAGCACGAGCAAATTACTTACTCTCTTTCAATATTTATCGTCTTCGTTGCTTCATCCAACCTCAATTGAAGCATCGAAACCTTCTGTATTACATATTCTTCATCTAAATGAGACTCTTTATCACAATTATCTAATCTTTGCTTTGGCACGGCCCCTTTTAACATTCCCAAATCATCGTTAAAACCTAAATTATTAATCTCACTATTTTTTCCATTCATATCACCAGGTGCGGTACTATCGCACTCGGGATTACTTTGACTTGAAGAAACGCCATTTTCCCGTTCCCTATCTCTTAATAAATCTCCTAAGGGGGAAATGGTGCTTCTTGTTTCCTTAAAATTGTTTTCTTTATGAGGAGAACCGTTGCTGAAGGCAAAATCTTTCAAAGGATCTTCACCTAACGCTTCGAAAATTTGACTATCGAATTGACCGGCATGTTTAAGAAGAAGCAAATGGATTTTTTCGATTTCTTTTTTCAGTTGGTCGTTCTGCATTTCTAAGTCTTCTTTTTCTCGTTTGTATGTACATGCATCTTTAATTGACGTTTCTAATTTTGTTCTTAATTGTTTGCATTCTTCTCTGGCTTTGTTTCTTTCGTTTCTAACTTTCGACCATTTCTCTCGCCAGTTGGCGGTGCAGTCGGACCACCATCTCATGGTTTTTTCCATTTGAGCTGCTCTTCCTTTCGCTTCTTCGAGTTCGCGTTGGCGGAGTGCCTAAAAAGAAATAATAAAAATGTTAAAATAGAAGGTTCACAGAAGAGGTGAAAATACAAGCAAAAGAAAAACGACAAGAATTTACAAAATACCGACAGCAAAACAACAAACTATTTCGAAAAGTACAAAACGGTGAGAAACAGAATCAACAGTCAAATAGCTCAACTGAAGAAAGAATACTGGGAAAAGTATTCAAAAGACATGGAACACGACCTATATGGCGGACAAAAGAAAATATGGAACATGCTGAGGAACAGAAAAAAACCAATCAATGAATACGTTCAACCAAGTTCAATCGACAGCCAACAATGGGTCAGCCATTTTGAGGACTTACTCCAGGCACCAGCTACAGAAAACAAGGTAGACGAAAACCAACAAGAAAGCGCAGAACTAACAGATGTAAACATCAGTGAAGCAGAGATGCACCTGACAATTAAGAAATTAAAAAACAGAAAACCACCTGGTACCGAGCAAATTACGAATGAGATGCTAAAGTACGGAGGCCCCAGCCTTGTCATAGAGCTCACTGTTCTATTTCAAAAAATACTCCGCACAACGTCAGTACCCAACGAATGGCGGAAAAGCATCACAATTCCGAGCCACAAAAGAGGATTAAAGAAACAACCCGAAAACTACAGGGGAATCAGCCTACTGAACAGTTCAGCCAAATTATTAACCAAAATACTGTCACAACGGATCGTAGACAAGTTAGGGGCGTGCGAAGAACAGCAGGGCTTCCGGAATAACCGCTCTACTATCGACGGTATATTTATTATCAGACAGCTGGTTGAAAAATCTATCGAATACGATAACACGCTGTTCTTTTGTTTTGTGGACTTTACACAAGCGTTCGACCTAGTCAGCGAGGACAACTTACAAAGAATGCTTTTCCATCTCAATCGAACAGCCAAACAGTATAATATGAAAATATCTGTGGAGAAAACCTAAGCAATGGTAATAGCAAAAGAACCGGTAAGATGCAAACTAATGGTTGATGACAAACGTATCGAACAGGTTGGGAAGTTTAAATACCTGGGAGCACATATAACAAGTAACAGGGCAGTAACGGAAGAAGTACGCACACAAGCCAACAAAGCGGCCATCAACTAAGAGACATAATCTGGAACAATAAACACATGACGGTTGAGAGCAAAGCAAGAATCTACAAGGTCTGTGTAAGACCGATACTGACCTACGGCGCAGAAACAAGAAATGAAACAACAAAGACAAAACAAATTATGAGAACCACAGAAATGAAAACGCCGAGAATGATCACGGGAACAAGTTTAAGAGATATAATAAGAAACGCAAAAATACGCGAGGACAGCGGAGTGGGGGATGTTTTGAAGTGGGTTCGAAACCGTCGTGGGCAGTGGAGAGATCATGTGGAACGAATGGACGATGACAGACTAGCAAAAACCGTGATGAACGAAAAAGCAAACACCAAACGGCCGCCTGGACGGCCCCACAAAAGATGGAGAGACAGCTGGATTTCGACGTCAAACGAGGATCGATGAGGCATTGTGTAGATTACAGAACTTGGTTTTACCTAGAAGAAGAAGAAGTTAAAATAGATATCCTCTAAAAAAAATTTTTTTTGAGGACTAAAAGTTGCAGAAATCGAAGTTCTTCTTGTCGGAATAATATATATATATATATATATATATATATATATATATATATATATATATATATATATATATATATATATATATATATATATATATATCTATTTATAAATAGTATCGGATTTTTATCGTTGTGTTATTATTAACACATTAAAAATAAAATAGCAATAACATCAATTACCATATGTTCCACAACTTGTATTACCAGTTTTTTCTTTTACTATTTGGAAACAATTCTTTTAGCTTTACGAAAAATCTCTTTTTTGTCCATAAAATTCTTAAACCTACTCTCGGGACTCATTAAAATTTATAACACCTAAATCCGATCCCGATCCACAGTGGACAGAAAAGAAGTTTGTTGATTACTTTATCGATTTGGATGAATTTTTGATTAAATTACTTATGGGTGTTGACAAGCTATTAGACAGTTGAACAGCATATTGTGGGGTAAAACAATATCCTAAGAAAATAAACACAAAATCTTTAATAGTATTGTTAAAAGCATTGTCACTTATGGAAGTGAAGTATGGTCATTGAAAGAAAGAACTCTAAGAACACTGGAAGCTACAGAAAAGGACTATTGGAGAAGAGTGGCTGGAAATTCCAGAATGGACAGAGTCAGATATGAAAGAATTTAAGAAATTATGGGCGTTAAGCACAAGATAACAGAATATATTAAAATCAACCAACTTAGATGGTACGGACATGTTCAACGAATGGACGATACTAGACTTCCAAAAAAAGTTTTAAATTGGGCACCACAGGGAAGAAAGAGAGGTAGACCCAGACTAAGTTGGAGAGAAGGAGTGGATAAAGATATAAGAACAAGAGGAATGGATGAAAACCTACGGACAAACCGAGATCAATGGAGACTGGAAATCAAAAGACGGCGTAGAACGTTATAAACTGATGTTATATATATATATATATATATATATATATATATATATATATATATATATATATATATATATACAGGGTGTCCAAGATAAGGATCCTAAGCATGGGGATCTCGGAAACAGTTGGAGATACGAGGTCGGTTAAATTAGAGAAAAGTTGCGCAATTTAGTGCTAAATTAAACGCAGTTAAAAAAATTTAAAAATTTCAAACACTTCCGGAGATTTCCGGAAAAAAACGAAATTTGGCAAAATCGTTTTTAATTTTTGCAGGCTTTATTTAAAGAGATATCCGAAAATAAAAGGTAGATTGCCACTTTTTATTTTTTATAATTTGGTCTAAACAAAATTTAAATCCGACGTTTCGTTTCTGAGATACCATCATGAACTTTCATTTTTTATATGGAACAAAAAAAAGTATCCCATGTATTTGATAGCATTTTTTATTACAAATTCAACGGTGTATCACACTTGCATATCAAGTGTGTAGTTCATTGGCTTTTATAAAACTGATATACCTTTCTCTCTCGCTCTCACGGAGCTCTTATGGAAATTACTTGAACTACGTATTCGATATGCAAGGGTGATACACCGTTGAATTTGTAATAAAAAATGCTATCAAATACATGGAATACTTTTTTTTGTTCCATATAAAAAATGAAAGTTCATGATGGTATCTCAGAAATGAAACGTCGGATTTAAATTTTGTTTAGACCAAATTATAAAAAATAGAAAGTGGCAATGAGAATCTACCTTTTATTTTCTGATATCTCTTTAAATAAAGCCTGCAAAAATTAAAAACGATTTTGCCAAATTTCGTTTTTTTCCGGAAATCTCCGGAACTGTTTGAAATTTTTAAATTTTTTTAACTGCGTTTAATTTAGCACTAAATTGCGCAACTTTTCTCTAATTTAACCGACCTCGTATCTCCAACTGTTTCCGAGATCCCCATGCTTAGGATCCTTATCTTGGACACCCTGTATATATATATATATATATATATATATATATATATATATATATATATATATATATATATATATATGTGGGTGGTGTTAAGGTTCTTGTGCTCTACTATGGCATTGTGAAGGATAATCATACATAACCTCCAAAAATCAGTTCAAAGTGCAATATAATACAGGGTGTCTCAAAAGAAAGTACACATTTGTTTTGCTTATTGCGTGAACACAACTATTCCGAGCGGCGCGGGGGGTATGTCAATCGGTAGCCCGGTTCTTGGGAATTTAGTCGCTATGGAGCGTTTCTCGGGAGCGGACCGTGCTTTGTGCGTACGTGAGTTTTACAAAAACGGTAATTCGGCGACTGTAGCGCGTAGACAATTCTGCAATTTTCGACATATTCGTCACTTAAATGATGCGCCAAGCGCTCGGCTTATTGGAAAATGGGTCCAGAAGTTTGAAGAGACCGGTTCAACACTAGATAAACCAAAATCCGGGCGTCCGAGTTCTTCGAGAATGGTCGAAAACGTAGAGAGTGTTACTCAGTCTATTCGTGACGACCCAAACGTTTCGATTCGTAAGCGTGCTGTTGCTTTAAATGTGCATAGGTCATCATTATTCCGCATTTTACACAAAGATTTAAAGCTGAACCCCTATAAAATTCAGTTGGTGCAAGAATTGAAGCCTCAGGATGCTGGTCAGAGGCTTGACTTCGTAAACCAGATGACTGAACGCTTTTCAACGTTTTCCAACATCTTCTTTTCGGATGAAGCCCATTTTCATCTTAATGGTCATGTAAACAAGCAAAATTGCCGCTATTGGAGTGCAAACAATCCAAAACACGAACATCAAAAACCTCTACATTCGCCGAAAGTGACTGTATGAGCTGCGATGTCGGCGCGAGGAATTATCGGCCCGTACTTTTTTGAAGATGAAAGGGAACGCACAGTAACAGTAACTTCAGAGCGGTATGTGGAGATGTTAGACGACTTCTTCGTGCCTGAACTGCAAAATTTTCCTGGCTATAACCAAAGAACATGGTTCCAGCAAGACGGAGCAACTTCACACACGTCCAACATGTCTCTGGCACGAGTGCGTGAAATTTTTCCTGGCAAATTGATCTCAAAGAAAGGTGACATAAGTTGGCCTCCACGCAGTCCTGATTTATCACCTATGGACTTTTTCCAATGGAGTTATGTCAAATCAAAAGTTTACGCCAACAAACCGACTTCCCTGGCACAATTAAAAGAAAATATCCGCAACGAAATGGCAGACATCACGGAGAATACCTGCCGAGCCGTCATGGGCAATTTTAGTGCTCGATTAAATGAATGCTGTAAGCGCAACGGATTACATTTGGACGATATCATTTTTAAAAAATAAATTCCCAAACAATGTATTTTAATATGTAACAAACATTTTTTCAATAAAGTCCTGACTTTTTTTTAAATCGATTTTTTAAATGTGAACTTTCTTTTGAGACACTCTGTATTTAATAAAAAATGATTAGGTTTTGACAAGCTTAAAAAGATTTACTTTTATATAAAGACATCTTTGTGTGTGTATTTTCAGGATATGAACTAGTGCCTCCATAATATCCTAACTTAAAAATTTATAAATGTGAATTTCAAGTGCATTCAATTACTATGGGAGGGGGGGGGGGAGGGGGTTGCAGCCAGCAACTCTTGAATTCTGTACTTGTGATTCAGAAAAGGGCGCTCAGGTACTTGTGTGGAGCCAGATATAGAGACCATTGTAAGCCATTGTTAGTACAGCAAAAAATTTTAACTGTTGTGTTTGTTTATTTTAGAGGCTTCACGTCTGGTTCATCGCAGGTATGGTGGAGAGGGTAACCTAAAGTTGTATCAATGTATTCCATACGATACAAGACAAGGCCTAAAATTTAATTTACGGCTCCCGATCCGTAGATAACGCGGACTAAGAGTTCTATCATTTATGAAGGAAAAAAAAAAATTTAACCACCTTGGTTTGCACTATCGATTGATGCCTTATTCATTGTTCCAGAGGAATCTGAAGTGTACTTTGGTGGGGAGGCCGTTTTATAGTTTGGAGGAGTATTATGCCGACAGCTTTTAGTGTCCAGGGTTTTGTTCTGTTTTATAGGTCTTTAATTGGATTTTTCTGTTATTTTTAATAAGTTTGATGTTGGATACCAACATTTGTATTTTTATGACAATGTTTTGAATTGTACATATTTTCTACTAGATGCTTAGCCACATCTGGTCGGATTTTAAAGCCATAATGAAGTATTACCATTGTTTGTTAGATTAGTTTAGTTTTAGTTGGCTTTGTCAATAAATTGTATAGATCTTGGACAATTTAATAATAATAATATTAATAATAATAATACAGAAACATTTCCATGACGAGCTGTATTAGAATAATTTGAGGTAGTTAAATACAAATCTCGTTTGACCAGATATATATTTAGGCTATAAGCATATACATAAAAGTTGAGTATATAGACTGCGAATTCTAAAAAAGCAAGTGGGCTCACACTTAGAAAGAGACAGAGCGTGTTCGATGAGTAACCATCTTTTTAATGGCGGAGCCAAACAGGATATCCCAAACGTCATTGGGTATCTGACTGTCATTAGAAAGAGGTACTACTAATCAAAAAAGCTCTGTCCCTTTCTAAGCGTGAGCTAACTTGCTTTTAGAGGATCCTATTTAACTTTTATGTCTGTTTAATAACAGCCATACATAAACTTAAATAAATCTTTACAGTAGCATAATACAGGTTGGTTGAAAAGTTTTGAAAGCGATACCTATTAACCAGTACAGAAATTAAAATTTATACGCCATTTTAATATTTCATCTTCTATATGATCATACACAAAAGCTTATTTCTATCTGTCAATTCTTTCTTTGTTTACAAGCCATTTGAAGTTGACGTGTCAGTAGATTTTTACACAATGGATGATACCGAATATCGTGCAGTGATAAAATTCTTTGTTTTGGAAGGTTTATCAACAACAGAAATTCATATAAAAATGGTGAAAGTGTTAAGGGAATCCGCTCCTTCATTTCCAACTGTGCATCGATGGATTTTAGAGTTTAAACGTGGTCGTACAAGCGTTGAAGATGAACCACGTAGTGGACGTCCAAAAACTGCAACAACACCAGAAATCACTGAGCAAGTCTATGATATTGTTTGTAAAGATCCAAGTGTGACTAAGCATGAAATTGCTGAGTCGAGTACTCTATATTTTACACGAAGAATTACGTATGAAAAAGCTATTCGGAAAGATAGTGCCGCATTCGTTAACAATTCAACAAAAACTGAATCGAAAACAAATTTGTAAGCGTAATTTGGAGCGTTTTAAGCAGAATAAAACCGATTTTGTGCGTCGTTTTGTAACTGTGGATGAGACTTGGATTTACCATCATGATCCTAAACTGAAACAAGAACGTTTACGGTGGACTGAAGCTGGTTGTTCAGCTTCAAAACAGATCAAGTCAGAACGATCGTCAAAAAAGGTTATGGCATCAGTTTTTTTGGGATTCAAAAGCGATTTGGTGATTTATTATCTTGAAAAAGGTAAAACAATTAACTCTGAGTATTATTGCAACCTTTTGGATCAGTTGGATAAAAAAAAGTCCGTGAAAAAAGACCCGGCTTACAGAAGAAAAAAATAATTTTTCATCAAGACAGTGCACGTCTTCACACAAGTGATTTGTTTAAAATACGAATTGCTTGAACACCCACCGTATTCACCAGATTTGGCTCCCTCTGATTACTACCTACTACCAAATACAAGATTAGACTAGCGAAAAATAAATGGCTGCAAGAAGAATGTGAAGAAATAGAACAGTATCAGAGAAAACACGATAGTTTTAATATGCACAAAAAGATAAAAAAGATAACTCATAGTAACAGAAAGAGAGAACCGACACTGCTTAAGAATGCAAAAGGCAAGCTAATCTTAGACACCCAAGAGAAACTTAAAAAATGGACAGAATACATCAAAGACCTGTTTAAAGACAATAGAGTAGAGCAGATGGAGATTGAAGTAGAATATAACGAGGCATTAACGATACTGAAAGATGAAATAAAAGCAGCTATAAGAAACAACAAAAATGAAAAAGCACTAGGTCCAGATCAAATCCCAGTAGAAATCTTAAAATGCATGAATGATGATACCATGGATATATTGTTAGATCTGTTCGACACAGTATATAAAACGGGGAATATACCCAGAGAATGGTTACTCTCCACCTTTTGCGCTATTCCAAAAAACAAAAATGCAAAAGACTGCAGCGAATATAGAACAATATCTTTGATAAACCATGTACTCAAGGTGTTTTTAAAAGTAATACACGGACGCATTTATAAAGAACTTGAAAAGGGGATAGATGATAGTCAGTTTGGATTCAGAAATGGTATAGGCACCAGAGACGCGTTGTTTGCACTTAATGCGCTTTCACAGAGGTGTTAGGATATGAACACCGATATACACATTTGTTATGTTGACTTCGCGAAGGCTTTTGATAAAATTAGACATGAAAAACTAGTCGAGATTCTAAGAAGAAAAAACATAGACAACAAAGATTTAAGAATAATAACTAACCTATATTGGAATCAACGCGCACAAATAATAGTAGATAACGAAGCAAGTCCGGATATTGAAATAGGAAGAGGAGTGAGACAAGGATGCATTTTGTTACCCCTACTTTTCAATGTGTACAGTGAATCGATTTTCGAAGAAGCACTGTTAACAAAAAGTAAGGGAATAATAATAAACGGAAGAGCTGTAAACAACATAAGATTTGCAGACGACACTGCTATCATAGCTAGCTCCGCTGAAGAACTCCAAGAACTAGTGAACGAAACAAATAACGTTTGCGAGCAACACGGATTAAAAATGAACACCAAAAAGACTAAATATATGGTAATAACTAAAAAACAAAACATGCAAACAAGCATAAAGTTGCGAGGTGTGAATTTAGAAAAAGTGAAAAAATACAAATACTTGGGCACATGGATAACAGCAAATAATGAACAAACAACAGAAATAAGAACGAGAATAGAAATGGCAAGAAGTGCGTTTGTAAAACTGAAAACCATTCTGTGCAGAGACATCATTCTAGAACTAAGAATGAGAATTTTAAGATGTTATGTATTTTCAGTGCTGCAGTATGGGTTGGAAGGCTGGACACTAAAACAAGAACACATAAATAAACTGCAAGCGTTTGAAATGTGGTGTTACAGAAGGATGTTGAGAATATCTTGGACGGAGAGAAAAACAAATGTAGAAGTATTGCTAGCGATGGACAAAAACTATGAAATAATTAACAACATAAAAATTGCAATATCTTGAACATATAATGAGAGGCCAGCGATACGAGTTGCTTAGATTGATCATGCAGGGTAAAATAGAAGGAAGAAGAAATATCGGAAGAAGAAGAATTTTATGGTTGAGAAATTTGAGAGAGTGGTTCAATTGTAGCACAGTAGAACTTTTTCGAGTAGCGGTAAATAGAGTGAGAGTGGCAATGATGATATCCAACCTCCGATAGGAGATGGCACCTGAAGAAGAAGAAAAAGACTATTACCTCTTCAGGAATTTGAAACAATTTCTTCATGGAAAGAGTTTTTCGTCGAAAATCATTACAAAGATAGTATAAAATTATTGGAGGATCGTTGGAATAAGTGTGTTTAATTTCATTAAAAAATACACATTCTTCCATTTTCTTTCAAAAAGTTGATGTTCGCGGGGGTTTGTGATGATGTGAGAATTCGTATTAAAATAACCGCACAATCCGAATAGTAACTTAATACATATTAATGAGAATATTTCTTTAGCATATGTTTTGCGGTTGGAAGCGCAGTAAATACAGATTGTTAATTAATCCGATTATTAAATTCCTCTGTATCCAAATCATTCGATTATCAAAATCATCCAAATATTTAGTGGGCTGTTCATAGCCGAAGTTGTAGCGCGGAACATGTCCACCCAGGAACGATTTAAATTCATAGTGGGTGCATCACTCAATCGTTATTGAACTTCGAACATAATTGTCGACAAGCAATCACGTAATAATCATCGCCTTTGAAAAAATCCTCCACAGCGAACGCGCGATGCTTTCCATACTAACAAATACGAAATAATCGCATTGAAAAATATAAATCTGCCGCCAGACACCCTGTATAAATACAAATTTACGTTATCTTTATCCGTATACTCGTAAAAATATAATAAAAAGAAAGGTGTGAGGGAAAAGTACCTTACATATAACACAGCCAAAAACACAGTTAGGTAATAAATTTAAAGTTAGAAATAGACAACATTGATTCAAGTGAACCGAAAACCCACTATGAAAGAGATAAGACCCAAAATATACAGACTAGTAGAAGCATTTATCACATTACAAATATTTATTTTAAATTGTCTAAGAGAATCAAAAAATATATCATATTTACTTTAAAACTGATTAAATTAGTTATATATTTTGTCTTGTCCTGGTTGATAAAATAAAATGTATGGAAATTTTATGGTGATGTTTAATGGGATATTAATAAAAGCAGTCATGCTTATAACGGTGTTTTGCTAAACGCCATATCTATCAAGCAGGATGATTCTAGAAACAAAATGATTATACGTCCTGTCTCCTTAAAATGCAGGTATCCTAACAACCTATTATAATTTCTTTATAGTGGAAAGTTAGATGCTTCAGTTAGTCAGTTTTGTTTTGCTTATGATATTGTTATAATTTGTATTATATATGTCAACAGACAAACTTTTTATATAGTAAAGTTAAAAGTCAAAATGTAGACCTGTAATAGAACGAAACGATTTTGTTATTGTAATTTTAGGGTTGACTTTTTGTTGCACTTGTGGATTTTAGTCCTTTATTGTCAACTTAAGAGTTTTCAAGGTAGACCATGTTAGTAAATTAGGGGGATTATGGCTAACTTAGGCCAGTTCTAAAGATGTTAGTGAACTAGGGGGGAAATGTTTTTAAACAAATTTACCTCGTTCGCCTCCCATTCTGTAACGTCACCAATTCTCGATGAAACAGAAGCAGTGTCGTGATCTCTAACATGTTTTCTTGAAGAGGTCCCACTTGTAGTACTTTGTGCCATTTTTAGCTTTATTTGCTAACTTCACGCCTATGATTTACCTGAAACTGATTAAATATATTTAGATATTGTAACTTTTTTTATGTTCAGCTGGAGACATAAAATGTATTGATTTTGCTAAGATTTTCATGTCCCCATAGCCCTGTAAAAATTGCAGGCTTTGATCTCTACGCGTTTAAGAGTTACAGTTTTGATTGATTAAATGATATATAGCAAGGAAAGGTTAAGAAAGAAGCCTTTATACTGCTGCCTAAAGGCATATAGTGTTGCTTGTTACATCTGTTCAAACAGCTTAGTTGCTTTAATCATGTTTGGAAACCTGTTTTCTGGATAGAGGCATTCAGGATTAATAGATTCTTGAAGGTGTCTCCAAAGATAATGGATGAGATGGTGGTCTTCTTTGTATATATAAATTCTTTATTTAGTCATAGACTAATATATAATTACACACATGTCTTAACAACTAAATCATATTTTAAAATTAAAAACAAACACCGTCAAGCTTTGCAGAACAATGGTACTAAACTAAACTGACACAAATTTAAAAAAAAAAACAAAGAAAGTTCATGTCCTTCAAGGACAGATCCTATTAACAAAATACTGCGCTTCAGACACTGCTTAAACTTATTTAGAGATTTTAAACATTTAATATTTGTGGGCAATTGATTAAAAGTGTTTAAACCTTTAAAAAATACAGAGGTTTGTGTTTGTCTCTTTAATACTGGAGGAATATAAAAGTCATCCTTCGATCTAGTGTCATATGCATGTATATTTCTATTATAATTAATATGATTTTGTAAATATGTAGGAGAACTACCCGATCTGATTTTAAAAATAAAGATCAATGTTTGATAGTGAAAGAAGTCCTCCACCGACAACCATTGCATTTCTCTCAACATGTAGTTAATTGATGTTCTTGTACATGAGAGTATAACTCTCATGGCTCTATTTTGCAATTTTTGAAATCTTGCCTTTTCATTTTGATTAAGAAGGAACAAAATTGTAGAGCAATAAACAAAGTGCGACAATACCAGAGTGTTAAACAGGATTGTTTTAGTCCACCTTGTTAAAAAATTAGAACATCTTTGAATATAGTTAATTTTATAAGAAATTATTTTTATTAAGTTATTCGCATGTTCTTTAAATTTAAGTTGTCTATCTATGATTACTCCTAAATATTTAAACTTTTCCACCATTTCAATTGTTTCATTGCCTACTTTAATAATAGGATCTCCACGAGAAAAAGTTCTGTAATGATTCTCATTGCAGATTATCATAAATTTGTTTTTTTCCACATTTATTTTTAATTGGTTACAAGAACACCACCAATATAAATTTTGTAATGTAGATTTAAGTGTGTCAACCAATTGAATACCATCAGAACATGTAAAATATAAAAGAACATCATCTGCAAAAAGATGTATAAAACAATACAACACCAGCTGTATTCACCATATCGTCAATATATATAAGAAATAATAATGGACCCAGTACACTACCCTGTGGAACACCCGTGCTGCTTTCAATCTCGTCAGACAATTTTAGTCTTTGGTTTCTATTAATTAAGTAATTATTCATAAATTCCAACACTTCACCCCTTATACTGACACTTTCTAATTTTTTAAGTAATCTTTCCCTATCTAAAGTTTCAAAGGGTCTCCTCAAATCCAAGAATACAGCACCCGTAATAAGATTTTGATCGAAACTATGTTTCCAGTCATTAAGGGCATACTGTATTGCAGTTTCACAGCTATGCTTACCCCGAAAACTAGATTGTATACTATTTATAATTTTTTTGGCTTCTATAAATTCTAACAGTTGTTTCATCACTACTTTTTCCATGATTTTTTCAACACAACTAAGCTTGTTAACAGGTCGCAAATCAACAGCCCTGTGAGAATTATTTACTTTAGGAACCGGAACAATAGTCGATATTTTTAATTCATCGGGAATTTTACATGCTAAAAATGACGAATTTATCAAATTAAGTGGTAGAGCTATGTTATCAAAACAACTCTTTAAAAACTCAATATTGATATCATCTGATCCATTTTTATTGGGTTCAGATTTATCTATGTCCCTGACTATTGCTCCAATACTGGTAACATAAAAGCAGTTCAATGAACTTGCCGTATCATTTGGATCTGAAATTATTTCATCATCAATTTTCAGTTGCAAATAACTGTTAGTTTTACCTTCATTAGGAAGCAAAGTTTTTAAAATATTCCACAATGCACGGGAATTACTTTTATTTTCGGTTATTCTATCTTTATAATATCTCTTTTTTCCTGGCGCATAACTTTCACAGCAATATTTCTTTTTTGTTTGTAGATCTTCAAATCCTCAGATGTTCCAGAAGTGACATACCGCTTATAACTAACATCTCTGACATTTGTAACAGTCTTGACTCTGTAATTCCACCATTCCTTGTATTTTGGATATATTTTAACAGTTCTTTTTGATGCAACATCATTAAAAATGTTTTTCAAAGTTGAGTAAAAGTACTGGTATTTGAGGTTAATATCAACTATTTTATAGTTCCAGTTTATTAGGGATAATTTATTATTTATAGTACTATAATTAATATTTCTACCTCTCTTCTTATTTCAATAGGTTTGTGCACATAGTCTACACTACAAATGTTTATTGTGTTTAGGTGTTTCCTTAGCCACAGTGGTCAGTTATCAGTATTGTCACCAGTCTAATTTGTTGTATGCTTAGGCGTACAATATGGTGACTTGATTTGCTAATGGTTTGTTCAGTAATACTTTGCTGGGTCTGTGTCCCACAATGTGGTTTCAGTGGTGCTGGTGTCAATAGTTTATCCAAGAAGATGTCCCCCCATGAAGAGCAGTTTTAGTTATGCAAAATACTAGTTCTGGTCCAATAAATGTGGTAACACACCCTTAACTTGCAAGTTGGTTGCCTCTGATATTCTGGTGCCCTGGTACTATTGCAGAAGTAATTTTGTTGTGTTTTGCCTGACAATAAGCTTTTGCAGACTGTCTCATAATTGTTTAGATTTATCTGATGACATATAATTTTTATTAAGCGCTGCTTGACTATCAGAAATGATGCGGATGATCCATTCCGGTAACCTTTCACAATGCCTTACTTATATAGAGTCTGTAGGTAGAGTGTATATTCCAGCTCCAATGCCATAGCGAGTTTTGGACCCGTTTCTAAACCAGGCAGCAGTTTTATAGTTCATCTCGTCACCATATCCTGTATTCCAGTCACTCTAGATGGTATATTGTCTGTTGAAATTGAATGTTTTTGGTATACTATTAGTGCTCATCTGCAATAGAGTTTGTGACTATACCTTTGAGGATGGTATGTCCAGGTCCAGTTCACCACATATTTTTTGGTTTTGTATTCAGCTATCTAAAGTGTCTTCTATGTCATGTCTTCAAGTGGATGTTATCATGGTGTGGTGTGGTGTGGTCAAATAAATCTTCACCCTGTTAGCCCTATTTTCTTGTTATTCACGATAGACTCTACATTCCGTACTAGGCGGTGTAGAACTAACTTACAAGGTTTTCCTGTTTGATAAAGTTGGTTGGAGTTCCGTGAGACATTTCTCATATGTGCATTTCAACTACTTTTTCTACCAGCTTCAGCAGAAAAGGTGACAAATTTATTATGTTAAACTTTTTACAGGTAGATATTCGTACTCTAAGGATTTTGCAGAGTATCAGAATAATCAGTTCTTTGTTCGGCTTTAAGAGCACTGGGGTGACCTATCAGATCCGGTTTCTTGTTGCTCTCAAATTATTCTATAGCTGATAGTAATCTGATATGGATTATTACCATATTTGCAATTTGTCAATCTCTTTTTAATATCCTTCTAGCTGGGGTTGGAAAAGTGGTTTGATCTTACGGTATAGCATCAGAGATGATGTTAAAAGCGTTTAAAGGAGGAATCCCAAGGTAATAATAATAAACAATCTTTATTTTAAAGTATACTCGCATACAATAAAATAGCGTCATACAAAAAGATACATTAGTAGCTACATTACATTCTGCTTAATGTCATACTTTGATTTAAATTTAAATAATATTCATTTAATGAATATGGTTCTATGCCGACAAGTAGGTCAAATATTGTCTTTTTCAACTTTTTAAAATTTTTCTGTTGCTTAATATAGTTAGGTAAAGAATTATATATTTTAATACACTGATAATAAGGACTTTTTTCACTCATAACCAGTCTATGTTTAGGATATATGTAATCCATTGTTCGTGTTGGATATATCTTTTGCCCCTCACTATTTACAAATAAGTGCTTATTTTTAATAAAAAACAATATACATTCCTGTATGTAAACTGCATGAACAGTAAGTAGTTTATGTTCCTTAAATTTACCCCGACACGATTCCCGATAACTTAGATTTAATAATATTCTCAGTGCCCTTTTTTGACATATAAAAACACTCGATATGTCTTTACAGTTTCCATACAGGATTATTCCATATCTTAACCGGGCCTCAAAATTTGCGTAATAAAGCATTTTCTTAATATTTATTCCTACATATCTACTTATAATTCTAAGTGTATAACACACAGCATTTAGCCTACCTGTTAAATATTGAACATGACATTCCCAATTCATACAACTATCTAGAAACATACCTAAAGACTTTACATTGTTCATAACCTGTACTTCACAACCATTTATAGTCAGTATCTCTGGTTCTATTAATTTGGAACGATTGGTTTTAAAAATTGTGACATTTGTTTTTGAATTATTTAATATAAGTTTGTTTTTTGTAAACCAGTCACCAACCAACATCATAAATTGTTGCATGTCAGGTTCAAGAGAGGCAATGCCCCTGTATGATAACAAAATGTTGGTATCGTCTGCGTAGTTTATTATTTTACAGTTTTCATTCTTCTCACATAATTCATTTAGATTGTTTACATATAATACGAACAATATAGGTCCAATTACACTTCCTTGCGGTATTCCGACTCTTATATATTTGTTCCCTGAATATACTCTATCAATACCTTTTCCTATCACTACTCTTTGTTGCCTTGACGTCAAATATGATTTGACCCACTTCAGAGCTGTTCCTCGTATACCATATAAATATAGTTTCTGGTATAATATTTCATAGTCTAAAGTGTCATATGCTTTTGATAGGTCGAGAAACAACCCTACAGGGATCTCCTCATTCTCTATTGTTTCAATAATTTTTTTTATGAACTCGAATAATGCAGTTTGCGTTGTTTTGCCTTGAATGTATCCATGTTGAGTTTTATTTAAAAGATTGTTATTGTTCATAAAGCTAATTATTCGGTTACAAACAACACGCTCGAATATCTTGGCAAATGATGGTAATAAGCTTATAGGGCGGTAATTTTCGATGTTTGATTCATCGCCTTTTTTAAAAACTGGAACAATCAATGCCTGTTTTAGTTGATCTGGAAATATTCCGTATTGAATAGAATTATTTATTATGTATACCAGCGGTTTTAGAATGGCACTTATTACAAATTTTATTGTGTTATTAGATATTTCATCGTGTCCACTACTAAATTTGTTCTTAAGTTTTTTAACTATTTGTTGCACTTCTTCACTATCTACTAACTCTAACTCTAATTCAACTGGATTGTATTTTATATCACAATTAAAGGGTCTATTATGTAATTTTGCTAACAAGTTTGGGGCAACATTTACTAAGTAGTTGTTAAAATTATTAGCTATAGCTTCTTTGTTATCATTTATATTTATTTCTTTAACTTTTGATTTTCCCGTTATCTCATTCACTATTGCCCAGGCTGATTTACTTTTGTTGTCTGAAATTCTCAATTTTTCTTCAAAACTTCTTTTTTTATATTCTTTTAATAGGGTATCATACTCTCTTTTTTTTGAGGCATACAAAGTTTTATATCGAACATTTACATTTTTCATTAAAAAAAGAATATCCAAATCCTTTTTACATCTTGCTACCTCTGGGTCATTCCGCGCAATATATTTTGGTTTGTGAACCTTTTGAACTGGAAAATTTTCATAAAATCTATTTAAAAATATTCTTATAAATAAGTTCCACTGATTGTTTGTCTAGTGTATAAATTTTATTCCAACTCTCCACTTCAAGTGCTTTTTTGAACTGTATTTTATTTTCATTTTTAAATATTCTTCCTTGAATGAAAGCTGGTGTGTCGTAAGTTAATTCTATCGATAATTTTTGCGCAGTATGATCAGAAATAGCAGTATGCATTACTTCAGTATTCATGTTACCATTAAAGTTAGTTAGTATATTATCAATACATGTTTTGCTTTTTTCTGTTATTCTTGTATATTCTAATATAACATTAAAAAAGTTATATGAGTTAATAACTGATATAAAATCGTTGGTAGCTTTCGATTTTGACAAAAAATCTATATTAAAATCACCGGCAACAACAGTAATAGTTCTAGGATTACAAAGAAGTAGCAATTGCTCAATTTTTTCAAGAAAAGTCTCAAAATCACCAGTCGGTGGACGGTACAGGGATACTAGAACGACAGTTTTTTTGTTTATTTTTACTTCACAAGCACAACACTCAAAACAGTATTCCTCACTTATATTAGTTATGTCTAATCTTGTTTTGTACTGCACATCCTTCCTCACATATATTGCACTTCCACCATGCTTGTTTTCCAAATTTCTGCAAAAACTATTTGCTAGGGTAAATCTTGTTATTCCATAGTTTTTGAGTTGATCTTGTGTTTTCCAATGTTCCGTAATACACAAACAAAAGCATTCCGGATTATTATCCAAAAGTTCTTCTACAAGTTCTACACTATTTCCAATTGACTGAGCATTTTGGTGAATTATGCAGAAATTACCTTTTAGGGCTTCTTTTTTATTTATCCTAAAAAAACATCTTCTTGAGTAGCTTGTCCATAATTTATATTCTCTTTATATTTTTCAATTTTATCTCGAAATGCTGGACACTTTGGGTCTCTTGCTGAGTGTATCCGATCTTTTAACTTCAACCGTTTGCAGTTTGGACAGTCCATTGGTGTGTTTTCTGGACACCCTTTTCCCTCATGTTTGTCACCGCATTTATGGCAGCAGACTTCTCCTCTACAATATTTTGAGACATGTCCAAATAAACAACATTTATAACAGATAGGAATATTAAAGTATTCTTGTACATACACTCTTGTTAGGTCAAATGTAAGTGTTTCACTTTTTATCAACCATTTAAATATCATGGGATTTGTCTGTAGGATCCAGTTTTCCTTCTGTTTATTTCTACAATCTTTTCTAGTAATAATTTTAATTTTTTCACCTATATTTTCACCAAATTTCTGCTGCATTTCAGGATTTTCCTCAATTAGAGTTGACACGAATTCTTCGGTTTTATATCCCTTTTCGATTCCTGTAAACATTATCATTGGGTCGGTGTTTTGGATTTCTTTGATCTCAAAATTATGGCTAGATTTCAGGGTTTCCTTCAATTGAGTTTGTTGTTCTGTATTCTGACATTCCACCAGGATACGACCTCCCTGTAACCTTTTTACATTTTTGAATGTCTGAGGATTTTTATCTTTGTTTAGGTTCTGTTTAATTTCTTTAAGGACTTTATTGCAATCATTTTCACCTCTTAGTTTAACAATAGTACTATGTTTCTCTGTTTTAGGGGGTGTAGTCCATTTTTCATTTTCTGTATTAACTATTTTATTTCTTTTCAGGATATTACTGTAAGATCTTTCATTGGTTACGGTCACTGGTGCTTGATTTGTGTGGTTGTTAATATCATTAATTGATGACTTTTGGTTTGTTAATTGTATATATTGTTCTAAATTATGTTTTTCCACTTGTCCTATTTTATATGCTAACCTTGTTACCACTTTGTGCAAGGTAAACACCGCATCACTCATTTTGTTTTTGCTCTCTCCTCTGATTGTTTCTGACATTTCATGTAGTATCTCTAAACATCCTAGAGCCTTTTCCAGCAAATCGGTTGATTCATTCGTTTGTATATTACTATTTAACCTATCATTATTTCCATATTTTATATCTGTACAATTTTCCACCTGAATTGTTTCTTGTATTTGGATATCAGGACTAAGTTCAGACCTAGGTCTTTTTGCGTTCTTTTGTTCATCAAACACGTCATCTTGATTACTAATTTTCCCCTCTGTCGGCGGTGGTGTTCGAGCAATTGCATATTTTGGCCTAAATAATTCATCAAGTCCTTTTCCATTTTGTTCATTCATATTCGCTTTATTTAAATGTACCTTAACACTATTTCCCTCACCCTGTATATCACTTTGTTTTGGTTCGAGCTTGTTTACAATGTTTGAATTCTTTTTTGTGTGTCTATATTTATCTAGATACGTTTTTATTTCCTGGCTTTTTTTGCTAGCCTCAGGTCCAACAATTTTAATTATTTCTTGATTTGAAACTGATCCGATTGAATAATGTCGATTTAAAATTCGTTTTCTACACTCTCCCTCGGCATCATCACTTTCACTATCCATTAATGGCAACTTTTTACCGAATCCAACTGTAAATATATTTTTAAAATTAACTATTAAACACTTTTTACAGGAGCGATTAAAAAACACGTCCGTATCGGTTAAAGAACGAACTATATATATGTTAAACTTTTTACAGGTAGATATTCGTACTCTAAGGATTTTGCAGAGTATCAGAATAATCAGTTCTTTGTTCGGCTTTAAGAGCACTGGGGTGACCTATCAGATCCGGTTTCTTGTTGCTCTCAAATTATTCTATAGCTGATAGTAATCTGATATGGATTATTACCATATTTGCAATTTGTCAATCTCTTTTTAATATCCTTCTAGCTGGGGTTGGAAAAGTGGTTTGATCTTACGGTATAGCATCAGAGATGATGTTAAAAGCGTTTAAAGGAGGAATCCCAAGGTATTTCAGTCTATAAAGGTTCCAGCCAGTTGCCACAGGGTCCCTATTGGGTCAAGTCAGAATTTTCTGGAGGCATCAGAGGTACTTTTGATTTCGATTTAGTTTCCTCCAGGAGTTCCTTTTTGTTTTCTTATTTTCTTATTGTATTGGGTGAGTGTTCCAGGAGTACTTTTCCATTATGTTGAATAGTTCGTGTATTTTTTTTTAAAGCCAGATTATTATTCCCTCAGTTAAAGTTGTTGCTGGAGGTATTCTTCTCTCGAAGCTTTTTATAATAAATAGTATTTTTACTTTGACTGTAACGTACATTAAATAAACTTGGTCGAACTGAAATTTCAAAAAGAGATTCAAGCAAAACTCTTATCAGCCAGATTCACTAAGAAGGTTTATGATTTAAAACTGATCTAGTTGCCATAAAAAATAGATCTTCTAGTCAGCCAGTTTTGTTTTGCCTATGTTACTGTCATAATTTTATATTACATAGGTCAACAAATAAAAACATTTTTAGGGTTTGAAACTTGCGGGACTTATTGTTAATCTTGTCAGTTTAATCACTCTGCTATCAATTTAGATCAGTTTTAAAGTTAGACCATGTTAGGGAATTAGGGGATCCATTTTTAAAACTTAACACACTCATGGTTTCACTTGTCAATTGAAATTCTTAACTGTCAATTTGGACCAGCCATAAATTTAAAATCATTGGTTGTGTTAACTGACTAATTACTGATAATTATCATCTTAAATTTATTGCATTCAGATAAAAAAAATATTGTAAAAAGTTTAATTTTGTCTTTTGGCAACTGCAGTTCAGAAGTTTTGACATTTAGAAACTATAAAAGAAAATAAGTGGCTTAATAAAATATCAAATGGAATATGTATATATTAAAAACACCATTGAACTTTTTATATTTTGGGTAGAAATCTAAAATTTTTATGTAGGTTTGAGATCTCCATTTTACTTCTTTTTTCATTTTAATAACGGATAATTTTTAGTTATATCGTGAGAAACACACGTTCTAAATATTTTATGTAAAGAAATTTAGAACATGTGCAGTAATTTATTATACAATAACATTTACCCATACCCACGTACCTACTTACTTCTGGCCTTTCCGTATGATCTAGGTCAAATAACTATTAAAATAATTTAAATTACTTTTTAATTGAAACTTGTAAAAAATATCTCGAAATTTGTTAAAATGTTTGTGTTACTTTAACCTCATTTTATAATAAATTTAGAGGACAAGATTTTATGGAAAAAATATAATTATATCAATTACTTTGGATAAAGTAACTGAAGTTTACTCTTGTGGCCTAGTTGTAATTAATTTGGTGAAAATGCCACGTAAAATTATAGTTTAAATCACGAACTTACCTTTTAAAAGATATTTTCTTTAAATTTGACATATTTTCACCTGGAAATGTTACTTTTTTTTGTGTAAACAAACATAAATGGTATTGATATCTTCAATTGGGCTGGAATCTGTCAAAACTGGGAAACACGGCTTGACGGGAGGTCTATGAAATGTTGCGATGTTGCCAAAGAAAATCGCTTGATTATCAGCAGACAAAATGGTTGTTGCTATTATTGTAATACCTAACTTTCTTGTTCTAAAGCTAATGTTAATAAAAGGTATATCGCTACATTATGTAAAATATTGTTCCCGGCAGCGTCTGTCAGTTTGTTCGGGCTAATCTTCAAGACCACTGAAGCAATTTTAATCCGGTTTTTTTCTATTGATCATACCATTTTCCAAGGAAGGTTTTAGTAGGTATATAATATGTAATTTATTAGGAATACTTTATTTTTACAAATATCATATCCCAGGCATGTTCAGTTGAAGTAAGATCAGACTGAAAAAAAATTATCGCAGAAGCTTCAGAGAAGAAAATAATCAACGTGATATGAAGACATGTATGACAAAACTCCGAAATACCTTTACGCCACATCAAACCATTGTTTAAGCAGTTGTATTTGATTTCGATTAATCTTTTTTGAATCTTGCAAGTTGGTTACTTGAAATTCAACTGTCCGCAGAAGTCGTAGAATCGAACAACCTGCAAAAAAAGGCATTTTCATTGTATGAAAAAATAATCAAATCTGGTATCTCCAATGACTAGTGGGAAAAATATTTCTTTAGAAATAAGACATATCGCAACATTGCTTGCATTTTTTTAGAAAGGAAGTTGGAAGGCAAGAATGGTTGCCTACCGTATCAAGTTTAAAGTTTTCCTACCTGAGTCAAGTGACTCATTGGTAAGAAAAGTAGGTATCTTTATTTAGAGATTGGTCGAAAATAGAATACTAAATTTTTATTCGCCAGACTAAACCTTTTTTGTTCCAGGTTCGCCAGATGGTCAGGAAAAGTATTATATAGCAAAAATAAATATAATTAATGAAAATATTCAATTTTTAGTATTAAAGCATATCACTTTTCTACCTACAATTAAGGCAATAATTTTCCCAAATTATATAAGTTTAAAAATACCACATAAAATTTAATACAGGGGCAAAAATTTGTATTATATTATAATAAATACAGTTCGGAAAAGACAAATTTTAATATAAAGACCAGAGTTTAACCAAAATAATTCCTTAAGGTGCTATAATAAATATGTCTGCTTTATAGATTGCTACTTTTCCTTCTTCACTGTTGCATTTTTCCATATATATATATATATATATATATATAATATATATATATATATATATATATATATAATTAATGAATAAAATAATAAATTTTTAAATTACATATATCTATACACGTTTACTTTTTAAAAATATATACATATCATCTGGTAAAATTATTATAGAATACTGAGGAAGGCCATAAAATGGTAGAAACAATAAAATTTTGATTTTAGTTTTTAGCACATGTACATATTTTGGGAGGGGGCAAAGCATTGCTTTAATGGCCCCTACCTGGATTAGTCTTTGATATACAAAAATTGTGTCGGCTTCTTTTTTTAATTTAAAACGAAAAGCGAGCAAAAACATATAATTCACAATATTTAGCAGCATACAGAACTTGAATCTATCTTTTCGGTCTTTGCTACAACCCTGAACTGTTTTCCGGAGATAATTGGGGTGACAGCTTTTCAAGGTCGCGAATAATTTCAGTTGGCGCGAAGACAAGTGAACCTACTGATTATTATAGTTCTACTGTGGTGATAGATTAAGCTATGTTCAACATTATTTAATCATATCAATAGAGTAATTTTATAAATCAATCAATGTTTTTTGTTGTATATATTTTTCAAATACTGCTTTCTTTAATATAATAATAAGAATTACGATAATTCTTATTAAATAAAACTACCTGTCATAAACAGAACTGGAAATTGGTAACGGTTCCTTAAATCGATGACACATTAAAATCATATTATGGGGTAATTAAAAGCTACATCAATATTTATGTAAACTTTTAAATAGACTATTCCAATGAAAGACCAATTAGAATGACTCCAACCCGCTTAATATGTAGGTATCAGTTATTTGCAATTTTCTTTATGGATGGGATAGTTTGCACAATAATATGGGAAGACACCTACTATTCTATTAAAATGGCAATAAGGTACTACCTATTGCTGAACACAACAGATTTGGCAAGCAAAATAATGCAGATAACTACGAAGGTAGTCATTTATATTTCGGGAACCGGCAACACTGGTGTTGCTAGGTGCCATCTGACATTTCCATTGCAAAGTTTGACATTTTGGACGTTATACTTACTTAGAAGATTTTGACATACGGACTCTATGTTATTTACAATAACTATACTTAGGATATAGGTTTTTTTATACGTTCTTCACCTTTCTCTGTCTTGCGTTACCCACTTGTTCGCCTAATGTATTTGAGGACGTCCAGTTTCTCTGAACTCTCCCCATTGTCTCCATCTGACCAGCCCACTGCCTTTTAAGCATATATATATATATATATATATATATATATATATATATATATATATATATATATATATATATATATATAGTGATATTTTCTCGGGGATAGACATACGGTTAGATATTCAATTTCTTGACAAGATGGCGAATACGTCAAATATTAAGTTTGATCATAAGTTCCTAATGCGTGTTGGACTTTCAAAGGGGCTGCGGTGGGTTCAGAGGCAACTAGAGGGTGTTGAGATAGCCAAGGTGGGCGGCGGTGTATTGAAGAAATTATTTATACTTATTTTAAAGTTTTTCATCTTCTTTTTGTTTTTAAAAATAAAATTTAGCATAATACCTTGTTTTAGTTTTACCAATGACTAGATTAGGTGAGCTTGAATGAGTTGTTTACACAGCGAGTGCTCTGGAATCGCAAACAAATGGAAGCATGCAAGTCGATGCGTGCATGACTCATATCTTTAAAAAGTAGGCACTTAGAGTGACAAAAAGTTACAATTGCCAGGTGATGAGTTGAATTTAATTAAAATCAAAAACGTCATGGCTGCTTTTCTGGGTAGAGTTATTTTGTTGGAGATGACTACAGCCACTTTCCAACATTATCAACAGCGTCTGCAAAACGGGAAGATTTACCTAACTTACTATCAATATGTGAATGTTTTTGATGTTGATTTCACGAAGTTCTAAACATCAACATACCATGTATTTTAAAAGTTGAGAAGAGGTGAGAAATAGATTTTAGGATTGCTCCTTAAAAAGAATTTTTTTCTGTGAAAAATCACGATATGAGTAAGATTTTTGACTTCATATTTGTATTCTGCATACGATTATTTAAAAAGTAGTTTCTCCATTTTTCGAAATACCCTTTTGTAAGGCTGAAAATGGTTAATCTGTTTTTACTATTTTGCCAGATAGATTCTTTTAAAATTTTATCAGAATGTGGCGCCATTTACAGTAATAGAATCAAATTTATTTCACATTGATATCACCAATAGAAGCAGAATAATAGCGAAAAAAATAAATTAATCATTTGGGCATAATGTGTTAGCTTTCCAAAAATATTTCTCACTACCCCGCGGGTGTGTAGGGGCCAGCGGGTCCACAGTGGCCCCTTTAATCTATATAATCCCACCTAATTTTTTATGTATTTTGAGTCCCTGAACAATAACGCTACCACTGGACGGGGTGATGAACCTTTTGGAGTGTTGTCTGCGTAGTGCTTACTTTCAAGTAAAGGACAAGTTCTACGCTCAGGACTATGGACTTCCGATGGGTTCTTCACTCCCTCCAGCCAATATATATATATATATATATATATATATATATATATATATATATATATATATATATATATACCTTTAAATAGGAGATGGACCTGGAAAAGCCCAAATGGTATCACAAAAAACGAAATCGACTATATTATAACTAACCAAAAAAACATTTGCGAAGATATCACTGTCCTTAACCAATTCGACACCAATAGCGATCACCGCTTGATCAGAGCTGCGATTACCATTAACACCAGATGGGAAAGAAATAAATTGATAAGAAGAAAACCCATTCCAACAAACGAAATACTAAAACAAAACAAGGAAAAATTCGAACACGTAACAAAGAATAAACTTAAAAGTAAAGAAGACCAGGAAGAAATGGACATCAATGAATTAACACAACACATTAATAATAGCATACGAGCAGCAACAAAAGAGATATGCTTTAAAAATAAAGAAAAAAGTAGTAAAATCAGCCCGTATACCAAGAATCTCATAGGAAAACAAAGAAATGTGGACCGAAATTGTGAAGAATATAGGGACATAAATAAAGAAATTAACAAAAACATAAGGAGGGACATAAGAAAGCATAATACAAAAGTGATTAAAGACCCGATAGAAGCTAACAAATCAATGAAGGTTCTCAGATCTCAATTGGGTAGGGGCCGGACAAAAATTTCCGGACTTAAAACTAAACAAGGCCAATTAGTTAGTACCCGGGAGGAAATCACGATGGCTGTCCAGGACTTTTATACAGAGTTATACAGTCCAAAAACTCAAGGTCCTTACTACGAAAGAAAGGAAGTAAGAAATGTCGGTTCAGAAGAGATGCCCGAAATAAATACCGCAGAGTTAATGAAAGCGCTTAGTCAAATGAAAAATAATAAAAGCCCTGGCGAGGATCGTATAACCGACGAAATGTTAAAAATAGGGGGAGAACAACTAAGAGAAAGCGTGAGAATTTTGTTGAACAAGTGCTTAATGTATGGAAAAATACCCGAGGCATGGGAAAACGCAGAAGTCATCATATTATACGAAAAAGGCGATAGAAATAACATAGAAAATTATCGGCCAATTAGCTTACTGTCCCACTTGTACAAACTTCTTACAAAAATAATAACTAACAGACTGACGCAAAAGTTGGACACATACCAACCTTCAGAACAAGCCGGATTTCGCAGGAACTTCAGTACAATAGATCATCTACAGACAGTACAAACGCTTATCGAAAAAAACACGGAATATAATATACCTCTGCATTTGGCTTTCGTTGATTACCAGAAAGCGTTCGATTCTATCGAATCATGGGCAGTTCTCAAAGTACTGGATAATGCTCGGATTGATTCAAGATACTCGGCTCTGATTCAGCATATATATGAAAACGCTTACATGCAAGTTACAATAGACGCGGATATAAAAACCTCGAGGATACCTATAAAAAGAGGCGTACGTCAGGGAGACACAATCTCTCCAAAATTGTTCACGTTGGCACTTGAAGATGTATTTAGGGGCTTGGACTGGCATGACAAGGGAATTAACATAGACGGAACACGACTAAACCACTTAAGATTTGCTGATATTATTATAATCAGTGATTCACCAGAACAACTCCAATGTATGATACAAGAACTTCATCAAGCATCAGCTAGGAAGGACTCAAAATGAACTTGTCAAAAACAAAAATAATGAGTCTAGAACAAATACAAATTAAAGTTGAAGATAAAATAATAGAAAACGTAAGAGAATACATATATCTGGGTCATAAAATACAAATAGGGAAGGAAAACCAATCGGCTGAAATTCCTAGAAGAATAAGTCTCAGCTGGGCAGCTTTTGGCAAACTCGGATTCATTCTTAAATCCAGTAACACCCCCATCGTGCATCCTGCCAGTTCTTACTTATGGTATTGAAACAACCTCCCTAACATGTAAAGCCATTAATAAGCTTCGGGTTACACAACGAGCAATGGAAAGGGCTATGCTGGGAATTAGTTTACAAGATAGAGTTCCAAATGAAGAAATCAGAAGAAGAACGAAAATAACAGATGTGACCAAACGAGTAGCGCAGCTAAAATGGAGATGGGCTGAACATATCGCAAGACATGACATAGACAGATGGACATACAAGATAACAGCATGGCGGCCAAGAGAGAACAAGAGAAGTATTGGCAGGCCCCAAAAGAGATGGCGTGACGACATCCAGAAAATTGCCGGAAAAAACTGGATGGGGATCGCTACGGACCGACAGAAATGGAGAAATATCGAAGAGGCCTACATTCAGGAGTGGATGAAAACGGGCTAATATGAATTATATACATATATATATATATATATATATATATATATATATATATATATATATATATATATATATATATGGAATGGTTCGAAACTCATGCCATAGAAACGGCAACAGTAAAACCGAAAGTCTAGTTGAGATATGTATGGTATGGAAGGGCAGTGATCAAGAACTTAATGATTTCTTGATACATCTAAATACCATTCGACCTACAATTAAGTTTACCAAGGAAAAAAAGGTAAATGATCAATTGCCCTTCCTAGATGTCATGGTGAATCGCTCAAACGAAACTATTAAAACTTTAGTACACAGAAAGCCAACACATACTGGACAATATCTTAATCATAGTTCTAATCATTCTGTTGCGACAAAACGGGGAATTATACGCAATCTCTATAATAGCGCTATATCTATATAAAAAAGAGGTAGCAAATATTAAATCCGATTTACAACAGAATGGTTATCCTTTAAAACTAATTGACGATGTTATAAATATAACTTGAAAATAACAAACACTGGACAGCAAGAAACACATTCCTTCTTCACAATTCTGTACATTAAGGGAACTTCGGAGAAAATAAGACGAATTGCCAGTAGTTATACTATAAAAACAGGCTTTAAATCAAGAAATACACTTAGAACTCATTTAACAAAAACAAAACCAAAAACTACTGATAAGAAAGAATGGGTTTACAATGTTCCATGTGAGTGTGGTGAAATGTATATTGGAGAAACCAAACGACCACTAGAGTTAGAATTAAGGAACTTAAAACTCATACACAAAAAGGGGAAACGTCGAGATCAGGTATTGCAGAACACGCCTATGATAAACAACACCATATAAAATGGTCTGAAGCTGTGACAATATATATGGAACCCAACATGAAAAAAAGAAAATTTATAGATGCAGCTTACATTAAAAAAAATGGAATCTTCAGTAAACCGAGTGTTGAGATACCTAATCTTTGGCAACCACTACTTTGTAACATCAAATCATTGAGGTGTGTACAGTGAAGCGAAACTTTGCGCTTCGTAATCTTAAGACAAAACATTCAGTTTATACTGGATAGCGATTAGAGATACAACCTAATCGAAACAAATAAAAATAAAGACAATGCCAGTCCGACAACCACATTTCAGTCAAACAAAAGATAGTCTGCTAAAAAGCGCCTTTAAATGATAGAAAAATTTAACGCAGTGCGAAAAACTATATGTATATTGCAGGCTTATTTGGGTTAGGATGTATTACGTACCCGCGCTTGGTCGCGTGAGGCGCCTGCAAGTAGGCTTCCCTCCGCACGCCACACGGGACGGCGCCTATATATAAGCAGCCGAAAGCCATTTATTTATAACCGAAATAAACAATTAAGACGTAACTTTTTCGTATGGCATTTGATGGCAGCTTGCAGATGCTGATTCAAGCTTTCGATGGATGTTAAGAAAATTGAAAAAAGTTCGTTTAGTCAAAAGTTAATAGCATTCAAAAATCGCAAAAATCACATTTTTTAATTGTTTAATATGAATTATCTCGGAAACTTAGCATCGCATGTAAAAGTTAGTAAGCACCTTTTTTGCTTAAAATTACTCAAAGAATACGATTTAATAGCTGTTTTGGCCAAAATTACATTTTTAAAGGTTTAAACAATTATTTGTTACTTATCCCCATCCAGACGAAACTCCACCCCAAAAATTATTGTTAATAGACTCAAAATTCATAAAAAAAACTTGGGTGGGTCCATATAAATTAAAGGGACCACTGCGAACCCCCTGGCCCCTTCACTAATTGCTAGTAAGTACTGACTAAAATTTAGGACAATAAGTATTTAAAATAAATTTATGGAGTAAATATAGGTAATAAAATTTTCTGAAATATTAATATTAAAATTTTTCGCTTTCAATTCACACTTCCTGCTGGTTATTATTCTATTCTATAAGTTTATAAAAACTAAACAATAATAATTTTTTTTGCTATTTTGCAGCGCTTGCATTTATTTATAGTAAGCCTTGAATTAACAATAATATGAAAAAGAATAATTTATGTATTATTTATTATTCACTCAAAATATGAATTAATTGTAAATATTTTTAAATAAATTTTTAAAATTTTAGCCCGATAAATTTGTAATACATGCAATCCGTCTCCTCCCGACGACATTCTTCACTACCAACCAGGTAACCCCAGGTAATTTAACTGTAAAAGAATCATCATGGCCTACTTTGCCATTTCTTCAGTCATCGTATATGAACAACGACCTGAAAAATTTTCTTAGGAAATACAAATATTAAGTTTTAATGTCGAAGTAAATTTACTTTTCAAAATAATAAAAATGTTTTGAGATAAATCTGTATATTAAAGTGTAATAATTTCAGTGCATTATTATAGTTTTCGTGTAGAATACTTGACCTCAAAGTGAAAAATCGACGGAGGTTACCTTACGGAACGCTTGTTTAACATTACTTTTTATCACACTTCTTTATCTACAATATGTAACAGTTACGTGTACTTCGCATTGTTTTTCAAAACCTACAAATTATTAATAGTTTTAAACATTTTAATTTGTTAGAAATGCAAATGTTGGTGTTACAGTGATTATTTTTACCAATTTACGTGCTATTTTATATACGTTTTCAAAAAAAGTGTATAATTTATTAATTAAAAATGGAAAATAACGGTGTCAAAAGCCGCAAAAAGGTGCAAAGTGATTCCAGTGATAAGTCGAAGAGCTCAAAAGGTACGCAATCATTAAAACCTCTAAAACCTTCCGTGACAAAAAACTTGTTTTGCCTTCTTGGCAATATTTTCGGGATACAGTCTAGTCAAAATGCCGATGCAGGACCGCAAATACCAGAAAGAAGTAAAAAAATTAAAAATGCAGGTGAGTTTGTAAAAACAATATGGAAAACATACCTTTTTATACCCAAAGGCAAATATACCCTTTTAACAGTATATATTTTTTAGGAAAACGACTTTGTTATACGCGTACAAATGTACATAATATATATGACAGTTTAAAATCAAAATAAATATTACAATATGTGTAAATAAAAATTTGTATACGTAGATAAAATATCATCAGTCATACGAAGTTTTGGGTATTTAGTTGATTTATAATTGGCTCGGTGTGGAATGAATTTGTAAAAATTTACCATTTTTCAGATAATTTTAATTAATACAAATTTTAGAAATATATGTTACATACAGCAAATTACATTCTTTTAAAAATTACGATCCTGGCAGGCCATTGCATTATTAGCTCACACCGAAATAATATACATGTAATGAACATAATTAAAGCCTTTTCTCATTTATGGGTGCACACCCCTGGTTTTACTAGTGACCACAGAAGAAGAAGTACACCTCGTCTGTGCTGTAACACATCAGCTGTTTCAGGGATCTTTCTCTATGTCTATTCAAGAACTACTTTTTTTTCTTCACAAATTACCTGTGTTCTTTGGCAAAATCTATTATAGTGCCCTCGATTCAAGAGTTTTAAGCTCGGGTGCATCAAACCCTGAGTAGCTCCGAGCAAATCTGAATAAAGCGGTTAAAGTGTTAATTTGAACGGTAAATAACCTCCAAATTATTTTTTTTTTCGGAATTTGTGTTTTTAATATGCATAGCAAAACATATTGAAGACTAAAAGGTAAAAATATTATTTTATTACTTATTAGTTTTGAATTTTGTCTGGTGTCATGGCATTTTCGGCCATAAATATTTCGCAATTCGTTAAAAAAAAACTATGAAAGTCCGATATCTTGTGAAATAATCTTATTTTTGTGTCTCCATTTCATGTATAAAATATTTTTTACCCAAAAATAGCATCTAAAAATGATAACTGATAGCTGCTAGGGCTTTATACACCAAATATTTTTATTAGTGCTTGTGGGGTAAGGGGAAAGCAGATCTCACAAGCGCCGAGGCATAATGCACTACTTGAATAAAGTAAGGGCTTCTTGCACCTGAGCAGCTCTGAGCTGCCCCGGCCCATGAACCGAGGGCAGTATTAATTATTAGACACATATATTTTTTATAGGAATGGGTTAGAAATTTTATAATCAAAAATACCGGTCTATAATAATGGATTATTTGGGTTGGATAGATATTTGGAGGTGTAAAGTGTTTTTACAGGATTTTAATCATTGTCATAGGCGTTGGAAGGTGGTTTATTTTATCACCAACTAGTTATGGCATAGAATATTATTTCGGTCATAAGCTCAAAATACAACTAAGTTGTTATAATAATATTATTTTATTTCTAATGATTTCTTAATAATTCACCCCCATTACAAAATAGAAATTTTGCCATATTTAACACAAATCACAACTATATTTTTATTATTTATAGTTTTGGCATAGAAACCGTTTTAGGCACATTCAGACTAAAATGTAGCCTTATTGCCTCAAACAATTTTAAGTTATTATTTAAATACATATAAAATACCTATTATCATAAAAAAAGAAGTTAAACATATATAAAAATATAAATTCGTCCATATAATATTAAAATTTTTTTGGAGCTATCGGTCATTTTATTATTAATTAAAAACAATTTTAGGACATTTGACATTTCAGTTTATTTATTTCTTAAACCATCTGCAGAATTACAATTAAACACTAAAACGGGATTCAAAGGTAATTAATTTTTATATGTTATAGTTAAAATTAGACTTACTTATTTTTATTTCTATTGCACTAACATCTGAATTTAATTTATTTTATTTATATGGAAATCCGATTGCTCCAAAAATTGAACCGACTTCTAAAAGTGCACTAAAAAGTGAAAAATAACTATAAATTTTTATATGAAACTGAACTTTTTGAAGTCGGCGTCAAACTAATACCTGACAAAATGTGATTCGCGTTAACAGATTAAAAATACTTTATTTGTAATTGCTTTCTTACCATAATTTGTATATATTAGTAGTTATTTATTTCATTTACAAATAATCTGTCACCGACTTCAAAAAGTTCAATTTCATATAAAAATTTATAATTATTTTTCATTTTTTAGCGCACTTTTAGAAGTCGGTTCAATTTTTTTATAAAAATTTTCTATTTTTAGTTTTAGAATTCATTATGATATCCATAAATTATTTGAACTAAGTACTAATCGAGATTAGTGTACCTCGTAATGACTCCAAGGTGGCAAGAAAATACCCATTTTATCCAAAGTTGTAAATCACCCTAAAATGAACCACTAAAAATTCTTTGGTTGTTAGAGTTTTCCAAATACCAGTAAAATTGTGTCAAACAAATATTTAGTCTATCATAGTAAATCCACTATCTCAAACTTCAAATTAATTTTAGATTGGTAATATAGACCCCAAAACCTTCCAATATAGATGTTTAAAGAACCTGAGATGTAAATTTCTTAGATCGATATATTTTATACTGCATACTGAGTTTGTATACACCTCAAGAACCCCACAATATCAATTTTCAATATTTAAAGAACTTGAGATGTAAATTTCTTAGCTCGATATATTTTACTGCATACTGAGTTTGTATACGCCTCAAGAACCCCACAATATCAATTTTTTTGCCCCTCATATTGTATCTTATCAACCTAATAGTTGTTAAAAATTAACTTCATAACATCCTCAAAAATGATTCAGTTTCACCTTTGAACAAAATCGAAAAATGTAAAATTTTTAGTCCGCTATCTTGGATTTGCCGTATTGAATCCTGAAAAAATACTTTTAAATTCATAATTTACACCCTCAAGAACCCCCTATATCAGTTTGGGAGGAAATCGAAAAATGTAAAATTTTTAGGATACCATATTGAATCTGCCAGATTGAGTTTTTCAAAAAATATTTTAAATTCATAATTAACATTAACAAAATACCCCAATAGTGATTTTAGACAAAATCGGGAGATGTAGAATTTTTAATCAGATTTCAGATTCGTTATATGCGACCCCGAAAACTTCCCCGTATCAATTTTGAAGAAAATTGGACAAAATTGATTTTTTCGTCCGCCATATTGGATCCACTATAGAATTTTTAAAAAATAACTAGATTAGTTATGTACGACCTTGAAAACTCTCTCGTACCAATTTTGGAGAAAATCGGACAAAATTGATTATTTTGTCCGACATATTGGATCCGCCATACTGAATTTTTTAAGAATATTTTCGATCCATTATGTACGATCTCGAAAACTCCCCCACACCAATTTTAGAGAAAATCAGACAAAATATAATTTTTTTTTCCGCTATATTGCATTTTTAAAAAATAATTTCAGATTCGTTGTGTACGATTCCAAAAATTCCCCCATATCAATTTTGGAGAAAATCGGACAAAATTAATTTTTTTGGCCGCCATATTGTCAGCGCCATCTTGGATTTTATTGCACCAATTTCGTCCAAAAAAATATGGGACCACACTTACATATATATATATATATATATATATATATATATATATATATATATATATATATATATATATATATATATATATATAAACAACACTAAGCAATAACATACAACAAAAACCAAAATTTAAATAATAAATTGTGTTTATACTGGTAAACATTACGTATCAAAGTCAGTAGAGCTATCTTCGCACAAATTAATTATAATTGGTTCCGCTATCTCACCGATTATGTGATCGAGTTTTCACATTTTGTTTTATTCTATTATTATATGGTCCACATATTTTTTCCAATTTTTCGCAGCAACTTTATTCAAAAAAATCTTTCAAAAGTTCAGTTAAATCACTAATTTTGTAACTTGTGGTATTTCTAGCAAGTCTACCTTTTACTTGAGCCCATATCTCGATGTTGGTTAATTGTTCGGACATATTTCCTTCTTCAACGGACAGTTTCCGAATGATCTATGAGCACAGATTTCCTATCTGGTTTTCCCAGCAAAAATTTAGTTCTCTGAGCAATTTTCAGAGCTCAGTTCTTTTAATTTCAGGTCAATCCCGATCTTCATTGATCTTAGTTAGAATTTTTTCGACGGTTGGAATCTGCTTTTCATAATAAAATGTATGTACAACTCTTCTTATTGAAGTTTTCATCTCTTCTTCCAACGGGGTTTTTCGTCTTGCTGTGATCGAATGTGGCTTGGGAGCACTAACAATTTTAGTCGTCTTTTTCTCCTTCAGCATTTGGTAAACAGTAGATTTTCCAATTCCTGTCATTTTGGAACTCATCTCAACAGAGCTTTTAACATTATTATCTGGTAATTGATGTCTTAAGGCATCATAAACATTCATCGTAATAAGTCATTCGTTGAGGAAAAAATGCCCTGGTTTAACGATTTTGGAATAAATATAAATGTGGAAGTCATATCTTTTGGGTATCTCACTAATCTCAAATAATATATAAAAACAAGCACAAACAAGATAAATTAGTAAGGACACACTGTAAGGTGTACTTTGCTCACTGACAGAAATTAAACGGAACTACAAGAAACTTTATTATTGGAGTAAATTTATAAAAGCTTATAATATTTAAATATAATTAGATTTATGGCAGTCCTCATTTACCTGGGGCACTGGAGCAGGTAGGTCGGATGTTTCGGTGACAGTTTTATTACTCTCTCTAGTTCTTGAATAGATTATAGGGTTTTAATTTCTGGTAATTTTTTGTTTTGTACTTTGACAATATGAAGATGCCGTAACGCATTGGCGAAATATTTGTTTTCTGTCTCTATTCTTGATTTATTTTAATAAACCACTAAGTAATGTTAATGTTACTTTAAAAGATAAATGGACGTAAACGAATTAGTACTTCTATCAATGATTTTGTGGACTAACAGTTCTTCTTTTACTTAAGCAACATTTGTAGTAGGTTCGCCTTTTGCTACTGTGAATTAGATGATGGTCCTGAGAAATGCGTTTAGCGAATGGATAATAGTCCGGTCAAGTTAGCATCAAAAATTGGGGTAAGGTTACATTAATTCGCACCTTGCTAAAAATTGGCATGAATGTTGGGAACCCTATTATACACAATTTGTCAATTATCCACATCAATCTGAAGTGTGGAAAAAAATTTATTCAAGGTCAAATGTTGCAAAAATCGGTTTTTTGAGTTTTCCAGCTAAACGGTAAGTTTTATAATAAAAATAGGTGAGACAAAAATTATTCATCATGCAATTATCTATAAAAATTGTTCATACACTTTTTTTCCTAAGAATCACCATTTCGGAGATACAGCGATGCAAAATGTTGAAAAAGTTGTATTTTTCATAATATGCACACGTTTCCGCGCCACCCGTGAGGTAGTGTACATGGCGCGTTTTTTTTTACGTGGTTTCCCCGGTAGGCCTATTCCACGATCTATTGTGCTTCTGTTGAGTTAAAAAGCTATTGTATTAAATTGAAAATGGTACTATTGTAAATAACAAGAGCGGTGTAAGTAATGCGTAAATTGAGAAAATTATTCGTCTGATTGATACTCTTCTATGGCGGGGGGTAATGAGAATTATCAAAAACTGCAGATTGAATATCTTCTCGAATGATTGCTGCCGCAGCCTTCACGATTCTAAATCGCTCTTCTTTTTCATTTGTTGTTTTTTTTTCGTAGCTAGCTCGATTTAAAATGTCATAGTGATTATCAACAAAACATATTAATGTTGATGCTCCTGACTTTTCTGTTATAATAATTTTATCGCCATACTTCAACTTTAATCGTAACTTAATGGTTCTATTATCTAACGAATTGTTGCAAATATTTTGTAATTCGTCTAATGAAAATTGACAATCATCACTATTTTCGATGTGTGCAAATATTTCTTCCATTAAAAGATTCGTACTTTCAGATTGAGGACGACCGGCTTGACCCCCCGTAGTCGGTCTCAAGAAGGCATTATGACAGTCTTTATGATACTTAGCTTCGGCAGCAACTAAATCATGTTTGAACTTAATTCGAGTAATAACAGCTTTTGCTACATGATCAGAACGAGTCTGGGCTATATTCAGGATTGTTTCTTTGAATGAAAGTGTTGTTACATGAAAAATTTTACGCCGATACTTCAGTGCTTTTCTGTTTTCTAGCTCTTCATTCAATTCATTGCCACAAAATAAGCAACACTTTTTAAAACAAAGAAATGGTTCACTTACGCGTGCTCTAGTACGAGGTGGACTTATTTTTGATGTACTAGCTTGTTCTTCATCCTGTTTTCTTTTCAATGCAGCGATTGTACCTTTCCGAGTATAGTTTTTTCGACACTGCACATGAACTGTCACAGAAGTCTGGTCTTTCAGGTATTCCGAAAATTCATCACCTCTTTCAATACTTGCATTAATTAATGTCTTTAGGCCACGATCAACAGTAACTGTTTCGCTTTCGGTCAAATGTTTATTACAAATAAAGCACAACTGCGACATTTCTATTACAAACACAAAACTGCACAAATTTTGTTTGAAAATATAAGCAATAACTACGTATTCTTACTACGAAAGAATGCTTGAGACTAATACTATTCTATCTAGGGAGGCCCTTCAAAAAGGAGCAGGTATACGAGCGTCGCCACGTGGACAATTGAATAGCAGACAGATGTTGCTCAAGGCCGTACGGTCATATAAAATGAGGGACTGGGTTTTTTTTGGAGTTTATATTTTTAAAACTGTATAATATGTATGTATACGCTACGAAAATTAATATTTTTACTTATATTATCGTTCTGTAACGTATATTACGGTAATTGACATGCATATTATGAAGAATACAACTTTTTCAACATTTTGCATCGCTGTATCTCCGAAATGGTGATTCTTAGGAAAAAAAGTGTGTGAACAATTTTTATAGATAATTGCATGATTTTTATTATAAAACTTACCGTTTAGCTGGAAAACTCAAAAAACCGATTTTTGCAACATTTGACCTTGAATAAATTTTTTTCCACACTTCGGATTGATGTGGATAATTGACAAATTGTGTATAATAGGGTTCCCAACATTCATGCCAATTTTTAGCAAGGTGCGAATTAATGTAACCTTCAATGTCTATTTTGACCGGACTATAAAGCCACATTTGAAAAATTGCTGACCATCGAGCTTTAGGATATGTGTCTGTGACTTCTCAGTACAGATTGCACTTGTTTTACAAGCCCCTTTTTATTATTTAATCAATTTATTATTAATTCAAACTGAAATAATGTATGTACCAGTGGCTTTACTACTTAATGTTTTGAGGCTGTTTTATTTATAGAAACCAAAAAAAAATAGTTTACTTCTCCCTCTTCCACTTGCGCTTCAAAAATGGAATTCATTATTACTCGTTTCAATTTTCTTGGCCCATTTTTATTTTTAATTTTTGAAAGTTCAACTTCGATCAGTCCGAAAAAAAATTATTTGAAATTACCATACTAATTGCGCATATGAAATTAAAATATATTCATATTTTATAAAGCTGTATTGATGTAACCATAAACGAAAGTGTAACGTAACTAACGGTTCCACAAATTAATAATTCTCATCTCTAAGATTTACAAAAAATCTTTTTACAAAGATCTGAAGCTCTGACCACAGAAATTTATACTAAAAATTGTTATATTGTATATTGAAAATGCACTTTTAGAAATGACAAAACAAACATAAGAAGAAACATAACAATTAGTTAATTTTAGGAAAAAAAAACTTCAAATGTTGATAACTACTCGGCAGAGAAAAAAAAACGTTTATACGATTTTCTTATAAGATTTCAGTTGCATGGCTTATTGCTGTTTGTGCTGAATATTACACCTTGATTTTGTTGTAGAGGCGGTGGAACATGTCAAACTGATTGTATTCCATATTCAGTTTTTCCATTGCGGCATCAAAAAGTATTTCTGAGTTAGAGTTTTGACCTAACTCTTTAATTGTTTGGGTTATATCAATACCTTCCTACAAAATTAAATATCCTTATTATATTTTTCATTTAAACAGTATTTAATTTAAATATTTTTTAAGTCTCTTAATTTAACAACACTGTATCAAGTTGTTTCGACAGTATTGGTACACAGAAGTTATTTAATTAATACATAAACTTATACATTCATTATCTTTTAAAAATATCAAGTTTTCAAAACACCGCCGTGGGGGTTTATATACTTCTACTGTGCCCTTACATGTTTTTAAAGAAGCAGCTTTATTTTTATCCATTAAACTGGAATCTCAACATATGAACTTTGCCTCTCACATCTATATTCACAGATTGCTTATAGTATATACGCAGCTTCAATAATTCTGTCTTTATAGCATTTCATTTTGTAATGAATATCTTGCAACTTCAATGGGATCGAATGGTTTTCATACAACCCTATAAGAGCCATCTTGCTCCAAATGAACCGCTTTAAAATCAAGGAAGTTGGAGGAATCCCCTCTAACTTCTTTGAGTTAATGGCGAGATCAGGTCATAGACATAAGAGTATTAATACCTTAATATAGACTAGACACTAGAAGCTGTGCTATAAACAACTTTGATTTTTTAAATTGTGTCTCCTAATTTTGTGCACACTTTAGACTTCCTGCAAGATTCAGGACATTTTTTCTATTATATACCCTATATCTAATCGTAATTGTTTTCAGTTTATCGATAGTTAAAACTTTAAATGAAATAGTAAAAAAAGTTAATTTATTATTTTATTAAATGTTGCAAATGCTTCCCATTTGTTAATTGACAGTACTCTGAACGATTTATAAATTCATTCTGAACATTTCTGATTGCTCCTGTAAAAATTTAAATATGTCTAAAACGGTGAGACTTAGGTATAGAATATTATACATAAAATATATTTAGAATTTTACGTAGAAATCAAAAATGCAATAATATATAGGATATTCTATTTAAAATAAGCAAGTTGACATCTACTTCCGGTATAACCGGAAGTGCCACCATCTTGAAAATACTTTAGATGGCTGTCCCCTATGCATATTAGTAAACTTTCAAATTTTCAGATTCCTCCTAATTATAGTTTTCCCACAATCGATTGTTAAAGTTCCCGGATAATCCCCCTATATAATAATGTCGATTTTTTTCGCCTTGTAAAGACAGAATTATATTATTTAATTTAGAAAAAAATATCGGTTAAGTATGCAAGTTTTTGTAACTAAGGAATATTAGATGCACACAAGAGGACAAATAAAATGGATCGTTAACTCATGGTTAACTTCTGATAAAACTCAAACCATCAATAATAAGACTTTTCTGTAAATTTCTGGTAACCATACATTATGAAACTGACCCTAAGACTGCACAGTTTGTTCATCATTTAATTTAGTTATGAAACGGGTCTTGCTATTTCTTTTTTAATTTTTGATCTTTAACCCACTAAATATATAAAAGAAAACAAACTAATTAACTAACGTTCAGTTGGATCACTTATTTTACCGTTAGTAGTTATGCAAATTTATAAGCGAATTAAATTAAATGTTATCATACTAAACCGGCTTTTATGAAAAATGATGTTAATCTTATATCCTTGATAAACCTAATATTATTATATTTTTTAGTAGATATTTCATCACATTCGCCTATTTCTCCCTCCCAGAGTCAAGGAAACCAGTCCAGAGCAACTTCACAAGGCACTCAAACTGTTTGGGGGCCAAATCTGGCCTCCGAAACTACTTCTAGGAAAAGTATTTTTTGGGCATATATACTATGGCTCTTCGGAGGCGTCTTTGGTAAGTAATGTAATATATGGGTTAAATATATAAAAGAATTATTTGATGATGACAGACCGAATGAACACAACTCCGATGATCTCGCTAATATAGACGTTAATATAGACATGAGACCGGAAATTCTAATAAGTTCTATCTGCCATAAAATCTGCAAAAACCTGGAAAGCCACCGGGCCTAATAATGTCCCAACTGAGTTGTTACTAGTGATCCATGAGGAAAATATAGGAATCTTGGTCAAACTGTTTAATACCGTTTACGCGACTGGAGATATACCGGAAGATTGGCTGAAGTCTGTATTCGTCCCAATCCCAAAAAAAAAACAGCGAGCAAAGCGATGCAGTGAGTACAGACTAATAAGTCTAATGAGCCACACTTTGAAGGTCTTTCTAGGAATCATCCACAGCAGGATAAGATCTAAATGCGAAGCAGATTTAGATGAAACCCAATTCGGATTTAGAAACGCCCTAGGCACTAGAGAGGCTTTATTCGCTCTAAATATACTTCTGCAAAAAATGCCAGAACCAACACAAGGATGTATTCGTATGTTTTGTCGATTACGAGAAGGCCTTCGACGGAGTACAGCACAGAAAACTCATAAACATTTTAAGTAACGTAGGGGTAGACAGCAGAGACGTAAGAATTATTAAAAATCTATATTGGCGGCAGAAAGCAACAGTAAGGCTAAATGGAAAACTCACCGAAGAAAGTAAAATTCTACGAGGCGTCAGACAGGGCTGCATACTATCTCCACTGCTTTTTAATATATATTCAGATAAAATCTTTAAATGGGCTACTCAAGGACAACGAATGGGAGTACAAATCAATGGAGAATATATAAATACAATACGATATGCTGACGACACTGTTATCCCAAGCGACAAACTACAAGACCTGCAACATCTATTAGACTGTGTTAACACTGAGGGTCAAGAAATGGGGCTCAACATAAATATCAAAAAGGCAAAATTTATGGTCTATCATGGTCAATAGCAGTGGATATATCCACATTATGCCGTTACATCTCACATGGAGGAATCCGTGAAAGCCGCATCAACATATATACGTCCTCCGGCGGGAGTTCGGCGAAGCCGCGTTCAGTATTTGCATGCTTCCTTCCGAGCTGTTCTTTGCACAGTCAGGTGCATGTCGGTACCCTGATGAGTCTAGTAGAGAGGAAATATGTACCTCTGCCGTATCACTGTGGCGGGGAGGGTAAGTTTTGATTTTCTTCTCGGTATGGTGGTACAGGTAGGCCACCATCTCGATGGTGGTGGAATAGGATAAATTGTGTTCCTTAGCAATTTGTTCAAAGTGTGCAACCTCTAACACGGAAAGGATATGGTTGGAACGAAGTTTGCATTTACTGTTCGCATTTTACTTCATTTATACACGGAGCTGCATATAGTTATACGTTTGCTGAATGTGATTTCAGCACTACAACGGAATAATGTGGATATATCCACTGTTATTGCATCTGACATGGAGGAATCCGTGAAAGCCGCATAAACACACATATATATATATATATATATATATATATATATATATATATATATATATATATATATATATATATATATATATATATATATATATATATATATGCAAATCGGTACCTCATCTGACGAAAAAAGTAAGTAACGGCAATAAAGTAAAAGTATAAATTTCTGGTTGCCTAATTATTATGTTATTTACAATATGTAAATAAGATTTAACATTATATACCGATAAAAGTTACTTTTTAAAACTTCTTCTTCTTTTTGTTGATATTTATTATAAACTTCTGATTTGTAGTAATTTTTAACACTTAAAAATACTCAAAAGAGTCACGTCAAGTAAAAAAACTGAGAGCAAAATTAAATAAAAATATCTGTGTCTGTCAAACATGAAAAGAGCCGCTCTTCCTCCGGCAAGGACCAGCCAAATTTATTTTTGTTTAAATTTGTTGGTATGGTCGAAAATCAAACCAATTGAATATTAAAGAAATGTAGCATAACAATGACCTACTTGTAAATGTATCGTCTATTTTGAAATATTTATTACCTTCGCCATCTTGTCAAGAAATGGATAATTTGTATATTATAATTATCCTTGTGTTTATTCTCCGAGAAAATATCAAAATTAGTCTTCATATCATTCATTCCCGTAACCTATATAATAACTGTACAAAAGTTTAAATTTCCATGTTAAGAGGTGGCTTCAGCAAAGTTTGAGAGGACGGATAAAAAACATTTGGAAATGATATGTCAAACATTTCTTTATTTCAAAAGGGGCTATTGTAAATATAATAAAAAAAACTCTTTCAACCTTTCAAATGACGAGAGTGCAGTTTTTCTAAGTGAAAATGTTAGTGTTTTAAGGTAATTTTAGGTAATTGACTTTTTAAATAAAATATTAAAATGACTGTGTTGACAATTAATTTGCTTTCATAGTAATTGCAATTACTTTTAACTATATACTTATATCAAAAGTAATTGCAATTTAAGTTTTAATGTAATTACTCAGTTACTTTCCAGCATATTTGGTCAAGTTCATAATATATTTGGCATTATCAAGACAATAATAACAAACTATTCCCATTATTAAAACCATGTCTCATCTCCTTTATTTCAGTACTAACGGTTGAATTTTGCATATTATATTATTAAACAGTTTAAATTTGCGTAACATTGACGTTAATGTCAAACATATGTATATTATGTAACGTGATTAATTATATTGTGCTACCTTTGTTATTATTTAGTTAATTTCAAACGAGTTAAAATATACAAAAGTTGAAAATTTGGCTTGCAATTTAGATTACAGTATGGTAAAATTGAATTACATATAGTAATTTAAATACCAGTAATTGCCGACGGAATGTGCGCACTTCTATCGATTAGTAGTTAATAAATACACAATTTTTCTTTAGAAGCAAGTAATCGGTAATTTACTTTTCACCTGGCTTTAAAAACAATTGTTATGAACTGCTTTTTAACAGTAATTGCATAAGCTCATTTCTTTTGTGGACTTTACACAAGCGTTCGACCGAGTGAAACTGGAACACATAACAGAACTACTGCGAAGAAAACAAGTAGACGAAGCAATCATACGCACAATATACGAACTGAATTCCAAAAACACCATGGTAATTAAAACAAATAGCACTCTAACAGAGGAAATCCCACTATCCATAGGAATAAGATAGGGTGATAGCCTAAGTCCAACATTTTTCAATGTAATCATGGACGAAATCATTGATGAGGTAAAAAACACAAATATTGGGTACCCAATGGGATACAACACCGTTCAAATTATATGCTTTGCAGACGATGTTGCTTTGACAGCAGATAGCGAGGAGAACTTACAAAGAATGCTTTTCCATCTCAATCGAACAGCCAAACAGTATAATATGAAAATATCTGTGGAGAAAACCAAAGCAATGGTAATAGCAAAAGAACCGGTTAGATGCAAACTAATGGTTGATGACAAACGTATCGAACAGGTTGGGAAGTTTAAATACATGGGAGCACATATAACAAGTAACAGGGCAGTAACGGAAGAAGTACGCACACAAGCCAACAAAGCGGTCATGATATCAGGGCAACTAAAAGACATAATCTGGAACAATAAACATATGACGGTTGAGAGCAAAGCAAGAATTTACAAGGTCTGTGTAAGACCGATACTGACCTACGGCGCAGAAACAAGAAATGAAACAACAAAGACAAAACAAATTATGAGAACCACAGAAATGAAAACGCTGAGAATGATCACAGGAACAAATTTAAGAGATAGAATAAGAAACGCAAAAATACGCGAGGACAGCGGAGTGGGGGATGTTGTGAAGTGGGTTCGAAACCGTCGTAGGCAGTGGAGAGATCACGTGGAACGAATGGACGATGACAGACTAGCAAAAACCGTGATGAGAGAGAAACCAAACACCAAACGGCCGCCTGGACGGTCCCCCCAAAAGATGGAGAGACAGCTGGATTTCGACCTCAAACGAGGATCGATGAGGCATTGTGTAGATAACAGAACTTGGTTTTACCTAGAAGCAGAAGAAGAAGCATAAGCTCTGCCAGCATGACAAGGTTGACTCATACTTCTTGAATATTTTAAAAACATGTTTCGGAATATTGGTAATCCAATCACCTAAGTGGAAAATGCCGCGGTATAGTTTGGAACAACATTTATTAATAATAAAAAACCCAGAAAACAAATATGGAGAAATTTTTACAGTTATGACTCGCAAATTACGTCATCATTTTGCAGTGCGCATGATCGACGGTCATGCTCCGCTATTGCAAATTTTATCAAGAAATTTTAGCTGACTTTTTCATTGAAAGATGAGAGAAATCTTATTTGTGATCGTTCCTGAGAATTAAGCCTCTACCTCAGCATTCTTACAAGAATTTTGACGTGCTTACAAGATTCAGTTAACTTAGAACTGCAGTCTATTAACCATGGACATCGCAGAAACTTTACCAGCTGGATCTTGGAATAACTGCAAATTAACGATATATATATATATATATATATATATATATATATATATATATATATATATATATATATATATATATATATATATATATATATATATATAATGCAAAACTATTTTTAACCGACTTCTAAAAGAAGGAGGTTCTCAATTCGTCGACTATGTATTTTTTTTACTTTTTCTTTTGAAATTTTAGTATCAATTATGGATTTATATTTGAAAAAGTAATTTATGCTTAAACTACAAACTATGTTCAAAAATTGTACTTGATATTTTTCCCACTTAGGTACCTATTTCAATCTTAATTAATCGATACGCATTAAAATAGAAAGCATAATGTAATATTAGTTTGCATGCATCTAGAAGCATGATGTCAACAATTCCTTTTTCAGGCCTTCATCTTTTTTATTTGGAAAGAGACGCACATGCCTTTCTAACATGGAGTACGTTGGGGGGATATGGCTTGGGTTGGTTAGCTGACATAACCAAGATTCCAAGATATGTCAGAGATTGTAACAATGATCCCAAATTTTTGGAAGATTTAGCCGAGAAGATCAGAAGAAACAAAAAAGTGAGTAGTACTGTTATTAAGCAAGTTTATGTATAATAACTAACAAATTAGAACGCTTTTTAGGTCTAAGAAAAGGTTTTATTTTGTCATGTATTTCCCATGATTCAAAAATGTTATGAATTTAGATAATACAATATTTTTGCAGTTAAAATTGTAATTCTAAAAATTACTTCAATTCGAAAGATTATAACACTTAAAAGAAAATGATGAATTGCTTTGTCTGTTGCAACACCTCATTAAAGTCTAATGATGCCCTGTTATTGTTGCAAACTTCCATTTTCTCCAGATATCCAATCTCCTGATAGAAGGGCTCTCTGTACTCGTAGCTAATAAGGGGGCCAAATATGTGAGTGTGACTCCGTTCCATTTTACACACGTATGTTTTATAGTTATCTTTTCATTCCTAAAACGTTTTGGAAAACCTCTATCATGGATTTCTGAGCATCTTTTCCTTCCTGGTTTTATTTAATTTCAAAGGTTTTGTTTTTTAAGTTCTCGTAATTGAAGTTCTATTAAAATCCTCTCCTTCAACTTTGCAAGTGTCATTATTGAAAAATTTTCTTTAACATATTCAAAAGGGGCACTTTCACTGCTATACGATGTCACACAAAGTTTCTTATTATTTCTAATTTTCCACATTCGTAACTATATATATATATATATATATATATATATATATATATATATATATATATATATATATATATATATATATATATTCGTTCGTTTACAGATGTTTCTCCAAAATATCATTTAGCATCTTCTGTATTTACTGGTTGAAGATTAACTGTTAATAGATAAATAGATCGATAATTTTATGATTTTCTAGCATTCTACTCATTCCGATTTCCACTCTCCAGCCCCTTCTATCGTCCCAATATCCAGGTTGCAGATTGATCTCCAACATTGTTTTCTGTATCCCTCAATCCATGTGAATTTAGATCACCCTCTATTTTTTTTATTGGTTTCCATCTAAGTATCTTCTTTGGAAGAGGTTTTTCGTCCATTTCTTTCAAGTAGCCGTACCATACCAATTTTCCTTCCTGTATTTCTTCAAGGGTCGCATTTCCTTTCATTATTTCGTTATTCGGTCATTTGTAATTTTGTCTATCATTGAGATGCAGGCCCTTTCCAAAGCTGTAGATATCGCTCTAAGTTCTTATCCAACTGTCAGGTATGACATCCTTACAGCACTATGCTTTTGCAAATGGAATTGAAAAACAGGTGTTTTCTCTCTTGAGATGTTTATTCTTTATTTCTGATGTCAACTTTTCCCTTGAAGCCCAGACTTTTGCTTATAAACTAATTCTTTCTGTTCCGGCTATTCCAAACACATAGTCTCTTCATATTTTCCATTAATATTGTTGACATTTTATTTTTTAAAGCGAAGGTGCAGATTCTTAAATGGGTTTTTCATAGATTTTGTTCCAAGATTTCTCATTACAGATACTATGTCCCGTATTAAAGAGCAAAAACAGGCCATCCACTAATCTGGTAGATATAGATTTATTATTGACAAAGTCGAGCATATTGGGTAGTTTTAGGAGCATAATTTTTTGAGAGATATGTCAACATCTACTAACTTAGCACCCTTTCTGCAATTTACATCAGAAATTATTGATGTGAGCTGTCAAATTGATGTGATATTTACCATCTTCTCAACAGCCTTTGACACAATGAGCCACAATGTGATTCTGGCTCAGTCCATTTCTCTGATATGTTTTTTTTTTCAATATTTTTAAAAGGTTACTGTTTAACTTTATTATTAAGAAAGTCAAGCAAATGTGATAGTTTTAGGAGCATTGCTTTTTGAGAGTTATGTCAACATCCACTAATCTGGCAGCTTGTCTGCAATTTACATCAGAAATTCTTGATGCGAGCGATCGAGTTCATGTGATATTTACTAATTTCTCAAAAGTCTTTGATAAAACGAGTCACAATGTGACTTTGCCTTAGACTGTTTCTTTAATATCTGGCTTTTTCTGAATGTTTGAGATGTTACTGTGGTATAGATTTATTATTGACAAAGTCGAGCATATTGGGTAGTTTTAGGAGCATGATTTTTTCAGAGATATGTCAACATCCACTGACCTAGCAGCCTTTCTGCAATTTACATCAGAAATTATTGATGTGAGCGATCAGATTGATGTAATATATACCATCTTCTTAAAAGCCTTTGACACAATGAACCACAATGTGATTTTGGCTAATCCTGTTTCTCTGATATCTGGCTTTCCCTGGATTTTTCAGACGTTACTCTATGATTTTATTATTAACAAATTCGAGCATATTTGGTAGTGTTAGGAGCATTACTTTTCGAGAGATATATCGACATTCACTAACCCGGCAGCTTTTATGCAATTACATTCGAAATTGTTGATGCAAGCTGTCAGGTTGATGTGAGTTACCAACTTCTCAAAAGCCTTTGATAAGATGAAATAAGCCTCTTGTTCTAATTTGTGACCTTGTTGCTGGATTTTTGAGATGTTGCTGTATGACTTTATTATTAACATGGTCGAGTATTTGTTGTCTACAAAGTATCATGATATTTTGAGGGGTAGATCAATAACCACTAATCTGACGGCTTTTCTCCAAATGCGGACGGTAAGGTTGATTTGATTTTTATCGACTTCTCACAGGTCTTATCAAGTTTGGTTTCATTGACCGGTTTGTAGAGATATTTGATCCTATTTACTAGATTTGGTATATATATATATATATATATATATATATATATATATATATATGGGTATCTTAAGTTTTTAGTTTAGGGCCTCTTTTTTTGTTCATATTTATAAGTTACTACTCTAGAATCATAGATTTGGTTAGTAGAGAGTGTCATTGGAAGTCAGAGGTTTGTTAAATGTGAACTAATATTCAATAATGTTTATATGTCATAAAATCTTTCCAATTCTATACAGTTATGTAGTTGATATAGCTATGTATTAAAAAATTAGAAACAGTATATCGTTTAAAAATACGATAAGCTTAAAATTAGTGTTTAAGACACTAGCAAGAAATAAATTTGAGTAAGGTTTACTTGATTGTGTTCCAATTTATAATAAATATATATTGGGTAAAATGAACGTTCATGAAGTATCCATATTTCAAAAATTGAGAAAGTATATCTATCAAGGTAGACAATCGATTGTTGCTGGATAAAATCAGTTTTAAAAGATTTTTAACCAGGTGTGACTTACATTCAGCTCTATTTTTGAATAAGCTGATTAGCAGTTGAATTGTTTATCCTCAACTTTTGGGCAAATTGAATTTTGATGTCTCATTATTCACGAGTAGACATAAACAATATACTTTCTCCTTAAAAAGATCCTTCATTTTATACAGCGAAACAGTAATAAGTCCGTAAAGTCAATCTCATTTGTTGTTTGTATTTTAGCCTCCATTTTCCACAAGCCGTTTTATTTCAGCTGTAATGGTCGGTTATTTATGGGGACAACTTGTTATGTTGGCAATTCCTCAAGATGAAATTTATGGCATAAACTGGAATACATATCTTCACTGGTTCATTCCATTAGCAGTAGCACTGGGTATGTATCAATATAAATATAAAAATTATGAAATAGGCTCAGAAGTTCTTCTTTTTTTCTTTCAAATTATTTTGGGATATAACAGCTGCATTGTTAATCTTATCTGGCATCCAAAGAATTGCAATAATCTTAAAATTTTAAAATTTTTCTGTTTTGTATTTGGTTTTTTAGTAGTTTATAGAATCATTTAAAAAGAAACACAATAAAAAAGAATGTTTCAAAAATTGTTGGGATATCAATTTTAGAATGGACTACCTACTGGCTCGCTACACAAGATTGGTGGTACTGTCAGTAGACGCACGATAATGTTAATATGTTAATGTATTGAAAAATACAAGTCATAATAAAGACATGTGTCTACTTTTTAAGTTCGAACTGTATTGACAGTTTCTACAAAAAGTTCTTATTTCGGAATATACCCATCGTGAGGTCCTTTTAGAAAGAAATGCCACAGATGCTACAGAAAATTGTCCCTGAGTAAACACGATAGAGGGGTAATTTTTCCAATTTCAGCATGAAAATTTTTAGCTAGAGAAAGACCCAATGTTCAGTAGGCCGATTAGCAAAAACGTTGGGGTTTTAAAAAAACTACTAGCAGAATGTAGCTCCTAGTGTAAAAGGCAGAGTCGGATCTATTTTCCAGAATTCGAAGCTTTTTTTTTGGAGAGGGGGGTAATCGTCTCCCTTTGGAGTCGCTACTGCCATCAACATCAGTCAGAAAAACATGATAGATAAAGAAAAAGATGGTTGTCGCTTGTTTCATGAAGATAAGTATTTTGGTTACTTTACCCTTGATAAGCAGGAGGCTGTCCAGTTTCCTGGTGTACAGAATTCTGTATCCTCAGACTTATAACAGATCTAAACAGCATTTCTTCATCAAGATAGTGCACTGGAATGTTAAAAGGGAGAATTATGAATTATTTAAAAAAAACACAAATTAAGTTACAGCGTCATCTGCGTCAAGGCTTGGCATCATGTGAAGCAGGAAAAGAGTGGATATTTTTCATTCCATGTCTTATTAATCGGTGAATTTGAACAAATTCTAGACATATTTTCTATGCAGCATCGGATCGTCATGTTCCGCGGGTTTTGGGATGGTAATTAAAAAATACCATTTAACAATTTATTTTATTTTTCCTAAAAATAAATCACACAAGGGTTTTATTTTGGAATATGTAGTTAGACTCTGTAGTTTGGTTAAACTCGTTTTCTTTATAGGAGTATGGGTAGTAGGCAATATAGGCAGGGAGCAAGGAAAACCGTGGATAACAATAGCTATATCTTACATTACATATCTGTCCAGATGGTACTTTTTTGACGATAACGTATGGTTAACACTGGTCATGTTTAGTGCAGCATGGACATTCGACACTTATTCTAAAGAGTGGAAGAGGACGCCGAAAAAGAAAAGGTAATAATCGCATTATAAAATATGGTATATTAACTGCTAAATGCAATAATCTTAAATATTGCATTTTCGTAAACTTAAAACATCTTTAAAGATTGGTGTCATAATATGTGTTGTATCATTACCATAATTTTAGTTACTTTTTTATTTGATAAAATGGATCCTGATGAATCAGATGGCCCAATTTAACCTTACAGGTTAGTTTATTTTTAAATATATATCTATATATCTATATATATATATATATATATATATATATATGTATTTATAAGATTGCATCAATGTATGGTATTGTTTTGAAAATCCCGTTAATTCATTATTTTCATTAAATATATTTTGTCTATTTTGGTAATTATTTACATTATGGTAAAACTAGAAAAATGACGTTTTTTGGAAAAAATTCGATACTTACTCCCTATTTTGAAGTCGTAGAACACGATTTTGGCTTTGAGTTTTCACTATTTTTCCTCGGTTTCCTTGAAAACTCAAAAACGCCAAGCATTATTTTATCAAACACTACTAATTCAGAAGAAAACACCGACTTACATATTTTTTTTCAATGGTACTAGTTAAAATATCATGTATATAATATATTTCAACTATTTTTGTACAAATTTTAGTGAATAAATTTAGAAAAACTTGTAATTTCAACGAAAAACCGAAAATAACTTCCGGAAAGGCCATCGACCATCAGACCCACGAAAACGACTAATATTCGTTTGACACGTTGCCAGATGTAAATACTTTCGTGGTATAAACTATAAAATTTGTCCATCTCAGTCAACAACATAGTTTAATTTTTGTAATGTTCTATACAGTCTCAGGGAAAAATTAATCTCAACCACCCAAAATTTTTGGTAAGTTCAGGTTTAGCTTGATTTTGGTTAATTTGTAAAACTGAAACTTATCTGAACCAACCTAAATTGACCTAGACTTCACTTCGTAATATAAACTATAATATTTATCTGTTACCACCCAAAATTTTTGGCCAGTTTTGGTTAGTTAAGGTTTAGCTCAGCTTTGGTTAGTTTTAGAAACTGAAACTAATGTGAACTAACCTAGATTTATTAACTAAAAATGGTATTGTCCAGTAGAGACCATATAAACGCAGGACATTCGGTGAAAGAAAAAAATATATGCGAATTCCACAGAAATCGCATTCGCAATCTGGCAACAGCGTTGATTTTTCGGGTCTAAGGGACGAGTCACAGCGATATTTAATGGCCGAAGCCATTTTGTTTTAAATTGTTTTTTGGTAATTTTCTTGATATTTCCGATAAAAATATGCAAATTTATGAATTTTAATATAATACAGAGGCTTCTATCAGTGTGGAATTTGTGGTTATAACAAAATTTTAACGATTTAGTACAAAAAAATTGAACCTAAAGTGAAAAGTGTTTTTCATTGTTTTCCACAAAACTCACGAAAAATTATGCAAAACGGAGGTCAGAATCGTATTCTATGTCCTCAAAATAGGGGGAAGTACCGAAATTTTTTCAAAAAAATGTCATTTTCCTAAATTTTTCGTAATGCAATTTTTATCCAGAGAATTATGTTTAAATCTATTTTATGTCAGTATTTACTTTATTAATCATTTAATAATGAACTCAAACTTGTAATTTTTCCAATATGATAACGTAATAAAAAGTTGCTCAAGTTCAGTCTTGTCCCCTGGCCTACTGCGCAAGTACAGTATAGTCTGGCGAAGTAGTAGATATCTGTTGGACTTCCATTGTCTTTATTTTTGTTGAATATCACGACGTTTCGGCTAGTAGTTATCTCTAGCCGTTTTCAAGTGAAACTAAATAAATCCCTTAGCTACATGACTATTTATACTAAAAGTAAATGCAGTAGAGTGTGACTGAGATGGGTGCTGTCATGCCTGCTATGGCAAAAACCCATATTATTTTATTTAGTTTTAATTTACAGTTACTAAGAAGTGGTTTCCACACTTCTCTTATATCTAAAGATGGTTTACTAAAACAACTCGGGTTCTGATGTATGACCGCGGCTTCTTTAAATTTCCGTTTTTTCCAATGTTGTTCTCGGTGTAGTATTTTAGCTTCATTTTATGTGGTGTCCAGGCATGGTTGGTGGCACCAGATGTTTTCTGTTTCTCCTCGAGATGTGCATTTTTGGTGTTCTTTGATCCTTACGCCATGAGGTCTCTTTGTTTCGCCAATGTAGGAATTACCACATTCACATGGTATCTGATATACACAGTTCTTCATGTCTCTTTGAGTTGTTGGTTTGACCCTAGTGAGCCGACTTCTCAGAGAGTTATTTGAACTAAAAACGACGTTGATTTTATATCGTTTTCCTATCCTTCTAATTTTTTCTGAAATGGCTTTAACATAGGGAATGTTCAATACTGGTTTTCGTTCTTCATTCGTTGTCGATATTGTCCTATTTCTGCGTTGTTCAACAAATTTATTCACTAGATATACTGGGTATCCGTTGGCTGTCAGATCATTTTTAATGTAATCTATCTCTTTTATCAAGTTCTCATTAGAGTTGCAGAGAGTTAAGGCTCTATCTACGAGATTTCTTATAATTCCTTGTTTGGTGTTGTTGGAGTGATTAGATAAATAATTAAGGTATTGTCCTCTGTGCATGGCTTTTCTGTAAACCGAAGTTCAAATTTGTCTGCCGTTTCTTTCAACCAAGACATCTAAGAATGGTAATTTATTTTCTACTTCTTTCTCCATGGCGAGTTTAATAGTTGGACTGATATTGTTGAGATGAAAAAGGACTTTTCGAAGTTCTTCGTCGTTTCCACTCCAAATAAAAAAGGTACCGTCTACGTATCTGAGCCATAACTTTGGTTTCTTAGTTGTGGATGCAATTGCAAACGTCTCGAACCATTTCATGAAAATAGTTGCAACCACCGGTGAGAGTGAAGATCCCATCGGTAGTCCATCATCCTGGATGTAGAATTTTTCCTTTTCTTGAAAATAGGAATTAGTCAAACAACTTCGATAATGGCGTGAGGTGGTAAAGATGTTCTTTCTGCTAAGGTCTTGTCTTCTACAAGTTTCTTACTTATGATTTTTAGTGAGTTCTTAACTGGAACGGTGTATAGACTTTCCACGTCAAAGCTAATAAAATGGTCTTCTGGTTGTACTTCTATTTCACGTATAATTTCTACGAAATGTTGCGTGTTCTTAACCCAGGACGATGTATTTCCTTGTAATGGTCTCAGGATTGGAAGAAGAGATTTGGCCAGTTCAGAAGTCGGAGAGTTCCGGGAACTCGTCAAAGGTCGTAAGGGCATGTCTTGCTTATGTTTTTTCGGGAGTCCATAAAGATGTGGAGTTTTGCTATGGTGTGGCGTCAACCAAGTCCGGATCCTCTCAGGAATATAACGTTCATGTTTCTTAAGAATGCGATAAATTTTTCCTTCAGTTGCAGATGTGGGATCTTTAGCAAGAGATGTATAATTTCCTTTCCTTAAAACTTCGTCAATTTTTTATTGTATGTCTCAGCATTCATTACGACTGTAGCATTTCCTATATCCGCTGGTAGAATTTTAATACTGGAGTTCTTCTGTAGGTTAGCTAGAGCAGCTTTCTCGTCTTTGCTGATATTTGGTTCGGTTTTTCTAGATTTTTGTAGAGTTTCTCTTATTTTCATCTGAACTCATCTACTACTAGCCGAAACGTCGTGATATTGAACAAAAATAAAGACAATGGAAGTTCAACAGATATCTACTACTTCACAAGAAACATCATTGTTTATGACCTTTAAACAAACTACAGTATAGTCTCTTTAAGGGAAGTACAGCTTTACATGCCCGACCGAATTTATTTTAAAATATTCCCCTTCCTTTTACCTCCTACAACTTCCTTGGGAAAAACCCACTTTTTAATTAAACAGGAACCAAATTACTTATACTCTTGTAAGATTAAACCTTTGATTGGCTGTATGGCTGCAAGGCTAATTAGCCTAATGCAAAAAAAGTAATTAGATCGAAGATTTCGATAACCTTAATGAACTGAATTGTAAAATGTTAATGACAGATTAATTATCATAAATATGTACGATATATGTTTTGTTTTATAAATACTTTAGGTCATTTTGGCGTAGAACAACCACCTTAGTGTTGTGCGGCCTCCTCTACATCGGCTTATGGTCATCCTACCTTTACTTCAATGGTAAAGTTACTGACAATAACGGAGATGAAGTTCCTATTCATGAAGCAATACACCACTTCTTTACAAGTCCATGGTGGACCGACTTGAAAAATTCTCTGTTTGAAGTTTATCAGTACGCCCAACACCACGGATGGTATGTAGTGTTGTATGTATTATTTCTTTTTCTATTGTATATAGATATTTTCATCTAGTTTTTAAAGTATCTGTGTTGTATCTATTTCCTTTTATACGTGTGGATTCCTTCAGTTTTTAAACCATGCCGGTTTATGTATTGGTTATGTGGATGGACGTATGATGTGTTTTAGTGAAGAAATCTGCTTCTTATATACAGTTCTTTCGCAAAGTAGCAGATAAATTTAATGTAAAGTAAATGGGTACTTTGGCAGGGATTGGAAAATTCCGTTGCCTGTGCGTCACCTGATGACCATGGTGGAAAAAACCAAATCGCCATAGTAAACATAGACTATTTAGTTTTAATAAAAGTTAAAAACTAGTATTTATTTTTGTATAAACTTTGTAACAATCTTTTAAAAAATTAAGAAGTTAATTTATTTTGTAAAGGAATTTCTTTATTATAGTTCCTTACTAATTAAAATTAGCAAGTTAAAGTAGTACTAATTGATTTATTTGATTAATATTAATTTTAAAGAATTAATTAGATTTTTTAAGTTTAATTTTTACAAGTTATTCATCTTCGTTTTTTAGAATAACTATTTTTATTTAACATTATCATTTTCATATTTAGAATAATAGAAAATTAATTTGCTAATTTACTAATGAATGAATGAAAAAGGGGTGGTGATACTGGATCATCGATGCCTAGGCCTTTATTGGGCCCTTTACATCCTACCATAGCTGCAGGTCACTCGATGCCGATCGCCTTTGTGAATCCAAGCAGCCTCGTTAGTTGAACTTGCCTCATTGCTTCCGGTAACAAAATTGTATCTCCGAAATACCTCTGTCTCAGTCCGTTGAGTGCTGAGCACTCTCTGAGGACAGTTTCATCTTCCTCTAAATACCATCTGCACGTTAGGTCGTCTTCGACACCGATTTTATAAAGATGTCCCCTTAAGTGACAATGTCGTCTTAACAATCCAATCACAATTCTCAGCTCTTTCCTTCCTAAGGAGAGAAGCTCCTTAGTATGCTGTGCGTTAGGTCCAGTTATATGTTCCTTAGGACACCTCATTCCAGGAGTTCCCCTCCACGATTCAATAAATTTGTTTTCCAGCAACGACTTTAATTCCTTTTTGGCAGTAGCAATTGGGACAGGTAGAATAGGTTGGGGACCATATGGTTCAGTTGCCGAACCCAACTTTGCCAGACGGTCTGTTTCCTCATTCCCGCGTATGCCTGAGTGACCCGGGACCCACACGAGTCTGACTGGGCAACCGTTCCTTGTCATACCATTCATTACGTCGTTGCACTCGGATACCAGACGCGAAGTTACGACACTGGATTTCAGTGCCAATATCACAACCTTACTGTCTGAGGATATCTTTATTACCCTATTCCTGTTTATATTCCTTTCACAGAGATGGGCACACTGCAGAATAGCATAAATTTCCGCTGTGAAGATTGTCGCACGTTGCCGAGAGGTTAACACTCTGTGATTCTTGTTCTCCTACCGAACCCTCTTACTCCAGCTCTTTCATCTTGTCGAGATCCATCAGTATACCACCAAGATCCATTTTTCGGAAGATTTTGGTCTTCCTCCCAATCCTCTCTACTTGACAGAAATATCTCCAGAGAGCAGTTGGATTTTAAAAGCAGCGTCATGAACTTAACAATGTAACTGTTAAAGCACTGTCAAGTAGGGGCTGTCCACAGGGAGGAGTGCTATCGCCTTTGCTGTGGAGCCTTGTGGTGGACAGCTTGTTGAGTGAACTAAATGATGAAGGTTTGTATACACATGCCTATGCTGATGACCTAATCATTTTGTACCTTGGTCGCCATGTCTAGGACCGGGAGGAGCCAATGATGCGGGCCCTCCGGATCAGGGAACGATGGTGTCGCAGGGAGGGGCTCGGATTAAATCCGGGCAAGGCCGAGATGGTACTTTTTACAAAAAAGAGGAAAATGGGGAGACTTCCGACAATTATATTGGTAAGAAGGACTCCAACTTAAGGGGACAGTTAAATACTTGATAGTAATTCTGGACTCACGACGCTGGAATGTTCATATTGAGGCTCCAACCCAGAAAGCCATATGTGGTTTCTGGGCTTGTAAACGAGCCTTTGGGTGTACATGGGAACTGACACCTAAAGTGTTATTTTGGATATACATTATGTGGATCCGCCTCATGATTACGTACGCCGCTATGGTATGGTGGTGTAGTACAACGAAGCGCAAACACATTCTTCAACTTGACAAAGTTCAGAGAATGGCGTGTGTGGGAATATTGAGTGCGATGAGGACTGCTCCCACCAGGGCTCTGGTCTTGATGAACCTGCCTCCTCTTCAATTATATACAGAGAACGAGGCTTTGAAGACTGTTTATCGTCTCATTTGCCTGGGATATCTTGGAATTGAAACGGGTTGCTACTCAGGTATCTGGAAAAGCGCGGTGGAGAGGTGTCCATCACGCCCCATGCTGACAGATTACATGATGCCGCTTTTAAAACCCAACCTCTCCCTGGAGATATTTCTGCTAAGTAGAGAGGATTGAGAGGGAGAACAAAATCTTCCGAAAAATGGATCCTGGTGGTATACTGATGGATCTCGACAAGATGAAACAGCTAAAGCCGGAGTATTCGACAGGAGCACAGGAGTCAGAGAGTACTACCCTCTCGGTCAATGTGCGACAATTTTCACAGCGGAAATTTATGCTATTCTGCAGTGTGTCTATCTCTGTGAGAGGGCCATAGACAAGAATAGAGTAATAAATATATGCTCAGACAGTAAGACTGCGATATTGGCACTGAAGTCCAGTGTCGTCACTTCGCGACTGGTGTCTGAGTGCAAGGATGTACTAAATGGTATGACAAGGAAATGCTGCACAGTCAGACTTGTATGAGTCCCGGGTCACTCGGGCATACTCGGGAATAAGGAAGCAGACCGTCTGGCAAAGTTTGATTCGGCGACTGAACCGTATGGACCCCAACCAATATTACCTGTCCCAATTGCTCTTGGCAAAAGGGAATTAAAATCCTTGTTGGAAAGCAATTTTATTAAATGGTAGAGGGGAGCTCCTGAAATGAGGTGTGCTAAGGAACATATAACGGGGCCTGGCGCACGGCGTACTAAGGAGCTTCTCTCCTTGGGAAGGAAAGAGCTGCGAATTGTGGTGGGATTGTTGACAGGACATTGTCACCTCCGGGGCCATCTTCATAGAATCGGTGTCGGAGACGACCCGACATGCAGATGGTGTTTGGAGGAGGATGAAACTGTTGACATTGTTCTCAGAGAGTGCCCAGTACTCAATGGTCTGAGACAGAGATATTTCGGAGAAATAATTTTGTTACCAGAAGCAGTGCGGCAAGTTCAGCTAACGAGGCTGCTTGGATTCGCAAAGACTATCGGCCTCTAATAAGCTACAGCTGTGATGGGATGTAGAGGGCCCAATGGAGGCCTAGGCATCGATGATCTAGTATCATCACCCCTTTTTCGTTCATTCATTCATTCATTCAAGTGGATTTATTAACGCAATTTACCTATAGTACTCAGGTTTACTGGGTAAACTTAGGGGTCCGCTTGTTACTTTATAATACTCTATTTTACACAAACGTGAAACTTTTATCCATTTTTAGTTCTATTATTGTCAATAATGTAATAAGATCTTATAAAAAAATATTTAACAAGAAAAACAAACGTAAACTGACGGAAGTCAACAATTATCGAACTTATATTTTTATCGTTGTATCGTCAGGTAAGTAGGTTTAATAATATTTTTTTAATATCTTTTTTTCATAGTTTACTTTTCCGTATTACTATATGTTATTCTCAGGAGTTTATTTTCACGTCAGTCGACAAATACTTACGATTTCGCCCAAGTTTACCTACGTAAATCTCTACTATTTGATCATTAATATTTTATGTCGTCACTTTTTTACCTGGAACAGGTGGTTATACGTAAACTTTATTTCGAAGAATATTTACAGGGTATAAGGAATTGGCTGGAAATTATTAATATTCAGCAAGCAAGAATTTGAAGTAACGGTAATTTAAATTAAACAATACTAATTCTTATATAGTGCTAGAAGTTCATCAACAGGGCAGATATTATTATAACATAAGTTGTTTTTAAAAACTCTTAACCTTGTTTATTACATTTTCGAAAAAAATCTCAATTCAGAGGTTTTCATTAATTTATTATAAATTAATATTATGAATTTATTGGATGATGAACCATAATGCCTTAAGAATAAGGTAGTAGTGAACCAGTAATTTTTCTGATAGATGGTTGGGTACATATGTATCGGTAAGGTTTGTTTTAAGGTTGTATACTAATGTACCATTAGGAGAATCACTAGACAATCAAAATTAGACATAATCAAAACTAGACTTTCAAATGATACTAGTTTATCAGATCGAACCACGTTGTCACTGGACGGGGTGATGGACGTTTTGGAGTGTTGCCTGCATAGTGCTAACTTCCAAGTAAAGGACAAGCTCTACGCTCAGGATGACGGGCTCCCGATGGGTTCTTCACTCTCTCCAGTCATCGCCAATATATATGGAATGATTCGAAACTCATGGCATAGAAGCGGCAACAGTAAAACCGAAAGTCTGTGGAGATATGTCGATGATATCTTCATCGTATGGAAGAGCAATGATCAAAAACTCGATCATTTCTTGGAACATCTAAATACCATTCGACCTGCAATTAAGTTTACCATGAAAAATGAGGTAAATGATCAATTGCCCTTTCTAGATGTCATAAATAACTTTAGAACAACGAACACTGGACAGCAAGAAACACATTTCTTCTTCACAATTTCATACATTAATAGAACTTCGGAGAAAATAAGACAAATTGCCAATAGTTATCATATAAAAACAGCCTTTAAAACAGAAGATACACTTACTGCTCATTTAACAAAAACCAAACCAAAAACTACCGATAAGAAAGAATGTGTTTACAAAGTTCCATGTGAGTGTGGTGAAATGTATATTGGAGAAACCAAACGACCACTAGAAGTTAGGATTAAGGAACATAAAACTCATACACAAAAAGGGGAAACATCGAGATCAGGTATTGCAGAACACGCCTGGGATAAACAATGGTCTGAGGCTGCGACAATATATATGGAACCCAACAGGAAAAAAAGAAAATTTATAGAAGCAGCATACATTAAAAACAATAATGGAATCTTCAGTAAACTGAGTGTTGAGAGACCTAATGTTTGGCAACCACTACTTTGTAACATCAAATCATTGAGGTGTGTACAGTGAAGCGAAACTTTGCGCTTCAATGGACACAGTCCCTATATAAGCTCGTAGTCTTAAGACAAAACATTTAGTTTATACTTGATAACGCTTAGAGATACAACCTAATCGAAAGGTCGTAAAAATAAATAAAAATAAAGACAATGCAAGTACAATAACCACATTTTAGTCAATCTACCGGTAAGATGCCGCTACGCTTTCCAGACCTAACATCACTGGATTTTATTCTGTGGGGATTTTTAGGAAATTAAAAATATAAGGAAATTATTAATATCCAGGAACAACTTGTTGAAATAAATTCACAATGCGTTTAGAAAAGAAGGAAATATTCATATTAATAATGCAGTAAGATCTGTAAGAAAGCGTTGTCAAAAGTGACAGTAATATGGGCCCTTTTGGGTTTCTTCCTGGCTAGATATTTTTAAAAAAGATATAGCTTATTATTTAGAATAAATTATGTTTTGATGATGTTCTTGTTTTTTACATACTGTTTAGGTTTCATTACCTTTTAGTTCAATTTTACTCGTGTTCACACGTGACACATTTTACTGGCCCTCGCGCCTTTGGACAATGTAAAAAGGGACAGAATAGTAGTAGTACCATAGTCGTATCGTAGAGTACTCGACGTATTGCACGTCCCTCGCCTTGTCGAAAAGGCTTATCGTTTTACTCTCAAATATATTGACTCTAGCCTCAAAACTACTCCAAAATACAGTGATAGTGTCCCCGATTCCTGGTTCCTGTATGGTGAAGCTTGGAATTATTCTGGTGGCCACCAAGAAGAATTTAGTGAAGTGATTTCGACTACAAGGTAGGCCATTTTAGTATTTGTGTCACGCTGTCGCCGTATTTTGTATAATTTCTCATCTCCTCAATTAAACCTATATACAGTCCACTCATTGTCTCAACCCCCTACATATTTTTTGGCCACTTCGAACCGGATCTTCAATTTTTTATTCACAAAATTAAAAATTTTCTTTAATTAATTAACATTTTGCAAAATTTTCTTCGAGAATGTACCATTTTTAGAATTTTATCGTTGGCCCTTTAAAAGTCTCGAAGGCGCACCTGTCACACGCAATTTCATGGTCGTACTCCCTCCATACCGCTGCATAAAATATTTGAATTTTTAACACATTGGAAACTACTGAAATTGCGTACTTTTAAAGAACAAAAAATAGTAATATTTTTTGTTGATTTATTTTATTAACTGGCTCTCAATTGGAAAGATAACAATATCGTTTATTGATTTGTTGTTTATTAAATATTGCTCGATTAGAAAAGTAAATAATAGATTTGAAAATGTCAAAACTGGATATATACATTGCTCGCAGAAATGCTGCTAATTCTCGCATCAAAGAATTATTGAATATCGCGGAAAAAGCTCAAACAGATCAAAATGTACGTTTACATTTTAAAATGCGCTATAAAATGTTAGAAAATATTAAAGATGATTTTGATAAAAATCATTCGAATATCGTTGATTTAATAGCAAGCGTGGAAAACAAAGATGCTCTTTTAAAAACCGAAGCCACTTTTAGGGAACTTGTCGATTTTGATTATTTTGAAATTCAGGCTATTTATTATAGTATTTTTGAATCTGAACCCCTTGTCAACTTAAATGTCTCTCATTCTGCGCCATCCCAAAATAATGGTAGGTTGCCCAAATTGGAAATACCGGTTTTCTCTGGTGATATTCGAACATGGAAAACCTTCTATGATTTATTTAACTCGCTCATACATACTAATTCCAATTTGAGCAACGTGGAAAAATTTAGCTATTTGATAAATTCTCTCGATAAAGCTCCGCTTGCTCTAGTTAAATGTACACCTTTATGTGATGCAAATTATTTAATTGCGTATAATGCTCTGGTTAATAGATACGAAGACCCTAGACTTATTGCTATAACTCACTGGCAAGAAATACAGGGTACTAAAAAAACTGTCTGATGACTATTCGGTCAGCTCTTTGAGAAATCTCGTAGACAAGTTTGAAGAAAACTTGGCTGCTTTAAATAATTTGCATTACCCAGTCAAACAATGGGATTTTCTGCTATTTAATATATTAATGGAACGGTTAAATCACAGTTTAGCTACACGTTTTGAAATTGATTGTCATACTGAATTAAAAAACCCAGCAAATCGCTCAAATAATTTTGGTATTTTGAAGGACTTTTTACAAAAACATTGTGATGCTCTAGATGCTGTTTCTGTTACTTTTTCTCCAGTAAAATTACAGGTTCCTAAAAATAAAATAAAAACATTTCTAAACAATACCGATGGCAAAGAAAAATGCCCTGTTTGTAATAAGTTGCACCCCATTTATAGTTGTCAAACCTTTTTGTCAAAATCTCCTCAGGAACGGTATAATATAGTTAAAACTAAAAGAATGTGTATAAACTGTTTGGGTACAAGGCACCTTTCGCCTTCATGTACATCTCTTCGCACTTGTCGTAAATGTTCTCTAAAACATCATACACTTTTACATTTTGGTTCAGAATTTAAGCCCTCATCTTCTCAAATTGTTGTTTCTCATCCTCAGAGTTCTCAAGTTTTTTCTCATACAACCACGCATGCGCCTACTCAAGTTTCCCATTTGGCGGAAAGCTCTCTCGGTACAGGTGCATTGCAGTCACATTCAGATAAAGACAATTTGCCTAACAATAATTCTCCAGATGTTAACTCTTACGTTGCTAATTTACCTCGTAACCATACTGTTCTCTTGTCCACCGCGGTCATAGAAGTCAAAGATGCGTGGGGACAATTTCAAAAAGTCCGTGTATTACTGGATTCCGCAAGTCAGGCTAATTTTATTACTAAAAAGTGTTGTAAAAAACTGGGTTTGGATTCTTATTCTCTAAATATTTCCATAGGTGGGTTAGGACCTATGGCTACCAAGGCTACGCAAGGTGTTGCTTGCACAGTTCGTCCTCATTTTCATTGTGAACCTTGTTTAACTTTAGAATTTGTTGTTTTACCGCAAATCTGTGCCGATTTGCCATGCGCTGACTTACCAGCAAAACATTTTAAAGAATTTTTGAATTTAAACTTAGCTGATCCAAATTTTAATATTTCTTCTTCGATTGACATGCTCATCGGTGCTGAAGTTTTTGGCTCTTTATTGAAAGGTGAATCAATTTGTTTTGATTACCACAAACCCTCCGCTGTTAATACGTCTTTTGGATGGATACTTATGGGCAAAGTATCTCTTGAAAATAATTATCGTATAGGTACGTTTTGTACTTTAACTCAAATTGAAAATTGTATAAAAAGACTGTGGGAGCTAGATCAAGTAGCTCAAACCCCCAAGCTTTCTCCCGAGGAGAATGCTGCTGAACATATGTTTGTTGAATCTCATGATAGAACTCACACTGGTCGATACGTAGTAGCTCTCCCCTTCAAAAATTCCTCTTCTCCTAATTTTTGTGATTCTCGCGACATCGCTCTTCGTAGATTTGTGAACTTGGAGCGTCGTCTGAAAAATAATCCCTCGCTTTATCAAGACTACTGCAATTTTATGCAAGAATATCTATCAGCTGGACACATGGAACTTATTGAAGATCCCTTAGAAGCACCCCACTCTTACTATATTCCTCATCATTGTGTTTTACGCTCAGAGAGTCAGACGACTAAATTAAGGGTCGTTTTTGACGCCTCTACTAAAGATGCAAATCATATATCATTGAATGACACTCTTTTAATTGGCCCCAAACTTCAGTTAGATATTTTCACTCTGCTACTGCGCTTTAGACTTGGCGCTGTAGGGTTTACAGCTGATATCAAGCAGATGTATCGTCAAATTTTGGTTACTCAAAGTCACTGTGATTATCAAAGAATATTATTTCGCTTCTCCCAAGACGAATCTATTAAAGATTATCGTTTACTAACAGTGACTTACGGTGTATCTTCGGCTCCATTTTTGGCGATTCGTACTCTTCAGCAACTGGCTAGTGATTACCAGGCAAATTATCCTCAAGCCTATCAAGCATTGAAAAATTCGATTTATGTTGATGACTTGATCTGCAGTTGCGATACTGTTAGCGAAGCTGTACAGCTTCAACAGGAGCTCGTCGAGCTCTTGCGACTTGGTGGTTTCGAGCTGAGAAAATGGGCCAGTAACAATCCACAGTTATTGACTCATTTACCGCAATCTTGGCTGCAAATTGATCCTCTTTCATTTGATAATGATCAGGAAAATATGGTGAAAATTCTGGGACTTCAATGGCAACGCAAATTGGATATCTTTACGTATAATGTAAGTGTTAGTGAAACCTCCTGTACAAAACGTAATATTTTGTCAGATTTAGCTCGCATATTTGACCCTGAAGGATTTTCAACCCCAGTTGTCCTTTTCGGTAAACTTATAATACAAAAACTCTGGGCACTTGGGCTTCAGTGGGACGACATCCCACCTGAAGACATTGTAATTAAGTGGCGCAAATTTAAGGGTGAATTACTTCTACTGTCTAATTTTCAGTTACCTCGTATTCTCCTCTCTCTTGATTATTTGTCTTGTGATATTCATGCATTTTGTGACGCTTCCTCTTACGGCTATTCAACCGTTATATATTTTCGATACGAAACGTCCCAAAATCAAATAAAAACTTCTTTTGTAGCTACAAAATCTCGTGTTGTGCCATTGAAAACGATTTCTGTTCCTCGTTTAGAATTGTGTGCAGCCGTACTCCTTTCAGATCTCTTGATTTCGGTTTTGTCTGCGTTTGAAGACAAGATTGATTTTCGGCGGATTTATGCGTGGTCAGATTCGACTGTAACTCTATCCTGGATAAAATCGTCTCCTCATAAGTATAATACTTTTGTTTCTAATCGTCTTACTCATATTCAAGAAAAGGTTGCTCCTACTCGTTGGTTTTATATTCCTTCCGAACACAATCCGGCAGATTGTGGTTCTCGAAGCTTATTACCCTCTCAATTGCTTAACCATTCGCTATGGTGGGCGGGGCCCTTTTTTCTTTCTGAATCTGAAGAGCTTTGGCCAGATTCTTGTCGAACGTTCAAGTTCACGGAAGCTGCTTTAGAGCAAAGAAAGACCGTTTTGTCCACCTTAGTTCCACCTAGGGACTTCTTTTTAAATCTTTTTGATAGATTTTCCTCCTTGGATAAAATATTACGCATTTTGTGCAGATTTCTGCGTTTAATCTTGAATAAGAAAACGCAAGATACTCTTTCGGAACCATTTTCTGGAACTCTAATGTGCCTATTTAAGTACATTCGAAATGTTATATTTCTTGTTGAACCGGGTATCCTGAGGGTGGGCGGACACCAATCGTACTCCCATCTATCTTTTAGAAAGTTACATCCTGGCCAACCAACCCTACTGCATTTGATTGCTCAAAAATTGTGGATTTTATATCCTAAGAAACCTATTCGCTTACTTTCTCGTTGTTACAAGTATATAACAACCCTTCTCAAGTCTTCTCAGCCTACTATGGAAGGTATTCCTGAGGCTCGTTTTATTTTTTATTTATCTCGCGTTGTTGGTACCCAGATTTTCTCTTACACAGAGTTTAACACCGTTTTGGTCTCAATTGAAGATGTATTCAATTCCCGGCCACTTTGCCCTTTAAGTTCAGACCCAAATGATCTTAAGGCTTTTACACCGGGATATTTTTTGAATTTGGAACCCTTAAACTCTTTTTTGGAACCTGATTTAACCTCGTCCAACCTCGGACGATTATCTCGCTTCCAATTACTACAAGCCTTACATCAGCATTTCTGGGTAAGGTGGAACAAAGAATATTTTCACACATTGATGCAACGCAGCAAATGGACTGAGTCGTCAGTTCCTATTCTCAAGGATACTCTCGTGTTGCTTAAAGACGAACACGCGCCGCCCTTAAAATGTCATTTAGGCCGGGTGTTAGAGGTGCATCCGGGTGCGGACGGAGTTACGCGCGTTGTGACTGTGCGTACCGCGCAGGGTAATTTCAAAAGACCTGTAACTAAAATATGTCCCCTACCTCAAAATTAAAATTATATATATATTTTTTTTTGGTTTATTACTCTACTTTAAGTTTTTTTTTTTATTTGGATGGTACAAGAAATATTTTTTTTTTGTTTATAAAATGTCTCATTTTAGGTGGGCGGTATGTTTAGGTTTCATTACCTTTTAGTTCAATTTTACTCGTGTTCACACGTGACACATTTTACTGGCCCTCGCGCCTTTGGACAATGTAAAAAGGGACAGAATAGTAGTAGTACCATAGTCGTATCGTAGAGTACTCGACGTATTGCACGTCCCTCGCCTTGTCGAAAAGGCTTATCGTTTTACTCTCAAATATATTGACTCTAGCCTCAAAACTACTCCAAAATACAGTGATAGTGTCCCCGATTCCTGGTTCCTGTATGGTGAAGCTTGGAATTATTCTGGTGGCCACCAAGAAGAATTTAGTGAAGTGATTTCGACTACAAGGTAGGCCATTTTAGTATTTGTGTCACGCTGTCGCCGTATTTTGTATAATTTCTCATCTCCTCAATTAAACCTATATACAGTCCACTCATTGTCTCAATCCCCTACACATACTATTTTGTCATTATCTTTTGTTGTCAATAAATAAATGGTAAATGTGTTAATTAAGTTTAAATAAAGGGTGTTTTTTTTATAGAGGTATAGAACTTTAAGTTGGCAACACTTTTTTAACTGGCGGCCATTTTGTCAGCTGTCAAGTGATTTATGTTTAGTTTGGTTTGGCATTTCAACATGAATAGACTGACGCCTGAACAACGCTTCGAAAATGTGCAAATTTATTTTGAAAATCATGGTTCTGTTCGAAATACGTATCGCGCACTACGTCCATTTTACGGTCAGCATAATCGTCCATCAGAGCAATTAATTCGATTAACTATGGAACGTTTTCGCACCACGTTTACTTTAAATGATAATACGCATCCACAGAGACGTCGTACAGTGCGTACAGAAGAAGTCATTGCTGCTGTAGAGCGTAGCGTAGAGGAAGACCCGAATCAGTCTATCCGCCATCGTGCACAGGAATTGGATATGTGTCCATTCACTTTATGGAAGATTTTGGGTGCTTACGAAATCCAACTCGTGCAAGAATTGAAGCCACACGATCACCTAGCAAGGCGTAGATTCGGTGAATGCGCCCAAAACAAGATTGCCGTTGATCCCGATTTTCATAAGCGAATTTTGTTTAGCGATGAAGCTCACTTTTGTTTGAATGGATACGTCAGTAAATAAAACTGCCGTATTTGGAGTGATGATAATCCTCAAGTGTATGTTGAGACACCGTTACATTCAGAAAAACTGACTGTTTGGTGTGCTTTATGGGCTGGTGGAATCATTGGTCCGTACTTCTTTAAAAACGATGCTGGTCAGAACGTTACAGTCAATGGTGACCGTTATAGAGCCATGATTACTGACTTTTTCGTTCATCAATTGAACAACCATGATGTACAGGAGCTGTGGTTTCAACAAGACGGCGCAACATGTCACACAGCTCGTGCCACAATTGATTTATTGATGGAAACGTTTGGTAACCGCATAGTTTCACGTTTCGGACCCGTGAATTGGCCTCCAAGATCGTGCGACTTAACGCCGCTAGACTATTTTCTGTGGGGATATGTGAAGTTGCTAGTCTACGCCGATAAGCCCGAAACGATTGATCACTTGGAGGACAACATTCGCCGCGTTATTGCCGATATACAGCCACAAATGTTGGAAAAAGTCATCGAAAATTGGACCTCCAGATTAGACTACGTCCGAGCCAGCCGTGGCGGTCATATGCCAGAAGTCATATTTAAATTATAATGCCAGAAGATTATCTTTCGAATAAAGTAAATTTCATGTCAATTTAAAAAATTCATCTTTGTTTTACATACTATAAAAAACACCCTTTATAAGTATCATAACTCCTTCTTTTGTTTTTTATTCATGGGTATGATTTTTAATGAAATAATAGTAAAATCCAGCATGTCTCTTCATTTTGATATTGAGTCTGGTATATTGTTATAAATATAATTATAAACTGTACCTTATCATCTAAAATATATATAGGTTGTTCCATTTAAAATAACCAAATTGGGATTTAAAGTCATTTAAAATGTTTTAATATCTGTTCAAATAAGAATTTTACAGGGCATTATAAAATTGTCAATTTATGCATTTTACCCAATATCTTCAAAACAAAAGAAAATTTTCTCTTTGTGGCATTTTTAGTTTTCTTTAAAAACAGCTACATTAGTTTTTTTGCTAACTTTGATAGTTGATTATAAACCCCTCAAAATTGTCGAATTTGGGACACCCTGTATAGTTCTTGTTATTGCAGTTTTCATCTCTTCATCCAACGGGGTTGTCGTCTCCCTGTGACCGAATTAGGTTTGGAAGCACTAACAATACCAGTCTTTTTTCTTTCCTTCAACATTTGGTAAACAGTAGTTTTTCAAACTCCTGTCATTTTTGAATACATCCCAACCAGGGGCGGATCCAACCTCTCTCTTTGGGGGGGGGGGGGCGGTGATATCACAAAAGTACAGTATGGCAAGGAAAACAAGTTGTCAACGGGGGGGGGGGGGGAGTACAAGCAGCATATTCATTCCTAATATAAAAGGCAGAATGGGTTCTATTTTCCTGAACACAAAGCTCTTGGGAGGGGGGAGGGCGATCGCAAGTATACACATTCCTATACTCTATTCAAGAAATAGAGAGAGTAATAAAACTGTTAACAAAACCTCCAATGTACCTGCTCCGGTGCCGCTGGTTATTGAGAACTGCCGTAAATCTAATTATTATCAGTGAGATACCCAAAAGATATGGCTTTCACCTCTATATTTATTCCAAAATCGTTAAACCAGGGCATTTTTTCCTCAACGAAAAACTTATTACGATGAATGTTTATGATGCCTTAAGATATCAATATCTAGATAATAATATTAAAAGCTCTAATGAGATGTGTTCCAACATGACAGGAGTTGGAAAATCTACTATATACCGAATTCTGAAGGAGAAAAAACGACTGGAATTGTTAGTACTCCCAAGCCACATTCGATCACAAGCAGATGAAAAAGCTCGTTGGAAGAAGAAATGAAAACGGCAATTGAAGGGGTTGTATATACATTTTATTATGAGAAGCAGATCCCAACCGTCTACAAAATTCTAACTAAAATAAATGAAGATCGCGATTTACCTGAAATTAAAACAACTGATCTCTGGAAATTGCTCAAAGAAGTTAATTTTTCTGGGAAAAACCAGATAGAAAATCTGTTCCTTTAGATCGTCAGGAAACTGTCCGTTGGAGAAGTAAATATCTCTCTCAAGTAAAAGGTAGAGTTGCTAGAAATAACACAATTAACAAAATTAGTAATTTAACTAAACTTTTGAATGATTTTTTTGAATAAAGTTACTGCGGAAAATTGGAAAAAATCCATATTATAAGAGAATAAAAGAAAATGTGAGAACTCGATCTTATGATCGGTGAGATAGAGGAACCAATTATAATTAATTTGAGCGAAGATAGTTTCACTAACTTTGATTAGGAATTAGATACGTAATGTTTACTAGTGTAAACACAATTTATTATTTAAATTCTGGTTTTTGTTGTATTTTATTGTTTAATGTTGTTTATATGTTTTTTTTTATATATTTTTATTTTAGTGTGTCCCACTCTTTAATTTTATATATATTTAATTCTAATTAGCCGTAAGTTTTTTTATTATTTTATTATTGTATTTGTATCTTTTTCTTAAGCGTGTAGAATTAACATGTTTATCTTATTTTTTTGGAGCTATCGTATTTGCATATAATAAAGTAAATTAAATTAAGATATCAGTACAATAGAAATAAAAATAAGTAGGTCTAATTTTAATTACAACATAAAAAAAGTAATTACATTTGAATCCCTTTTTAGTGTTAAATTGTAATTCTGCAGATGGTTTAAGAAATAAATAAACTGAAACGTCAAATACCCTAAAAATGTTTTTAATTAATAATAAAATGACCGATAGCCCCAAAAATATTTTAATATTATATGGAGGAATTTATTTTTTTATATATGTTTAACTTTTTGTATTTTTGACAATGGATATTTTGTAAGTATTTAAATTATAACTTCGAATTTTTTGGGAGAATAAGGCTACGTTTTAGTCCATTATTATAGACCGGTATTTATGATTATAAAATTTCTAACCCATTCCTATGAAAAATATATGTGTCTAACAGATTTTGCTAAAGACACCGGATTAAAGAACACAGGTAGTTTGCGAAGAGAAAAAGGGTAAAAAATGATTTATTACTCTCTCTAGTAAACTGTAGTATAAGAGAAAAAATCGGGTCCATTTTCTAAACCCAAAGCTCTTGGGGGGGGGGGCGATCGCCCCCCCCCGCCCCCCCCCTTGGATCCGCGCCTGATCCCAACAGAGCTTTCAATATCATTATCCGGATATTAATGTAATAAGTTTTTCGTTGACAGTCAAATGTCATATTTTTTGGGTAACTTAACTCACTAATCTCAAATAATGCATTAATATATAAAAACAAGCGCAACCAAGATAAATAACTAAGACCACACTGTGTAAAGTATATTCAGTCTGCTCACTGATAAATTAAAGTGAACCATGGGCAATTTTATTCCAGCAATAAATTTATAAAAGCTTATAATATTTAAATATAATTAGATTTATGGCACGTCCTCAGTTACCTGCGGCACTGGAGCAGGTGTGTCGGAGGTTTCTCTGAAAGTTTTATTACTCTAGTTTTTGAATACGCTTTAGTGAAAAGCAAATCTTAAATAACTTATATTATGTCCAGCTGAGGTTTCGAGAGGTGGCATATTGAAGCTTATTAATAGTTAAGTTTAAGTGTGAAACCAAATTTTCCACAAATTCTCTATTAAAATAAAGAATACAAAATTTTTATTCTGGCTATAAAAAAAAATGTATATTTTAGGTATGAAATTTGGAAACAAATAATAGAATTATCGGATCCGCAAGGCGAACAAAATGCCTATAAAGTTCTAGGAGTAAGTCCCACTGCAAGCCAGCAGGAAATAACTTCAAGATGGCGGTCTTTGAGCAGGGAAAATCATCCGGACAAGTGTAAAGATCCAACGAAGTTAAGGGAAGCTCAAGAAAGGTTCATGGAAATCCAGCAAGCTTACGATATTTTGTCTAATATTAAAAACAAGAGGAGAAGAAAGAATAAAAAATCTGTAGGCGACGATTAGAAAAAAAATCATAATAAAAAAATGTAATAATAAACTGTGACAATTGACAAACGGACAGAGTGAAAAAAAGTTTAAAATTTAATTAAAAATTTATAGCATTAAAATTTAAGCTTATTTTAGGTAAGGTCAGAATTACTTGAATAACAGATTCTGTTGATGGAGTTTAAAAGTTCTAGTACATAATTTATTTAGAGCGGCGGAGAATGCGTCGCATTTAGGGATATTATTTTAAATAAAAAAAATAATCTGCGATTTTTCAACTTAGATTATTTTAGATATGTTTATATATTTACCGTTCTCCTGGTAATTGAAAGGGATAGTGATAATTAAAAATGTTTACACTATAAAATTGGGAAATTAAATGCTCTGTATATTTTCGCTCTACTGATTTATTTGATTTAAGATTTTATTGTTAAATGTTTAAGAACAATTTAATATATTATTTGTTGTTTATGGATCTAAAAAAAAATAAACAAGATTTTAATAAAGTTTAATTATTATTTTTTTTTTATTTTTTGAGGAACTATTATGTAGGAATTTATTTAAAGTATGAGATGGATATCAATATTTATTACTTACTAGTGTCGATCGTCGCAGCTTCACCCGCATTAAACTGTCAGACAAAAAGGATAACTCTGGAAGAGTAATAAACTATTTTCAATGTAAGAAAATTAGGTATACTGGTAAAAATTATTGAATGATATCTAGTCCTCTACCAAGCCTATTTAACTAGCTTTGGCAATTCTTTTTGTCTGATAGCCTTCGTGAAAATGTTATTTTCTTCGTGGCTACCTGTTTCGATTTCAAATGCACTAGTTAATTGTTGAAACAGAACTGCTCGCTATTTTTGTCGAATCGTCTAGCAGATCCTACCGACTGCGCCAGGTTTGGATTGTTTTTGGAACGATGGATTTTTTGAAAACAAATAAGCACTATGGCAAAGTAACGAGCTACTTGCAAAGATACAAGATAAAGAGTTATGTTAAAATCGGGTTGACAATTATTTATAACAAATTCTTATCTTTAAAATTGATGTGTCTGCATAATCAATGGGACACGTCTGCGCTGGAGTTTCCCATCATAAGGTGCTGTATACGGGGATATCACAACCAACTTTCCAATATTTGCCATTATTACGTAACTCTTTTTAAGGTCTTTTCGTTATGTAAGAGTAATATAAGGCGAGCCAGTATGGGAATCTTGGTAACAGTAAGAAATTCGAATTTAGTTAAAATGGACAAAGTTACGTAATTTAAGAACTAATGAGGGAATTAATATTAAAGTTAGAGTGAGTGAGTAGTGTTAATTAACGACACATCAACCCATTGGATTTTTTAGTGACGGGACCTACAGTTTAACGTGGGTTCCAAACTACACTCATCGACACTTAACTGACCCCGAGTTTTTACTTTTTGTCAGTTTCATATCTACCGACTATTGGGACTAACATTTAATGGTCTGACAACTTTTTTAATAAGTTGCCGTATACGAGATTCGAACTCACGCTGGTCGTGGTCATCCCTGTCAGCCTTGAAACGGTTAGGCTAATCCCACGCCAGTATTAAAGGTAGATGAAACTGATTAAGCTTTTTTACAACAACTTTTAATGAGCTTGAAGATGACGCTATCGATTTTTTTATTTGACGTTTCGTTTTCGAGCAACCATCATCAACTTCATTTTTTCAAATACGGATCTGATTTGCTATGTTAAATTTCAAAAGCCTTATTCAAAATTCAGTAATGTTTTACCTACTATGGAATAATTATATTTTGAACCTTTTTTGGTCATAATAATTTTTTTTTAAAAACCAATCCCCATGCTACTATTAAAGTTAGGTGAAACTGATTAAGCTTTTTTTATTACAACTTTTAATGAGCTTGGAATATCATTAAGAGACAGGATTAGAAACACCGATATGACGCAGAACGAAAATCAAAGACATCGTGAAGGAGGTTGCAAAGATGAAGTGACGATGGGCTGGTCACACAGCCCGATATGAGAACAACAGATGGACACGAAGAATCCTGGAATGGAGACCGAGGGAGACAACAAGAAGCACTGGAAGACCTCAAAAAAGATGGGTAGACGACATAAGGACAGTGGCGGGCAAACAGTGAATGAGATTGGCGAGGAATAGAGAAAGATGGAAACAATTGAGAGAGACCTACATCCAGGAGTGGATAGACAGAGGTTGACAAAGAGAATGAGCTTCAAGATGACACTATTGATTTTTTTATTTGATGTTTCATTTTCGCGCAACCAGCATCAACTTAATTTTTTTTAATTACGGTTCTGATCTGCTATGTTAAATTTCAAAAGTCTTATTCTCAATTCAGTAATGTTTGACATACTATGGTATAATTATATTTTGAATCATTTTGGCCATTATAAAATTTTTTTAAATTACAGACCTGTCTTCTAGAGCATATTATATGTTGTTCTAGGTTCTTTAATTTAAAGAAACAAGTAAAGGTTAGGATACAAAAAAAGAACATAGACTCTCTGTGGCATACGTCAACGAAAGAATTATATCAAAAAAGATTGATTGAAAAAATTGAAAGAAAACCAATAAATGAAGAGGAAGATATAAATCATGGCTGGGAAAAAATTAAGGGAAACATAGAAGATGCCTCAAATGAGTCGTTGAGCACACATATAATTACAATCAACAACAAAAATCCTAATAAAACTCCATGGTTCCGTAAAGAAGTTAAAGATAAGTGTAATGAAAAAAGAAAAGCATATTTAGCATATAGAACGTCAAAAACGCCGGAAGCATACAATAGGTACAAACTAATTCGTAACGAAACTAATCTACTAGTCAGGCAACTAAAAAGTGAACATTGGGAGCAGTTCTCTAAAAGAATGGAAGGAGACTTCTACAGTGTACAAAAACAAATGTGGCGACTGATAAGACAACAGCGCAAAAAAGTATCTGAACTCTCCGAAACAAACAAAATATCAGAGGAGAAATGGATAGACTACCTAACAAAATTGTTTGAGGGAGATGCTAACATTGGAAAAAACAACATACCAGCAATAAGGAATAATGTGGAAGTCACCATTCAAGAAGTAAAGAAAGCTATAAAATCCTTAAAAAATAGAAAGTCTTCCGGAATTCATAACGAATTGTTGAAATAAGGAGGACAGCGACTAACACAGGAACTCACAAGCTGCATTCGCAAAATCCTGACATTATGCAAAGTACCAGATAGGTGGAGAACCAGCACAATGATGCTTATGTTTAAGAAAGGTGACAAACAAGAACCAGGGAACTACAGGTGTATTAATCTACTGGACACAACTCTGAAACTCGGTACGAAAGTAATCAAAAATAAAATTAATTCGGTTACAACACTGGAAGACGAACAGCAGGGATTTAGATCAGGAAGGTCTTGCGTGGATGCAGTATTTATTCTACGACAGATAGTCGAAAAATCTATAGAATACAATAAACCAACATTTTTATGCTTTATAGATCTAACAAAAGCATTCGATCGCATAAAGCTAGATGACGTAATCCACCTGTTATATAAGAGAAATATTCCTATCAATATAATTGAGACCATCGCAAACAATAAAGTTCAGATTCGCACTAACGGTAAATTATCAACACCCATACCAGTCAACAGCGATATTAGACAGGGAGACTCGCTTAGTCCTTTGTTGTTTAACATGATAATGGACGAAATAATAAAGGAGGTGCGACTTGGTAGAGGATATAAAATAGGTGATACAGAAATAAAAATTCTCTGTTACGCTGATGACGCTGTGATATGTGCCGAAAATGAAGACGACCTCCAGAGATTGTTAAATACCTTTAATCTTACGGGAAGAAAATATAATATGATTATGTCAGCCGAAAAAACTAAATGTATGACAACCTCAAAAGAACCCCTCCGATGCAAACTAGAACTAGACGGTCAAATAAACAACAAGAAATGAGTTTCAAATATCTAGGAATCGACATAACTAGTTATGGCAACATCGAAGATGAAGTAAGAGGGCAGGTGGCCAAAGCAAATAAAGTGGCGGGTTGTCTCAACGACGTGATCTGGCGAAACAAACACTTACAACAAGAAACAAAGGTTCGGATATACAAAACCACAATTAGACCTATTATGACATACACCTCAGAAACACGGCCAGAGACGACAAAAACGAAACAACTATTAGAGACTACAGAAATGAGAATACTTCGACGAATAACAGGAAAAACGCTACTGACAGAGAAAAAAGCGATAACATTAGGCAATCATGCAACACAGACTGCATTAATGAGTGGGTCCTGTAGCGTAAGACACAATGGAACAAACACATAAGCCGAATGACAGAGGATAGACTGGTAAGGATCGCACGAGATAAATCGCCTAGTGGTACACGCAGTAGAGGTCGACCACGGAAAAGGTGAAGCGATAATTTGAGTCCAGAATGAGGAAAATCGAAGAAGGAACAGGTCAGGGACCTATTATAGAAGGTAGAAGAAGAAGAAGAAGAAGTAACACTAGATTTTTTTTCTTATTATAGTATTGGCTTATAAATTAGCAAAATATTAATTAATTATTATTAAATATATTCACCCGATTAGACCCTGCTAGATTATTTTTTTAGGGATACATCGAAAATTATGTGTATAAGCAAAACCCTAAATTAGAAGAAGAGTTTAGAAGATTGGTTCTTAAAGCATTCCAAAGAGTATTGCCAGCACTCCTAAAAATAATATATGTATTAAGAATTTGCAGTTTAAAATGCCATTTGTGTTTAGAGAATGACATCTTTTAAAATCCTTATTCATTTTAGTGTTCGTATTATCAAGTCAAACGGCTTCGCACTTCCTTCAGGGATTATTGACTCATACCAGGAATACAAAGATACCAAAAGTATTGCGTTCTGTGGGGACCATGTTCTCGGGTCCCAGGTGACGTGGTCTGCTGCATTTCCTAGAAACTTTTGGACGGTCCGCGCGGTTGCAAGGGGAACTGTTTTCTGAATCACTTTATACAGGTACTCACTAATGCCCAGCCCCTTGATGTTCTGCAGGAGGTTCTTTGGTATCACTCCAGTTATTGACAAAATTATAGGAATCATTTGGACGCTGTTCATTGCCCATTATCTGAGAATTTGCTCCCCCAGGTGTCTATATTTGGCGATATTCTCATTGTATTTTGACGTTAGGTTGTTATTGTTTAGTATTGCAGGTCAACTAGTGTAGTTCACCTGGAAGATTTATCTATTAATATAATATCTGGTCTGTCTGAACTGTAAGAACCGTTCGATCCCAATATAGCTTGAAATCGTTGTTCTCAAGAATAGACTCCGCATAGTATTTGTAGTAAGGCACTTTTCCTACCTGCAATAGATTTAACTTATCTGCTAACTCTTGGTGGAGTATCTTAGCGGCTAAGTCGTGTCTTTCCTTATACTCGGTTGCGACAAACGCTTGGCGTCCTCCAGTTATGTGCTGAATTGACTCCGATGTTCCACAGCCATATCTGCATTGGTCATTTTCAAATTGAGGGATGTCTAATGATGAACTTCCGATAGTTCTTCGTCGGAATAACCTGGCCTTGGATAGCTAACAAGAAGCCCTCCGTTTCCGGAAACATCTGTCCTGAAATCAACCAGTAGTTCGACGCTGAGTTGTTGACATTGTCCTAATTGACCTCATTTGGATGCCGTCCATGAAGTGGCTTCTGTAGCCAGGTTTGTAACTTCTCTTGGTCTGTTTGGTGGTGAGAAGTAATATCTTGTTCCCTCAACTGTAGCGGCGTTGAATCGTCTGCCTCGCACATTACTCGGTGTAGCATGGAAGAAGCCGCTAACCTGTGGAAATATGAACATAAATTTATTATTTGTTGATCGAGCTATTGACCAATATCCATCAATCCTCTTTCTCCTTGATGTTTTGGAAGCATTTTATGTTCAATATAGCACTCCAAGGGTGGTGTTTTTGTGCTTTTGCTAAGATTATTCTTATTTTCCTTTGCAGGATTTGGATTTCCGTCCTGCTCCATTTTACAATTTCAAAAGAATAGTTAAGTGGACAGCATGCGTACATATTAAGTGCCTTAAACAAATTTCTACTATTTAGGTTAGTTCGTCTTATTATATAATTATATTATTTTATTTATACATAAATTGTATAGTTTCCTTTATTTTTTTTCTTTAGAATAAAAATTTTGATAGGAATTAAAAAGAAAGTTAAGAAATGATGCTTCCACAAGATGTTTAGAAATTTAGGGTAAAATATAACTTTTGGTTCTACCCTGTATAACACCAAATTCAATTGAACTTCTGGCAAACTCAGTAAAGGATAATGATCAAGATTAAAGGGCCTACAACTTAACCACAAATGATCGAAACCGCTAAAAACAGCTCAAAAAGCTTTTTAAGATTGAATTTGAATAAAATTTTGAGTATTTTTTATGTAGAAGTATAATAGGAAGACTTCAAAACAAGGCAGAAAACAATTTAATAACCCCAGAAGTTGATTCTGATGATATTGATTTATTTAATTTGGAAATCCGCTAGGAAATGCTCACAAACTGATTTGCTCAATTTGTAGGTAATTGTTCCTCTAACATCAGAGAACGGTAGATTGAAAGTTTCCTAATTAAAAACCGTTTTAAAGCTCTAATTAAGATTATTTCAGATTTTATTACATTTTGCTGAATATAGCTGTAACGAACATTAAGATTTAATTAGATCGTTAAAGTTCTATTAATTTTTATAACGTATGCCAAGTTTTCTAAGAAAATTTTTATGTTTTTTTCTTCAACAAGCATCAATGATTACAAAATTAAACTACCTTGTTTAGAAACTTACTGGCATAGAATGTTAAATAGGAAAGAAATCAGTTATGCGTTCGAAGAATTTAATTAACATCATTTAGCCATCATTAAGCTCATATACATATAATAAACCGTCATAAACACGAAAAAAATTAACAATAAATGTTGATTAAAATAGATGTTTTGTAATTTTCTAAACCTTAAGTAGTTACTGATGAGCTATAAAATAATATACGGTGGCAAACAAAAAGTGACTTGTTTTAAGTTTTAATAATCTTATATCTTAATCTTAAAAAGTTTGAATGGTAAAATAGCGCGCTGAAACACAGTTTGAGTAATGGCGCTGATCACGTGACATGCATGACCTCACACCATAGTTTGTTGATTTCTTGAGATTTCTATTCATCTGTCGTTATAAAATGGTTTTAAATGGCGCCTAGTACCACAATGCATATCGACGTTCATAATCACTCCAGAGAAGGTATTTGTTTTTATTTTAATAAATCCTAAAGGGTGAAAACAGTGGTTAGAACTAGCATGTAAAAACCTCAGATGTTTAGGAGCTAATTCTATGAAGATCATATTAATGTGAGTATAATTGTGTTTTTATAAAGGGTGTTTTTTATAGAGGTATAGAACTTTTAAATGGAATAAAACAAAGATGAATTTTTTAAATTGACATGAAATTTACTTTATTCGAAAGATAACCTTCTGGCATTATAATTTAAATATGACTTCTGGCATATGACCGCCACGGCTGGCTGGGACGTAGTCTAATCTGGAGGTCCAATTTTCGATGACTTTTTCCAATATTTGTGGCCGTATATCGGCAATAACGCGGCGAATGTTGTCCTCCAAGTGATCAATCGTTTCGGGCTTATCGGCGTAGACTAGCGACTTCACATATCCCCACAGAAAATAGTCTAGCGGTGTTAAGTCGCACGATTTTGGAGGCCAATTCACGGGTCCGAAACGTGAAACTATGCGATTACCAAACGTTTCCTTCAATAAATCAATTGTGGCACGAGATGTGTGACATGTTGCGCCGTCTTGTTGAAACCACAGCTCCTGCACATCATGGGTGTCCAATTGATGAACGAAAAAGTCAGTAATCATGGCTCTATAGCGGTCACCCTTGACTGTAACGTTCTGACCAGCACCGTTTTTGAAGAAGTACGGACCAATGATTCCACCAGCCCATAAAGCACACCAAACAGTCAGTTTTTCTAGATGTAACGGTGTCTCAACATAGACTTGAGGATTATCATCACTCCAAATACGGCAGTTTTGTTTATTGACGTATCCATTCAAACAAAAGTGAGCTTCATCGCTAAAATGAAAATCGGGATCAACGTCAATCTTGTTTTGGGCCCATTCACCGAATCTACGCCTTGCTAGGTGATCGTGTGGCTTCAATTTTTGCACGAGTTGGATTTTGTAAGCACGCAAACCAAGATCTTTCCGCAAAATCTTCCATAAAGTGAATGGACACATATCCAATTCCTGTGCACGATGGCGGATAGACTGATTCGGGTCTTCCTCTACGCTACGCTCTACAGCAGCAATGACTTCTTCTGTACGCACTGTACGACGTCTCTGTGGATGCGTATTATCATTTTGAGTAAACGTGCTGCGTAAACGTTCCATAGCTAATCGAATTAATTGCTCTGATGGACGATTATGTTGACCGTAAAATGGACGTAGTGCACGATACGTATTTCGAACAGAACCATGATTTTCAAAATAAATTTGCACAATTCGGAAGCGTTGTTCAGGCGTCAGTCTATTCATGTTGAAATGCCAAACCAAACTAAACATAAATCACTTGACAGCTGACAAAATGGCCGCCAGTTAAAAAAGTGTTGCCAACTTAAAGTTCTATACCTCTTTAAAAAACACCCTTTATTACAATATTCTACGGCTGAGCGGTTAAAAATTTTGATTAATTTGCCGTGTCTAAAGCTGCATCAAGTATACATAATCTATATAAACCTGACATTTCTTATGGATTAAAATGAAAGTATAACCTTTGCTACGAATTTCAAAAAATAAAATGGATGACAGATTGAAATTGAGCTATCCGACAAAAATGTCCGTAGTAGCTCGTCGTCGTACTGGGAAAGGTGAGGTTTTGGCACGCCAAATTAACCGTCAAAAGTCAAAAACATAGTGTCATTGTTGTTATTGTTGTGAAGTTATTGATTGATAATTAAAATATTTGTCCTTTCCCTGGATTAAGTTTATTTTATATTACTTAACAAAAAAGCAATATACACCAACAAATGAGTAAATTTAGACCTCAAAATTTTGTTAAATTGGCACTCCAGAACTGTTAAACAAAAATGCATACAAAGAGTCAATATTTTAGTAATGTAAGAATATCAAGAAAAACATCAACTTATATACAAAGCAATGTGCCGACGTCTATTGGAATATGTGCCTTCTATATATAGTTATTGCAGAAAACCATCAATATGCCTTGAAAAAGTGGAAACTGCAGCTCTGTTGTATATTATAATAATAAAAAATTAAAAACACTACATATATTTAAATAAACAAACACCAATCATCTATTACCTTCTCTTGGTCTAACACCATAGTCGGTTGTATGTATGTATGTGCATAGAGTTGAGGTCTGTACACTGCGACCTGGTATATCTATTGTGCCCTCCTACCGCTGCCCAGTCGTAAGAGTTACCTTATCGACTATAGCAGGTCTTCCAGGAATCTCAGGATGTTGGATGGCTTCAAAGTGGGTATCTCTCCGTCTTCGATTTAGTGTGCTCCTAAGAACCGCATCCTAGAGTTTTCTAGAGTGCTGCACTCTGCAAGGATATGAATAGAGGTTTCATCCTCTTTCTCACAGAATCTGCACTCTTCTATTTCTACCAGTCTGAGCTTCTTGAGGTGTCCTTTCAGGTGGCAATTCCCCGTCAGGACCCCTGTTAGAACTCTGAGCTGCTTTTTACTCAAGCTTATGCATAATTTGAATCTCTGCTGATCGTAGTTCCCCAGAAGTCTCTTAGTGTCTCAATCCTTTCAGCTTCGCCCAATAATTGGATCTCCTGCTTTCTTCTTCTATCCTTAGTTCTTTCAGTATTACGCTACTAGTGATTCCATAGAAAGATTCTCGCCCCACTGACGGTTATTCTTTGCGAAATATATGTCCCATTCTTCGTGAAGGGCCTTTAGAAGATCTTAAATGGTTTTCAGTTTGATCAACAAATGACCCTCTAAACATTCTTCGCTTTGTCAATTAGCAGTTAAAGTTTCATTTTCATTTCAAAACCTTGTATTAAAATATCAGCCCACACTATAATTCCACCGTCTCTAAGAGGTAATTTTGGAGATATGCAACGTTCAGAAAATCGTTCTCATTGTCTTCTACATTCGATGAACGCAAACAAAAACTCGATTCGTCTGTGAATAAACACATCCCCACTCTTCGCCAATCTAGTGCAGATGAGCTGCAAGTAAAGTTGAACAAGCAGATGGTCTTCTTGATATCAATCTCTTTTGATGTAATTAACTATTATACCACGGACATTTTCAAGTCGACTTCTAATAACAGTAAATGTTACTCCACCGTTTTGTAAGGAAGTTAAATCCAGGGGTAAATTCTGTAATCTGGCAACACTGTGTATAGTGCTTCTGGTTCTGTACAAGACATTGGCAGTATAGCGTATATCACGAGGATCTTCATTCAATGCAATAATCTATTCAAAATCCTCTCTCTGACAGTACACTGACATTTAGTTATTTTTATACATACATTTTATAGTTTCCTTTTAAAAAAATCCATTTAGAATAAAGTTATCGGTATGAATCAAGAAAAGGAATGTCACGAGATGGTAAAGCTTAAAAATTGAATAAACTGACAATAGATTGTGTCGTTCAATGCTTTCACAGAGTATTTGGAAATTTAGAGCAAAATGCAACTCTTGGTTCTACCTTCCATAACACAAAACTCCATAGAACATTTTGCAAAACTCTATACATAATAATAATCCAGACAGGGGCGAATCCAAGGGGGAGCGATCATCCCCCCTCTTTCCAAGAGCTTCCAATTCAGGAAAATAGACTCGACTCTGCCTCTTACACTAGTAATATGAATGCCGTTACCCCCTCCAAACTCGCTTTTACTTGCCTCCCCCCCACCAAGAGCTTTTATTCTATAAAAATAGACCCGACCCTGTCTCTTACCCAGGAATGTGAATGCTGTTGATATCTTCTCCCCATCCACCGTCCACAGCTCCTTCCGTTTAGGATCGCCCCCCTCTCCACAAGAACTTCAAATTCAGAACTACTGCCCCCCCCCTCCGCGTCGACAACTTGCTGTACTGTATTTTTGGGATATCACCGCCCCCCCTCTCAAAGAGTGAGTCTGGATCTGCCCCTGGATCTAGATAAAACCTCCTAGAACTTGACAAAGAAGTGATTCAAATCGACGCAAGCTATTTAAGCTTAAATTTGAACAAAATTTTGTTGGTTCGTTTTTTTTGTCCATTATATTTGTTAAAGTGATGAGATAAAGGGAAGGGGATCAGAAATTTGGATACCTGAAGGCGATTGGATCTGGATATTCTAGAACACCAAATTTAAATAACACAACGAAATCTTCTAAAGTATATTTTTATACAAATTATTACAGAACAGAAAAAAATTGTATAGTTATAATTACATGTATATTTATGTTTTATGCAATAATATTTTGTTATATTGTTAATTTTTCCTATCTAAACTATATCAGTAAATGTTGTCAAATTGAATATATTTAGTTCTAATAAATATTAGAATATATTTTTAAAAATTGTTTATCTTTGGTCCATATCATTTTTGAAAAGTGGTTTTAAAATGCACTTATAAAACTTTAAAAAAGTAAAAGCCATTGCAAAACTGTTTTGTAAAAAAACAATACAGCTGTATAAATAAATCTGATATAAAGGCGATTTTTAAGATACCCTATATTTTAACTTCGAGATTCACTAAGATTTTCTAAACTATGGATCGAGTCTAACTCATACAAAGAAATTGAAAAGTTCAGTTGGCCAGCTTCATTTTGGCGACATTATTGTCATATATCGAGTAAATTAGAAACAAGACAAACTATATTAGCGTAAAGCCTAGGGATTTCAATGAACACTTACATTAAAAATCATGCTTCCTGGGTTTAGACTATGTCAAATTGGAATTATTATCCGACGTTTCGCCTACGACTGCACGAGGCATGGCGCAGATAACCTCCATAAGGACGCAATTCCATTTCAACCAGAAGGCGTTTACATGATACCTTGCTCTTGTGGTAAAGTGTATGTAGGTGAAACAGGACGGTCTATATCCACTAGGTTTAAGGAACATGAAAGATGTATAAAAAAGGAACAAATTGTTCAATCTGCAGTAGCTGAATACCAGCATTGTTCAGGTCAAACTTTTAATGTAAAAGAATCTAAGATGCTAGCACCAGTTCCTGGTTCCTTTAAACGTAAAATTAGAGAATCAATTGAAATTTGTAAATATCCAAATAATAATAATAGGGATGCGGGTTACAATCTACATCATACGCTGGATTACGGTTCCCTGAGCACCAGTCTAGTATAAATACCGGGCTGTTGCTCTTCAATAGTCATTAAGTGCAATCGTAGGCGAAATATCGGATAATAATTCTAATTTGACACGGTCTAAAGACCCAAGAACCTTGATTTTCATATATAAGTCATTGCCACTTGTTTATTAGATCCAGCAACAAATTTACTTGAAAGTGAAACTAAAACCTAGCACAGCTAGTGCTCTTTCTATAGTAGTACCTATAAAAAAATATATTAGTAATCTAACATTTCACAACCGTATCTTTTTTTTATAAAAGTCAGTATTAGTTATGTTAAATTGCATTAGTCTCTTAAAACTTTTACTGTCAAGTTAGGTTTGATCCAAATTTAGATTTTTGTGAATCCAAAAGTACATATTTTTTAATTTTGTCTTTTCACACACAGGTATCTGGAATTTTCTTGCTCAGTGTTGAGTATTTTGATTACCAAGTAATATAGTATCGAATATAATAATTTTCATCAATTTTTACAATGTTCTGAAGAAGGCAGCCATTAAAAACTGACAGTAATTTGTCTCAATAAATTAAGAAGAAATGTTAAGTGGCAAAAATAAGCTTTATTGGGTGCCATTTTGATAAATCTAATTTAAAAAGTTGAATTTTTTTTTATTCCTACTTGTGACAGAATGAATCCAAAAATATTGAAAAACATCTGTAGATAGGAGGTAGGCCAACAGAACCAGGTTGCAATGGTAGTCGGTAAAACCAATTTCAAAGTTTATATATATATTTCTAACATATCCAGAGGTTACATTTAAAACCTTAAAAGTTAGAAAATAATTAAGTTAATTTATTTATTCAACAAGTTACAAGTCAATCACTGAGCAAAATGCAAATACAGCCAGATCTCAAAACTTATTTTATAAGGGCACTGCTATCTTTTTTATTATTATTTACAATAAAATTATGTTACGTACGAGTTTTTAATTGACAAAAAAATTATGCAGGAAAAATCACGTTTTTATTTTAAATCATAAATTCGAGTAAACACAGGCCTGAAAAAATTGCCGGTGCCAAATTGACGGGTAATATGCCATTTTAGGTATTTAATATTTTATATCTTACCGAATTATCACTGTAAGATATACCTAAACTTGAACACTATTTTACTATAATAAAGGTATTTAATCTTATTATTCGTAATATAAGGCAAAAACATAGTTTACCTAACAACAACAAAAAATTTTAAAGTTAAAAAACGAAAGAAAAACCTTAAAACCTATCCTTCAAGCAGTCTCTTTTCGAAATGTGCCGGGTAAATTTGCTAAAAAAATATTTATTTTATGCCCACCAATAACAAAAAACTTGGTAAGCTTAAAATATATTTTTTCTAAATATACCCACAACAATATGATACCTTCAGTACCATTTACATAGATAACATTCATGCTATTTTTTCTTTTTGGTTCTTGATGGCTTGACCACATCATTTTTACTGTTGGCTACGACTCCGTTACTCGATACAACTTTATTGTCATTAACAGAGACTACGACTTTATTGCCGTGGTCGTTCTTTTCAAATTTTTCGTCTTTTTCTGCATTATTCGAGTCTGGATTTTCTAAATTATAATTAGGGTAGTCACCATTGTTATTTACTAGTGTTATCTGAAGCCTAGGTACTGTTAGGGGGCGTATTAGCGACTTAACTACTGGTGGGACCGAGCCGCTATTGGGAAGAACAGGACTGCTGGCGCATAAAGCGGCCGATGTAAGTTGAGTGACCAGTCTGGCACTTGAAAATGTGTCTGAAGATGGTCCGGAAGACGTTCGAAATACTTTTTTTAGTTTGGATTTTAGACCTGCAATAAAAAAGGCAACTTAGCATCTTCTTACACTTTTTTGTTATGTACATAACAGTATCTAATCCTGAGTAATGTATATAATAGGGTGACTGGTTATATTTATTCAATTTGGGTAATAATTATCTAAAATATCTTTTTATCACTATAAAAAGGAATTCTTGAAAGAAAATATGTTTTTGGTACATTTATTTCCTTACCATTAGATTGTGGTTGATTTACTGGCGGTACCGGCACCACCTTTCCCATCACCACCCTCGCGCCCATTTCCTGTTCCAAGCCCCAATTTCCATATGATGTTGATCTTTCCAGAAGCCTTTGTCTGGCGTGCTTCTCAATGACATCAGCACATACGTATCGTCCGCAAAATCTTGCCCATTGGTCCGCTCGAAAACCTCTGCCATTGTCCCTTAATGTTGGATTGGCCCCTAAAAAGAAAGTAAAGGAAGGTTATGTTTCATTATCCGAATAAAAATATCCCGAGTAGGTACCTCACTTAAATTTTAGTATCTCGATGACCAATGGTTGAAATATCAAATTTTGACACGTATGGTTTGAAGCCTGGTGCTAAGTAAAAATCGTATGGAGATATTATTAGAGTCACCATCTATATATCAGTTTCGGGACTATTTCAACCACCTGTTACATCAAGATCCTTCTCGTGATTACTGGTGAAAACTGGATTAAAATTCATTCAGTAATTTCTGAGATGAGCCCGGACATACAGACAGATGCAGTCGAAAAACTATTTTTTATGCTACATAGTGATTACCCACCTTGCCAATATAAAAGTAATAAATCAAAGAAGCTTTAAATATATATACAACTAAAATAATTACTTGGAGTAAACTCTCTTGACATCGAAAGGCTCAAAACCCATTAAAAATTCCTGAGTAGAATTGTGAAATTCGATCAAAACTGTTAACAAGTTCTAAAAATACGTTATTTTCATTGTTCCTGCTAGATATATAAAAATGTAGGTAGTTTTTAAACTTTTACAATAAAAATACAAATGAGTCCAAACATTTGTGGGGTGATTTATCAACACCTATCTTTTCAAATCTGTTTTTATTTTTGAAATTTTAAAACTGTTATTGGCACGAGACTAAGAAAACAGTAGTATTGACCTAGAACTCTAATAAAGTATTTTAATTTTATTCACGTAAAGCTATAATAGAGAAAATTATTTTGTTTGAATACCAACAAAAACTCACAGAGAGAGAAAATAATTTGTCGCTTAAAAGTTACAAATTAACAATAGATGGGTTTTGTAATAGGAATGATGCATTTTAAAATTGATGTTATGTTGTTGTTGGAAGCATAGACATAAGAGTAATTAAGAGTACTTAATACAGACTGCGCATCCTATATAAGAAAGTTGGCTCACGCTTAGAAAAAGATAAAGTGTTTTCGATGAGTAATATCTCTCTTTCTAATTACGGTCAGGTGAAAGGGGTATCCAATGACGTTTGGAGTACTGTCTCCGTCATTACAAAGAGAGGTACTACTCATCGAAAACGCTCTGTCTCTAAGCGTGAGCTTCCGTTACCATTTGTACTACAAAGCATACCTTATAGCAGGAGTTTCCAAAGTGTACTCCGCGGCGCCCTGGAGCACCGTGAAACGTAAAGAGAGGTGCCGCAAAACACTCGTGTTTTCTCGTTTACGGAATCTAAATTTACTTATATTCGCCGATACAAAATAAACAATTCAAATCGTTCGTTAGGTAGGTAACGTCGACCGTCATTCACTCAATATTGTTACGGGAGATCAGTTCCCAGTAACATGAAGTTTCGGTTAGGTTGGGTAATTCCGAATTTGTTGCTGGCCAGGCACGAGAGAGAGAGAGAGAGAGCAGAGTATGTTTCAGAAGCCCGCATTTGACCGTCGACTGGAATTTTCTCGAACGCTCATTGGTAGTATACAGCGGCGGTTTTTCCTTAGTTTTGAAGGTTTGCGCAACCCCCCACAAAATACAAATATATTTTTTTAAATTTCTACTGATAATTTAATGATTAAATTTAAGTCAATTTTTTATCTAGATTATATCCGCGCAGCAGTCAATTATTGAAATAATTTAACTTATTTCGCCTAAATGTCAAGAATAATTCGTCTGTATTACAGTATTACGCCTGCAAATGTTATCGCTTTGCTGGTGTGCAATTTTAGTGCAATCCAAGCTAACATATTGAAGCTCATTTAAGACATGGATATTAATTTTGTCTCATAAGCTATTGCAAGTCGACTTGCAAACCTGTGTTTAAGCTGTATTTTCGCTGTCATATTATTTCAATCAGATTCAAAGAGTTTCTGGCAATGAAATAGTGACGTCACATTAAAATTGTTTTCACGTGTTTTGAAACAATTACAGATATGCTTTCAAACAAGTGAATTTACACACTTCGTTATTATCGTATTCAGGCAATTGGAAATAGTAACGTCATTTCAAATGTGTTTTAAAACAGATCTAAACATTTATTAAACCGGGTTACCCTGCAAAAAAAAACACCTTCAGTTTTCCCATCAGGTGTTTGTTGTGCGGTACGCTATTGTATTTTTTTTTTATGTTTTGCATTTTGGTTTTGAAAAAAACAAAAATGAATTCTGTTCAGACTGTAATTGCAAAGCCATTCTGTGGTCGGTCATTAAGTGATAAGGCTGAAATAAAAAGGCGTGGAAGACTTACTCCGAATTTAAGAATATTACAATCCGTGTCTAGTACTTTCACTAGGACGTTTAATCCCGGCCTTTATAATAAACATACGTGGCTTTGTGCTTGTGAAATTAAAAATGCTCTATTTTGTTTTCCTTATATTATTCGGAGGGCCCCATTAAAAAGCATACGTTGTCGGTAAAACATATGAAAAATGTTCCGACAATATTATAAAAATAGAGGGTTTATATTTAAAAAAGACATCTAACGATTTTTTCAAGTTAATATTTAATGTTAGTTTTTGATCATCCTATATTTATTTATTATCAAAATATCAACACATTCCACTAAGGTAGATCCCCTTCTAGAAGGCAACCAACCTCAATTAAATAATAAATTAAATAGGACAAATTGATAGTTATGCTTGGGCTTGCAGACCCCATTTTTAACATAAAATTTAAAATATGTCAAAAACGGTTAAACTTAGGTATAGGACATTATACATAAAATATGTCCAAAATTTTGCGTGGAATCTAAAAATTAAAAAATATAACTTCCAGAATAACCAGAAGTTCCACCACCTTGAAAATATTATTGCGGAATTGTCCCTAATCGACTTTAGTAAACTGTCAAATTTAAAAAAAATTTCAATGTCTATATTCGGAGAAATCGATAGTTGTGGGACACATTGTATAAAATATAATAAATGTAAAAACAGACGGAGATTTATGTGATTTCCAAAAAAATCGTATTTTGACCTTTAATAACCCTAAATTGCCATAAAAATTTAGCAATTGAAAAACATGATGGTTTAAATTCAGATTTAAGTTCGATATCAAAGATTTAGGAAATTGGGTCAAAAGCTTTATGTTGTGAAAAGCAATTTGCGTTTATTGGATGTATACAAAAATAACTTAAGATGCAGCAGAGCGGTAACTCATATTCGAGAACATCTTCCCGGTTTTATAACAAAAATACCGAAATAAAGTCGTTAAAATTATGTGTTTATTTTTAAATCATGCTAAATTGATAATAGCTTTTAAAATGGAGTAATTTATTTTCAAAACACTTCACTAGAAGGAAACATATTACATAATACTGTATCATGCACCGTATTAACACCGGTTTTCTTGGATTTAAATAAATTAAAAAGTTTTTTAGATGATTAGGGATCTCATCCTGTTTACTTACCTCTCACTGATTACTTAGTGATGTTATTACATCCAAACTGTATTTTTTCTGTTAAAAATCATTGTCCAAATATTTTCGATTTTTGGTATTAAATTTTCGTTATGGAAAGGGCTTTTCTAATGGTCTCAGCCTTTCAGCAGTAAATGGAAATTAACATACACATGTCCTGTAAGCAAAGTTTTGCTTTATCACGAACTAAGGGACTTTTTAGATGAATTAAGTCATGAAGCTATTTTAATATTCTGTTAGTTTCTGATATGTGAGTGCTGGTGAATGAGGTCTTCTCTGCTTCTTACTTTGCCCAAATTTTGGTGCTACATTATCTCTCTCTATTGAATCTCAAACATCCATGCTTGGGCATAGACCTATTCCTGTTTCTTCTATTGTTCTTTGTCTAGAGTAATTGCATTCACCTTTATTAGGCTTGCTTCTTTTAATTGTCTGCCCATCTTATTTGCGTTCTTTTTCTTTTTCATTTGTGCTTTCAGGGTTTCCAATCTTGGTTTCTTTTATTTTATCTGTCGCCTTTCTATCTTAATATATGGCTAAAAAAATTTCTATTTAAATTCACTGTTGTTCTTTGTGTTGTGTTTCATAAATATTTGATAATAATATTTAATAATGTGTATCATCAACTGGCTAATATTATTAATGATGTTTTTCTAAATCCAGCCAAAATGCCATTGTTTCTGACAGAAGGTATAACGTATCTCTTACCAAAGGACCAATATAACACACATTGTGAACAAAATAACATCATCGCAACTCAACAGAGAGGATGCACCAGGGGAGCAATGGGATGCAAGGAGCAATTGATTGTTGACTCTTATAGGTAACCAAGCCAGTACTAATCGAAGAAACCTCTTTGCCGCCAACATAGATTATAAGAAGGCCCTCGATTCAGTGCCACATGAGTGGCTCACCACTATATTGAGTATTTATAGGATTGATATTCATTTAGTTTCCTTTTTAGAATACATCATGTCAACCTGGAGAACTAGGATCCAATTGCAAGTGATATCCAACGATACCATCGAAACTAATACAATCCCAATACGAAAGGGAATATTTCAAAGCGATTCATTAAGCCCATTGTCGTTCAGCCTTGCAATGAGTCCACTTTCACACCGTCTGAACTCCACCAGATACGGCTTTAGTATTAGAAATAACAACGAAGACGTAGTAAGATTGAATCATCTTCTATACATGGATGATCTTAAGCTGATGGCTGCTGCCAGAAACCAGTTGAAACAAATGCTTGAAATTGTATAGGAGTTCTCCGCGGATATCGGAATGCAGTTTGGACTTGACAAGTGCCGTGTTTTGAACATCGTTAAAGGAAAGATACAAACAGGAGCATTTGAGATACAGACTGGTGAAACTTTAGTTGCAATGGAAGCAGAACAAACATACAAATACCTAGGTTTGAAACAGGCTAAAAGAATTGACCATCGCATTGCACTATGAAGGCTGCACTGACCACCGAATTTGTCAGGAGGGTAAAGCGGATATTACGAACAGTTTCTCAGCTCTGCGCTTAGTTACTCTTTTGGAATTATAAAACCTGCAAAAAAAAACACAAACACTCTTAACAACAGCACACAAACACCACCCTCGGAGTGTTATGAATGTACAATGCTTCCAAGACATCAAGGAGGAAGAGGATTGGTGGATATTGGTAAGCAGCTCGACCAACAACTTACGTTCTTATTTCCATAGGTTAGCGAGCTCTTCCACTCTACATCGAACAATATGCGAGACAGACGTTTCAACGCCGCTACAGCCGAGAGAGCAGGATATTGCTTCTTACTACCAAACAGAGCAAGAGAAGTTACCAACCTGGCTATAAACGCCATTCAAAAGAGGTCAATTAGGATAATGTCGACAACTCAGCATCGAACTATTGATTGATTTCAGGACAGATTCCGACGAAAAACTATCGGAAGTTCGTCATCAGAGATCCCTCAATAAAAAACGACTAATGTAGATATGGCTGTTGAACATCAGAGGCAGTCCAGCACATAATTGGAGGATGCCAAGCATTTGCCGCGACGGAGTGTAAGGAAAGACAGGACGCAGCCGCAAAAATACTCCACCAAGAGTTAGCAGATAAGTTAAATCTATTGCAGATAAGAAAAGTGCCTTACAACAAATACCACCCGGAGCCTATTCTTGAGAACAATGAGTTCAAGCTGTATTGGGACATCAAGGGACTGGGTCTTAGTGAGCATTTGTTTAAGCGGATTCAGAAAGCAGTTCTCCTTGCAACGGCGCCGACCGTATGAAAGTTTGTGAGAAATACGTCACGTCAGGTCACCTAGGACCCGAAAACATGGAAAAGGTCCCCACAGAGCTCCTTACTTTTGGTATCATTGTATACCTGGAATGAGTTAATAATCCCTGGAGGGAGTGCGAAGCCGTTCGACTTGAAAATCATAATTAATAAATTCAGTAGTTAGAAACAAGAGTCAGAAAAAAAAACGAGTGAGGAAAGCATAAAAAGAAAAGGACAGGAGGGAAAATCGGACACGGGAAGAAAAAAATAATCTGTTAATTAAGATATTAAGCGACAATGGACTAATCTCATTTTTCTCCTCTCATAATAAATGAGAATGAATTAACATGTTTATTTGCACGAATAGACATTCAAAAAATTATGCATATATTGTTCTTCAATTTTCTAGTTATATTAGAGAGAGAGAGAGAGAGAGTTATATTATTTTAAAGTTATTCTGGACATTGCTGTATAATTTTACAGCTGGGAAAAAAATGAGCGTGTTACCAGGAATATTTAACGTACACGGAAATTTAATATTGACTTTATGTATTAAGTATTCTATTCAAGAAGTCTGGCATGAAAGGAGGAAGGTCTATCTGTCCGAAACACACGACACACTGAAGAGGTAAGATGTCATCCCAGGTTCCAGGATATTTTAAACATGAACATATTCAGTTGGATTTTAGATGCTTTCTCAAATGCAGATACAGAAGAATCACCAAAATTTAAAAGAACTGGTAAAACTTAAAGTAAAATTCAGAGTTCTGGCTCAAAAATCAGTATCAGGACTCCATCCTGAATTGTGGGGAATAATTATTATTGTGAGTGCCGTCTTTCAGATCATTTTTTGTGAATTTTGTTCTTAGTTTATTACAGCTCCATTGACGAGACCTGAAGGTGGCTGAAACGTGCATGGAGAGAAAACTAGGCTGAAATTTGCAGGAAATAAACCGTCTATATTTTCCTTTCAACATTTTGAACAAAGAAAACGGAAATATATTAAATATTTTTACATATCGTATGTTAATTTTTATTCAGTAATGCCTTTATCCATTATGCAAAAGAAAAGGATAGCTATTGCCTAACATTTTCCTTAATAAACCATTCCTTGTTTCAAATAACAGAAGGATAAACAATATAAGCACGCTGGTGAGATAGAGCGTAAAAAGAGCTTTTCTGTGGCGCAATCAGGAAAGTTTACTTTTACAACGGTCCTTAGCAGCTTATACTCGGAGATTTAGGAATAAAATCTAAGGAAATCTTTGAAAACGAAAGAAAATTGGGATTCTAAAAGGTTTCATAGGGAAAAGGAATAATAACGTTATTAACTGTATATTTATTTTTAGTTCAAACCCTTACCGCTGATGATGTGTTGGAGTATTTTCGAGTTACGTTACAATTCCGCCTACGGGGATGTAGGGGCATAAAATATAAACGTCGATCCCCATCTAGATATTATTTTAGAATTTTCACCGCAGAATACATGTTTTAGAATCGGTTCAAAATCTACGAAATTTCTAAAGTATAATAATTTTGTCTATTTTGTACTAATTTAAATTTATCAGAATTTATTTTGCATTTATTCAATAAAATAAATCGACTCACGTCTACAGACCCAACAATTACGTCTTATTTTTGTGAAAATAATCAGGAAACAATAAACAGACACTTCAACAGCACCGTCGTAAAAATGAGAAAAGTATCAAGAATATAAACTTGACGTAATATACACAGGTTGAAGTATAAAAAAGGTGGACAAAATCGAAAATGATTTCTATTTGTAAAATTATATTTTTGCTGAAACAGTAATTGTAAATAAAATCCAGTTGCATATACAGGGTGGCAAGTACTTGTAGTTTATTTCTTTTTTCTTAGGAGCATAGAACGTCATTATACATTCTAAAATGTTTTAAATATAGGGCAAATTTCTTATTTTGTGCAAGTAAAACAAACATAAATCAGGTTAGTTCAGTTGGGCGGCGTAAAAAATTACTGCAACTTTAAGTAAAATTATAAATAAGAGGAATAAAAATGTATATTATTGATAATATATTTTTAGGAAAAAATTATCTGTCATATTTTTGTAGAAATTTGAATCCATAGTAGGGTAGTTAAATCCATAAGGGGACTTGTTACTTGTAAAAGATCTCTTTGGTTGCCTTAGGTCAGACCAATTATTTTACTTCATCTTTATGTGATATGGTTTCCAGGTCCGAAACTCTTCAATCTTGTGGTTTTTTCGTATTCCGCAAAAATGTTCTGATCCGAGGAAAGAAATTTTTCCTCCCTATGTTTAATTCTAAAATCTCCTGCGCTGCTTAGTTGTCTGTAAATATACAGATATTGCTTGGTTGATTGAGTGCTAAGGCAGGCCAAGATTGAGAAGACCTTACCCTGCAGCCTAGTGATTTATTGGGTAGCCTGTAATAAATGTCCTATGTGAATAAGCTGGTTGCTTTAATCATGTTTAGCAGCCTAAACACTAGTTTGTTTTCTGGGTATAAATCTTCCAGATTGATCAATCCTTGAAGGTGTCTCCAGGAGGTTGGAGCTTCGCATTCAAAGATGAGGTGTGAGGCTAGTTTATCCTCTTCGAAACACACCCTTTACTTGAAGAATACAATAAGATCATAAAAATCCGAACAATGGTTATTTTGAATAATAGTTAATATATTGGGACACATTTCCAGCTAACGTCGTTGGTGATGAGGCTGAATTAGGCAAATATAACTTTTTTACTGTTTTCCAAGAAAATAAATATATTACAATATATAACAGAAATATAGACTTTTAATAATAAAAATTAAACAAAAATACAAGTTATTTTTCAATCAAAAATGTATTGAATTGGTTCTGTACTCTCTTACACAAATTATCAGAGTCCCATATCTCTTGTTTTCTTTTCTTACATGGTTTCCAGCATCGCTCCAGTTTTCTGCAGTTACATTATCCAAGACCGCTCTTAAAAAATCTCGCATGTCTTTTAATTGAAAGGTAGTATTATGTTTTGCAATAAATTCTTCATCATTTGAATCGATATTAATACTACTGAATTTAATTCGCAAGGTGCAAGCGAAGTACAATTATACCATGTTTCACAGCCATAACCTTAATAACTTGTCATTTAAATTTTAATTTATTTTCTATGGCTATTTTCTAAAACTCCACTTTTAAGGCATAATTTTTACAAGGTAATCCTTTTACTTCAGCGAATTTATAATATTTCCTTTTCGCTAGCAGAATAAAGGCAATCGCTCTGCTAACTTAGAATGATAGCTGGACTTGTTCATAACATTGACGGAATTTTCAGAACTTAACTTAATCATTTCCAAAAAGTAGTCTACAACATTATCTGCAGTCGTTTCTTTGTGGTAATTTTGATTGAAATTCAAACAAACCTTCATTCTAACATTTTAAGCCAAGATGCAAACTTTCTAGAAACGCCTGGCGAAAGCTCACTGAATTCCCTTCGTTAACCCACGTTTCGTCCAAGTTATAAATGTATTGTTATTCCTATTTGTACTTTCTAATACTCTTAGATATTATCTTCTCCAACATATTATTTCTTGTCTATCTATTAAAACTGATTTTCGATTCTGCTCCTGCAATATTTTCTTCTCATTTCTGATACATTTTCTTTTCCCTTTGTAGCTGCTAAAATTGTATGTATTATTAAGACCTCATAACTAAAATAACAGGAATGTTCTTTTCTTCTTCTGGTTAGTTTATCAAATTCTAACAGCTTTCTACTACAACTTTTCTTGTGCAATTTTGCACCCTTTCCATTTTTTCTTTCACTAAGAACTCTGTAGATTGCTGATTGATTCCATATTGGTACATGAGGAAACTATACTTCGAATAATACTTACAGGCATCTGATGCACAAGTGTTTCAAGTATGTTTATTACTATGGCCCTTGCTTGGGAGTCAAGAGCACCGCTGCAAAGTACAGGACTAAAATTTGAGGATCTGTTCACCATTTAGGATAGAACAATCATGATACCCTAAGAGCAAAAAGAATACTGAAGAAAAATAATAAAAAGTAAAACTGTTTACTCACGTTGCGAATACAGACTACATGCCTTTGTGTAGATTGGTAATTTTCCGAATTATAATTTTACAGTCATGTAACACCAATGGTTTATTGCTGCTTTATGACTTTTGATCGTTACTTGTGCTCCTACGTGAAAGGAAATGGACATTACAATTAATTTATAAGATTTGTTCAAAATTTCGAATCACGTGTCACTTTCGTTTGTTAATTCTCTAAGTTTGGCAGTTTTTTAATTGAAACATAGACCCTTTTTCTTTCTTGTTCTACCCTGAATCTTTCGGACCGACTGATCCTTTTCGGCCAGTGTAGGGTTCAAAACGCTCTAAGCTACTCACCTGGAGTAAACTTATGTTGTAAGTTGATGTTATCTTCCAAGTGTAAGGGATAGTTGGTCTTAATGCGCCCCATTTGCCAAGCGGATTAGGGAATGGTTGAAGAATGGTTTTTAAGGAAAGGTAATTTCTTGGTGGGATTTAGATTAGGGCACGATTTCTTCTTGGAATGTGGAACCAAGAGAAAAACAAGGCTCGCGTGGGCACAGTTACATCCCTGAAGTAGTTTTGTCTTTCAATGGGTTCGTAAAAGAAAGACTACCTACTACTCTATACGAAGTTTTCAAGGCATGTCATCTCTCGTTTTGAAAGTAAAGTCTATGAGAATCATTCAGAGACGATTTTAGAATTCAAGAGAAATTAAATTGAATTCAGATAGGAAAATATTTTATACTTGAGCTAGATTTAGTGCATTTAAGAGCAAATGCACTAGGTATTGAAAAATCACTTGCGTTATGAAGTGGAGTTTGCCTTGTTATATAAAAGGGTAACCATTTTTATTTCGAAAACTGGCAACACTGGCGATGTTAGATGCCATGTGACATATCCATTGTAAAGTTTCACATTTTAGACGATATATGTGCTCAGAATGTTTTGATATATGAACGCTAGTGTTTTTTACAGTAAATTCAAAATCTCATCTCGGCCAGAAAAAATAGAATTAACTTGTGAACACACAACTTTTGACGTGATTTATCTTCACCACAGTGTACCGTAAACTTAATTCTTTAAATGCAAATGAAGCACCTACAAAAACTACTATATATTGCTGGTTTAATTAATTCAAACGAAATAGTCGTTTGCTCATGAACGAGTTGCATGAAGGTCGTCTAAAAATGGGTGTAGTGCAAGAAAACATCGATGTTCTACATTAAAAGATAATGCATATCGTGAAATTGAGGTATGCTAGCACATTAGTAACATCAGCATATAAAATATATTGCATGAACATTTGGCTATGAAGAAGCTGTGTTTGCGTCGAATCCCGGATAATTTGACAATCACTCAAAAAAATGCTCGTGTGGATTGGTGCAAAGAAATTCTCAAAAAACATTTATAAGATCGTGAGAGGTTGTAGTCTTGGATTTATGCGTATGAGCTCGACACTAAATAACAATCAACCGTATAATTCTTCCATGATGAGCCAAAACTAACAAAAGTTGCCCACGCACGAAGTACTTCGAAGCAAATGGTCGCCTGTTTTTTTGGGAAAAACTGATCATATCGGAACCATGCCTAAAGCGAAAACTAGAACGATCAATTCCGAATGGTATACAACCATTTGTTTGCCGAAAGGCATTAGTGAATTAACAAAGACAAACCACACACAATGGATCATTCTCTATCAGACAAACAAAGACTTTTTTGAGCACTCAAAACCTGATGAAGCTGAGATATCCGCCGTACAGCCCTGATTTGGCACCCAATAATTTCTTTTTGCTGCCGTACATAAAGAACAAGCTGCGCGGCCAACAATTTTCTAAGCCAGAAGAGGCCGTTGATGTGTTCAAAAACCAGGTTTTGAGGATCCCATCTTAGCAGTAGCAAAAAAAGTGAATATTTTAAAAAACAATAAAACTATTTTCATTGGTAAATATATGGCCCATACCGAGACCTTGAAACAGGCCGTTACAGAATGAGAAGCAACATAGAGCTTGCACAAATATATCAAAGCCCTGACATCATTCAAGAAATAAAGTCCAGAAGACTACGATGGGCAGGTCATATACAAAGGAGTCAAATAGATCGACTATTAAAATGGGTATGGGAGGAAGCCCCACAAGGAAAAAGAGCACTGGGAAGACCTAGGTTTAGATGAAGAGATAACATCCACAAGGATCTAGCTATCCTTGAAGTTGACCAGCAAGAATGGAGGGAGCTGGCACAAGACTGTTCTAGGTGGAGGCAGATAGTCGAGGCAACCAAGACCCACCCTGGGTTGTAGTGCTACGGAGTCAGTTAGTCAAATATTTGTTAGTGTTTGTTATTCCCGAAATATAAACGGCTGCCCGTAGAAAAATATTTTTATTACAGTTAAATGATAAATAATTGAAAGTTTGTTCAAGACACAATTTAATGCACAAATGAATCACAAACAACGTCAAATCAGAAGCACTCTAATTAATTTATTAATGTGTGTACCACCATGAAATTTCATATATTCCTTACAGTTGAACCAAATCAAAAAAATGACACGGAATTATATTTATGCGTGCCGGTTAAATTCGAAAATTTCATTTAATTCACCAGAGAATGTCCATCTTTCTTGGAAAATGGGTATTTTTTAGACAGCGAAAAATTTCCCAGGTAGAGTACAAGTACTCAACGATATATTTTCTAAGTTTCATCCCTGAATATTCGTTAGCGGCGACGTTTCGAATAAAAAAAATAATTTTTATCGTACGATAATTTTTTTTCAGAGATCGAAAATGACGTATCTAAGGGAACATTAAAAAAAATTGTGTTCACTAGGGAAAAAATTATTGCAATTTTTTTGGTCCAAAGATTGATTTTTTTTTCAAAATAGTTCGGCTTAGAATTAAAAAAATATGTATTTTTAAATAGATCTTAAAAATATGCGTCATTTTTAACAATTTGCTATAAGAATGGTTGCTGTATCTTATTTAGGAGAGCGGAAAATCAAGGTCAAACTTTCAATTTTGAAGTAAATTTTCCCAGAAAATCTTAATCACACAGATTCTGGATGTAGTATACTTTTTTTGTTAGATAATGTCTATATATATATATATATATATATATATATATATATATATATATATATAAATATATATATATATATATATATATATATATATATATATATATATATATATAGCTTAGGAATTTATTTAGTTTCACTTGAAAACGGCTAGAGATAACTTCTAGCCGAAACGTCGTGATATTCAACAAAAAAATTAAGACAATGGAAGTCCAACAGATATCTGTTACTTCGCAAGAAACATCATTGTTTATGACATTCAAATAAACATTGATTTACATTTATTACCCTCCCTTACATTAATAAAATCCTCAGCAGAAGTGCACGTAGTTTCCAAAAATTATATATAAAAAATATGGTCAAGCTTCATAATTTTTGAAATTTTGTCCGATTTTTTGGTTGAGTTGTTCTACAGCGCTTTCTAAGGAGAAAACATGACTAGAGTAATTGTTTTTCTTAGTTGGTTTTATTTTTAGAAAAAATAATAAATTATTGTTATTTATAGCTTGAATAGGCAGTTTATATTGCCATTATTCAATTATACGGCGTTTTTATTTTTTTGGTATGTTTTACCCCTGCTTTCTTCGTTTATATATTGTTCAGGTCCGTAGACTTTTATAAAAGCCTTTTTGTGTCTTTTGCCAGCGCTATGAAAGCCAATTATTGAAAATATATTTTTTTGAAAAGAATCTGCGAAGAGAGAAATGCCACGCGTGCTTTAATGGAATTCATTCCATAATTGATGTTGTTAGCGTAACGATGCATGATCATTATTAAGCTCCGAGTAGTGCCATCAATCCAGAAATGAGTTTTTTAAAATTTAAATTTTAACTGTAGAGGTTTTAGATATATCAATCAGCTGAAAAGTGTAATGACAGGAGGATTTCCGTAAACAAGCGTGGATAATTTTTTTTCTTGGTAGTAAAAGTGAAGCGACTTGGATACGTAAAAATGTTCCAAACTTGACAAGTAAGGGAAGGTAGGGACCCTTCGTACGGTTTTTACATTTTATTTTTTTCGTTTCAACTATTTCAATTAAAAAATAGCTTTACATATACTACCAGTGTATTTATCTGAGATTAATATATAAAATTGACAGGTCGTTACATCTCATATTTAATGCATAATTATGACTTAAACTTAATCTGAAATGCGTACGAATCTACCCCATACATGGGGTACTTTCATATAGTATCGGGGGCGCCTTCAGACGCATTGGGGCAGTTTCGTACAAGCGAATAAAACTACAAATAATATCCATATTCTTTTATTAAGAAATAAAATTAAATATATAAAATTAACAAAAGTTAATGACTTCTCTTCAGTCAACAAAAATAAACGATTCTAGTCAACAAAAACTAAATGATCACTCTTCTAATGAATTATTAAATATCTTTTCTTATAAGTAACAAAAATTTTAACTTTTTTTTACAAAATAGACGATTTATGCCTTTATAAATTCTACTTAAATAATATAAAAATAACTAAAACTTAGAGATCAATCATATCTTTGGAGCGAATTCGCACTTTAAACAGTCTACCGTCAAGTAACGACATGGAGACTATTGAACATTAAATTTAGACAAATCGACTGAGAAAGTGAACAATTTGGAAGTTCTAGAAGTACAAACTAACGGTCGCTTAGGGTCAGGTAGAATCATTTCAACATCAGTGATATAAACAGTATGTATATTTTCGATATTTGGGAAAATAAATGTCCATGACAGTCCTGGTTTCTTTCTTAAATAAGAGACCTTAAATTCGGTTTGACTATAGTGACTCATAACCTTTTCTATGTAATAAACGACAGATTTTTTCTTCGGGAACTTGACTAATATAAAAGAATTATCATTAATGTTGTCTGGTAACACATCAAGTGTCAACTGCCTTGTGTGCATTTCAAAATCATCACAATCAGTTTCATCTTCATCCACCATGGAAGTTGAACTCTCTTGCAAGCTTATATCTGATTCTTCATATTCTGATGCATCACTCTCTATGTTTTTAGCTTTCTTCTTCTTTGTTTTTAAATTGAAATCTTCTAAAGCACGTTTTAATTGTTTGGCCCTAGCTCTTCTTTCATGTTCTAGTTTCTTCAATTGTTTTTCTTTGAGTTTGTCTTCAATTTGTTTTTTTTTCAGGTGTATTAGTGTAAATACGTGATTTGCCTGGCTGTCTTCCCCTGTTCGATTTTGTATTTCTTACAGCAGTTGGATACGGTCGGATTGCCTCTGGAGTTAAAAGAGTTTTTTTTTATGTTACAATTTGATGGATTGGTGGATTATCTAAAGCTTCTTCTTCACAGCTATTTATGTTTGGCGTGATACATCTTTGGGATTCTTGCGGAACCTCTAAGAAATCATGTGTTGTAGAACATGAGGGCTGGCAAAGATCATCGACAATATCCTGCATTGTAGGTGTTGCGAAATTATCAGTGAAGTTTTGATTAGGTCGAATATTTTTCAAATTGCCTAATGTATACACCTCAGTTGGAGCAAAATCTGTATCACCAAAAGCTGTAGATTAGAAACTAAGAGAGCCATGACAAATTTAACAGCATTCATGACGGCGAAACGCGATGAAGGAAAACAATAGAGCACTGCAGAAATGTCACTATTTCCTGCTATTTGACAATTATTCAAATTTGTTTAATATCTAGAGCAAGTGTAACAAAGTTTTATCAAGAACATGTGAGACATTTACTGATAGATATCCAGATAAACAGAGACCATTACGGAACAGTGACATCAATTTCGAACAACGGTATGTTGGCTATCAGGTCTTGCTTCAGACTCGGGCACAGTGCAACGGAAACTTCCGGAAAACTCCAGTATGCCTATGGAGGCAGTATTTTATTAAGGGCTCAGGTTTTTCCATGGTTCAAAGCATTTTTGAAATGAAGATAGTCAATTGAAGATGAATCACGCAGTGAAAGGCTTTCATCTCTAAGAACTGATGAAAATGTCTACAGAATCTGGAATCTTATGTATTAAGATCGTCGGTTGATAGTCAGAGTGATCGGTGAAGATTTGAATGTGGCTAACTCCACTGTTCAAAATCTGCGCAAAAATGGTTCCAAAAAACCTTTCGCAGAACTAAAAGGAGAGAACAGTTCCTTGACTTTGCAAAAGTTTTCGTTACACTAAGCTCAAGCCTGAAGCAAAACATGATAGCACACCGTTGCACGAAATTGTTCGCTCATTTTAAGAAAGCACTAGAAAGAATTGTTTCACGACAAAATTGGCTCCAGACGACCAAATGACTCTAGTGAGTTCAAACTCGAACTGAATGCGAATCACATATTTTGCCACCCCTTGAAATCCCATGTTCCAAGAGTTGTCAGACCGAACGTTATATATAGTCTCATTATTTAATGTGCTCACATCGTATATTATCAGGATAAATGTAGGTGGCTTCATTGGAGAATTATAGATATTGTGGTAATAAAAAAAATGGAGAGATTGGTAATCTCGTGTAGGAAATTCCATATTCCATTCCATTTATTAACAATAAAAAGGATCTCTTTTTATATGTTTGTAAGAGACTCCCGGCCATCATTATTCAATTTTATAAAATATTATAGGCAGCAGATGAATTTTTTTCAAATACGGTAACATATAAACTTAGTTTCTTCTTGAAACTTTCAAATAGAGATTTATTATAACGAACAGTACAAAATGACGACACTTTGGTCAAATTAAATCGATTCATCACTTTATAGGTTTCATGTTTGGAATGATAAACGTCGAATTTGTTACGATTCGTGTTAAATACCCAGATCTTTTCAAACTGTTAACAACTTAGTTCCGCCTATTTTTAATATTCACAGGTTTTCTAATTCAATTTCCCGGTAACAAAAAATGTTTAATATCGATTCTCAGCACGCAACCCACGAGGTGCTTTTGCTCTAAAGGTGAGAATAATTTTCTGTAATATATAGTTTTTACTGACAGCAAAGTTGTAAAGAAAATCCCTGCATAAATAATGGCAACGTTTATATAAATGAAAAACTAAATTTGAATAAACATATTTTCGAATTCGAAATAAAACATTAAAAGTGAGTTTTGCATTTTTTTTGGTATTTCAAATTGCTAAAAAAAATTATATTAAACATATATAACGATTACAATTAAAATTCTTGAAGAACTGTTTTTGAAATGTTGACAAGATACGTCTTGGTCGACCAAAACAAGAAAAAATCAAACTATGGATGACCGACGAAATATTGATTATTAAAAACCAGCATGATAACTATAATGAACTGAATCGCACTGTCAAAAGAAAAATAAGGGAGGCTAAGGAGAAATGCACTCAAGAACAATGTGGCGGGGCTGAAAGACTTCGTCAGCTGCACGACTTCTTTAATTTCCATAGAAAAATCAAGGAAATAACTGAAACAAATAGAACAACGGCATTGCCGTCAATAGGAAATAGACAAGGAAGACCGATATTGGATACAGACGAATTAAAGGAAACTTGGAAGAACTATGCGGAGACTTTGCTCAGTGATCAACGAACCGATGCCCCGACGAATGATACTGAAAATATGAGTGGTCCAAAAATTCTTGAATCTGAAGTCACGTACGCAATGAACTCTATGAAGAATGGTAAAAGTGCAGGTCACGACGATATATACGCAGAAGTTTTAGAGCAAGTCGATATTAAATAACTTACATATCTCTTTAACGTGATATATGACTCTGGGCAAATCCCAGTGGACTGGTTAAAATCTACGTTTATTGCTATTTCAAAAAAACAAATCCCAAGAACTGTGAAGACTACAGACTCATAAGCTTGATAAGCCACGCTCTTAAAAGGTTCCTTTGTGTGGTGCAGTTCAAGAATATATAGAAAGGGTGAGGATATGAATGGCGACACACAGTTTGACTTTATCAAGGGACTTGGCACTAGAGAAGCTCTCTTTTCAATGAAATTACTTTTGCAAAAGTGTCAAGACCAAAGCCAAGATGTTTTCATCAGCTTTATTGACTATCAGCAAGCTTTTGACAACGTAAAGCTCGAGCCGCTGTTGGAAAGATTACAGGAGATCGGTATAGATGATAAAGATATTAGAATAATAAGCGAACTTTATTGGCAACAGTTAGCTGAGATCCGTATTGATGGCGATGTGTCAACAGAGACCTTTAATATACTGAAGGGAGTCCGGCAGGGATGTGTACTATCGCATGTTCTGTTTAATATTTACATTGAGAAAATATTTCAATTAGCATTAGAAAATTAAACGCGAGGTATCAAAGTCAATGGCATCTTAATAAACCATATTCGCTATGCAGATGATACTGCAGTTTTAGCGAACAAATTTGAAGATCTCTAATCAATATTAAAAAAACTCAACGAGTGCGGTGAACAGTTCGAGCTGCATATTAATACTGCCAAAACAAAAATGATGGTGATTAGTAAACATCAGTATATCACTCCTCTTAACATCAACGGGAAAAATATTGAACGTGTCGCACGGTTCACGTATCTTGGCGCTACTCAGAATGAAAAGTGGGAATGTGACGAAGAAGTGAAAGGAAGAATTGGCCGTGCAAAAACAACTTTCTTCAAACTTAAGAATCTTCTTCTTCACAGAAATATGCCACTACACACCCAAATACGTGTAGGTCAGTGTTATGGATGGCCTATTCTGCTATATAGTGCTGAAACTTGGTCACTTAAGGCTGGGACGCTGAATCGGATCGAAGCTTTTGAATTGTGGACGCTCCGCCGACTAATGCGTATCAACTGGACTGCCCATATAACGAATGATGAAGTTCTACGAGGAGCTGGCGTAGAAAGACAACTAATGGACTAAGGCATATACTAAGAGGACCTCGCTATTCCATACCAAGGCTAATACTACAGGGAAAAATTGAAGACAGACGGGGGCCAGGTTGAAAACAATACTCTTGGCTCCGCAATATAAGAAAATGGTGTGGTATATCAGACGCCGCAACCATATCTGGACAGGCTGAGGAGGGCACTCTAGTTATAAGGAGATGAACAAATGATCGTTGACGTGAGGCATAGCACATGGCACCCGAAGAAGAAGAAAATAAGATACGATGACTGTGATGATCAGTATTATAGTTAGAGATCGGATTTCAATAACAGATGATGCAAATCCCAATAGCAATATAGAGCAACGAGCTAAAAACACTACTTTACAGCTAGTTTGCGACTGTAATGTAAAAGACAAGTCTTTGGTTAATTTTTGGTCTCTAAATGCAAAAATAATAGCAAAAACGTACCAACACGTAAGATTTTTGAGTTATGATTTTTTCAGAAAGAATGAATGGGTATTTTAATCATATTAAAAAGTAATTTATAATATAATGGAGTGTGACGTTGTTAAATTTTCGTTTTCCATAAGTTAGGGAAATTGTACACAATCTGGCAATACCACGACGTGGGTATATCTAGGGATAACAAGTTAACCACGAAGTCTCAACCTCCAGGGGCTTAAAATAACAGAAGTACCCATTTAAACCCTTATAATTTCAAATTTCACTCTGCTCTGTAGCCGAATCTGCTTATAGATGGCTCCTGTTTTCGAGAAGTACTCCGTCGCTTTTCGAACTTCCGATACCTGATGTTTCTAGAAAATACCAGAAATACGGAACGAGTAGTGGTCAGTGCTAAATAGAGAAGCGAAATGTGCGAACAAGCCAATAGTAATAACCTTGTATTGGTGTTATGTTTGTGTTGAATAAAGTTAGCTGATGCCTGTAAACGTAGTATCACATCTCCGAACCGACATACGTGACAGTACAAAAATGCTTAAAGTATAGAGACGTGGCTGTATTCATTCCGCGGATAGTTTTTGCGACATATGTGGTCAGTTTATTCCCAAATCGCAGAAAACGACAATTAACAAAATGACCAAAGTAGTTTATCATAAATATTTTGTATGCCTTGTTGGCGATCAACATCGGGACTGGGCTCCTCACATATCTTGGCAAACCTGTGCAGCAAATCTAAGTAACTTGTTAAATGCAAACGTTCTTCTATGACTAAGACCCATCATAACATACGCGGCAGAAACAAGACCAGATACAAGCAGAACTCTACAAATGATGAGAACAGTCGAAATGAAAACATTAAGAAGTATACAAGGCAAAACTCTACATAACAGAATACGGAATGAAGATATCAGACAACAATGCGGGATACAGGGCATAGGAAGATGGGTTAAACGAAGGCGAAGATTCTGGAACAAACATATAGGGAGAATGGAGGACGGTAGACTCGTTAAAAGCGCAAAAATGAATAACCCAGTAGGAAAAAGATCACAGGGAAGACCACCAAAACGATGTCGAGAATGATGGACCTTATCTTCCGGAGAAGCCGTGATGGCAATGAACAGGCAACAGCCTACTAGCATAGTTAACTGTGTTAGAAAGAAAAAGAAGAAGAAGAAGAAGAAGAAGAAGAAGAAGAAAGCTCTTCTATGTCTGTTGCAGTTCCAATGATTTGGCGAGAACCAACAAATCATTTTAACGACTGTTACTTTTGCATGGCAAAAGTGTCTGGTGTTTCAAGAAAGAGCAAACATAATATTGAATATCCTGATATTCCTTCAGCAATAAAACTGGTTCTTCATGGAGAATGTTTACCAGTTCAAGCGCCCCTAGCAAAATGGGAGGAAGATTCTAAATGTATGATAATATGGCAGAACCCGATAATGTATCAGAAAAGAACGATTTTTATTTTCTCGAAAGTGAAGGAAATGCACTCCATTTAATCGAACAACCTGAATTAAATGCTCTAGTTTGGGACCTCCACTTGTAATCTGCAGGATAAAATGAGTGTTTGCGTTAATCCAAATAGTATTATGGAAAAGTTAGAAATTGCGCATAACCCGGACAAATGGTGCTTATTTATAGATTCTTCTAAAATTCTTGCAAATACCGTTGACATGAAGGAAACATACGAAAGTATGTCACTTATTCTAAATGCTATGATACGTATAAGTGAAAAATATATGGTGACCTAAAAGTCATGGGACTATTACTAGGGCTTCAGGGTGGACTTACGAAATATTACTATTGCTAAGGTAGAAAATTACGAAAAACTTGTAGAAGAACTACTTGACAGCTGCTGCAAAATGGGCTTTCGCATGTCGCATAAAATATATTTCTTGCACTCCTATTGAAATGCTGAATTTTTATTGATTTCTTATGAGAGAAAGCGATCAGAAATATAAACGAAAGTCAACATTTGCAAAATTTATTTTCATGTATATTTTTTTAAAAAAATCCTGTTATCCCTAAAATATCTTGTTTCTTTAATTATTTTGAACCTATGAATAAATATTATATAAAAATGTTTGTATTAAATAAAAATAACTGATACATTCTATAACTTAAAATCTACACGTGGTGGAATATTTTCATTGTCGAATTAGCAATTCGTAACTCCCACAGACAGCCATTATAACATGAGTCGCATTTTTTTTTTGTATATGTTGATTAGGGTAATGAGGAACATCGACATTAGTTACAAAAGAGTATTGTCAAACGATTTAATCTGATAAATTTTTATCGTTTGATTTTAAAATTTAACTTTTAATTCTTAAAATTTTCGCTATGGCTGAATATAAGTTTTCAATTATTGCCATAGAAATGGGCTTCATCACTTTATAAATTAGAACTGGAAGAAAATAATGAAAAAAAATTATAGCTACTCTTTTGGAATTGTAAAATGGAGCAGGACGGACACACACAACCTGCAAAAGAAAAGAAGAACACCATTAAAAAAAGCACGCAAACACCACCCTTGGAGTGCCATTGAGCATACAATGCTTCCAAAACACCAAAGAGGAAGAGGATTGATCAACAAACTTACGTTCTTATTTCCACAGGTTAGCGGACTCTTCCACACTACATCAAGCAATATGCGAGACGCCACTACAGCTGAGGGAACGGGATATTGCTTCTTACCACAGAACAAACCAAGAGAAATTATACGCCTGGCTACAGAAACCACTTCAAGGACGGCATCCAAATGAGGTCATCCAGGACAATATCAATATTTCAGCGTCGCACTACTAGTTGATTTCAGGACAGATGTTTCCGGAAACGGAGGGCTTCTTTTTAGCTATCCAAAACCAGGTTATTCTGACGAAGAACTATCGGAAGTCCATCATCAGAGATCCTTCAATAGAAAATGATCGATGTAAATATGGCTGTCGAACATCAGAGACAATCCAGCACATAACTGGAGAATGTCAAGCGCTTGCCACAACCGAATATAAGGAAATACACGACTTAGCTGCAAATATACTACACCAAGAGTTAGCAGATAAGTTAAAACTATTGCAGGTAGGAAAAGTGCCTTACTACAAATACAATCCAGAGACTATTCTTGAAAACAACGAGTTCAAGTTATATAGGGACCGAGCAATTCGAACAGTTGTTCATAATAGGCCAGACATTATACTAGGCGAACTACACTAATCGACATCGCTGTACCTAAGAACAACAACCTAAGGTCAAAGTACAACGAGAAGATCGCCAAATACAGAGATCTGGAGGTCCAAATCCGAAGACAATGGGCAATGAAGAGCGTCTACACGGTTCCCATTATACTCTCAACAAATGAAGTGATACCAAAGAACCTCCCGAAAAATATTAGAGGACTGGGCCTTAGTGAACATATATATAAACCGATTCAGAAAGTAGTTCTCCTTGCAACCGCGTGGATCGTCCGAAAATTTATAGGAAGTACAGAAGACCACGCCACCTATGACCCGATAAGATGGAAAGGGTTCCCACAGAGCTTCATACTTTTGGTGTCTTTGTATACCTGGTATGAGTCAAAAATCCCTGGAGGAATTGCGAAGCCGTTTGGCTTGTAAATCTGATAATAATAATAATAAAAAAGCTCCAATACGAAGTACAATACTTGTAGCTAATCCGACAAAAGAAAAAATAGAGGTTTCAGAAGATTCATATATTTATTGTATTGAAATATTTGGATTTACTCGAACAACTATTGATTGGGTGCAATATTTGCAGTGTAAGAAATTGGATTATGAAGGCTGTACTGATTGGGAACAAAAAGAACTTGATGAGTTCCGATACTTCCGTTATTAAGGGGCAAAGTTGGGTATAAGATGCGGGTATACCCGGTTTTGTACCAAGTATGGGGCAAAAAGGTGGAAACTTAAGTTTTGAAAATTGATTATTTTTTGTTACTTACTATAATGAAAACCGTGATCTCATTGACCAAATACGTGACGAAATAAATAAATTAAAAGATGGTTAATATTGTTCAAAACATTTTTTTATATATTTTCTTTAGCGTCCCGATTTTATTCCATTTTTCCCCACTTAGAGTTTAATTACACATTTAAATAAATAATATTGTACTGCTTTGGTTTGCTATTGACTTTGTGTAATATTGTTATTGTTCTTGGCTAGTTCATTCTTACATTATTATCATTATCAGGAACGAAAGGGATGATTAACAAACCTACTTTCAGAACTTTAAAACGAAGAAGGGGCGTGGAACTATTTTTTCTTGTTAATTTATTAAATTTTTGGTCTGAAAGTAGTTAAAAAAGATAAATTATACACTTAAAATGTCAGCTAAAAAAGGAACCTCGTAATTCTTATAATAAACGCTAGTAAAACAATAAAAAACAAGCTGTAATACATGAGAACTTAACGACACAACTTTGTCGTATAATTCGTTCTGAGTCTTAAAGTGACTTTTCATAAAGTTTGCAGTTTTCGCCGCAACAAAGTTTTAAAAGCCTTGAGACGGTGCGAAAAAGATTTTAACAAGAATTTTCTGTTGTTAAAATGGAACTTGTAGCGTCACTACGATTTTAAAATGTGTTTTTATCATATAGAGATAAGTAGGAAAACATAGTCTTGGATTTATTGAAATGGATAGACTACCTAACAAAATTATTTGAGGGAGATGCTAACATTGGAAAAAACAACATACCAGCAATAAGGAATAATGTGGAAGTCACCATTCAAGAAGTAGAGAAAGCTATAAAATCCTTAAAAAATAGAAAGTCTCCCGGACAAGACGGAATTCATAACGAATTGTTGAAATACGGAGGACAGCGACTAACACAGGAACTCACAAGCTTCATTCGAAAAATCCTGACACAAAGCAAAGTACCAGATAGGTGGAGAACCAGCACAATAATGCTTATGTTTAAGAAAGGTGACAAACAAGAACCAGGGAACTACAGGGGTATTAATCTACTGGACACAACTCTGAAACTCGTTACGAAAGTAATCAAAAATAAAATTAATTCGGTTACAACACTGGAAGACGAACAGCAGGGATTTAGATCAGGAAGGTCTTGCGTGGATGCAGTATTTATTCTACGACAGATAGTCGAAAAATCTCTAGAATACAATAAACCAACATTTTTATGCTTTATAGATCTAACAAAAGCATTCGATCGCATAAAGCTAGATGACGTAATCCACCTGTTATATAAGAGAAATATTCCTATCAATATAATTGAGACCATCGAAAACATATACGCAAACAATAAAGTTCAGATTCGCACTAACGGTAAATTATCAACACCCATACCAGTCAACAGCGGTATTGGACAGGGAGACTCGCTTAGTCCTTTGTTGTTTAACATGATAATGGATGAAATAATAAAGGAGGTGCGACTTGGTAGAGGATATAAAATGAGTGATACAGAAATAAAAATTCTCTGTTACGCTGATGACGCTGTGATATGTGCCGAAAATGAAGACGACCTCCAGAAATTGTTAAATACCTTTAATCTTACGGGAAGAAAATATAATATGATTATCTCAGCCGAAAAAACTAAATGTATGACAACCTCAAAAGAACCCCTCCGATGCAAACTAGAACTAGACGGTCAAATAATACAACAAGAAATGAGTTTCAAATATCTAGGAATCGACTTAACTAGTTATGGCAACATCGAAGATGAAGTAAGAGGGCAGGTGGCCAAAGCAAATAAAGTGGCGGGTTGTCTCAACGACGTGATCTGGCGAAACAAACACTTACAACAAGAAACAAAGGTTCGGATCTATAAAACCACAATTAGACCTATTATGACATACACCTCAGAAACACGGCCAGAGACGACAAAAACGAAACAACTATTGGAGATTACAGAAATGTGAATACTTCGACGGATAACAGGAAAAACGCTACTAGACAGAGAAAGAAGCGATAACATTAGGCAATCATGCAACACAGACTGCATTAATGAGTGGGTCCTACAGCGTAAGACACAATAGAACAAACACATAAGCCGAATGACAGAGGATAGACTGGTAAGGATCGCACGAGATAAATCGCCTAGTGGTACACGCAGTAGAGGTCGACCACGGAAAAGGTGGAGGGATAATTTAAGTCCAGAATGAGGAAAATCGAAGAAGGAACAGGTCAGGGACCTATTATGGAAGGTAGAAGAAGAAGAAGAAGAAGCCTTGAATGTATTTTGAGTGAATATTTTTAAGACTGATAATTCAGGTTAAGCGAAGAAGCTACACTTCAACTAAGCTTTTCGTAATTTTTTATTAACGGCAATAAAAACATCCCATAAGCTTCGCCAAACAGATCTTGCACTCCCTCTAGGGAATATTCACTTATCTTAGTTATATACCATGGGCTATGTTGTCGGTCTCTAAGTAGTGTAATGGTCTTGTGAATTTTCCATAAATTTTCGGACAGTTCGAGCGGTCCCAAGTAGCTTAGTCTTATAAAGGTATGTTTGAAGGTAAAAAAGGTTCTATCAGCCGACGAGAGAAATGCAACGTGATCATAGACATCATAATGTACGACCACGAAGTCGAAGATATCCTGGAAAAAGGAAAATATAAACAATTAGGTCGTGATCCCACTAAATCTACAGAGTCAAAAATCTACAGAACACTAAGGAAATACCAAAACCATATACCTGACACCCACGATCGGTGCTCATACCACACTACAGTAAGCCACCACATTTTTACGAACCACTGAGGCCACTAACCAGCTCTAGAGGATCCCCAACAAGTGCCCTGGCGAAGTTTCTTTTAAAAATCATACAACCTTTAAAAGGTCAAACGAACATATGTTAAAAACTCCATACATTTCGTGAACATTATTGTTAGCATTAATCTAGAACCAGACGACAGACTAAGAAGTTTTGACGTGGAAGTTTGTATACTAATGTGCCATTAGAGGAATCACTAGACATAATTAAAACTAGACTTTCAAATGATACAATATTACCATATCAAACCACGTTACCACTGGACTGAGTGATGGACCTTTTAGAGTGTTGCCTTCGTAGTACTTACTTTTAAGTAAAGGACAAGTTCTACGCTTAAGACTATGGGCTTCTGATAGGTTGCTTACTCTCTCCAGTCGTAGCCAATATATATATATATATATATATATATATATATATGGAATGGTTCGAAATTCATGCAATAGAAACAGCAACAGTAAAACCGAAAGTTTGGTTGAGATATGTCGATGATGCCTTCATCATATGGAAGGGCAATGATCAAGAAATTAATGATGTCTTGAAAGATCTAAACACCATTCAACCTACAATTAAGTTAACCATGGAAAAAGAGGTAAACAATCAATTGCCCTTCCTAGATGTCATGGTGAACCATTCAAATGAAACCATTAAAACTTGAGTATAAAGGAAGTTAACACATATTGGACAACATCTTAATCACAGTTCAAACGGGGAATTATACGCAATCTCTATAATCGCGCGATATCTATATCCAATAAGGCCGATTCATTGGAAAAGAGGTAACAAACATTCCATCCGATTTACAACAGAATGGTTATTGTTTAAAATTAATTGATGATCTTCTAAATAACTTTAGAACAACGCCCACTGGACAGGAAGTAACACATTCCTTCTTCATAATTCCGTACATTAAGGGATCCTCGGAGAAAATAAGACCATTTGCCAGCAGCTATAATATAAAAAAACCACCTTTAAATTAGGAAATACACTTTCAGCTCATTTAATAAAAATAAAACCAAAAACTACCGATAACAAAGAACGTGTTTACAAAGTTTCATATGAGTATGATGAAATGTAGTATTGTCCGCTCAGTAGCACTATGAAGGTGATGTCGGTGTGCTTTTGTCAGAAGTGTTCTGACTTTCCTTTGTAGACTTTCTATGTCCGTCCTGCTCAATTTCACAATTCCAAAAGAGTAACCGAGAACAGAGCAAGTATTGGTGACGAGCGCCTTAAATATATTTTTACTGTTTGGGTTGGTTCGCAGTAGCTGCCTCATCCGTCTTATAAACTTGTTGGTTAAGTCGGTCTTCATAATACGTTGGTTAATTCTTTGTGCCTGCTTCATGCCTAAGTATTTATAGGTCTGTTTTGGCTTCATTGTCGCAATGGTTCGACCGTTCTGCATCTTAAATACACCTGGTTGTAAAGGGTGTTTTTTTTTTATAGAGGTATAGAACTTTTAAATTGAATAAAACAAAGATGAATTGTTTAAATTGACATGAAATTTACTTTATTCGAAAGATAACCTTCTGGCATTATAATTTAATTATGACTTCTGGCATATGACCGCCATGGCTGGCTCGGACGTAGTCTAATCTTGAGGTCCAATTCTCGATGACTTTTTCCAACATTTGTGGCCGTAGATCGGCAATAACGCGGCGAATGTTGTCCTCCAAGTGATCAATCGTTTCGGGCTTATCGGTGTAGGATAGCGACTTCACATATCCCCACAGAAAATAGTCTAGCGGCGTTAAGTCGCACGATCTTGGAGGCCAATTCACGGGTCCGAAACGTGAAACTATGCGGTTACCAAACGTTTCCTTCAATAAATCAATTGTGGCACGAGCTGTGTGACATGTTGCGCCGTCTTGTTGAAACCACAGCTCCTGCACATCATGGTTGTTCAATTGATGAACGAAAAAGTCAGTAATCATGACTCTATAGCGGTCACCATTGACTGTAACGTTCTGACCAGCATCGTTTTTAAAGAAGTACGGACCAATGATTCCACCAGCCCATAAATCACACCAAACAGTCAGTTTTCTGGATGTAACGGTGTCTCAACATACACTTGAGGATTATCATCACTCTAAATACGGCAGTTTTGTTTATTGACGTATCCATTCAAACAAAAGTGAGCTTCATCGCTAAACAAAATTCGCTTATGAAAATCGGGATCAACGGCAATCTTGTTTTGGGCCCATTCACCGAATTTACGCCTTACTAGGTGATCGTGTGGCTTCAATTCTTGCACGAGTTGGATTTTGTAAGCACGCAAACCAAGATCTTTCCGCAAAATCTTCCATAAAGTGAATAGACACTTATCTAATTCCTGTACACGATGGCGGATGACTGATTCGGGTCTTCCTCTACGCTACGCTCTACAGCAGCAATGACTTCTTCTGTACGACGTCTCTGTGGATGCGTATTATCATTTAGAGTAAACGTGGTGCGAAAACGTTCCATAGTTAATCGAATTAATTGCTCTGATGGACGATTATGTTGACCGTAAAATGGACGTAGTGCGCGATACGTATTTCGAACAGAACCATGATTTTCAAAATAAATTTGCACAATTTGGAAGTGTTGTTCAGGCGTCAGTCTATTCATGTTGAAATGCCAAACCAAACTAAACATAAATCACTTGACAGCTGACAAAATGTCCACCAGTTAAAAAAGTGTTGCCAACTTATAGTTCTATACCTCTATAAAAAACACCCTTTATCTTTATCAAGCATTCCTATATCCTCATAGTTTAAGATCATCTATTTACAGAAGATTTAGTCTTACCACCTCTTCACAATTATTCTTAATACTGAAGTCACATCTGGTGGAATTTAAACGGCGTGATAGTGGGTTCATGATAAGGCAGGATTATTATGGGCTTAGTGACTCTCCATTCATATTGGAATTGTGTTTGTCTCTATGTTGTCGCTGGAACGTAGTACTACAAGTTGACATGACGCGTTCTAAAAAGAAGACCATATTTAAATCGACTATATATATTCAATACTTTATAAGCCAGATCAGAATCTGGGGCATTCCAATTATGAAAGCCTTTGGCACTGCTAGTGATTTCCTTGGTGTTGAAGGACTCGAATTACATTTGACTGTAATCCTGGCACATTTGATGTTCTTCATTTATCCAGCTAGCGTTGATATTGCAGTGGGTGGTTGTAGCTAGTTGACTTTTCCAGAACCTTTCTACTAGTTTTTTATTCGTTTATCTATTATATGTCATGTTTGGTAAAGAGTTTAACTTCCGATAAAAGATCCTTTCCAATCGCTTAAACATGCCATTGTCTTGTTTTCGGTTGTTGTTAGCTTCATATCTCTTTAACCATCTTGCAGTTATGGAAAGCGATAGCAATGCTGGACAGTGCTCTTTACTACATCATGTTGCGAGTGGTATTGGACACGATTCAATATTTCTTGTACTCGTCTTCCAACACCTTTAATATACTCCGTCAGCTGTGCTATGTCTTTACGAAGATTTTCGATCCTTTTATAAATTTTTTTCGTCCATTGCGGAATCCTAGGTTGTGGCGTTTCCTGCCTTATGGTGATCTTATCTTTCATTGTTTTAGAGAATGCAGTTGGAATGCAGTAGATAAGCATATGTGGATGTTCTAGCGTGTGAGACTTCGAAATATAAACTGACAACAGGCGCGGATCCAAGGGGGGGGGGCGGTGGGGGCGATCGCCTCCCCCCCCCCCAAGAACTTTGAGTTAAGGAAAATAGATCTGATTTTGCCTCTTATACTATAGTTTATTCAAGAACTAGAGAGAGTAATAAATCATTTTTGACCCTTTTTTTCTTCGAAAACTACCTGTGTTCTTTATTCCGATGTCTTTGGCAAGATATTTGGATGTGAAGTGTTAAAAAGGATTTTAATTCTTGTCATAGACGTCGGAAAGAGGATTATTTTATCACTAAGTATTTATAACATAGAATATTATTTCGGTTAAAAACTTAAAATAAAATGTTTTTATATTATTTTCTTTCTTATGATTTCTTAATAATTCACATACATTAGAAAATATAGATAATTTTGACATATTCAACACAAATCACAACAGTATTTTTATTATTTTTAATTTTGGCATAGAATCCGTTTTAGGTACATTCAGACTAAAACGTAGCCTTTTTCTCTCAAAAAATTCTAAGTTATAATTTAAATATTTACAAAATACCCATTGTCAAAAATACAAGAAGTTAAACATATATAAAAAAATAAATTCGTCCACATAATATTAAAATTTTTTCGGAGCTACCGGTCATTTTATTATTAATTAAAAACATTTTTAGGATATCTGACGTTTCAGTTTATTTATTTGTTAAAGCACCTGCAGAATTAAAATTAAACACTAAAAAGGGATTCAAATGTAACGCTGGAAAACATTACGTATCTAATTTGTAATCAAAGTCAGTGAAGCTATCTTCGCTTAAATTAATTACAATTGGTTCCTCCATCACACCGATCATGAGATTGAGTTTCCCCATTTTCTTTTATTTTTTTATTATTTGGATTCTTCCCAATTTTCTGCACTAACTTTATTCAAAAAAATCTTTCAAAAGTTCAGTTAAATTACTAATTTTGTGAGTTGTGTTATTTCTAGCAACTCTACCTTTTACTTGAGAGAGATATTTCCTTCTCCAACGGACATTTTCCGGACGATCTATAAGAACAAATTTCCTATCTCGTTTTTCCCAGTAAAAATCAAGTTCTCTGAGTAATTTCTAGAGCTCAGTTCTTTTAGTTTCAGGTAAATCCCGATCTTCATTGATTTTAGTTAGAATTTTGTTGATGGTTGGGATCTGCTTCTCATAATAAAATGTATGTATAACTTCTTTGATTACAGTTTGTGTGATCGAATGTAGCTTGGGAGTACTAACAATTTCAGTCGTTTTTTTCTCCTTCAGTATTCGGTACATAATAGATTTTCCAACTTCTGTCATGTTGGAATACATCTCAATAGAGCTTTTAACATTATTATCGAGATATTGATATCTTAAGGCATCATAAACATACATCGTAATAAGTTTTTCGTTGAGGAAAAATGTGGAAGCCATATCTTCTGGGTATCTCACTAATCTCAAATAATATATAAAAACAAGCATAAACAAGATAAATCACTAAGGACACACTGTAAGGTGTACTTTGCTCACTGACAGAATTAAATTGAACAGAAATTTTATGGCTGCAGTAAATTTATAAAAGCTTATAACATTCAAATATAATTAAATATAATTAGATTTACGGCAGTCCTCAGTTACCTGCGCACTGGAGCAGGTACGTTGGAGGTTTCGGTAATAGTATTATTACTCTCTCTAGTTCTTGAATAGAGTATAGGAATGTGTATGCTTGCGATCGCCCCTCCCTTTACCAAGAGCTTTGAGTTCAGGAAAATAGAACCAATTCTGCATTTTATATTAGGAATATGTATGCTGCTGACACGCCCCCCCCGTTGTGCTTTGAATTAAGGAAAATAAACCCGATTCTGCCTCTTATACTAGGTATGTGTATGCTGCTCGCATCCTCCCCCTGGTCGGCAACTTGTTTTTTCTTGTGATCGCCTCCCCCTCAACTTTTCAAGAGCTTGAAATTCAGAAAAATAGACCCGATCCACCCTGGCTTTTACATTAGAAATGGGAATGTTGCTGGTGTCTCTCTCCCCCCCCCCCCCCCCCCGTCGACAACTTGCTATCGCTTTCATACTTTTGTGATATCACCGCCCCCCCCAAAGAGGGAGGCTGGATCCGCCCCTGACTGACAATACCCTGTTTTTTATGATATCTAATACAATTTCAACCTTTTTAGATGAGTTTACTCTTATTATTATTATTATTATAAATTAATTTTCTCAATCAAATTTTCAATTCCCTACTAAATAATTTTCATTTATTGTCGCAAAAATAACTAGATGGAATTTTTTGTGTTGTCTGTCTTTCTTTTTCATTAAGACATATTAAATTTTCTGATGAAATATTCACGTGAGTAAAATCAAATATGGTTGCTATATTCCAGGGTAAAAATAGTCCTAGACAGAAAGACAAATTTCTGTACAATAAGGAATTAGTGTCTGACATAAAGATAGTCAAGTAAATTAAGTTAGTTTCGATTAGTATTAGTAGTTTTTACTCCTTCGTATTTATAATTTCTAGATTTATAAGTAATTTAAGTGATTAATAATAAAGTAAAAATTAAAATTTTAATCGAAGCTCTTTATATAATTTCCTATTCTAATTTTTATTTCTTTAAATTAAGACTCTGAAAGTTTCCAATATTTAACTTTCAAATTGCGAATTAGCAATTAAGAAAAATTCGAATTGCAAACGCGGGAAATTACACCGCAAGGAATTTGAGGTTACGTATCTTAAATATGTAATCAATGCTAATTGTCAAAATTTCCATCGATAAAAAATTACGCTTCAATAAATGTAATCAACGCAATTGGCAGTTACGATCTGCGGTCGTGAAATAAAATTATCGAATTAAAAATAAAATCAGAATATATTCCTACACTAATATAGTGAACCTTAATACAGAATCGATCCCAGCACTAGTAGACCGAAAGACATTTGATTGACTGACACGAAGCAATTAACAAAAAAGTTTATTTATTTAAAATTATATATACATTTGTTTATAAAGCCGAGAATGCGCAAGTAATTTTAGGCAACTTAGGAAATAAATGACGACAGCGCTGTTTCGTCCTATAATGGGACTCATCAAGCCTTTGCATTCGGTACAAACCATCATCTCGTATCTGTGTCCTATAAACAGATTTCAAGGTTGAAAAATAGTAAATTCGACTCAGTGGCGACATTTAGATGGCTCTGTGAATATATATATATATATATATATATATATATATATATATATATATATATATATATATATATATATATATATATATATATATATATATATATTCGTTCACAAAATCTTTTTTACGACGTTTCGCCAAAATCTCATTTGGCAATTTCAAGCGCGGTTCGTCTCGTTACTCGCTGAGAATTGATGGTGGCCTCTGATGAATTTCGAGTTTTGTTTAGCTGGCTCGCTTTCTGATTGGATGAGTGGCTTCGCAGGCCTCCCCCCTCTGCCAAGTGCGATTTATTTTGTTCGTGAATGCTGGTCTCTCGTGTACTGGCTGATTTTTGTTGTTTTCTTTCTTGATATTTTATTAATATTTTCCATGTAGTTGGGAAATGTATAGCTGTCCCGCTTTTTCGATTTCTAGAGCCTCTCTTATGACGCGTACCTTGTAGTTTCATACCGGTGCTATTTCTTTTGCTTTTTCAAAATCGATGGTATGTTGGTCATGTTGAAAAAGGGCTGAGATTGTCTGTTTATTTTTGATGCTATTTTTATGTTCTTGAATTCTTGCTGATATGCGCCTGTTTGTTTGTCCTATATATGTTTGATGGCAATCTGCACATGAAATGTTGTACACGCCATGATTTTCAAGGTTGCTCTTGTCTTTGGGATTTCCCAGGGTGTTGGCTATTGTTATTTGTGGTTTAAATATGGGCTGTATGTTATGTTTTCTTAATATTCTTCCAATTTTGTCTGTTATTCCTTTTATGTATGGGATTATGGCTTTATTCCTTGTTTGATCTTGGTCTTTGGTCTATGCTGTGGTCTTCTCTTGTCTTTTTATGGCTTTCTTTATATCTGATTATGGGAAATCATTCCGTTCTAGAGCAGTTGAAATGTGTCTTACTTCGTCTTGTTTTATGTCGAGTTCTGTTAGGCGGAGAGATCTTGATACTAGTGTGTTGACTACTGCCTGCTTTTGAGAGGGATGATGATGTGACGCTGCATTGAGATATCGGTCAGTATGTGTGGGTTTCCGATATACGCTAAAACCTAGGGTGTTGTTGAGTTTGCTAGTTAATAGCAGGTCCAAAAAAGGAAATTCCTTTTCTTGCTCGATTTCTAGCATGAATTAGATTCTGTGATGTATATTGTTCCGCTATATGAGGAAGTCGTCCAGGTGTTCTTTTCCATGTGGCCATATTATAAAAATATCATCCACATAGCTTTTCCAAAATTTCGGTTTTAAGGGTGCCTTTTGCAGTGCCTCTTGTTCGAAATATATCATAACAAGGTTGGCTATAACTGGTGAAAGTGAGGATCCCATAGGTGCACCATCTGTTTGTTTGTATATTTGCTTATTGAGCATGAAATATGTGTTCTTTAGACAGTGTTCTGCAAGTTCAATTATGTAGGCTGGAAAATCTTCGTTCATGGTGATTTTGTCCAAAGTGTCATCCAGTGGTATGCTTGGATATAGCGATTTTATGTCGAGGCTTGCTAAGAAGTCATTTTCTTCGAGGTGAATGTTTTTGATCATTTTAGTGAAATGTTCGGAGTTTTCCACGAAGGAATCGGCCAGTTCGGCTCTTGGTTGCATGATACTTGCTAAATATTTTTCCAGTTTTTGTGTTGAGGATCCCACGGCGCTCACTATTGGTCTGAGTGGTGCATTTGTTTTGTGTATTTTTGGTAGGTCATACAGTTTTAGACATCTGCTTGATTTTTCCCTTGGTATTATAGATTTTTCAGTTTCTGGGTCTAGTTTTGAGGTTTTAATCTTGGCTTGATTTTGTCTTTTGAACTTCTTGTGTGGTTTGTAGGCTGTAGATATGTTATGTTTCCGTAGTAATCTGCCGATTCTGTCTGTTGTGTCTTTTATGTAAGGAAGTATGGTGATTTGTTCATCCTCGGCAGGTGGTCTTGTTTCTTGCGTTGGGTTTCGTTGCAATTTTATTGCTTTATTTATTGTTGGTGTCTTCTACCTGTTTTGTTTGAGGTCTTTTTTTATGTGTGACAGTTCCTTTCCTTTTATCCGTTCATCAGTTAGGCGAAGGGATCTTGATATTAGGGAAGAATCGGAATTCAGATATCTGTCCGTGTGTCCATTGGAAACCCTCTTTTTAAGCGACCTGGTCCATATAAGTATATATATATATATATATATATATATATATATATATATATATATATGTATATATATATATGTATATATATATATATATATATATATGTATATATATATATATATATATATATATATATATATATATATATATATATATATATATATATATATATATGGCAGATCACAGAATAACATTCTACCAACCTTCTCCAAATAGGAGTAGTATTGTCTTAGCTAGTCACACGCTGAAATCCGTGTCTGATGAGTCGAATTGAAGATGAAACTAGCCTAACGTTGAGCTCCGCTCAATACGCCATTCACCTGCGTGCAACAATGCAAGGGGATGGGAAGGCAGAATGCCACGACTCTAACAACTTTTAGATTGTTCGGGAAATCGTTCACTGAGAGTAACCTCTAAACGAGATTTGGGCACAATCTTGACCCAGGCAATGACCTGAGAATTGGCCGGAGGCCGCCAGGCTGCGCTGCTGGTAACGTAACCCCACTGCGATCGGAATAATCAAGGCAGTTATTTGGGTTTTTTCCTACAAAGTTGAAATCTTCAGGTAAGTAAGGTAGCCTGTGATATTATATATATATATATATATATATATATATATATATATATATATATATATATATACACATAATATTATTGTAATCCATTTAGTTTCCTTTTTGAAAACTGATGGATTCTTTTATTTGTTTTTTTTTTCTGTTTTATGTTGATTCTATTTGTTTATGTTTTCTTTTCATTCCTTTTTTTATTAATCTTTCTCCTCCATTTTTACTTATTTCAAGTAGGAAAGAGTTACATAAGATAGGACGGTGTCTAAAGCGGGACAATGTGAGTTTTACTCTAAATAATAAAAAATAAATAAAGGTTATCTTGGAATATAAACTTCAAGATCTATCATTTCTCGCTTTTATCATGTTTGACAGCTGTGATCAGTTTTGAACTTTCTAGGTTAATGAAGAGTTTTGTCGGGTATTTTAAAAAATAACTTATGGTCTTATTTCATGTTAATACAAATAAGGAAATAAGCTATTTTACGATGGTCGCGTAGGATATTTATTATAGTATGAGTTGAAGTTTGAATCCACACGAGATTAATAAAACACATATATTTGCAAGAAAAACTGATTAAGGAAACATGATGCTCAAGAAAATGCAAGAAACTAAAGATGATGGAGAATCTCTGACGAAGATACAGAGGTGACATATTCACTCAATATTGTGGAAAATAGTTGTCGCCTTTCAAACACCTCATTATCATATTTTAAGTAACTAGTTTTCGACAATGGGAAATATACAAGCCTTAAAGAAAATGTCCAATTTGTTGTATTCTTCTCAGAATATATATTTTATCTGATACTTAAAAAATTATGTGTTCCGTCTCAAGTTACCCTCCCCTATATATATTTTTAAAACTTCATAACTTTAAAATTAGCGGAACATTTTTATCTGTATATGTGAAAGAAATGTTGAAAAATGACTTCTTTACCATGAAAAATTCAAAGCAAAATATAAAGTATTGTTGATATTAGAGTAATTTGTGGTTAATTCTTAGAATCATTTATCTAATCATTTACCTAACCACGAGTGAACTTAGCCCATCAATTATTTTTATTCAAAATTTGGCATCCTTTCAAAAAAATTGCGTGTACAAAGTATAAATTAGTTGTTATAAAAATCATTTTTATAGATAATTAGTGAATGTTACACTTCCAGTAATTTTGTAATAACTTAATAAACAGTTTTTTAAACTGAAATTAAAATATTAATTGATTCATCATAAGTTCTCAGTAACTAAGATCTATTAGGTTATTCAATATTCGGGAATCCTAAGTTGGGCACTGAATTTAGTGTGTAATAAGTATTTAAGGCAGTAAGGGATCCAATTAGAATGATCAGGCAATGCCGATCTTCCTTATTCAATTAGGACCCTAATTAAGAAGCGATTTAGTCCGAGAGTAGTCCAATACTTAGTCGAAGTGCGACAAGCGACGCGAGCCATTGTATCGTTGTCTTGGGGGCTGGTGGCCCTCCAAAATGGCGACTAAACAAGAGAAGTTTTATGAAATATTCTCCACATAAATATCGTTAGTTTATATCATAGTCGTAATCGTGGGTACAAAACTTTATACAAGCGCTCAGTACCGTTTAATAAAATAACATTAATTTATTGGTTCGCTGCTTGAATTTGTACTGCAATATGATGATTTATCTTAGCTTTGTAGCATTTTGACTAAAATGTGGTTATCGGAATTGCATTGTCTTTATTTTTATTTATTTTTAAGACGTTTCGATTAGGTTGTATCTCTAATCGTTATCAACCATAAACTGAATGTTTTGTCTTAAGACTACGAGCTTAAATAGGGACTGTATCCACTGAAGCGCAAAGTTTCGCTTCACTGTACACACCTCAATGATTTGATGTTACAAAGTAGTGGTTGTTGAAGATTAGGTATCTCAACACTCGGTTTACTGAAGATTCCATTATTGTTTTTAATGTAAGCTGCTTCTATAGATTTTCTTTTTTTCATATTGAGTTCCATATATATTGCCGCAGCCTCAGACCATTTTATATAGTGTTGTTTATCCCAGGCGTGTGTTGCAATACCTGATCTCGACGTTTCCCCTTTTTGTGTATGAGTTTTATGTTCCTTAATTCTAACTTCTAGTGGTTGTTTGGTTTCTTCAATATACATTTTACCACACTCACATGGAACTTTGTAAAAACAGCCTATCTTATCGGTAGATTTAGGTTTCGTTTTTGTTAAATGAGTTCTAAGTGCATTTCCTGATTTAAAGGCTGCTTTTGTGTTATAACTATTGGCAATTCGTCTTATTTTCTCCGAAGTTCTTTTAATGTACGAAATTGTGAAGAAGGAATGTGTTTCTTGCTGTCCAGTATTCGTTGTTCTAAAGATATTTATAACATCGTCAATTCGTTTTAAAGGATAACCAATCTGTTGTAAATCGGATTTAAAATTAGCCACCTCTTTTTACAATTAATCGGCATTATTGCATATAGATATAGCTCGAGTATTTCGTATAATTACAACAGAATGATTAGAATTATGATTAAGATATTTTCCAATATGTGTTGGCTTTCTGTATACTTTTTATACAATACAATTTCTTTTTTTCTTTTGAACGGTTCACCATGACATCTAGGAAGGGCAATTGATCATTTACCTCTTTTTCCATAGTGAACTTAATCGTAGATCGAATGGTATTTAGATGTTTCAAGAAATCAAGTTCTTGATCATTACTCTTCCATACGATGAAGGTATCACCGACATATCTCAACCTGACTTTTGGTTTTAGTGTTGCGTTTTTATGGCATGACTTTTTAGCCATTCCATATATATATATATATATATATATATATATATATATATATATATATATATATATATATATTAGCCTCGACTGGAGAGAGTGAAGAACCCATCGGAAGCCCGTCGTCCAGAGCGTAGAATTTATCCTTTACTTGAAAGTAAGTACTACGCAGGCAACACTCCAAAAGGTCCATCGCCCCGTCCAGTGGTAACGTGGTTCGATCTGATAAAGTAGTATCATTTAAAAGGCTAGTTCTGATTATGTCTAGTGATTCTCCTAATGGTACATTAGTATACAGATTTTTCACATCAAAGTTTATTAGTCTGCCGTCTGGCTCTAGATTGATGCTACTAATAATGTTTACGAAATGTATAGTATCTCCAACCTTTTGATCGTACGTTACTATGTCCATGATCACCGTTGTATTTCCCTTGTCGGCTGGTAAAATCTTTATGGATTCACCCTTACGAAGTTCTCTCAAGGCTGATGCTTCTAGCTTGGAGAGATTTTGAACTGGATTTTTCTGGTCTTCCAAAGTTGATTTTATTTTCCACCTAAACTCGTCGGAATGATTTTCGTTGACTTGTATAGTTTCTGCAGAGTTTTTGATGTCTAAAACAGGCATGCTTTTTTGGTGTTACTGCGAAATTAAGCCCCTTGCTTGGTAGTTGTTCTTCTGCTGTTGAGAATATTCTTGAAGATAAGTTTATGATAATTTTTGTCGAAGTTGTTTCAGGTGAAGTCGGTTGTTGATGTGATTTTAGTTTTTCTAGTTTATTTCGATGTTTCCTCGCCATATTTTCTTTCAACTTGTTGCATATGTTATCTATCAGGACGCCGGGCTTCCGGTGGGTTCTTCACTCTCCCCAGTCGTGGCCAATATATACATATGGAATGGTTCAAGACTCATGCCATAAAAACGGCAACAGTAAAACCGAAAGTGTGGTTGAGATATGTCGATGATACGTTCATCGTATGGAAGGGCAATGATCAAAAACTTAATGATTTCTTGAAACATCTAAATACCATTCTACCTACGATTAAGTTTACCATGGAAAAAGAGGTAAATGAACAATTGCCCTTCCTAAATGTCATAGTGAATCGTTCAAACGAAACTATTAAGACTTCAGTATACAGAAAGCCAACACATATTGAACAATATCTTAATCATAGTTCTGTTGTTACAAAATTATACGCAACCTCTATAATCGCGCTATATCTATGTGGAATAATGCCGATTCATTGGAAAAAGAGATAGCAAATTTTAAATCCGATTTACAACAGAATGGTTATTCTTTAAAACTAATTGACGATGTTATAAATAACTTTAGAACAACGGACAGCCTTTAAATCAGGAAATACACTTTAAGCTCATTTAACAAAAACAAGACCAAAAACTACCGATAAGAAAGAATATGTTTACAAAGTTCCATGTGAGTGTGGTGAAATATATATAGAGAGAGACCAAACGACACTAGAAGTTAGAATTAAGGAACATAAAATTCATACACAAAAAGGGGAAACGTCGAAATCAGGTATTGCAGAACACGTCTGGGATAAACAACACCATATAAAATGGTCTAAGGCTACGGCAATATATATGGAACCCAACATGACAAAAAGAAAATTTATAGAAGCAGCTTACATTAAAAACAATAATGGAATCTTCAGTAAACCGAGTGCTGAGATACTTAATCTTTGGCAACCACTACTTAGTAACATCAAATCATTGAGGTGTGTACAGTGAAGCGAAATCTTGCGCTTCAATGGACACAGTACCTATATAAGCTCGTAGTCTTAAGACAAAACATTCAGTTTATACTTGATAACGATTAGAGATACAACTTATTCGAAACGTCGTAAAAATAAATAAAAAGAAAGACAATGCAATTCCGACAACCACATTTTAGTCAATCTTCAACATTGTCTACAACCTTTAAACAATTTTATGACTTATTGTTACTGAATAAAGGGAACCAAAGTTTTGGTATCTCAACAATGGGTTTGAGAAATGTTTCACTTTTATTTTTGATGTTGTTCGTTTCCCTCATTTTTTCTTCTTCTTCTTCAAGTGCCTTTTCCATTGCGGAGGTTGGCAATCATAATAGCTATTTTAATTTTTGAGGCAGTTGCTCTAAATAGTTGTTTTGAACTGCATCCAAACCATTCTCTTAGGTTTTTTAGCCATGAAATTCGTCGTCGTCCCACGCCTCTTCTGCCACTTATTTTGCCCTGGATTATGAGCCGTAAGATGCTGTACTTTTTTCCTCGCATAATGTGTCCAAAATATTGCAGTTTTCTCTGTTTTACTGTTATCTCGACTTCCTTTTCTATCCCCATTCTTCTCAACACTTCGGCGTTCGTAACTCGATCCACCCACGAAATCCTCTGAATTCTTCTATAGGTCCACATTTCAAAAGAGTTAAGTCTTTTCAATGCCTCTCGATTCAGTATCCATGCTTCCATTCCATAATATAGAACACTATACACGTAACATTTAGTCAGTCGTATTTTCAGGGCTAACGTTAGATCTTTGCTGCAGATAACCTTTTTCATTCTAATAAAGTTGGCACGTGCTTTCTCGATTCTGGTTTTTATTTCGACGGTATAGTCATTATTTTCTGTTATTAGGGTTCCCAAGTAAGTGTCCTTCTTAACTCTTCTATGTGCTGGTCTCCTACCATTAGGGTTTCATTATTATTGGTGTTGTTTTTACTAATTATCATGAACTTGGTCTTTTTTGTGTTAAGGCAGAGTCCATATTCTCCACTAACTTTTAATATTTTATTCATTATCTTTTCTAGGTCTTTCAAACTATCAGCTATTATTACGGTGTCATCTGCATACCTAATATTGTTGATTAAAACTCCGTTTACTTTTATCCCTGCTGTTTCAGATTCAAGACTTTCCAATATGACCTCTTCAGAATAAGCGTTAAATAGTAAAGGTGACAATATACACCCTTGTCTGACTCCCCTTTGTATTTCCACATCTCCGGATATTTCCTATCCAAATCTTACTGCCGCTCGCTGCTTGTAATACAGATTTGATATCAACCTTAAATCCCTTTCATCCAAATTTTTGCTTCTGAGAATCTCTATCAGTTTGTCATGTTTGACCTTATCAAAAGCTTTGTTGTAATCTATGAAGCAGACATCGAGGTCCTGATTAATATCTAAGCATCTTTGAGTAAGCACATTAAAAGCAAATAATGCTTGTCTTGTACCCACCACGTTCCGGAAGCCAAACTGTGTGTCACTAATAGCCAGCTCTAATTTGGAATGTATTCTAGCGTGTACAATTTTTAAAAGGGCTTTCAAAGTATGTGACATGAGACTGATTGTTCGATAGTCACTGCATTCTTTTGAATTTGCTTTCTCTGGTAAACATATGAATGTTGATGTTAACATTTCCCGGGGGATAGTTCCTGTCGTGTAAATTGTATTAAATAATCTCACCAATAAATCTAAATTTTTGTCACTGATCAGCTTCAACAACTCACCTGGCATTGCATCTGGACCAACAGCTTTATTAGTTTTTATCGACCTTAATGCATAAATAACCTCTGCTTAAGTAATTTCAGGCCCCATGTCACCGCTCAGACTGTTTATAGAAGAATTATCTTTTTTCTAGTTATGTTTATTATGAATCACATGAAACCTGTATATCGTGTTAAATGTCCCAGGTGTATATTAAGACACTAGATATCGAGTTTTCATTCACTGGGCTTTTTTATGTTCGTGTTCCTAATTTCCTAAAATTCTCTCAGGATCGCTCCTTTTTAAGTAAACTATTAAATGCAGGATTTTAAATTCTCAACGCTAGTTTTAAATCGGATTTATTTTAATACCAGTTCTAAAATGTTGTTTTTAAAACTCACTAAAAATACATTTAACTGTTCACCCTTAATTATTATATATTGCACAATTCTAGAAATTACAAATATTACGTGCTTTAATATTTTAAATTCGCTCATTTTCGTGATGACGATGTTTTATAAAACCGTATATAAACAGCTTTATTGTGAATTTATGACAAGCTGTTCTCAAATAAAAAACAAGAAAACAGCAGAACAGTAAATGATGAAAAGAGCTTTCAGTTACATGACGTTACCTATTTATTAGAGACTTTACGTCCTTGGTGAGAGTTAAAATAAAAATGTTTACCTGCAAACAAGAGTAATTTGGCACATTTATTTCTTCCCTGTAAGGCCGCTTTCATAAGAGGGGTAAATCCTAAATTATTCCTTGCATCGATATCCACACCCCTACATCTACTTGCTAGACAGTTTAAACATTCAACTTGACCTGAAAAATAAATAAAAAATTAAGTTTTTTGACATAATTCAAAGAGATTTATATATATATATATATATATATATATATATATATATATATATATATATATATATGTAAATATATATATATGTAAATATATATATATATATATATATATATATATATATATATATATATATATATATATATTTATTTATTTTCTTGATTCTTGAACCACAGATTATATCATTTTTCTTTATTTTGTCTTTTCTTGGGTTTAGGTTCTATATTTAATAAAAACACAAAACGATTGACGTTTCGCCCTTTATTCATGGCATTTTCAAAATTCATTCCTCCTAAAAATATATAATTAAAATACACCACATAATTATCGTATGCCACAGGTCACATAATAAATTAAACACATTGTTCACAAATTTAAAAAGTAAAACTCCTCTAATGAATAAATCAAATATAATATATTCGATCCCTTGCACAAATTGTCCCAAAAATATATAGGCATGACGAGCCAATTACTCAAGAACAGATCAAATGGCCATAAATATACGAAAAACGCCTCAACAGCGTTAAAAAACACACACAGGACGAAAAACATACTTTTGATTATAACAGTACCATTATAAAAAACAAAGATATGAATTACTAAAAATTACAGATAAAGGAAATGATTGAAATTAAAAAAGATAAAAACACTGTTAACGACAGAACAGATATGGGAAATTTGAGCCACATTTACGCAAGCCTAATTTAAACAAAAATATTAAGTATTCGATCCGGTCAAATAAGAATCAAGAATTGAATATCCTCTTAAACATAAAACCAAACATATACCTTATTTGTTTTTTTTATGCATTGTAAAATATAAAAAATATTAAAAAAATAAAACACATTTGCATTCCACGTATCCTCAGTAAACGATGTAAAATTTGAATTTTATTTAGTAACAGAGCAGCAAAATGTCAAGGTGTGTACCGGTAAAATTAAATATTTTTAAAAAATTTTAAAGTTTTGAATACTGTTTTTAAGTGTCTTGTTTGTTTTTCGAAATTGTAAATATATTTTTTATGTGGTGTATTTTAATTATATATTTTTAGGAGGAAAGAATTTTGAAAATGCCTTGAATAAAGGGCGAAACGTCAATCGTTTTGTGTTTTTATTAAATATAGAACCTAAACCCAAGAAAAGACAAAATAAAGGAAATTATATATATACATACATATATATATATATATATATATATATATATATATATATATATATATATATATATATATATATATATATATATATATATACATACATACATACTGACTTCGTTAGAATGTTGTGCTATTCTCGCTAGTAGTAGGGGAGCGTGGGGGAACTGGAGCCAGTGGGTAATTAGAGCGGTGTCTGTGTAGACTTATCCGATGATCCTATTCATGCAAATGGCGCTCGGGTGTGCTCGGCAATGTTCGGAAACGTATGCCGCCCAGTGTCTCGTGATCAGTCGCACGAGACGGAAGGGTGTTTTTGGCTCCGTGGTTATAAAAAATCATAAATTTCATCTTTCAAGGTAAGTGTTAAAATATATTCATATTGTATTGTATTCGCACTAAATATATCACCATATCTATCTAATTTACAGTACTGCTTCTCAATTTTCTACTGAGAATAATGTATTTTTATTATATTTTTAATTTTGAAGTGGTTGATATGCGGGTAATGAGAGCTAGTCATGGCTCTCATTACCCGCATTATTGGAATTTGGCTCCCACTACCCCATTGTAGTTTATTAAATTTTTACTTACTTACATGACTTAAGTAACCTTTCCAGATGCCAAGAAAAAGGCTCTGCATGATGTCAAAGGTTTCTTGGACTGTAGAAACATTAGAAAATACCATCAAAACCCTTCAAAACGGTGGCATATCTGTGTACAAAGTAGTTAAGGCCACAGGAATACCCTACAGTACGCTAAAAAAAGATACAGATTAGCTAAAGCGAATAATGAGTACAGCTGTGCTCCAAAGTTGGGAAGGGGTGCAGTGTTTAATGACGAACAAGAAAAACAGCTGGCCGATCATCTTCGTCAAATGTCGAATATGTAATACGGGTTAACAAAATCTCAATTTCGTAAAATATGTTACGACTTGGCTGTGGAGTTCGGTGTGCCAAATAGATTTAATCACGTCAACAGACTTGCTGGTAAAGATTTCTTATACGGATTTTTGCAGCGACATCCAGATCTCAGTATCAGAAAGCTCGAAGCCACAAGTATTAACAGAATATTTGGATTCAACAGAGTGGAAATAAACCGTTTTTTTGAAAATTTAGAGACAGTTATGGTTAAACACAAATTTGAAGCAACTAACATTTACAATGCGGATGAGTCTGGTGTCACCATAGTACAAGAAACTGAAAAAATTATTGCGCCTAAAGGACAAAAACATGTTGGAGTAGTGACATCTTGGGAGAGGGGAAAAATGTTACAGTTATATGTGCCATGAGCGCTTGAGGATTGTTCATACCACCACTTTTTATATTTCCACGCCAACGCCACTCGCCCCTACTGGAAAAAGATGAACCACCAGGAGCTATTTACGCCAGCACTCATAATGGTTGGTCAAACAAAAGCATATTCATTTGCCATTTTAAAAGCTTGGGAATTAGCTACAACTAATCACGTTTTAATGTTGACTATCCCTCCACATTCATCCCACCGTTTACAACGGTTGGATGTAACTTTTTTCGAGCCCTTAAAAAACTTATAACAAGGAGTGTGATATGTACATGAAATCAAAAAATAGGATAAAAATAACACAATATGAAATCGCGGGACTGTTTAATAAAGCTTACAGTTGGGTTGCAAGTTTAGAAAAAGGGCTTTCGGGTTTTAAGGCGACGGGAATATTTTCCATAAACCCTGCGGTTTTTGATGATGAAGATTTCATTGATAATATTGTAACCGAACAGCCAGCTTTTGTTAACCGTGATATAATCCAATTTACAGCAAATGAAACACCACTGCAAACTCTAGTTGATTCTTTTCCGGTTCAGACTGCATCGAATAATTTACGAAAGCAGCAACCAAATACGATTGACGACTTCGAAAACTTTCAACCACAGCCGAGCACACCTTCTGATTTTGTTTCTACTCTTTCTGTTTTAACAAACCCAAATCTATCCCCCAGATTGCTTCGACGATGACTACCAGGCAGAAACAACATTCTGAAAATTTGACGAGTACACCAATGAAAGTGTTGTTTGAAGAAAAGAAGAAGAAACGTATGGAAAAGGATGCTAAAAATCCTAAACCAATCGGAAAAGGTGCCAAGAGTAAAAGTACCAAAGAAGAAAGTGATAAAGTTGCCAAATGTAAAAGTACTAAAGAAAAAGGGGACAAAAAATCGAGTGCTAAAGCCGAAGGTTCTAAACGAAAGAAGAATACAGTTGAAAAGGAAAAAAAGAAAAGAGTAAAGAAAAATTTATTCAACAGTGATGAAGAAGTTGATGAAAACAAAATTTGCGATGATGAATCTGAATACTTACATGAAGAAAATCTGTGTAATGTTTGTCTGGACACAGGCAAAGGAAAAGAACTTTGGTATCGCTGCAGAAGCTCTGGAAAATGGTCACATGCAGAATGTTCTGGCAGTAAAAGTCCGAATGATTATATATGTTTATTCTGTTTGGATCCTTACGTATCTATTTTGACCAGTGTTATTAATGATTGTTGTTGATTTGTTGTCAAATGTTTCCGCTGATTAATAGTTACCTAACCAATTGAGATAAAATTTTATTGAGACTGATTATAAGCAAAGAAAATACTATAAATATTTTATAAAAATACTATGGCTCCAATTTGACATATGGGGCGTTCATGGCTCTAATTACCTGAAGAGGAGGGTAATGGGAGCAAATGACATTTTTTTGTTTTTTGTTTCTCATCATTGATGATGATTTTGCTTTCATGTTTTTTCTGCAATTATAATTAGCCAGATAGGTAACGCTCTCGTCCATAATAAAAACATTTTTTGATTACGTAAATTATGAGTTTTATTACAAAATATCCTTAGTCGGCTCCAATTCCCCACGCTCCCCTACTTCTATAGTATTTACTGGTATTGAATAAACTAGTTCTTTTGGATGTCCCCAGAAGTAAAAGTCTAAGGGATTTAGGTCTGGAGACCCTGGTTCATCAGATTTTGACTAATGAATTGGAGATGAGAAAAATCTGCGCAAAAATGGCTCCAAAAAACCTTTTGCAAGACTAAAAGAACATCAGGAAGAAAAGGTATCTTGGATTCGAACGAAAATAATTCCCAGTCTTGCAAATGTTTGTCTCTTATTTTTAGAACGCACATAAAAAAGAGTTGCCACCGACAATCAAATGACTTTAGCGAGTTCAAACTCTTACTCAAGGCATATCAGATGTTTACTTGCCACCACTCCAAGTTCCTCGTCCGAAGTGAATATATATATATATATATATATATATATATATATATATATATATATATATATATATTATTTCATGTATATACGCCCATTACTTCGGAACACCTTCAACGAATTGTTGTCTTGAGGATATACATCACATGTTTATACACACGCACACTGTTTTTGTGTTAGTCTTATAACTTTCATAACAGTATTTTTTTTGCAGTGTATAAACACGCCGAACTAAAACACGCAGTTCTTGTGCTAGTTTTATAACTTTCATAACTCAGCACTATTCTTTTTTGCAGCGTATAAACACACTGAACTAAAAAAAGAGTAAATATCATGTTACTTACCGGCTTGTGCTGCAAAATGTAATGGAGTATTGCCTTCGTTATCCGGTTTGTTAGGATCGAGTCCCGGCACTTGAAGAATAAGTTCCAATAAATCAATTGTCCCATTTGATGCTATGTAACTTAATATTGTCTGAAAACAAAGAAAAAAGTGAAAATAACAACCCTAAAGTTTTAGAACGCATTTTATTCTGATCTGTTTATTTGTAATGGGTATAGAGTAACAAAACAATATATACAGGGTATCTTTAATATATATATATATATATATATATATATATATATATATATATATATATATATATATATATATATATATATATATATATATATATAGTGTCCAATTTATAATTGATGGCATTTTTTTTGTTTATTAATATGACACATTTCCAGGAATAGTCTGTTCTTATAATTATTTTGGTGCTCTAGAAATTTTGACATTATCAAAATCAGAATTATACCGTCGACAAAATTCTAAGCAAAATCAATGAAGATCGGGATTTACATGAAATTAAAAGATCTGAGCTCTGAAAATTGTTGGAATAAAGTTATTGTAGAAAATTGGAAAAAATTTATATAATAAAAGAATAAAAGAAAATGTGGAAACTCGATCTCATGATCGGTGAGAAGAATCAATTATAATTAATGTGAGCGAAGATAGCTTCACTGACTTTGATTACAAATTAGATGCGTAATGTTTACCAGCGTAAACACAATTTATTATTTAAATTTTCTGTAACATATAAAAATAATTACATTTGAATCCCTTTTTAGTGTTTAATTGTAATTCTGCAGATGGTTTAAGAAATAAATAAACTGAAAAGTCAAATGTCCTAAAAATCTTTTTAATTAATAATAAAATGACCGATAGCCCCAAAAAAATGTTATATGGACGAATTTATTTTTTTATATATGTTTAACTTCTTGCATTTTTGGCAATGGGTATTTTGTAAGTGTTTAAATTATAACTTAGGATTTTTTGAGAGAAAAAGGCTACGTTTTAGTCTGAATGTGATTAAAACTGTTTCGATACCAAAATTAAAAATAATAATAATATAGTTGTGATTGGTGTTAAATATGTCAAAATTATCTCTATTTTCTAATGTATGTGAATTATTAAGAAATCATAAGAAATAAAATAATATTATAAAAACTTTTTATGTTAAGTTTATTACAGAAATAATATTCTATGTCATAAATACCTAGTGACAAAATAAACCTCCTTCCGACGCCTATGACAAGGATTAAAATCCTTTTTAACACTTCACTCATCCAAATATCTATTGTTATCTAATCCAAATAGTCCATTATTATAGACCGGTATTTTTGATTATTAAATTTCTAACCCATTCCTATGGAAAATATATGTGTCTAACAGATTTGCCAAGGACACCAGATTAAAGAACACAGGTAGTTTGCGAAGAAAAGAAAGGGTAAAACATGATTTATAACTCTCTCTAGCTCTTGAATAAACTATAGTATCAGAGACAAAATCGGGTCTATTTTCCTGAACTCAAGGCTCTTGGGGGGGTGGGGGGCGATCGCCCCCCCACCGCCCCCCTCGGATCCGCGCCTGCCTCCAAGTAACATTCACTTATCCCAGATGTATTCAGAAGTCAAATGATTGAACCTGTTGTCAAGTAAATTTTTACATATAACATTTAGAGAGAAAAGTTGCGATTTTGTTAACAAGCATTAAGCCTAAATTTGTAAACTTCAAGAGCCAATTTTACCAAGAAAGTTTAAGACCCGATGTAGTTGCAATGGAAGTTAGTTCCTCTAGTTAATCAGTTAAGATATATTGATGATATTGTTATAATTTATATTATACATGTCAACAAATAAACCGACATATAGGAAAATTTAGGATAAAAACCTAGGGATTTTGGATTCGATAATAGAAATCCTTGTTTCCGGAAAACAAATAAAACTTTCCATATTTGATAGTTCGGTAATAAATACAAGCGAATTTTTATTCTTCTGTTTCAAAGATTCTAAACTTTGTAAAGTTAGATCATGTTAGTAAATTAGGGGGAAACGATTTTCAAATTCAAAAACACAAATTGAATTAAAAAAAAAACAACTTTTTTACCATTCCTTATCCTATTTTAATACGTAAACCTAATGAGAAGGAGAGATGAGAAGTTAACTTTTTATATTTATTTCTGATATATTGCAAATGTTAACGTAGAAAAGGAATTAGTTATTCTGACCCAGTTTTAAAAGTATGGTAATATAAAAAATCTTGAAAAAATAAAATGAGAATGTAACCTTCTCCCATTTCTCTACCTTCCCTTTTTTTAATGTTGTTTAAAAACAAAGAAAAATGTTGAAATAACAACCCCAAAAGTAAGCCAAGTTTTTTAGTTGTTTTGTTGAGATCTTAATTTGTTTTCTTGACGGTTCTACAGTATATTTTTACATCTATTTGTACGGGTCATTTACTTAATGGCAAAGAAAAAAATTATAAAACTTTCCATGATCCATCAGAATTTCTTTATAAAAAACTGAAATATCCAATTGTTACGTGGTTACACATAATTCTACATAAGACCGACGGAAAAATGTATCCCAGTTTACGCGGAAATGACAAACAAAGACAAATATTTATCATTCAAATTCAAATTCAAAATTTATTTATTGACCTCAGTAAAATTTCACAATTTTTTTAAAATTAGTTATTAATAGGACAAATAAATTAAAACAAACTCCCACTGCAGACTACGTTGTACGTGGGTTCAGTTTCATTTATCTTGCCCTATCACAAACTAACAATACCCTTTGCCAATTTAAAACTACAGAAATATATATATATATATATATATATATATATATATATATATATATATATATATATATATATATATATATATATATATATAAATTACGGATACAAGATTTTTGGTAGTACCTCCTAATTTCTCCGGAGCATACAGTGGAGATCAAAATAACCTAACTTTTTCTTAGAAAAAAAATTCCTAAAATGCTGTTTATCGGAAATACAGGCCCTCAAGGATTACCCAGCGATATATTTTGTCGGCTTGGTTAGAGTGCTGTGCTGTTTTCGCTAGTAGTTTTTCCCTAGTATTTACTGGTGTTGAATAACCTAGATCTTTTAGATCTCCCCAGAAATAAAAGTCTAAGGAATTTAAGTCTGGAGACTTTGGGGGCCATAAAATAGGCCCACTTTGACCTATCCATAGAGGGCCAAAAACGTTTATTAAGTGTTGACGTGCTATACGGTTAAAATGGGGTGGAGCACCATCATGTATGTACCATATTTGCATTCTTCTATCAAGAGATGATGCCAGCCCACACATTTACAATAAACCTTTGTTGATGTTTGTATTGAATTATAGCGTGTGAGTTTTCATCAGCCCAAAGATGGATATTGTGTGAGTTTATTATACCATCTTTTGTAAAACCTGCCTCAACGGTAAACAAAATATGGTTAGAAAAATTTAAATTTAGGTTATGTTGCTGTATAAGCCAATTGGAGTATTGAAGTCTTGCGGAATAATCATTCGGAGAGGAGTGTGTATTTTTTCAACGGGGTACTGGTGAAGTAATTGTTGTTTTAGAGACATTTTACGGATTACTATGTTCATGATTATCATTTACAGGACAAATTGTCTAGAGGAACATATCAAAAAATAGAGTTGTCGTATGTCAAGTAAGTTAATTTCAGAGTAAAGAGCGCTGAAAGAATAAATATATGGTTTCTTAAAAAATATTTTTGCAATTAACTTTTGTAAAATTTCAAGACTGTTGATATAAGTCTTGTTTGTCACTCTCTGTATTAGAGTGTAATAAATAATTTTAAACTGATTAGTGTCCAAAATTGTTAATAAATGTTTAATTTTTTGCAATATAAACATTACATTGTTTATGTGCACACTCCACTTAAGATTATAATCAATTATAATGCCTAAATAATTTATCTCATTAACTGGTTTAATTATAATTTCAGTGCTGTCATTACATTCAATAGTAAGAGAGTTAAAAATCTGAAGAAAACTACAGTAGGAAGTGAAAGAAATATAATGCGTTTAATCAAAGTTTATTGTGAGTAGTCGATTATTAAATCAACTGTATGTTTTTTTTAGAAATCATTTTTAATTTTATTTTTTCAAGAACAGCAGCTCGTGTCACTGTACAATACTGCAGTGTCATTAGCAAAAAATCGAGTTTTTAAGAGTTTTTCAAAAATATTAGCACAAATTGAGATCAAGGATATTGGCCGATAATTATTAACGTCAAGATGGTTACCTTTTTTAAACAGCGGTTTTATTAAAGGGGTGTTGAATGCATCCGGATACTGTCCATTTTTAAAGCTAGATTAAAAACATGCTCTAAGGGAAAGGAAACTTCGTTGATAATCGGCTTAAATACTTCACCCTTTAAATTATCTATACTAGGTGCCTTGCCGTTAAGATACAAAAATAAAGTATATATATATATATATATATATATATATATATATATATATATATAAATATATATTTCAAACTAGGAATGCAGTCTGTTCAAATTTGTAGGCCTTGGTAAGGAGAAAAACTCTTTTTTGATTCTGTTGTCTGTCGTAGTCAGTCGCGACTACTTCTCCCCTTTTATATATCAATATATATATATATATATATATATATATATATATATATATATATATATATATATATATATATATATATATACATATATATATATATATATATATATATATATATATATATATATATATAATATATAGCGTTGTACATTTTATAGTATTAGTTTGTGTTCGTAGTTTGTAGGGTTTTAGGTATATTTTCTACGAGTTCATTATTTATTTAAGTAATTTTACCTATGTTAATTTCCTTAGGAGACGACTATGAAAGAAGGTCTGACACCAATTTGTTCTGATGATGATTCAAGATATAAAAAAAAGTCAAGAAGAGATGAAACAAGAATTGAAAGAAGATATGATGAAAAATCGAGATGATATGAAACAAGACAAGACAAGATGATATGAAACAAGAACTAAAGACGAGCCAAGAAGGTATGACAAAAAATCTAAACGATATGAAACAAGAGCTGATGACACTGAAGACAAGCCAAGATGATATGAAACACGAATTAAAGACAAGCCATGAAACTATAAAACAAGAACTAAAAACAAGCCTGGAGGACATGAGACACGAACTTAAGACAAGTAAGGAAGATATGAAACAAGGACTGAAAGAAGACATTAAAAAGAATCAAAAAGACATAAAGTGCATAGAACAAGAAGTACAATATGAGGTGACGGGAATCCAGAAACAGATGCAACAATTACATTTGCAAATAGAGAAGGTAGCCAGTACAGGTACGATAAAGGTAGATGGTGTTCCTGAATCTAGTGTGATGAAACCACCTACCTTCGACGGCAAGGTACCTTGGCTTACCTATGTCCGTCAGTTCGAAGCCGCCGCCATCGGCAATAACTGGAGTTCACCGAAAAAGGCACGTGCTCTTGTTCTAGCACTATGGGGAAGCCCCAAGCCTCTAAGAAGCCTCCAAGAAGTTTATAAAGCGCAATTCCAGTCAGTGTTTCTCAAGATGACCGCAATACCATTAAGGAATTATTCATGAAGTTAATGAGGGAGATGCAGGAATTTCTAAATAGACAAAAGGCACATATCAACAAAAATACAACCTTCCATGGCAATAAAAGAATTCGTTGTTGGAAATGTGGCCAAGAGGGGCATGTACAAAGCCGCTGTACTAGCAGTACTGCTCCTCACAGTAATCAGAATCAGGAAAACTCCCAGTAGCCAGCTTAGAGGGCGACAGCTGGCTGGGTGCTACTAAGCCCCGCCAACAATAACAATTAAGGTATCCTGCCTGTAAAACAATGGTTCCAGCTTGGTAGTACCCGAAAAGGTATGCGGTCGGGAATGTGAAATGGTATTAGACACTGGTTCTATTCACACCATTGTAAAGCCGAACATCTTGGCTCATTGTAAAATTTGTCTTCCGGAAAAGCATTATGTCCTGCAAGCGGCCAATGGTGAAGTAATACCTGTGAAAGGAATAATCCGGCGATTTCTAGACCTTCTACCATAGGCGTTCTATGTTAAAAATAAGGAAATCGAATTCTCTAAAAAGTTTCAGACCTTCTGTCATAGTCGTCTCCTCAGGAAATTAACATAGGTAAAATTACTTAAATAAATTATGAACTCGTAGAAAATATATCTAAAACTCTACGACCTACAAACACAAACTTAAAGTATGAAATATAAAACGCTACAAAGTTCGTTACATTAGAAAATATATCTAAAACCCACAAACTATGAACACAAACTAATATATATATATATATATATATATATATATATATATATATATATATATATATTAAATCTTTGTTTATATTTTTCCTTAATTTTTTCTTGGATGTAGGTTTTCTTGTTTTTAAATTGAAAGATGACAAAAATTTCTCCTAACGTTTCGTTCAACATGGCGAGCTTTTTCAAAAGTTCGTTATTTGTCATATGTACTTCTTCATATCTTATTATTATTAACGTTAAAATTTATAAACTAACTATATATATATATATATATATATATATATATATATATATATATATATATATATAGTTAGTAGTATATATAGAGTAGTGTAATATCCGGCAGGGGCTTTAAATTGAAATTTTGATTTTCTGACCCTAATAAAATCTTTACGGATTATTATGATCAATAGGGCTGTTCAGCCCGAACGAGCTTTTGGGTCTTCCGGGCTTTCTTGGCCTATTAAGTTTTTCTGGCTAGCATTTTTAGCTCTGATTACTTTTCAGGATGGTTAAGCATTATGTGCCGGCCCCACAGTTATTACTTTGGTATTAATATTTAAAAATCTAATAACCGAAATATGCGGCAGAGTGATACGAATATTAAGGAAAAAATTGCCTTGGGAGTATCGAAGCTTGATATTTTAAATTTCCTATTTCTTTTTTGATATTAGTGCCAAAGGTTCCGAAAGCTGAAATGCATGAAGTATCAATATTTAGCATGTTATTCTTGTAAGAGAAAAATAGTAATGGTTGCAAGTTAAGATAGAAATATAATTACGGGAAACTCAAAAAATACAAGTCACGGTCAAACTTTCCCGACTAACAAACTCACTCTAAAAATTAATTAAATTAAAAGACCCAAATTGTTAATTTATTTCATTCATTCATAAAATCGCTTGATTTTCTGTGACCGCGACTACGATAAATGAATTTCCGCGAGAATTATTATAACACCAGAAGCGTGCGTTCTTGGTGGGATAATATTATCAAAATTATGAGACTAATTTTAATTATTTTAAACACAATTTATATACAGGTTGTTTCAAAAAACATGCACCAACGCTCGTCTAGAGATTCATTATTTCAAAATAACAGGAAAGGTTCTTATAAACATGGACCTGAAATAGTCTCATTATTAAAATACAGGTTGGTGCAAATTGCAAAAAAAAATATTGAATTTTTACTTAAATAAATTTATTTTTATCTATCAGGGTCATAAATTCGGGCTGTTGCGTATCTGAATACCATACATGTTTGGACTTTTTACTTGGTATGTCTAACACTCAAGGCTCTAAATTACCCCGCACTCGCTGTTCGATATTCGATATTTTAACCATGTCAACTATATGTTTTTGGGGTCACTGAATTCGAATCCTGGGTCCATAATACCCCATTATGTCAATGTTTTGCCATAATCTCAAAATTAACAAATTTAAGTATTACTGAAAAACTTCTAATAATTCCATGATGCAATGACCTCGTCACCCAAAGACTCCATAAGCCAGTTACTCCATAAGCCAGTTACTCCATAACCCCATGACTCCAGAACTCCATGACTATAACCGCATAATCGTGACACTGAAATCATTACACTCAATTACTCATAGCGGAAGAACTTGAAATCATCTCAATTTCTTTAAACTACATCTGTTGAGCTCCATGACCCAATAACCCTATAACCCCATGAATCTATGAGTCTATAACCCTATAACCATGTTACTAAACTCATTAACTCATTCGCCCGTAGCGAAAAAGCTTGTCGTGGCTTCAATTTCTTGAAATTATGGCGGTTGAACCCCATGGCTCTGTAACCCCATAACCACGTTACAAAAGTCATTACACTCAATCTCCCAAGAAGACTTGCTGTTGAATCCCATTATGTAATTACCCCAATGATTTCAGTAACATTGTTATGGGGTTATAGAGTCGTGGATTTATGGGGCTTTATGATTATTGGGCTATGGAGCTCAACAGCTGTAGTTTAAATAATTTTGGGTTACTACAAGTTCTTCCGCCATGAGGGATTGAGTGTAATGATTCTGGGGTTTAGAATCATGGGGTTATGGAGTCACGGGATTATAGGGTTATTGAGTTATGGAACCTTTGGTTCATGGATTATTAGAGTTTTAACGGCATTGGTTTTGTGTTAAAAGCGTTCAATAATATTTAATAGTATTAATTTTGAGTTTTTGCTAAGGTTATGGCAAAACCCTGATGTGATGGGATTTAATGGATCGCTGATTAGGATAAGGCGAATTAACACGTTTTCATTCAATTATTGACGTTTATTACGAAATTACAATTTGGTCAATAAAATTTACAGTTAAAAGAATTATAACAATATATATATATATATATATATATATATATATATATATATATATATATATATATATATATATATATATATATATTGTAGCAGCCAAAGCCACGCGTCGCACCAAACGATCCCACCATGAGAGCATCGTTTGGCGTGTTTCGAAGCCAAACAAGTTAATAAATAAATAGATAAGTTTTTGTCCGTGTAATTTAAAATAAAATAGAATCAAATATTGGCGAAGCGGACGTGAAAATTTATCAATCTACTGAAATTAGCAGTAGGCTCGGTTGCCAGTACCGAAAAATGCGACCCCTATCCTTTGGGCAGCGCGTTTCGTGTACACGATTTTACATATTTCTGTTTTAATTCACCGTCGCGCCACCATATGGCGGTTATTTTACAAACTTTGTTAATCTGTGTGGTTCTTGTGTTATCAAGTGGACCATCGAGATGTCGCCTTTGTCGTCTTGTTTGCTGTTTTTTGATTTTAAACTCAGCTTTATAGGATGCAAAGGCGAGATGATGGTTTGTACCGAATGCGGTGGCCTGTCGAGTCCCATATTAGGACTAAACAGCGCTGTCGCCATCTGTCGGTCCCGGAGTTTTTCGATATTTTGGAGTGCTCTGCACTTTTTAACACGAGAATCATGTAGATTGACAAATTTTCACGTCCGCTTCGCCAATATTTGATTCTATTTTATTTTAAATTACACGGACAAAAACTTATCTATTTGTTTATATATATATATATATATATATATATATATATATATATATATATATATATATATACTATATATATATATATATAATTCCTTTGTATATTTACATTACTTCAGCGTAATTTTTATTTCATTCATAAATCTTTCAGGCTCTTCCTCACCTTTCAAAACTCATAATACGGAAAAACCTCAATATCCAAATGTAAAATCTCTTATACGTCGTATGAATATTCTAAAAATAAATCTTTAAATAACTTTACAAGATACGAGTACATCATAGTACGAGAATCTATTGAAAGTGGAAATTTTTATCTGGTATTTTTCATTTCAAACGACTCATAAATTTCGCAATGATTGCCATAACATCTGCTTTGTTTATGAAAACTTTTAGTTAACTATTCAATTTTTCTCGGTTTTTCTATGGTTTGTAAACAAAATAACATTAATAGTTTTAAAATTCCATAGAAATAGACCAATTTTTCGGTAATAAATTTTCAATATAGGCTAGAAACGTCAATTGTTAATAAGAAGGTTCTATTAAGAACGTCATGCAAAGTATTCTTTGTCAGTTGTGAAGCCTTATACAGTGTGTTACTAATTAGATATCTCAAGTTTCACTAAGTAAAAAGAAAAAGTTTTTATTAGAGGTAAAGAGATTTCTAATTATGACAGAATAAAAGGTCTAATTATTTAAATACGTGTGAATTCGGATTTTACTCCTCCACAGAACAATTATATCTACGAGTATAAAAGTGACTAACGTATCAACTTACAACGCAAACTATTATGGCCTACTCTCACTTACGGATGCCTACCCCCGGGTTTTTCACAGACGATGGAAAAGCGAGATTTTTTGTTCACACTTGTGCGTCATGACTGGGGGTGCCGAGCCTTGCGTGACATGTTTTTGGAAAAAATCCCTAAAAAATAAGCTGGTCAGCCTGATCCATAGACATAAAGATACCAGAACGCGGATTCTATAGAGAAGAAAGTTGACATTTAGAAAGAGACAGAGCATTTTCGATGAGTAATACCTCTTTTTCTAATGACGGAGCTAAAAACAATACTTCAAATGCTATGGGATATCTCTTTTTACCTAATCGAAATTAGAAAGAGAGGTTTTACTCATCGAAAATGCTTTTCTACCTCTTTCTAAGCGCGAGACAACTTCCTTCTACAGATTCGCAGTCTAAGTAATATTAATTTCTCTTACGTCAATGACTATTCTCTCTCTCTCTCTCTCTCTCTTTGTCAACCTCTGTCCATCCACTCCTGGATGTAGATCTCTCCCAATTGTTTCCATCTTTCTCTATTCTTCCCCAATCTCATCCACTGATTGCCCACCACTGTCCTTATGTCGTCTACCCATCTTTTTTGAGGTCTTCCCGTGCTTCTTGTTGTCTCTCTCGGTCTCCATTCCAGGATTCTTCGTGTCCATCTGTTGTCCTCATATCGGGTTATGTGACCAGCCCATCGCCACTTCATCTTTGCAACCTCCTCCACGATGTCCTTGACTTTTGTTTTGCGTCTTATCTCGGTGTTTCTAATCTTGTCTTTTAATGATATTCCAAGCATGTTTCTTTCCATCGCTCTTTGGACTGTTTCTAAATTTTTAGCGGCCTTTTTGGTGAGGGACATAGTTTTTAATCTATACGTACACACCGGTAATATGCAAGTATACATAATGTTCGACGTTTTCTATCCTCTGGTTCTGTATTGTTATGTCTGCCTGTTCGTGGCTCATAATTTTTGTTTTGTTGTAGTTTTTTTTAATGCCTACAGATGCGGATACATCATTTAGCTGTTGTAGCATTTCGTTCAATTCTTGGAGATTACTTGCCATTAAGATTATGTCATCAGCAAGGCTGAGATGGTTCAAGTATATTCTGTTGATGTTTATACCTTTGATGTCCCATTTAAGTTCCTTAAAAATGTCCTCTAGGACTAGGGTGAACAGTTTTGGCGAGATAGTGTCCCCTTGTCTCACTCCCCTTTGTAATTTTACTTCGGAGTTATACCTATCCTGTGGAATTTTTCCCTCTTCAATTATTTTATTAAATAGAATCTTCAATATTTGTTCTATTTTTCTGCTGCCAATTTTCAGCATCTCTACTGTAATTTTGTCTTTTCCTGCACATTTATTGTTCTTTAATTTATTCAGTGCCATTCTTATCTCTGAGTTTGTTACTTCTGGAATTTCCTCTGAGCTTATGTTGAGTATGGTTCTTTTTGTTCATTGTTGCTCTTATTGTGCATGTGGCGAGTATAGCTTGGTGTAGAATTCTTCTATGGCTCTGCTTATTTCCTTTTCGTCCTGGACGGTCACGTTTTTCGCGTTTTTATTTTTATTATTCTTGTTTTGCCTCTTGAGCTTTTTGTTTTTAGTACTTTCATGTTGCAGTTTTCACTTATTAAGTTTTTTATTAGTTTATTGGTATAATTTCTATTGTCTTTTCTAATTTCCTTTTTCACTTTCTTGTTTAGAGTTTTGAAACTGTCTGTTGTGCGATCTGTCCTTTCTCGTCTTTCTTTGAGAAGTCTCAAGGTATTTGGTTGTAGTTTGGAGGTCTATGTTATTTTTGATTTTGAGCAGACTTTTTTAACCGATGTGTTTATGGTTTCTTTTATTTTCGTGGCTAGTTGGTTTATATGCATTTGCTTTATTGTCTTTATTGGTGTTAGTCTTTTTTCTAATTCATTTTGATATTTGATTTGTTCTTGTTTCAGGTTTTCCGTGGTTGGGTAGCGTTCTTGTTTGATGAGCTTGTTGCGTTCTATTCTCATGTGTATCTTGATCTTCGCTCGTACTAATCTGTGGTCGCTTCCGGTATAAAACTTATTCAGTGTTGTCACGTCGGTACATGACTATTAATTACCCTTATATCTATGGTCTGATCTCATGATTAACCTCGCTTTTTTAATATCGTTTCGAGTATTTTTTCTATTGTAAAGGTTTTGTTTTAAAAATTTGTGCAATGGTAGCCAAAAAAAGGTGGTTCATTTGGGGTAAGATGACTCTTATAGAGTCGTAGGAAAACCATCCGATTCCATTGAAGATGCAAGATATTCATTACAAAATGAAACGCTACGAAAACAGAATTATTGACGCTGCATATATGCTACAAGCAATCTCTGAATACAGATGTGAGAAGCAAGGTTCATATTGTGAGATTCCAATTTAATGGATAAAAATAAAGCAGCCTCTTTAAAAACAGGTACGGACACAGCAGAAGTATATCAATCCATTCTGTGGTATTTTGAAAACTTGATGTTTTTAAAGGATGATGAATGTTTAAGTTTATGTAATTTGGTAGGACAATAATTAAATGATTTCTGAGTATCAATACTGTCGAAACAATTTGATATAGTATTGTTAAATTAGGAGACTTAAAAAATATTTAAATTTCATACTGTTTTAATGAAAAATATAATAAGGATATTTCATTTTGTAGGAAGGTATTGATATAATCCAAGCAATTAAAGAGTCAAGCCAAAACTCTAACTCAGAAATAATTTTTGATGCCTCAATGGAAGAAATGAATATAGATACAAGTCCGACATATTCCAGTGCTTCTACGAGAAAATCAAGGTGAAATATTCAGCAGGAACAGTAATCGGCCATGCAATGGAAATGTTATAAGATAATCCTAGAAAGGATGACCTTTAAAGATTTTCAAGGTACTGTTATATTTATTTTGATTTCTATGATTAGTGGTAACCATCATTTAAAATTTTTATTTTCTTAAATTAGCTAATCGTTATGTTTCTTCTTATAATTGTTACGTCATTTTTAACCGTGCATTTTCAATATACCATGTAACAATTTTTAGTCTAAATTTCTGTGATTACATAAACTCTGATCTTTGTAAAAAGATTTTTGTAAAACTTAGAGATGAATATTATTATCAATCTGTGCAATCGTTAGTTACGTTAGACTTTCGTCAATGGTTACATCAATATACCTTTATAAAATATACATTTACCGTTATAAAATATGAACATATTCTTATGTTTGTTTGAAGGTCATAGACAACGATGTTTCTTGCGAAATAGTAGATATTTGTTGGACCTCCATTGTCTTTATTTTTTTTTTGAATATCACGACGGTCCGGCTAGTAGTTATCTCTAAAAAGTTGTTTGACTAATTCCTACTTTCAAGAAAAGGAAAAATTCTACATCCAGGATGATGGACTGCCGATGGGATGCTCACTATCACCGGTGGTTGCAAATAATTTCATGGAATGGTTCGAGACGTTTGCTATTGAATCCATAACTAAGAAACCAAAATTATGGCTTAGATACGTAGACGATACTTTTATTATTTGGAGTGGAAACGACGAAGAACTTCGAAACTTCCTTTTTCACCTCAACAATATCGGCCCAACAATTAAACTCACCATGGAGAAAGAAGTAGAAAATAAATTATCAGTCTTAGATGTCTTGGTTGAAAGAAATGGTAGACAAATTCGAACTTCGGTTTACAGAAAAGCCACACACACACAGGACAATACCTTAATTATTCATCTAATCATTCCAACAACACCAAACAAGGAATTATAAGAAATCTCGTAGATAGAGCTTTAACTCTCTGCAACTCCAACGAGAACTTGATGAAAGAGATAGATTACATTAAAAATGATCTGACAGCCAACGGATACCCAGTATATCTGGTGGATAAATTTCTAGAACAACGCAGAAATAGAACAATATCGACAACGAATGAAGAACGAAAACCAGTATTGAACATCCCCTATGTTAAAGGCATTTCCAAAAAAGTTAGAAGGATAGGAAAACGATAGAAAATCAATGTTGTTTTGAATTCAAATAACTCTCTGAGAAGTCGGCTCACTAGGGTCAAACCAACAACTCAAAGGGACATGAAGAACTGTGTATATCAGATACCATGTGAATGTGGCAATTCCTACATTGGCGAAACAAAGATACTTCTTGACGTAAGGCTCAAAGAACACCAAAAATACACATTTCGAGGAGAAACAGAAAAATCTGGTGCCGCTAACCATGCCTGGACTCATGAACACCACATAAAATGGTCCGAAGCTAAAATACTACACCGAGAACAACATTGGAGAAAACGGAAATTCAAAGAAGCCGCAGTTATATATCAGAACCCGAATTGTTTTAGTAAACCATCTTTAGATATAAGAGAAGTGTGGAAACCACTTCTTAGTAATTGTAAACTAAAACTAAATGCAGCATAAAAAAATGGGAATTTGCCATTGCAGGCATGACTGCGCCCATCTCAGTTACACTCTACTCCATTTACTTTTAATATAAATAGTCATGTAGCTAAGGGATTTATTTAGTTTTACTTGAAAACGGCTAGAGATAACTACTAGCCGAAACGGCGTGATATTCAACAAAAAATAAAGACAATGGAAGTCCAACAGATTTCTACTATTTCGCAACATATTCTTATATCATATGCTCAATTATTTTGGTAATTTAAAATAATTTGTTTTTTTTAGACTGATCGAAGCTAAAAATAAAAATGGGCTAAGAAAATTGAAACGAGTAATAATGAATTCCATTTTTAAAGCACAAGAAGAGCAAGAAAAAAAGTTCTTTTTTTTGGTTTCTATAAATAAAACAGTCTCAAACATATATTAACTTAACAATATCACAATATAAAAATGCTAGAGAAATCATTTAGTCTATATTATATACATTTAATAGTAAAGCCACTGGCATATACAGTATGGAAGGCCTTCCTTAAGTCAAGAAAAACTGTCAAACTTTTTCCATTTTGTTGTAAATTATTATTTATATGGGCATCTAAACTTCGATTATAATTTCCAGATAAGAGGCTAGTCTGAGTGGAGATTAAAAAAAAATCATTCTTCTTCTCATCTCGTTTCGTCTCGCGATAACTGTATTTGTAAAAAATAAATTTGTTTTCCCGTGTATTATCTCCAGTTATTTCCTAATTAAAAAATTACTTATTCAAAACGTTGAGACAATATTATTCCCTTTCTACCCGACACCGGAGTTAAAATTGTGTCTTCAAGTCGGCAATTAAAAGTTTATAAGGGTAAAGGGCTTATCTTTACCGGTTTACATGAGAGATAAGAGTTCGCAATTCGTGTTCAAGTGCTTTTCCAAAAGGCAAAACGTAAGTTGACTCAATCCCTTTAATCCGGAAACTGCCTTGTCAGCGACAGTCTATTACGGGCAAAGTATTTTGCCATTTGAAATTTTATCTAGGAGGAATATTAGCCTTAAGAATGATCAGAAATTGGTTTAAAGGATATAGGAAGATGATCTTTCGCTTTTGTTTGAGTTATAATTAGAAATTATGAAGAAGATGAACTTCGACAGGATGTTCGAGATTCGAGTTCATGTATTAGGTTTTTGAATCGTTAAATTGGGGAATTACTGCTACAATTAGTTCAATCAAAACGTGTGGCTTGTTTGGGAATGTTTACTTGGTAGGTTCAACATTTGAGGCACTAAATAACTATGCCGTGTGCATTGACAATCAGTTGCTTGATATTTAATGCTTGCAATGTGGTTATAGAATCTCAAAGATCCCTCAGATACTTAGGCCTACACTTGGGTAACAACACGAATACATGAATGCCTGTACAAAAAGTAAGTGAGAACGCGAATAAGATAGTTGCAACTTTAAGCCGCCACATGCGGAATATGGGGGGGGGGGAAGAATAAGGAGGAAGAAAATTACTCAGCATCCTAGTAAATTCAGTTATTTTATATGGGGCACCAACGCGAAAGGAATTGATAGAAAAGACAAAATACAGGAAAACCATGGAAAAATTCAAAAATAATTCTCAACAAGAATAGCTAGTATGTACAGGATAGTAGGAACCAAAGCAATACAGGTTATAGCGAGAACAATTTCATACACCAGCCAACACAAACAACTGATAACAACCAAAGGTTAAAATAACCGCAGTATAGAATTCAACTACTTTAACAATATAGTATTCTAGAACTCTTTAAGTAATGAGTAGAGAATTAACTAAAACTGAAACGGCTTAGGGAAAACATAGAAAAGAACATGAAATCATCATACAAGCTCTACAACAAGCGGCTAAAGAAGCGCTCGGAACTAAAGAAACTACTTATAGAAGCTTGTAGAGGTGTGAAAAGATAAGAATAAACAAATGTATATTATATAGATGAATTGTCAAACGCAAGAGAACTGCATCAATTACCAGCAGAAACAGCGCGAAGTGAGGATTAAGATAAAAGAATAAGAAAATTTGACCTGGAAAAAGAAATGCCAAACGATTGAAAGCTATATAGAAGGATCTCGATCTACAGAAGTTTGGAGATCTATTAAAAAGAACAACATATATCAGTTATCATGGCTGAAGATTGATACAAACACAATAAGAACCTCCTAGTTGAGTAAAGGCATGATATTAAACTAGAAGGGGAAGTACGATTGGAATGAATCACACCGATCTTTTTTACACTGGAAGATATAAAACAAGGAGTACCGTCAAATAAAAATAAACGAGCAGCAAGACTCGGACGAGTAGTAGGCCAACTAATCAAATATCGGGGAAAATATTTATTAATTCAAAGTACCAGACTGATCAACGCTACCAGATGAAACTATCAAATTCCTGATCATTGGAGGGAATCGCATCTGGTATCTCTCTTTAAAAAGGGAGAAAAAACGAATCCCAAGAACGATAGAGAAATAAGTATTACGAGCTTCATGAGCCCGCTACTTGGAAAATTGCCAAAAAATAAATTAGAACATGATAGAAAAAATATAATCAGCAAAAAACCTAAAAAAAGCCTGGTTTGGTTCATATTATTGTGAAGTTTTATAATAAAATGTAGCCCATATCAAATCAAGAAACATATTAGGTCAAGCAATTTACCCATACAAAGGTCTTCGACAAGGATGTTCTTTGTCTCCGCTGCTCTTTAATCTCTGTCTGGAATTAAGTCTTCGGGACTGGAGACGATCAATGAATAAAATGGGCAACCTCATCGGCAATTGCCACACGTTCATTATCATCTTCGCTGACGACCAAGAGGTTATCACCTAAGAAGCGTTTGGTTTGGTGTTTATGCTGTGACCTTTAGATAAAAGTATAAGGAATAGGTGCTAAAGATCAACTTTGGTTAAACTGAATATTTGTCAATAAACACAGCTGTGGATTTCGGCATTATAATGGAAGACAGCATTATGGTCAAATAAATAAGAAAATTTAAAGATTTTGGAACAATGCAGGGAATACAACAGTTTTGAAGTTCAGAAAAGAGCGAAATGGTGTGATGATGGAGTCGGTGCTGACGCATGGTTGCAAAGTGTGTGTGTTAAATGCAGATCTCAAAAGAAGAATAACATCTGTTGAGGAGTTTATAAACTAGATAGAAAGTGGAATGACAAAATAGAAAACAGATTGGAAGCGAATGAAACTGTCTTGGAGAGAATACAAAGAAAGGGACTAAACTGTTTTAGTCATCTGCTGAGAATGGATGAGTTAAAACTTCCAAAGAAAATGTTTCAGTGATTACCCCTAGGCAGAAGGAAGCGAGGACGTCGGAAGCGATCTTGGAATGAAGCTATGGGAGAGAACATGAGAGATAAGAGATTTTGGAGAGGAAGATGCACTAGATAGAAACAGATGGCGGCTAGTTTTGGGTATGTAAATATATATATATATATATATATATATATATATATATATATATATATATATATATATATATATATATATATGTTTATGCGGCTTTCACGGATTCCATCCGGCGGGAGGTCGGCGAAACCGCGTTCAGTATTTGCATGCTTCCTTCTGATCTGTCCTTTGCACAACCAGGTGCATGTCGGTATCCTGATGAGTCTAGTAGAGACGAAACATGTGCCTCTGCCGTATCACTGTGGCGGGGAGGGTAAGTTTTGACTTTCTTCTCGGTATGGTGGTACAGGTAGGCCATCATCTCGATGGTGGTGGAATTGGATGGATTGTGTTCTGTAGCAATCTATTCAAACTGTGCAACCTCCAACACGGAAAGGATATGATGGAACGAAGTTTGCATTTACTGTTTGCATTTTACTTCATATATATATATATATATATATATATATATATATATATATATATATATATATATATACGAGAGAGGCAAAAATCGTACTAAACAGAAGAGAAGAACCCGGCAATACACAATGATAAAAGCAGGAAGGATGGAATCCGCAAAATAAGAAATGACAAAAAACTTATACCGGATGTTGAGCCGAGGGTAATGGCGATGCAAGATATTATTTTGTACTGTTCCTATTTGGATATGGTTGATTTAAGTTATACCTAAATAGCTTGAAGATAGTTGAGAGTTAAGAATGTGTATAATGTGGTAAAACGAATACACCTGAACATAAGATTCTGCTGTGTACAAGGAGGATGGTGTAAGGATAATGGTCGTTGAAAAAGTTGGTGAAGAACTAACATGCCACAATGTAGTCAGACATGTACTAGAGAGCGAAAGTAAATGGGAAGAGACGGTGATTACAAAAGTCCTACAGGAATAAGAAGAAGACGAACAAAGACCTGGCATGTAATAAAGAAACATGATACACTGAAGCAATAGTGAAAAGTGCTTCCATTGTACCACTATAGATGAGGAGAGATTTTAGTCAGAAGTGTCTGACACTCCTATCGATCAGAAGTGAATTTGTCTATAAAGATTTCCTGTTCTCCTCCTCCCCCAAAAGAAATGCTGGGGATGTAGCTAAATTCATCACTGGAATATGTAGAGAAGTTGGTTACCAGCATGCCTCAGCAACGTGAGTCAGTTATAAGTTCCAGTGGCGAGTAAACCCTATATTAAGTTGATCGCGTCTTAGACCGAAAACTAGCGTCTCTAAAACGTAAGACTTTTGCATATTTACAGTTGATGTAACTGTAAGTGACAACTATGTGAAATTTCTTACGGCTATACATAGTTACGTTGTTTTTATTATGCTGAGATCAATTGGGAAAATAAATTGCATTAAATTTTGAAGAGAACACACTTTACGCAAACACTGGAAATGTTAAATAAGGGGTAATTGCAGGATTGTCGGTCTCATATGAGTTCTTAAGTGGTATATATAGGGCTGCGAAGATGGTTCGCATCCTGGACCACCATGAACATCAACTAACGGTAATCACGTCGCTCTAGCAAAGACTATAGTATGGTTCTGATAGAAGGATTGCGGAAAAAAAATGAACAGGTATTGTGACGGGAACAAAACGAATACTGATGAATAAATAATGTTTTACAGTCCATATGGAAGGTATACATAAAATAACAATTTTTGTTATAATTATAGCGGTAATCGGAAAATAAATCCATATTTAATTGACGAGATAAAATAGGTTTAACGCCACGTTTTTTCATGGCATATAGATATAAACCATTAAGAAACTTGTTTGTAAGAAGCCTCAAATTTGTTTACGATTTGTATAAAAATCTGGGTGCTTACTGAGAACGTAAACTCGTAATCTTGAATATGTAACGATCATTGCTCCGTGATATCTATATTGGCTAAACCTTAAATTTTATCTCCTTATTTTAGTGTTATTTAATGCCATCTTATGTTATCAACCTGTCATAAAAGTGGGATGTACCACGGGAAGTAAATTTTTATTGTAAATCTGCAGTTTTATCTCCTCGGGAAAACTTTATCCTTTAGGATTGTTAATTCTCTTTCTTGAATCTATAAAAGTTAATTAAAACTTATTTGAAAGTAATTTGAAATCTTTAAGTGTTCATTATTTCCAATTGTTCAAAAAAGAAACTCTCTAAGTGGTAGTGTTAAAACCTATCCGGAATGTAAGGTATAAATAACACTTTTATTATTGACTAAAATGTGGTTTTCTAACTTGCGTTGCATGATTTGGATGTTGCGAGGTAGAAGGCTAATTTTTGCTCTAAATTCTCTAGAATAATGCCCTAATTAATAATCGAGATAGGCCCCTTCTCGAAAACGAACGGAACATTTCTTTATTTAACAAAAAGTGACAAAAAATGAAAAAAACTCTTTTCCTTTTTTTTGCTTATAACTTCGAAAGTATTGACTTTAGAGAAAAGTTGTGGGACAAGAAAAGTCTTATAATCGAATTTTCTACAAGACAGGATAGGTTAGAAATCGCAAAATTTATTATCCTTGTTACAAAATAGTAATAATTAACAAAAAAAAGGCAAAAACAGTAGTTTTGAAAATTATTTTTTTCGACCACTTTTATTTCCCTGAGGACCTGTATATATCAGTCAAGAAAAGCTCCGTGGTATGATAAAACAACGTGCAAAATATCATTAAAATTGGTTGAATAGTTTTTGCACAATAATTCTGCAATCCAAATTTTTGATAACTAATAAAATCACGTTAGAGCAGTAGGAAATATACTTTTAAAATCTATATAAGAGAAGAACAGGGTACAGATACAAAATGAATATGAGGAGGATGATAGCATAGAACTAATAAATGACAAGATAGAAAACACCTTAAAGTCCCTTAAGAATAGAAAACGCCCTGAACCAGACGAGATCACTAATGAAATGCTTAAATACGGAGGGAAAAATCTATGGAATGAAATATTAACCCTATTCAAGAATATCAGAAGAACAAAAAATACCTAATGAATGGAAGAATAATGTAATAATACCCATTTTTAAAAAAGGACAGAAAACGCACCCAGAAAACTATCGAGGAATAACACGCTTGATAGTATTCCCAAAGCATTCATAAAAACTATACTGGAAGAAATCACCAAAATCATAAGTATACGAGAAGAACAATAAGGTTTCGGAAAGAACAGATCCACTCTTGACGCAATATTCATTGTCAAACAAATAACTGAAAAATTCCTAGAATACAATAAACCTGCGTACATGTGCTTCGTCGATATGACCAAGGCTTTTGACAGAGTACGCTTAAAGGACGTCTTAGAAATACTGAGAACAAAAGGTCTAAAATATACGATATTAATATCCAGTGCAGAACATAAATCAGGGACATATAACAACGGAAGACATATATGTAAACACAGGAATTAGACAGGGCGATTCGCTCAGCCCCTTCATATTTAATCTAATAATGGATAAAATAATAGAAAATCTCCCCAGAATAGTTGGATAAAAAATGGGAAACACATTCTTTCATACCGCCTGCTATGCGGACGAGGCTGTTCTTATTGCAGACTCTGAAGATTACCTCCAAAGACTACTGCACTCTTTTAACACTATAGCGAAAAAATTAAATATGCTCATCAACATCGAAAAGACCAAATGCTTAGTAACATCCAAAGAACCAATACGGTGCAAGTTGGAAATCGACTCCGAAATTGTCCAACAGGTAAATCACTTCAAATATCTGGGAGAAGAAATAACGAGTCATGGAAACCTTTTTAACGAAGTAACAGAGCAAACAATGAAAGCGGCTAGAATTTCAGGATGCCTAAAAGAAATTGTCTGGAATAACAAATACCTTAATACCGAAAGCAAAACTAAGATATATATATAACGGCTCTAAGACTTATCATAACATAAGCGGCAGAAACAAGACCAGACACAGGCAGAACTCTACAAATAATGAGAACAGTCGAAATGAAAACATTAAGAAGTATACGAGGCAAAACTCTACACGACAGAATACGGAATGAAGATATCAGAAAACAATGCTGGACACAGGACAAAGGCGAAGATTCTGGAACAAATATATAGGGAGAATGTAGGACGGTAGACTCGTTAAAAGCGTAAAAAATGTATAACCCAATAGGAAAAAGATCACGGGGAAGATCGCCAAAATGATGGCGAGAATGCTGGACCTCATCTTCCGGGGAAGACCTGATGGCAATGAATAGGCAATAGCCTACTAGCTTGGTTAACAGTGTTAGAAAGAAGAAGAGGAAGAAGAAGAAGAAGAAGGAGAAGAAGAAATTTTTTTCAAAAAACCGTAAATCTCCGCGAATTTTCCTCGGAAATTTTTTCTGACAACATGGTTAGAAAGTAATCGGAAAGACGTTTCTTTAAAAAAAAATTGGAAATTTTGTCAATCCGTTTCCGAACTGTCAAAGCTGTCAATTTTCGATATTTCTAAATAAAATATATTTTTAAAGCGTATAACTTACGAAATAACAACTTTTTTTTATAGTTTATATAAAGTAATGTTTTTGTTTTTATTTATATTGTACAAATAAAGTATTATCAGAATTTTTTTTATTTGTTTCAACAATTAATGTTTAAATAATTTAAGAGATTCTAATTGCATACATTTGTATTGAGTAACTTAAAATCAATAAATCAACACACTTTTGCTATGAAACAATCGCCTACTGTAGTGTACAGAATGCTTAGCATATAATGCATCAATGACGTAATTTGTTTATAACAAAAATAAAGAATAATCGATACTCGGTACAATGTTATTTGAACTCATTTACTCACTTGACATCGCTTTAAAAAAATGATCGAAATTACTCCATTAAAAGTTGAGATCAATTTCTGAGCGAGAGCAACCCACCCCTCTTTTGTGGCATTTTTCACGCGCGGACAATTTTCTTTTATTTGTTATCCATATTGCCAATAACTAGGATACATAGGAAGATGGGTTAGACAAAGGTGAAGATTCTGGAACAAACATATAGGGAGAATGGAGGACGGTAGACTCGTTAAAAGCGCAAAAATGAATAATCCAGTAGGAAAAAGATCACAGGGAAGTCCACCAAAACGATGGCGAGAATGCTGGACGTCATCTTCCGGGGAAGACGTGATGGGAATGAACAGGCAATGATTAACTGTGTTAGAAAGAAGAAGAAGAAGAAGAAAGAAGCCAATAACTGAGACATGTAATAATTTTTGTCAGAAAGTTACTCGGAAAAACGGTCCAATGGTTTAATAATCTGCCCTAAATTGTTTATAGTTTCGCTGCAAATGCCTGTCAAATTTGACAGCTTGTATTTTGGAAACGAACTGACACAATTTTAACTTATTTCTTTTAAAAAAAAAAGCGTCTTTTTGAGTACCTTGTAACCATTTTTTCAGAAAAAATTTTTGATGAAAATTTGCGGAAATATACAATTTGTTTATAAGCTAAAAATTAAACAATAACTTTAAATAATTACTGTGAAGCCCCCAATTAACCAATTTTAAATTAAAAAGAAGCATTTAAAGGCTTGAGATCTCTAGTAGATGTGCAACACACAACTTCTTTCTAAAGTCAATATTTTTGAAGTTATAAGCAAAAAAAGGAGGAAAATAATGAGTTTTTTGTCACTTTTTGTTAAATAAACAAATGTTCCGTTCGTTTTCGAGAGAGAGCATATCTCAATTATTATTAAGGGCATTATTCTGGAGGGTTTAGAGCAAAAATTGGCGTTCCGCCTGGCAACATCGAACCAAAAACAGATCCGCCCTGGGCTATTGTCTTTATTTTTGTTTGTTTGTACGACGTTTCCATTAGGTTGTATGTGTAATTGTTATCAAGTATGACTTGAAGGCTTTGTGTTAAGGCTACAAGGCTACAAGATTATATATGTTGATTAAAGCACGAAGTTTTGCTTCACTGGACACACTTCAATGATTAGATGATGTAAAGTAATAGTTGCTAAAGACTAGGTATGTCAGCACTGGGTTTACTGAATGTAATCCGTCCTATTACCTATCGATTTTATATGGTATTGTTTATTTCAGGCGTATTCTACAATACCACATCCCAATGTTTCCCCTTTTTGTGTAAAAGTTTTATGTCCTTTAATTCTAACATCTAATGGACGCTTGGTTTTCCCGATACAGTTTTCACCACAATTACATGGAACTTTGTAAATACATACTTTCTTATCGATAGTTTTTGGTTTTGTTTTTGTTAAATGAACACTGAGTATATTTCCAGGCTGAACACGAATATAAAGTTATTTTTATCCTAAAAATGGGAAAATATTGAAAAAAAAGAGAATTTCGTGAAAAAAATAGGAAAAATATATTATTACTTTTTCGTAAACATTTGTAATGCCGTTGAATGTTTTTAAGTTGGAGGAATATGTTCTTTCGATAGAGATCTATGAAGTGACGTTGACTTTCTTCCTAGTATGGTAACTGAGAGGCTGGAAGAACACGCAAGTAATATTTCAATTGCTGCGCAGGACAACACTTGTCCTAACATAATAGAATGTGTAGTCAACGTAGCAACAACCAGTCAAGCGATGATTCCTGTCACTTCTAGTAGCGTGCCTTTACCAGAAGAACAGATACAAAATGCTGCAGTGATAGAACAAGTGGCGAGTTTTCACAGTCCATGCACACTTTCGGGAGGAAACCAGACACATACATCTGATAACGATGCATGCATTAAAAATTCTACTGACTTGCATTCTGACAATCATAAAACTTCTGAAATCTCAAAAGAGGCCATGTTAGAAGAAAATCAAGAAAGTGATTCCATTTTGTTTGAAAATCCTCAAATATTGAACACTAAAGTTTTAATAGATAAACGCAAAACGCATCTTTTGCCCGAAAAACACCAAACCGTAGTAAAGATCCGAAATAATTACAGATTCTCCCAATAAAAGAAAACTAGAGGAAGAAACAGAAGCTAATAAAAAAATATCCAGAAGAACATGCAGAACATCGTAGAAATGGCCATCAAAACTAAAGAAACCACCAAAGAATAACAACAAGATGTGAAGATGCCCTGGTTGCCTGGAGAATTTTTAGGAGTTGACAACTGGATTCAGTGCAGCTTGTGAACTAAATAGTGGCACGATAAATGCACATTTTATATTGACATTGGAATCTACAAGTGTGATTTATGCATGTGAATTAGCTTGCGCACTCTTCAGGTGCCATGCGCACTGATTGGGACTATCATGCATACTCTTGTGGAATTTTATTATAAACTGTGCGCAATTGCCGACGATCTCAATTAGATTCTTAATTAAGAAGATAATAAGACTAAGTTGATTTTTCATATAATATATTAAAGTTGTTTTGTTGGTCATTATATTAATTCTTTTTTGACTTAATTGTAACAGTTTTATTTGATTTATGTCATTTTATTCCTAAACCGCGTACACTTGGGGCACCTTACTCTATTATGTTGAATAGTGCTGCCTGAACATAGGTTTTTTCACGATTATTGTTTTACATTTAATATGCTTTCAATTACAAACAAATTCAAAGAGAAATAGAAGCTCTAAATACTTTTAATATTTTTTCCCCAAGAATCTTTGAATAACATTGTTTTAGCAATGATAAAAACGAATTTGCCTCGTTTGTATGCTTTAGAATGGGCGTAATTCAGGAACATGGTTGTGAGAGAGAAGATAGAATGCAGATTTTCAAGTTCTCATTACTTCAAATAAACAAGCATGTATCCTACAATCGTCAAATTTTGATTGGCTCAGCATATGTTGTCTATGTATAATGCTGACTATGCAAAGCAAAAACTATTCCATGCAGTTAACGTTCCCCTCATTTTTATTTGAAATTAAACCGAAAATCAGCTTTTATTAGGTGATGACATAAATTTACATAATGAAAATGCAAGGTATCATTTTCATAGCTATCAAATTTATTCAAGTGAGAAAAGTCCTAATGCAATCATTTCAAGCATCGATGAAATGAAATCTCGAAATATCCTATATAATGATATTATCAGGGATAGCGTGATTTTATATAGAGAAAAATTCGAGTTTGGTGAATTTATCCTATTACCTTAGCTATGCGAACGTTTTAGAACTGCCCTAATTTATTATTTATTATAATTTATACATTTCAATACACCATTTCCACATAAGTAACATATCAATCGAACATACCATTCAAGAAATTGCCAATTTTCAAGCGGCTGTATTCGCCTACCGAGGCCTCAACGATAATTACGCGCTGAAAGCGCTTCCTGGAATAACGCTTAAATTTATAAATGCATAACTTTTTTTCTATTAGACATGAAAAGCTGAAATTTTCCAGCAAACTTTCTTATTAACTGTATTTTAATGTTTAATAGTTGGTTATTCGAATTCAATACTTTATCACTCAATTTTTGCTATAGTATATATGGGCGCGTGAAATCTGGCGGTACAGCTTTTGAAAATTCGCTATTCAGTCAATAATTGCTTTGGGAAATCTGGCTGGGGCTTGTCTTTTAGATAATACCATGAAGAATAAGTGGGTATAAGTGGCTAAAATTTCAAGGAGAAATTTACATATATATATATATATATATATATATATATATATATATATATATAATAAAATAGAATAAAATATTGGCGAAGCGGACATGAAATTTGTTAATCCACATGATTCCCGTGTTAAAAAGTGCGGAGCATTCGAAAATATGGAAAAACTCCGGGTCCGAAATACGGCGACAGCGGTGTTTCGTCCTAATATGGGACTCGTCAGGCCACCGCATTCGGTACAGATGTCGCCTTTGTCGTCTCGTTTGCTGTTTTTTGATTTTAAATTCAGCTTTATAGGATACTGTCGTATTTCGCGGGCCGATAACCGCGAAATACGCGCAAATAAAGCCACTAAAATAGGATGTTTCGTCCTCGGCGTCGACGGTAGGATTCATCAGTGGGTCCGTCGAGGCCTTACCCAGACACCCTCGACACCCCTGTGTCTACTTTCTATATGTTGGAACTAATATTAGTACTCAATTTTGATCGGAACATTCCGGTAAGATATACCGATATGTCCGTTTCTACAACAATACAAAGGCGAGATGATGGTTTGTACCGAATGCGGTGGACTGACGAGTCCCATATTAAGATGAAACAGCGCTCTCGCCATCTTTCGGACCCGGAGTTTTTCCATATTTTGGAGTGCTCCGCACTTTTTAACACGAGAATCATGTGGATTGACAAATTTCACGTCCGCTTCGCCAATATTTTATTCTATTTTATTTTAAATTACACAGACAAAAACTTATCTATCTATATATATATATATATATATATATATATATATATATATATATATATATATATATATATATATATATATATATATATATATATATATATTCAGCTTTTATTTGAGATTCATTTTAATCACTTTGACAATCAGCTTTAGAAATAATAACAGTTAAAAAAAATTGATCTCTTATTCTACCGAGGTGGGGGGCAATGGTGATTACTCTGTTGGCAATCTTGTGGTTTTTTCCGAATTCGCTACATACTAGACATCTGTTTTCTGCGTCTTCTGAGTCACTATCTTCATCATCTCGGCATAATTTATTAGTTTCAACGTCTGATACTGAAGTATCGTCTGATTCTTGAACAACTTGTCTCTTTGTTATGTATGTAAATTCTCCTTTCAGGCAGAGAATATGAAAAATATATATACAAACAGTTTATTTCCTGCAAATATCGCTCTGGTCCTCTCTCCATATGCGTTTCGATCACCTTATGATCTCGTCAGTGGAGCTGTATCGGACCGAGAGCAACATTGGCAAGAAATAACTGATTAAAGAAATGTAAATTTCAAGGTACGTCGGCAGGATATTGCACCTGCCATCTACCGACCTCGATGTCAGACTGAAAAATATCGCCAGTCGAACGACATCTATGAAACATTAGAGGAAAGTGAAATTTTTAAAAAATCAAAATTTCATTAAGAAATCAAGAAATCTTCTGCCGCATTTAAATAGTTTGTTATATATGTAAATTCTCCTTTCAGGCAGAGAATATGAAAAATATATATACAAACAGTTTATTTCCTGCAAATATCGCTCTGGTCCTCTGTCCATACGCGTTTCGATCACCTCATGATCTCGTCAGTGGAGCTGTATCGGATCGAGAGCAACATCAGCAGGAAACAACTGATATAAGAAATAAATGAGTTTATTTCCTGCAAATATCGCCCTGGTCCTCTCTTCATACGCGTTTCGATCACCTCATGATCTCGTCAGTGGAGCTGTCTGGGACCGAGAGCAACATTAGCAGGAAACAACTGATAATGAAATATACCTTGAAACTTATATTTCATATATCAGTTGTTTCCTGCTAATGTTGCTCTCGGTCCGATACAGCTCCACTGACGAGATCATGAGGTGATCGAAACGCGTTGTTCAAATTTTTTAATTTTCTTATTTTCTTTTTCTGTATCTGTGTCTTGTATTAAGAACAGATGGTTTCTCTGGCAATTTAATTAAATCATGAAATGTAGATACCTTAGCTGACCTTTCTTTGATTTGAGGTGTTGATACAATATCTGGTTCAACAACTGGTGGATCTACTTGCTTTGATGCTGTGCTAGCAGCTGAAATAGATTCGTCACAATTTTGAACTGCAATAGACTCAGATTGGAGAATTTCAGCTACAATAAAGTTATCTTCTGAAAATATTTCGATATTTAGTGATTTAATACCAGTTGTTCTTAACCCAGAGTCTCTTTTACTAATAGACGCAATATCATTAAATGCTTTCCTCGCCTAGGAGTTATCTTTCTGCGAGATGACTTTTCATAAATAAATCAAATTCTTTTTTGTATGCCGTGTGTGTATCTAGGGGCTGCATTTTATGAGAAATGTTTGGTGACAAAGACAGCATATGGATATAGTTGTACTTGGAATATTCATCGACGGGTAGAGAAATGTGACTAGCTTAGTTATATATTATTAACAGGAGGGGGAGGGGTTCATCTGCGTCTAAAGTGCAAAATATATTCAAGAAAGACTCGTATGGGTCCCGGGACACTCGGGCATATGCGGGAATGAGGAAGCAAACCGTCTGGCAAAGTTGGGTTCGGCGACTGAACCGTATGGACCCCAACCCTGTCCCAATTGCTATTGGCAAAAGGGAATTAAAATCGTTGCTGGAAAGCAAATTTATTGAATCGTGGAGGGGAGTTCCTGGAATGAGGTATGCTAAGGAACATATAACTTGGCTTAGTGCATGGTGTACTAAGGAGCTTCTCTCCTTGGGAACAAAAGAGTTGCAAATTGTGGTGGGATTGTTGACAGGACATTGTCACCTCAGGGGCCATCTTCATAGAATCGGTGTCGGAGACGACCCGACATACAGATGGTGTTTGAAGGAGGATGAAACTGTTGGACATGATCTCAGAGATTGCCCAGCACTCAACGGACCGAGGCAGAGATATTTCGAAGATGCAATTTTGTTACCGGAAGTAGTCAGGCAAATTCAACTAACGACGCTGCTTAGATTCGCAAAGGCGATCGGCCTCGAATAACCTGCAGATATGGTGGGATGTAAATGGCCCAATGGAGGTCTAAGCATCGATGATCTGGTATCACCACCCCTTTTTCATTCATTCATTCATATTCAAGAAAGGGATTTTGGTTGATTCAACCATTGTCTGAACATTTGTAACGAGCTTCTGTTGGGAGTGAAATCAACCTGTTCCAAGTAAAAAATAAATATTGGTGATATGAATTCGCTTACAGAATTCATTGCATACACCAAGTTGATATTTTTTGCGCTGTATCAACTTGTGATAAATCTCATTTTCTTCTGCTCTTTTGTAGCTTATATTTTTCTCAGGATTTGTACAGTTGGAAACCCTGTTTCGTCGCGGTTATAGATGTTTTCTTGAGCAAATCTATGCTTTTCCACTATTTCCCCTAATAGCTTATAGAACAACTGCACCTATATTTTATTAAAAGCTATGATTCTCTTTATGTTTGTTTCTTCTGGCTTCCTAACAGAACATCTTTTTCACTAAATTCACTAATTTGTTTCCTACTTCGGAACTGAAGATAGTATGGCAAATCTAGGTATGTGGCTGACATTTCAATAAAATCTCACTAATCTTTTTTAAAGCAACGTGGTTCGCAGGTTGGAGACCTACTGATGCTTACAAGTTTTGGGCAATTGGTTGTATGTACTCGTTACGCCCTGTGATTAGTTCGTTGGTTTCAACTAATCAGGATGCGTATTTGGCTGCATGTAACAGGACCATCTGTCTCTTGTATTTCGTGATGTTTTTCTATGTTTTTAATGACAACTTTTTTTCTAGGGTTGTTTTTTGGGGTAATTTTTGGTTTTATACGAAAATTTAACGATAAGTTTTATCAGGTGTTTGGTAGTCTTTGGTTATCGTCTCGGTTGTTTAAGTTTTTTGGTCTTTTCTCTATTTCTATACCTTCTTTTATAATTTTTGTGGATAGTTGGTTACTTTGTTTTGGTGTTGTTGACATCTTGGGCTAGTGAGGAAGTGGATTATTTTGGTCTGACCGCGTTGACGTGTTCATCTCTTCGCGTACTGATTTTTCTGTTGGTCTGTTTGATGCAGAAGAGGTTACATTCAACACATGGGATTTCATAGACTCTTTGCTTTTCAAGTGGAATTTTGTCTTTGGCTGATGGTAAAATGTCTTTTATGCTCCGGTCTGTTTTGAAAATGGTATAGATATTGTGTCGTATTAGAATTTTGTTAATTTTGTTTGTGATGTGATTGACTTAGGGTAACACTGCTTTTTTTTTGTTTCTGGATTTTGTTCGATTCTTGTTTCTCTGAACTTCTTTTTTTATGGTCGTTTGGATTGTCGTCTGTATACCCGTTGTTTGGTAGGGCTGTTAGTATTAGGGACCGATGGGCTAGGGTTTGGGTTACCGCAAAAAGTTATGACGGGTGGTGGTGAGAATCTACTTGCAAATATTTGTTTGTGTGTGGGCTTGCGATAAACCGTTGAGATAAGAAGCCATTGTATTTTATTTTTAGTAAAATATCAAGGAATGGCAGTGGTTTGTTGTGTTCCACTTCCACGGTAAATTTAATTTTTGAGTGTCTGTTGTTAAGATGGTTGAGGAAGTTATTTAATTTATTTAAACCATGTGACCAAACTACGAACGTGCCGTCAACATAGCGTAGCCATAGTTTAGATTTTTCGGAGATTGACTGTAGAACGTCTGTTTTGAAATGCTCCGTGGATAAATTGGCTAAAGCGGGTAAGAGTGGTGAGCCCATGGGTGCTCCGTTTATTTGTTTGTATCTCTGTTCTTTATAAGTGAAGTTGGTATTAGCGAGGCAGTGTTTGACTGACTGAATGATGTGTTGTGTGCTACGTTACGGGAGAGAGAAAGAAAATTAAAATGAAAAGAAATGAATGAAAATTACATATTTAATGCCAAATTTTGCTACGTTACGGGAGAGAGAAAGAAAATTAAAATGAAAAGGAATGAATGAAAATTAAATATTAAATTTGCTTCTGTACAGGTGGTTATTTTTTTAGTGTTGATCGCTCCTTCTTTTAGGGCAGTCCCTAGGCTAGCATGCTGGAGATTAGGGGGGGTTATATAAATTCAAAGCGCCACCTGTTTTAGGCCCGTCGGTAAGAAGAAGCGATGATGTTATCGAAAACAGGAAACAACTAGATCCCAAAATAAAACACACCGATTCCAAAAACAATTAATATCTATATTTAACAATAAAAAAAAGAATTCTGTTTTACAACTATGTGAATTCTATCTTAAACTAAAGCAATATGTGACTATTTGCTACCTGGATTAGAACAAAAAAAAACAAAGAAACAATGAGCAACACTACTGCAAGTATGACGTCATCTGCGCCATACGCCAAGTCGGTTTCGATGTAGGTCCAGCTTTAATTTTCACTATCGGTTAAACTGAATAACCTTACTTTTTATGTACGGTTGTATTTCGCACTAACAAATTATCTAGTACGCCGATTTAGTCTAAAATTATGTTTACTTAAGCCTAATTAAAAGTGTTGGACTATTTATATGTGAAGTGATGTTTTAAATTACCTAGTGTATACGTATACCTTCGGTTTACAAGGTATTTTAAATGAAATTTAAAAATAAAGTGTCCTGTAATTGCTCGCATAAAGTCTTATTAGTTCCCAATCACAGGGGAAAAAGGAAAGTATACATTAAAATCGGCAATATCACTATTTATTATGAAGTTCTAATACCTGAAAGGCAGTTTTGTCATTAAATTCAAACACTTTCGGCAAGCTGGATAGCCGATGGCCTCTATGGGAGCAGTGATGTGTTATATGCCGGTTCTGGCATGCAAATCTAATCTTAGACATGAATGCAAAGTCCCAGCATAATAAAAACTGTTTGTGGCATGTACCTGATTGTCTTTAAAGGTGCACCAAGTATTAAGAGTCACAAAGACGATGTGTTGACTTCTTAGGTGTGATCACTTTCACTACGGTGTACTTAACAAAAAACGAATACAATAAAGACTTTGTTTATCCTCAGTATCTGGCAAATGATGCCTTAACACGCTAAACTGTGGTTCTAGCTGCAAATAGGAATAAAAGTAGTATTGTACTCTTAGGAAATTAGCAAAAAATATACTTTCTGGGTTTCTGCCAGGTTTCACAACCAAGGCTTGGCCCAGACTCTCTCTACTGACGCTTTTTTAAAAATCTCAAGAGCGCTAAGAAAAAAACAAAAGATTAACTAACTACATCCTTGATGAAAGTGGCAAAAGTGGAGTGTTTGATACATTTCTAGGTACACTTGATTTTTTTTTTACGAAACCGGTTTTCGATGTGACAGTGACAAAAACTTTTAGCTTTTATTTTATATGTATTAAAGAGACCACTTGATGAAAATAAGAGTTTAATTTATGGTGAGTATTGGCTTGATTGTTGGTATTTTAGTAAAATTATTTATAGTTTTGTTCATGAAATAACAAAACTGTAACATCTGGTAGGTGGTATTTTGTTTCTAAGACGGAGAGAGCTTCATTGACGGGAACTTGAGTGAAGAGAGATAACGTCAAAACTCACCAAGATGTCATTTTTGTTCATCTTGATGTTTCTAATGTTTCACAGAAATAGTGCGAGTTTTTAACATATGAATCGGCATTTTTTACTAAAGGTTGTAGGATTTTGGCCAAGTATTTTACTAAAGGTTGCGTGGGTGAGTCTACTGAACTGACCTATGTTTACCGGAAACCTAACTTCACACTCGTATTAAACGATCGCTAGAGTTTAAAAAAAGATGTTTCAAGAACAAAAAAAAATTCTTAAAGTAAAAAGAAAGTTGCGTATTTTCAAAAAAAAAACACATTGTAAATTAAACGTAAAACTATCAAGTGAGCTGTTCTTAATATGTAAGAGCTTTCTAAAGCTGTTGTTTACTGTTCGCTGATTACGCCGTGGCTCCGTAATACGATTTGCCAATAAATCTCTTACGTTGTAGAAAAATCAGAGGAATTATTTTTTGAAAAAGCAATAAACAAAATCCGAAACAAATTTCCTTAAAAATCTCGAATGTTATTTATATTGGCAGGCCTAGATTGCTTTGGCTGAAAATATGATTAAATGGCATAAACACTTGTAACGCCAAATTTTTTATTAGCGCTTTATTTATTTATTTGAATCATTTAATTTGTTTAATCGAATTTAAAACTTATTTATGACCAGTTAATTTATAACCTGTTCTAAAAATATTGATGGTTTAAAAATTATTTGAAGTTTTATTTTTATATAAAAATCAAATTAAATTCGAGGCGAAAACTATCAATAATATGTTTATTTAGCCAGTCATACACGTTCCCACTTCTGATTTATACTTATGCATCGGGATCTGTTTTGTTTTATATCCAGGAATCAAGCAAGACTTTTCAAATAGATTTGAATTTAGACAACTCTAGTACTTAAATATAATGTGCTTGATTAATTTTGGCTGTTGGAAGTGATAAACTGAGGTAGGTGTCTTGGTTATCAGTTTTGTTTCAATTGTAACAATAATATTAATAAGTTACTCCAAGAGTTAGCAGAAAAGTTAAACCTATTACAGATAGGAAAAGTGCCTTATTACAAATACAATCCAGAGTCTATTCTTGAGAATAACCAGTTCTAGTTATACTGGTACCGAACGGTTCTGGCGGATCAGACAGTTGCTCATAATGGACCAGATATTAAACTAATAGATAAAATTTCCAGGCGAACTACACTAAACGACATTGCTGTACCTAACAATAACAACCTAAGGCCAAAAAACAACGAGAAGATCGTCAAATACAGAGATCTGGAGGTGCAAATCCGAAGACAATGGGCAATGAACAGCGTCCAAACGATTCCCATAATACTCTCAACAACTGGAGTGATACCAAAGAACTACCTGCAGAACATCAAGGGACTGGGTCTTAGTGAGCATCTGTAAAAGCCGATGCAAAAAGCAATTCTCCTAGCAACCGCACGAACCGTCCGAAAGTTCATGGGAAATACAGCAGACCACGTCACCTAGGACCCGATAACATGGAAAGGGTTCCCACAGAGCTTCATACTTTTGGTACCTGGTCAATATTCCCTGGAGGGAGTACGAAGCCGTTTGGCTTGTAAATCATCATATTAATAATAAACTTTCAATGCAGTGCCCCATAACTGACTGGCAGCTATACTGAAACTATATCGAGTCTATATATTTATGGTTTCCTCCAGGAATTAGCTGGAACAAGTACTCAAAATTGTTGGCGAGGTCTCCGGGGATATAGAAATGCTACTCAGACTTGATAAATGCCGTATTTTAAATACAATTTAAGGAAAGATACAGCCAAGAGCATTTAAGATGCAGAACACTCAAATCATTACCGCAATGGAGGCAGAACAGATCTATAAGGGTTGTCAACGAATCTATTAGACAAGTCATAATTTCTAGAGTATTATGTGTATCAAAATGAGAATTGGTACAGGTAAATGGTATGTGAAGGGGAGAGTTTTCGCATATTTTCCACTTTCCGGCCACTTCCGGTTTCACCGAAAATGGCTCCGGTTTTGAATTTTTAAATGGAACTCCCTGTATATTTTAACATTTTTGGATTTCTGAGACAATTCTAGATCAGAATGTGACATTTTAAAAACTTTTTACGTCTACTTCCTTTTTTTTAGAGCCACTTTTAAAATTGCATCTAGGTGGCCATGATCGGACGCAAACTAATCTAACGGCCTTAGGTGATGTCAAAAAAATACAATCGCAAAGTTTTAGTTACTAGTATGAAAGACAGGAATAAGACAAGTTGACAAAATTACGTTTTCATTTCTAACTATTAATTTTCAAATGGCGACCCCTTTTTGACAACTACTTTTCGAAAAAAGCATTCTTTGACGAATCTAAGGGTACTAATTTATTTGCGATTGGATTAGACATAAGAACAGAAATTAAATATTATTAAGCAAAATACTGGATAATTTATTTACTTATGACAAGTGCGCCATGGACAGCCATGATGCATAATAATTTGCAACTGTTTTTATCAAGTCTTCTTTGGAAAACAAAGCACTCACTTAAGTAGATAATGACAGTGACATACGCTCTAAGAACAGACGTAAAAGTTTCTTAATTTTCGTTAAGTTTAGTTTAAATTTTCGTTAAAATAATGTATACTCAAGGTGAAAAAGTGGATATGTTATTAATATTTGGAGAGTGTCATAGAAATTCAAGGAATGCTGCCGAGTTGTATGCTCATAGATATCCGAATCGGCAACATCCAGCCTATCAGTATTTTCCGTATGTCGAGACTCGTTTTAGGCAAATAGGAAATCAAGAGACGGAACAGAGGTTTATCATAAATGAAGAGACTGAGATTAACGTACTTGCTATGGTTGAGGTTGATAAAACAGTTTCGTTAAGAAAAATTAGTCAAGAACTGCAGATAAGTTACGAATCAGCAAGAAAAATACTGAAAAAGCATGGATATCGAGCATTTAAATATCAGTTACATCAACATTTGTATACTGAGGATGGCGATAGACGGGTAGTGTTTTGTGATTGGCTGCTTCAAAATCATAGAGTTAACCCAAATTTTTTCGATTTTATTCTATTTTCCGACGAATTCCGATTTACAAATAATGGTATGTTCAATAAGCAAAATACTCGGTACTGGGCCCAACAAAATCAACATGAAATGAGAGAGGGCAATTTTCAAGAAAGATTTGGCGTCAATGTCTGGGCTGGTATCGTTGGAAACAGAATAATTGGGCCAATATTGTTTCAAGGTCATTTAACAGGGGTTAGATACTTAGGTTTTCTTGAAAATGAAATCGAAAATCATCTCAATGATATACCTTTAGCAGTTTTACGGCGAATTTACTTTTAATAAGATGGAGCACCGCCTCACAATACTAGAGAAGTTCTTAATTATTTAATAGAACATTTTAATAATCGAATTATTGCAATCAATGGTCCGGTACGGTGGCCAGCCCTCTCACCAGGTTTTACTGTGCTCGATTTCTTTGTCTGGGGATATGCTAAAGAAAGGGTTTACTATGGAGCAGCCCCAGCTACTCTTGAAATATTAGAAGAAATAATTTTATGGGCATTTAGAAGTATAACGCCCCAAATGCTACAAAACGTGTTGAGAGAAACAATTGAACGAGCTGAAATGTGTGGTGAAAAAGAAGGAATGCACTTTGAACATTTACTACACTAAACTTTTTAACAAATTCAGCTACTGTACTTTCAAATATTTTAAGTGCGTCGTCTAAGTTATTAGTTTATTTTGTTAGTTTTTTATTAATTTTGTTAAATTTTTAATCCAATTCCTGTCTTTCATACTAGTCACTAAAACTTTGCGATTGTATTTTTTTGACATCACCTAAGGCCGTTAGATTGGTTTGCGTCCGATCATGGCCACCTAGATGCAATTTTAAAAGTGGCTCTAAAAAAATGAAGTAGACGTAAAAAGTTTTTAAAATGTCACATTCGATCTAGAATTGTCTTAGAAATCCAAAGATGTTAAAATATACAGGGTGTTCTATTTAAGAATTCAAAACCGGGGCCATTTCCGGTGGAAAATATGCGAAAACTCTCCTCTTCACATACAATTTACCTGTACCAATTCTCATTTTGATACACATAATACTCTAGAAATTATGACTTGTCTAATAGATTTGTTGACACCCGGTATAAATACTTGGGTATGAAACAGGGACAAAGAATTGACTAACGTAATATGAAGACCGAATTAAGCAACTAGTTTATAAGACGGAGGCAGATTCTGCGGACTAACCTAAACAGCAAAAATCTATTTACGGCGCTTAATATCTATGCGTGACTGCACATAGTTACTCTTTTTAAATTGTGAAATGGAGCAGGACGGACATAGAAAGTCTGCAGATGAAGGTCAATATACCACGGAGGAAATGGATTGGTGGATATTGGTAAGCAGTTGGATCACCAACACCAACAAATTTATACTCATATTTTCACAGGCTAGCAGAGTCTTCTGTGTTATATCAAGTAATATGTGAGGCAGACGACTTAACATGGCTGTGGTTGAGGGATTATGAACTGACTTCTCATAACCAACCAGACCAAGAGAATATTGGCTACGGAAGCCCTTCATTGATGACCCCCTAATAAGGTCAGCTAGGATAATATCGATAAATTAGGGCCGAACTACTAGAAAACGTTAGGGCAAATGTCTTCTGAAACTAGAGGCTTCCTGCTAGCTATTTAAGATCAGGTCAACCCAATGAGGAACTATGCAAAACATATAATCGGGATCTCTTAATGCAGAACGATCAATGGCGATATGGATGTCCAACATAAGAGTCAATTCGGTATATAGTAGTAGGATGCCAAGCATTTGTCGGATCGGAGTACATGAAGAGGCACGATTCAGTTGCCAAGATCGTCCGTCAAGAGCTGGCAGAGAAATGGCATACTATGTATACAGCCTGGAAGCTGCATTGGAGAATAACGAGTTCCAGCTGTAATGGATTGAACTCTGATTACGGATCATACAGTAGCACAGACCAAACCACTTTTTAAAAGATAAAACACCGAAGCGAGTAAAATGGGAGTTGCCATCCCTAACTAAAATCTTAGGAATAAGCATAATGATAAGATTGCTAAATACAGAGAACTCGAGGTAAAAACACGCAGATTGTGGGAAATGGATAGCGTCCGAACGATCTCCATAATTAACCACCGGCGTCGTACCGAAGTGTGTTCTACCTAATATTAAGGGATTGAGCTTTAGTGGACAACTATATGAGGCATGAAACAAGCACAAAAAATTGACCTTGAGCTATGAAGATCGAATTAATACACTTTTCGTTGTCGGTCTATATTAGTCTCACAGTTATCAATTTTTATAAATTGTGAAACATTTTTATTGGATCCAGAAAACTCTTATTTGCAGATATAATTGAAGATGGATGTTTTTAAATACTTTTGTTTTATCTTTATACGGGATTGATAATTTTTAATGCCAATGTTGTGTATATGCCCCTTTTCTTGCGTTGTACAGGGTGAGTCAACGATTGGATGAAGTAGGTTTGTGCCTTTTCGGTGAAATTAACAAAGAAACTATATTTATTGTTTGATACAGGTTATTTTTACGCAGATTTTAAAAATATTTAGGACTCTACAGGGTGAGCCAAAAAACTAGGACAGCAAAAAGTTGTATTTTTTTAAATAGAACACCCTATATACGAATCGTATTTTCGATTTAGCTTATAATTTTAAATCTTTTTTATTAAGGGTTTACTATAACAAAACTTTATAGTTTCTGAGATAATTAAGTTTAAAGAAAAAAAGTCACATTTTCAAGCATCAATTCAATCCTAAATAACGTTTTCAACTTTGTGACAAATATATTCAAATTTGGAATTTAGCAAGGCCAAGGACAAGTTAACATAATTTTTATCTAATATTTGCAATAAAAGCTACAGGGTGTTGAACACAACGGCTCAAATTTGAACAAGTTTAAATGAATAAATATCTTTTTTTTTTTTAATTGTACACCCTGTATATTTTCATGTTATTTAATAGAGTAATAAAAACCATAAAAGTTTTGTTTAATATATCCTATACCTATTTATAATAGTTTTTGAGATATTTCAGTTTTTCTTATTTTCCATACTTTTTTACAGAAATAGTCTTCATTATCAAAGTAGCCATGTAAAATAATAAGAAGAATACAGAAACAAACAGAATGTGATTAAATATGATGAAATACATTATTCGTTATATTACAACGGCAATAGTTTAATTAAACATAATGTGAAAAAATAACGACAAGGCAAATACATATTTACTTTTATACTAAATTGAAACAAAAAAATTACCTATTAAATACTGAGATTAATTATTTCTTTTTAATAAGTGTTCGAATAAACGACCCTCTTGTGCAATGCACAAATTTAGTCTTTTTTGCAGATTTTCTCGGACCCTGGACAAAATTAGTGGCGTTATTGTTCTACAGGTATCCCTAATCCTGTTTCGCATATCTTCCACTGTTGTTGGTGGATTAACATACACCTTATTTTTAATATAACCCCATAGGAAGAAATCTAATGGGGTGATGTCGCAAGACCTTGGTGGCCACTCAATGAAACCCCCACGTCCAATCCATTTTTGCGGATATCGTTGGTCCAAAAACGCACGAACTTCACGATGGTAATGCGGAGGACCACCATCGTGCTGGAACCACATACTGTCGAGCTCATCCCTATCGAGACTTGAAGCAGTTGGGGTAGTTCTTCTTGTAGAAAGTTCAGGTAACTATGGCCATTTAGTGGTTCATTAAAAAAGTGGGGTCCAATAATTCGATTATGATCAATACCACACCAAACATTTAATGACCAGTGGTTTTGATGTTGCACCTCTCTAATCCAAAATGGGTTTTCTGTGGCATAATAATGCATGTTGCGTCTATTTACGGCACCGTTACTTCTAAAAGTAGCTTCATCACTAAACATTACCTTACATAATAAATTTGGATTTAATTGAATCTCCGCATTTATTGTACGACAAAAGTTTACACGACTTTCAAAATCCTGTCCATGCAATTCTTGGTGTAATTCCATGTGATATGGATGATACCTATATTTCTTGGTAGTACGATTAGCGGTGGATTGTGATGTTTCACATAATGCTGCTAACTGACGGCTACCAATATAAGGATTTTCCTGAACATTTAACAATACTTGTAGTTCTTTTTCTTCATTAGTTACTGGTTTGTTGACCACTTTACGTTTTGGATAATCAACAGTACCAGAAGAATCAAATCTTTGCATTAAGTTTTGAAAAGTATGGGTATTAGGCTGGCGTCGATCAGGATACTTCATTTTGTAAATTCTTTGAGCAAGAAGGCAATTTTTTTGAGCCTCTCCTATTGTATAAATCATATCTATTAACTCATTCTTTGGAAAATTCATTTTACAATATAAGATGAATTAAAAAAAAAAAACCAAACTACACTACATAAAAACCAAAAGAAGCGATTGCGGTTATAAATTTGACACACAGAAAAATGCTCTTTTACATTGTTTTTGCCATGGCTACTATGATAATGAAGACTATTTCTGTAAAAAAGTATGGAAAATAAGAAAAACTGAAATATCTCAAAAACTATTATAAATAGGTATAGGATATATTGAACAAAATTTTTAGGGTTTTTATTACTCTATTAAATAACATGAAAATATACAGGGTGTACCATTTAAAAAAAAAAGATATTTATTCATTTATACTTGTTCAAATTTGAGCCAATGTGTTCAACACCCTGTAGCTTTTATTGCAAATATTAGGTAAAACTTATGTTAACTTGTCCTTGGCCTTGCTAAATTCCAAATTCGAATATATTTGTCACAAAATTGAAAACGTTATTTAGGATTGAATTGATGCTTGAAAATGTGACTTTTTTTCTTTAAACTTAATTATCTCAGAAACTATAAAGTTTTGTTATAGTAAACCCTTAATAAAAAAGATTTAAAATTATAAGCTAAATCGAAAATATGATTCATATATAGGGTGTTCTATTTAAAAAAAAAAAATTCTTTTTGCTGTCCTAGTTTTTTGGCTCACCCTGTAGAGTCCTAAATATTTTTAAAATCTGCGTAAAAATAAACTGTATCAAACAATAGATATAGTTTCTTTGTTAATTTCACCGAAAAGGCACAAACCTACTTCATCCAATCGTTGACTCACCCTGTACATATTACATTTATTTTTTGTTAATATTTTTGCTCCACATTATCCCATTTAGGCATCCTATCTCTCTTAACGTGAATAATTCTTGCACAAATTTCTTTATCGTCTGTTCCCGTTCTATTAATAATGAGTCCTAAATATTTGTAATCGTCGTATCCTTCTACTTCTGTATTATCATTAATCTGGAGGTTACTTTTATTATTCAACTTCAGTTTAAAAATTTTTCCTTGTAAAATAAAATAAAATTTAAATTCGCATATTTCTAACATAATTATAACACAAAAAAAAGGGACTATTGCCCTCTAAACAATATAAAGAGGGCATTTTTATATGTCGTAGTCCTAAATCTATCTTTATTTAATCAACTCCCTTGGTCCAGATGGAAAAGACGTCTGAAGTTAATTTACTTGTACACGAAATACAGGTCAAAACTCGACACAGAAAACTGACTAAAATTAGATTGACTAGGTGACTGACCACTCATAATAGTAACACAGAAACAATTTTTAATAAAAAATAATGTTGTTACTCTAGATAATATGCTTGGGATTTATGGCCTGTTTTAGTTTTATGAAGAAGATAAAATATATTTTTAAAGACAAGTTATAAATTAAACTGTCTTGCATTTAACAATACATTTCTTTCATCTCTGACATTTTTTTTTTTGGTACTTTATTGTAGTTTCACTCGTTGGTCGTTTGGAATATCCAAAAATGGCTTTTTGGAATTGAAAATTTCGCTGTATCAATTTTTTAAAATCTAACCTTAAAAATAATGCAAATTTAATAACCATCCTACATTAAATTTAATGTTTTTGTACCAAAAATCGTGAATAATTTACATTCACTTTGAATTTAAAGCACGTTGTTCATTGTACACTAAATTTGATTAAAGTAACTAAATAGATATTTCAATTTCTGTGCATTAAAATTAATTCACATATACTCTAACATTAAAGGAATTTACATTATTATTCAATATACATTGCATGAGATTCCGAGAGATGGCGCAATTTGTATTGAACTTTTTGTTTAGTATGATATAAGTTGCTTAAAGGACTCAGTTTTCTTATGGTGACGTGTACATGTCTGCCCCATACTGAAAGGAACCAATGAGTTCGAAACCGGTCAAGATGACTCATAGTTTCAGAATTTTTTGAATTCATATTAATGTTGGTGCATTAAATATGTTAAAATATATCTCAAATTTAATGAACACTGACTGTATATTATCGCGTTAAGGAACGCCTCCTTTTTTGTATTTAGGTGTGGTTTTGTCGCTGAACGCGTGTTGAATCGAGCTTTCCGGATTTCAGTCAGTCGTCAAAAGCGCCAGACTTGTCTGATGGTGTTCCTAAAACGGCTATAGTGTGCGATATCTTCATAAAGCAGGGACTATAACAATCTTAGGCGAAGCGTTTCCAAGTATAAATTTATGTCGCTAGACCGTAACGTGATGCGTGTTTGGTCCTGTAACGAGCGCTATCGTGGTTCATTGCCACCAGGTCGCTATTTTTCGTTGTTATAAGGTAGAGTTAGAAAGTGAAAAGTTGTTTCTAAGTTTTTTCTACCTTATTGAACCGCAACGCAGGGGGGTGCGGTGAGAGTCCCTCCTAAACCAACCGACCAGATAGGAAATCTGGCCGCCTCACCTTTCTTCTCGCTCACCGGGGCAAAGGGGAGTGAATGATAAAAGGGGCTTTTGTTTCTTCTTGTTACTTCAGGAAATTGAAGTAAAGTTTGCTTCCAAAAATAAGCATTTGTCGGCTATGCATGAAGCATGATGTATGTTTGAGCGTGGAATGCTCCAAGGTTGAGATTCTGAGAGAAAATCAAGAATTGGGTAAAACTAAGCATTACGGTGAATAATACTTAGCCAGGGGATACTTGCAAGTGTATGAGTTTATAGGCCTTTTGTTTTTGTTTCATATTTTCCGCAAAGAAAATTTTGAAAAAATTTTATAATAAAATTTTCCACAAAAGAAATTTAGAAAATTTTTTATAATAAAAATTTCCGCAAAGAGATTCGTTGTACAACTTTCCGCATGAAAATTATGCATAAATCTGTATACAAAATCCGCTACGGGGATGTAAGGTAATGCGCATTTTGAAAATTGAGAATGAAAATTCTTCCGCAATTGAAATGCTTTAGCGTTGTTTATACCCATGTGTTTAATTAACGTAGTATGTGTGTAACTATAACTATCTGTACATAGCTTTTCTTGTAATCTATTCCTAAACGTCGTAAATATAGTAGTCTATTTAACTCTCGCAGGGGATACATCTTATAACGAAACTGGTAATAAGTTGCCTTTAATTCCCGCAGTTAAATTTGCTGAAGAGGGATAAAATAAAATCCAAAATAATATTTCAAGAACCGACCTTTTTCCAGGTATTCTCTCCTAAGAATCCCGAAAGAAAGGCGTTTTCATGTTTTGAAATATATCGTAGAAACTGAAGTTGCTTTTCGCAAGTGATTAAAAAATGTAGGGGTAACAAGGAACAGATCATAAGAAGTTTTGTGTTCAGTTCGAAAAAAAGTATGGGTAATAAAACGCTATAAGAAAAAGTATGGTTAACCAGGTTGCTAAAAACAGTACTAGTAACTGTGGACTAAGCGAAAATTGAAAATATTATTATAAAATAATATTATTGGAGTGTTAAAACGAATGAATATGAATTTGTTTTGGAAAAATTTTAATGAATTTTTCTGGAAAAAATATGATATGGGAAATCATATCATATTTTGGGTTTGAGGTTATGTTATGGTTGAGTATATGGAAACTCATGTTTATTTCGAATTGAATCGCGAAGTTTATGTCGGTGATCCGCTACTACAACGCCAGTTCGTGTATGTAGTCTCGAATAGCACCCGACTTTCGAACTATAGTGTCTGAGAGCCCTGTAGTTGAGAAAACTTACCCAGGCGTTCGTATGCAGATACTACCTAAAATCCAACACTGTATTTTTATACAAGGGAAATTCTCAGACACCGTATTTAATCCGATTAGTTTGCGTTTCGCTTTAAAATCTTCTTGAATCTTTGGTTTTTCACTATCTTTGTGCAAGTGATAGCTACTAAACGCCCAAAGATCCCGTGATATGATTTTAAGTTTAACGAAGCGAAGACTGGACGTTCTTTGAAGACTTCGATGCCTTCAGAAAGATCGTCGTGGTTGTTGTATGGAGGTACTGGAACTGGTAAGCGCCACGGCCGTTGCTTTCATGCTTCCGAAGATAGAGAAAAAAGAGAAGGGAAGATGCTTGTGATCGACGAGTTTTGTTAGAACTTTTAGGCCACGCCTTTAAAGTTAAAACAAACGAATGAGATTGCTGTATTTTGTCCCATAAGCACTAATGCTTTTTGAACAGTGAAATTTGAAAGGAAATCATGCTTGAAAGTTGGTGAAATGGTGTTTTTCACTTGAAGGATGATCCATAGTGATCAGATAAGTATCTGTTTTCCAAATATCGCAAACAGATATGTACAATAATATTTAATGTTCATAGCCACCTTTAAAAAGTAATGATCAAGCTTTAAATTTTATGTACGACTACATTAAATTTAACGGACTAAATTAATTTAGATTCATGTAAATTATTAAATTTAATGTATTACATTAAATGCATTTAATAAACGTTTATGAAATTTGCTTCCAGCACATTTACATCAAATTTAATGCATTTTCTTTTACAGTGTAGTTAGGAATATATTGATTGTAAATTAAACGAAAAAAAAAACACTTGGAGTTTTACTTATACGTTTTTCTGTCTGTCTGTCAGTTTGGGTAAGTCACCAAGCATTTTCCAGGCAAAAATATATGCCATTAGAATGTGTATTCAATTTAACAAGGAGAAAAACTATCACGGCCAAGAGATTATCATCATGACGGATAGTCAAGTAGCCACCAGTGCGCAGAGCTCTCAAGTTATCAGTTTCACGATGGTCTGGGAATACTTAGAAGAACTGAATGATTTGAGTAAGAATAATAAAGTCACCCTCATGTGGATACTGGGATAGAGGGGAATGAAATAGTAGACAAGCTCGCGAGGAAAGGAGCTAAGATACCTTTTCTGGGGCCAGAAACTTTCTGTGACATCAGTAGCAGCGTAATGCTAGAAAAACTAAAGATAGAAGAAGAAAGCAGGAGATCCAATTATTGGACGGTGCTGCAAGAATTGGGACAAGTAAAGAGCTTGAGTAAAACCAGCTCAGAGTTCTGACAGGGGACCTGACGGGACATTGCCACTTGAAGGGACACCTTAAGAAACTCAGACTGGTAGAAAAATAAGTCCTTGCAGAGTGTAGCACTCTAGAAAACCCTAGCATGCGGTTCTTGGGAGCACACCAAATCGAAGAAGAGGAGCTACCCATCTTGAAGCCGTCCAACATCCTGGGATTTCTGAGGGAAATAGGACTGGAGGACCTGCTCTAGCCAATAAGGTAACTCTTACGACTGGGCAGCAGTAGGGGGCACAATAGATCTACCAGGTCGCAGTGTACAAACCCCCAACTCTACGCACATATATACATCTGTCTGTCATACGGCGGCCATTTGACACTAATTTACTTATTGACGGAAGCTGAATATTTTTCGGTAAATTTTAAATTGATTTTTTGAAGGCGGGATGATGATGTTAGTCATGTGGGGCATCATTTAAATTTAACGTTAAATTACTTTATAGATAATATAGGCTTCAAAATTTCTTTTCTCCGATTCATGATCCACATCTCAACTAATCTTGGCTAACTAGTATTTTGAATCTTCACTGTCAAAATGGTTATAGACTGCTTGTTTAATTTTATTCTTACTGTTATTTCTTTCATTCCAGTTTTTAATATAAAAACTAATCTGTTATAACTTGATCTTTATTATAAGGGGGAGGTTGATTTTAGTGAAGCTGCATGCTCCTTGGTAACCGCGACTGTGTGAACTGTAACGTCGTGAAACATTTAACATTGAACAAAAACTTTCCGAAATTGAGTCAAAAAATTCAAAATACAAGTTTATTAATCAAAATTGATTAAGCCAGCGTTTTATTTAGCTCTCAAAACATTTTTAAAGCTCGATTTTCGGTATGGCTATTACAGCTGTTTTTGATTTTTCAATTATGTCCTTTCAAATGTTGAACCGCGTTCCCTGTAGTGGTTTTTTGATTCAATCGAACAGAAAAAAGTCTCAGGGAGCCATATCAGGTGAATTAGATGGCTGCTGATGATATTCGTTTGGTTCTTGGCCAAAAATGCATGGATAATGATGGCATTGTGCGACGATGCTTCATCATGGTGCAAAATCCACGAGTTGTTTGCCCACAAATCCTTTCTTTTTGGCAAATTGCTTCACGCAAACGTCTCATAACGCTCAAATAATACTCCTTATTAATTGTTTAATTGTCTAGCAAAAATTTTTAATGCACAATACCGAAGTCATTCATAAAAAACCATGAGCATCGCTCCCTCTTTGGACTGAAAACGATAATGTTTTTTTGATCTGGGCCCATTCGGAGCTCTCCATTCATTCGCCTGATGCCTGGATTGCATGTCGTACTCACAAATCCACGTTTCGTCTCCAGTAATGATGTTTAATGAATGTTGGGTCAGATTCAGCCTTGAAAGTCATATCTTTGGTGATGTCAATGCATGAAATTCAGGTCCTTCGGAACCAACTTTGCAGCAACACTGATGGTTAATTTGCGGTCATTGATCAACATTTCTCTCACTTTATTGATGTTTTTCATGTCGACGGTCTGCCACTGTGTTTGTCATCTTTGACGGACTCATGACCACTTATAAAGCGTTCATGCCACTGGTAAACAACTGTTTGTTTTAGAGTATCATTCCCGAAACAGTTTCCTAACATTTACAAGGTTTTTGCACCATTTAATTCATTTATAATGCAAAATATAATACAAACTCAGTGTTGCAAACTCAACTCAATTTTTGAAACTGTAACAAATCGAAAACACTTGCAGAGGCAGATGTACTCAAGATGGCGTAATTTTTATATCAAGCTACGGCGATAAAATTTTGTAAAAATATCAATGATAAATGTCGCAACCTAATCAAAAAAAATGGAACTGAAATCAGCTGACTCAGAGCGCCACCTGATGTTAATTCCGGGAACTTTTTGATCAAGGCTATATATTGTAAAGAATATATTCAGAAAATTTTAGGCATAAAAATTTTAAATACAAATGAACATCATTTATTTACATCACATTTTTAATATTACAAAATTGGTTTTAATAAGTATAAACAGAATATATGCACAACAATTCACTTTGTAGATTGCCTTCCGCTGTTTACCCGCCGGTATTAGGTAGACCAAATAACGGCACACCTACATAACCCACAAAATACACACGACTAATCTACACAACTTGAAAGATCGCTTATATATAAAAAATTTACATGGATTATCAGTCAATATAATTAGATTTTCAGGGTTTAAATGTTTAATAAATAGTCTACACTGACAGACGAATTATTTATTTGAAATAGAGAGCAGCCTGTCTCCTTACGTAATAAGTAATAGAGAGTTAAAGCAATTGAAATATGTTTATATGTACAGTAGAATTTGCTTAGCGTTAAAGGACTATTAAACAATTCGATATTTAGGAAGCCTAACTGAATTAGGCGCTGGTTTAATAGCATTTAGAGCAGTTGGGAATCGAATTAGGATGGTTATGCGACTAATTGCATCTAGGAAACTTAATAGATGTGCGGCGAGCAACACGAGCCGACTCAGTGGGATGGCACCGCGCGAAAATAGCAAGTAAAGAGAAGGAAATTGTATAAATGATCTCGGTATTTATAAAGGTACACAGGGTGTCTGGGAAAATGTGGGAAATCTCCTGGATATGAAAAAAAAACACGTGAAAGGAATACTACAAGTTCATATAAAGTTTTTTCGTATAGCATTCCTCTTCGGAGATATGCGCTTCCAAAGAGCTGCAATGGAAGAAAGTTTTTTACCTATAATTATTGAACCACTAGGTATATTTCAATTATTTTTTTAATATGATGTATACCAGGTAAGACCCTTCAAATTAAGAATCAAGACACTATTGTCAATTACTCACAGCTACAGGGACGGACGGACGGACGAAAATAAGTCATTTTATTTGCACTTTTAGTCCCCTAATTTCTGTCTTGAATATGAAAAAGAGGAATTTTCTCCTGTCACCATAGTTTCAACAAAAAGTTGAACTAACTGCTTAGTTAAACACTTCGTAAAAGGATTCAATATGGGCTCCGTCATGTCTGACACACTCGCGGGTACAACGAACTGAGGACTGCCACTCACAAATTTTCCTTTCTGGAAAAGACAGCGACTCTAAAGATGGACCAGAAATTGCTTCAACAGATGGCAACTGAGTGACGTCAGCAGAAATAACTGGAGCGTTCATCATCGAATTTTCATTATTGACAGCAATATTGATTGATGGTGTGATTAGATTATTTGCTACAAAATCCACTACAGTGCTGGACAAATCTTCATCTTCAAATAGAAACGTTCAAGGATTATTGGGTGCTAGTTCTATAGTAGGGTGCTAGTTCTATATTTGTAGTATCTGCTGGAGCAAACATGTAATCAGGAAAGTCATTCGAGTTTACAGGTCGTTCGTTATTTGATAACAATAAAACGTGATTCTCCGTAGAAGTTCCTCCTTACCATCGACCGAAATGGAATACATCAAGATCTTGAGGTGTCCCCACCGGTAAAAATCCAGCAGCATTAGGTAAGGTGGTCGAGGAGGCCAGACAATAGGTCTTCCTCTACCTATCCAATGGTTTGAATAGACATTATTCAGATGCTCCTGCACGCTGAAATGAGGTGGTGCCCCATCGTGCACGCAATACATGTTTCGGCTGGTTTTAAATGGTAAGAGCTCTATTAAATCGTAAAAAGCATTTTGGAAGAACTCCAAATAAAGTTCTCCATTCAGTCGTGCAGGAAATACGAATGGTTCAAATAAAAAATTACCAATGATTCTCTCCTAGATATTAATTGATTTGAACCGGTGTGGATGATGCGAAATAATAGTGGCATGAGGATTTTCATCAGCCCATACATGTGAGTTGTGTAAATTTATGATACCAATCCTGCTTCATCCGTGAAGATAATAGTACTAATGAAGTTTACATTATTTCGTTGTTGATCCAATAGCCAGTTTGCAAACTGCATTTTTAAGGGAAAATCTTCAAGAATCAGTTCATGCACTTTCTTCAAATGATATGGATATAAAGGCTGTTCTTGAAGAACTTCAGGGACTATTGTTTTTAACATATTAAACTGCGCTGATAATTTTCGAGTGATTGTTGAAGGAGTGTCATCTACAGCATTTAAAATATTTTCCTCGAATTGCGGCATACACTGTTCTTTCCCGACCAGCGTCAGTACTTCTTTTTCCAAAATTTCCTAAAATTATGAAGAAATTTAATAATATTACCTTATTAAGTAGAATCGCCTACCATTATCCCTTAGAAGTTGGTTAACTCGTTGATATCTGTCGTGATATAGACTCCTGGCTTCCAAAGCATTGCAAGTAGCAAGACCTTACATCAGATGCATTTCTGCATACTCAATAAACGTGTATTCCATATTTCGAATTATTTCACAATTAATTTCACCACGAAATCCAAAAATCAGTAAATTAATATCCAAGTAAAGAATCAATGTGTCAAAACTTGATTCCAATGGAACTCTTTGGGAGCTCATATCTTCAAAAAGTAGGCCTATATTAAAAAAGCTTATATGAACTTATAGTATTTCTTTCACGTGTTTTTTTTTTCACATTTAGGGGATTTTCCACATTTTCCCGGACGGTTAACAAAATTGTATAGCACAGAAGCAATTTGATGCACTTTATTCAAATCTGGCCGCTCCATCACGTCAGGATTCGGAGATATTCTAACCTAAATGTGCGAAAATTGTTGTTTTAGGACACTTTCAGATATCAGTCATGCTGCCATGTAAGTACAACTTTTCTCCTTCAATTTACAGTTTGGAATAAGAGGATACGATTTTTTTACCTACATATTTTAGATTGAAGTTTGTGGTAAACCGCCGAGCTCTTAGGGCTAAGGTTATTCTTAATCTTTATCTCGATATTAACCTCAATAGTCAAGGTCATTGCTGGTTAGTCAGTTTTCAACAATTTATAGTCTGCTGCTAGAAAGACAAGTATCTTCAAAGTTGTAACGGGATGAGGTAGTACTGCTTCGTATTATGATTCCATAACCATTGTTCGGGATAAAGGGATAAACATTAATGGTAGATTACTAAATCATCTGAGATATGCAGATGATATACTCTTGATCGCATCTGACTGGGAAGAGCTGCAGTCAATGATAAACGACCTCCATGAAATATAGCTCCAACGAGGATTAAAGATGAATCTCAGAAAAACAAAATTAATGTCAAACTCAGACGAACAACAAGTTATAACAGTAAATGCAACCGAAATAGAACAGGTGAAGGAATATATATATATATATATATATATATATATATATATATATATATATATATATATATATACTTGGCCAGGCCATAAGAGCGAGTAAGGACAACCAGACAGCCGAAATAACACGAAGAACTCGATTGGGATGGATGGCGTTCAGAAAACTCTCCTATGTTTTGAAAAATCACAAAATTCCCTTATACTTAAGAACCAAAGTATTTGATTGTTGTATATTGCCGGTTTTAACATACGGAGCGCAGACGTGGACCTTTGCAAAATCAAATTTGGACAGAATCCGCAAAACTCAAAGGGCTATGGAACGACACATGTTAGGAATATCACTCAGAGATAAAAAACGAAATGACTGGAAAAGAAGAAAAACCAACGCAGTTGACGCTATAGAAAGAGCAGCATCACTAAAATGGAAATGGGCAGGCCATAACGAACGAATAAAAGACAACCGTTGGAATTCAGAAATTGAAAAATGCCGCCCATATGAAGGGAAAAGATCCAGAGGCAGGCCACAGATGAGATGGAAGGATGACATAGTCAGACATGCCGGCTTGATGTGGCAAAGAAGAGCCCAGAATAGAGAGATTTGGAAACAAATAGGGGAGGCCTATATCCAGTTTTGAATGGATGAAAACTAGGTTAAAATGAAAATGAAATGAACCATTGTTCGCATAGATTTTTCATAAAAATCAATAATTTTTTAGTTTCCTTCCACAAAACTTATCAATTGAACGTGAGTCTTTTAATTTTTTATTTAGCACAAACGTCATTCAACAATATCTCAATAAAAAAAGTGTATCCTTAAGTTCCAAAATGGAAACTGAAGGGGAAGAGTTGTATGTTACGATGGTATGATTGACTTTGGATAATCAATTTATCTGTCAACACCATTGATCTCTGAAAATTACCCAAAATGTAATATTTGCACTTTTACGTTAAAATATCTCGAACTCCTGACGCGATTGAGCATTTCTGCAGCCAGATTTAAATTCAGCGCATCGAATGATTTCGGAGTTTGAGTCGAAGACCCTAAATTTGTTGACTTGTGTTATTTTAACAAAAAATGTTAGATATGTTGTTTATATAACATTGTTTTTCTAATACTTCCTTTTTTTCTATTTGCATTTAAGCATATACTATGATTAGGATAACAACTATTTTGGCGTGCTTAGAAGGAGCAGTGCTGTGGTAAATATCGGAGTTTTAACAAGTTTGACAATATTTCTTTCCTTGAATTAGCGTCCTGATTAAAGATGATGCAATGAGCTTGCTCTATATCTATTCCACTTCTATATATTAGTCAGGAATCCTGAAGATCGTATTGTTTAGTAGTTCCTTTACCTTTGGACAGAATTACAGCATAAACTAATTTGAATTTTAATCATATTGATTGCAAACAATATGTTAAATTTCAGTTATCAACCAAAAATGACCAATAGGGATTCATTTGATGTTGAGATCATTGCTTCACTACCATTAGTGTTCACCTTACCAGAACCAAATGCTTTTTTACTGAGTAAATTTAGTGATTTCCAAGACCATAATTTCTATATCCTTAGGGAATATGTTTCGCTTATTCTCTAATAATAGAGAAACTCATAACAAAACATTAGAAATAATGAAAAAAGTAGCTAATACGTCAAATGTATAATTTCATTATTATGTACACTTTGTCTAAAAATACGTGGCTGACTGAAATATAAACATATGTATACCTTTCTGTGTGGATTTACCCGCAATCATCTTTTTAGCATTTAATAAAAATTGTGGGAGTTGTGAAGTAAATCTAGCTTCCAAAATATGCTCTTGATTAATTAATTAAAACCTCCCACTGGAATCAATAGATTGTATTCTTTTCGTAAGTTTGGAAATACAACGAAATGGGAATCACACCGAACACTCTGGTGAAAAAGTTGGCGAATAATCTACAACTAAATCTTGGAGAACGGCATGGTTATGTCATTATTTCCATTTAAATAGTGCTATTCGTTGAATACCATTCTAATCTCATGGGAGGACCTTGTCTTATTCATAGTTAGTAGTTGGTTGCAAAAAATTTTAACTTTTTACCCCTTTTTATCTCGGACCCTCGAGAGATGCTCATTTTAACACCTGTCTTAGCAAAGAAATTTTTATTTAAAAAAGGTAGATACTAAAAAACATTAAGATAAATGGATATAATGGTTTGATTTTCTCGTGAAAAGAGGATGAATTCAAGGTAAGGATGTTCAATGATATCATGGAGGAAGTTGCCGAAACAGGAGAGGCATGAGGTGAAAGCATAGGAAGGTCACAATACTGTAAACCTTAGATAAAAGGTACGTTGTCTTCAACGTCTCTCAAATAAATATTACAGCACGACGTGGAATTTGTCCATTAAATAAGAACAGTCATTTCTTGTAGATTTTAGATCGCTGAATTTGAATCCGGCCTCAAAATTGATTCGTTATATTAATTTTTTTAAATATTCCAAACTAAAAGTGTAAAAAACGTGATTTTCGTCTATGTTTGAGGTTATGGATCATCGCTATATTTTTTTATCCGGAGTAAATCTAGAGACGGGTGCTATTTTTGTTTGGTTTGTATTAATTTGTTTTTGATCATTTTCTTAATTTTTCCGATAAAAAAGGTACACACTAATAGAAGCATCTCTATTATATAAAAATTCATACATTTGTACTTTTTTTATTGGAAAAGTCAAGAAAATTATCTAAAAGAAATCAAAACAAACAAAACTAAAATGGCACCACCCTTTAGATTTATTCTAATCCGAATTATTAACCTAACCAAAACCAATCAAAAATTTTGAGTGATTAAGATTATTTTTACTCGGAAACTGTACTAAATACTAAAAAAAATTAAACTATGTTGTAGACTGAGATGGACAAATTTTATAATTTACATAACGAAAATATTTTACACATCTGGCAACTTTTTGCCCTTTTTCGTGAATCTGATGGTTGGTTCAGATAGTTTGACGGTTGATGGCGTTTCTGAGACGGATTATTGATTTTTCTAAATTGGTTTGCCAAAATTTGTGCAAAAATAATTGAAATATATTCATACAATCATATATATATATATATATATATATATATATATATATATATATATATATATGATTATATGAATATATTTCAATTATTTTTGCACAAATTTTGGCAAACCAATATATATATATATATATATATATATATATATATATATATATATATATATATATATATATATATATATATGATTGTATGAATATATTTCAATTATTTTTGCACAAATTTTGGCAAACCAATTTAGAAAAATCAATAATCCGTCTCAGAAACGCCATCAACCGTCATATATATATATATATATATGTATATATATATATATATATATATATATATATATATATATATATATGTTTATGTGGCTTTCACGGATTCCTCCGTGTGAGATGCAATAGCAGTGGATATATCCACATTATGCCGTTGTAGTGCTGAAATCACATTCAGCAAACGTACAACTATATGCAACTCCGTGTATGAATGAAGCAAAATGCAAACAGTAAACGCAAACTTCGTTCCAACCATATCCTTTCCGTGTTAGAGGTTGCACAGTTTCAACAAATTGTTAGAGAACACAATCTATTCTATTCCACCACCATCGAGATGACGACCTACCTGTACCACCATACCGAGAAGAAAGTCAAAACTTACTCTCCCCGCCACAGCATGTTTCGTCTCTACTAGACTCAACATCACTCATGACTGTGAAGTGACGCGTCATTTTTTGAGTTTTCCGGAAAAATGAGGAAAAATAGTAAAAAACAGGGGATAAGTATCGAATTTTTTTTTAAAACAAAGCCATTTTTTTAGGTTTGACTCATAACGAATTGTTACCAAAGATATTTGTATAAACTCGACGGCATTTGAAAGAGTAAGACTTATACTTTAAGATGCTATGTATAGATTTTTTGAGAAAAAAAATATCGCGTTGATAAATAACCTCAAATATAGGTTAGGATATTTGAAAAACCTTATGTGATACGAAGGTAGAGTACCAGAACAATGGTATAACGCACATGTCGTACTTCTCTTCAAAAAGAGGGATACAACAAATATAGAAAACTACCGTCCTATCAGTTTATTAAACCACCTATATAAACTATTCATCCGTATATTGACAAATCGCCTGACTGAAAAGCTTGACTATTACCAGCCTGTGGGGCAAGCTGGCTTTCGACGTGGATTTAGTACGATAGATTATAGCCAAGCCCTACGCACAGTTCTAGAAAAAACCGAGGAATATAACATTCCTATACACCTGGCATTTTCACAAGGCCTTTGACTCTATAGAAACATGGGCGATCTTGAAATCACTTAATAATGCTAGAATTGACTCCAGGTATACCGCTATCATACAGAACATATATAAAAACGCAACTATACAGGTTAAAATCGAAGAAGACACAAAAACCGAAAAAATAAACGTTATGGGAGGTGTGCGTCAGGGAGACGTCATCTCTCCGAAACTATTTACGCTAGCTTTGGAAGATGTCTTTAAAAAACTAAATTGGGATGAGAAAGATTTGAGAGTCGACGGTTCTTATCTTAGTCATCTTCGTTTCGCCGACGATGTTGTTGTCATGTCTAGCAACCCAGAAGAGCTAAAACAAATGCTTCAAGATTTCAATGAAGAGGCGAGGAAAGTTGGACTTAAGATGAACTTGGGGAAAACTAAGTTAATGAGCCCTGACGCAAATATACAAGTAGAGATTCAAAATGAAATCATAGAGAAGGTCCAAGAGTACATCTATTTAGGCCAAGTCATGCAACTGGGCAAAGAAAATCAAACGGCGGAAATAACAAGGAGAATAGGGCTGACATGGGCTGCCTTTGGAAAGTTGCAGTACGTATTAAGAGATAGAAACACACCAATCAACCTTAAACGGAAAGTGTATAACACGCGTGTCTTGCCTCTTGCTACTTACAGCATGGAAACGATAACACTAACCAAATAAAACGCTTCATTTATCACTATTATGTTAACAGTCTGAAAAAAAATGTCCAACAAATTATGAATATATGCCAATTTCATACACAAAACATAAAACTGGCATAAAACAAACAACGGAGGATAAACAATAAGGTTAGGTTCAATCCAATAATCGGACCGAAAATTGGTGGAAGGACTCTGCTATTGACGCAATGCGCAGAATAATTTTGTTTTTGCTCGTTTATAAAGCGGTGTTGCCCAATTTCTCATTCCGACGTAGTCGAGTTTAAAACGAATGTCAAGACTAGAAGCTTAAGCGAATCTTTCTTATAAAAAATATATACCAAATAACTCTTGAAAACTTATTCTGTCAAAGTAATACCTTTTTTTCTATTTCTGAACGTGGATTTTAATAAGAAATTAGGTTCTAGGCGACCGATTTTTAACTTTCCGTAATGTTGTTTGAGGCCACTTTTACAGTTGTTTTTTCCACGAAAACCCCCGGTAAAAATACTGAAAAATTCAAGGTTGTTTTTGACATACTAAATAATTATATTTCGGAGTTTTATAGGTCTTCCAACATAAATGTATAACCGCTGAACATCCCTACTTAATTTTTGAAAACTCAAACATATTTTTGTGATATCGAAGATATTTCTATACAGCTAAGCTGCCCCCAAAGCGGGACGTTGTTGGTAATATCTACACTGAAAACACTTTTTTCTATTAATTGAAAAGTATTATTGGCTCGAACGGCATGTTGTTAAGTTCGGTCTTTAATCAATATGTCTGCATATAGAAAACAACTTTATTTAGGTCAACAGTTAAATATAATTAGTGCGTACGGAATACATCATTGAATATTACTTCCTGCCTGTTTATGTTCAAACACATCGGGTTTTTTTCCAGCTTTCTGGATGGTATGGGCGCGTCACTAAAAAAATGGTGTTAATTATGGAAAAATAACGGTTTTATTCTTTTACTAAAGTTTCCGCGAATTTGTTGTACTAGTAATCACTTTTAAGGTTATATACTGTAAAGGTAGAAGAGGAAGTCTTACGAAGAGATGTATGCCTTAGTCATCTTTCTCAGAAACTATACAAACTATTGACTTGAAATTTAGCTCAGCTATAAACATTTCTTGCTTGTATCTAGTGCAGGTGTTTAATATATATATATATATATATATATATATATATATATATATATATATATATATATAATATAGAGTTATTCACCCTATACGGCACGGAATACTGCGGCCAAACTACGTGACTTTCGAAAAGTTTTACTTTTGGGATATATGGAGGTCTAATATAGTTAATTTTTAAAAATATTTTCATATTATACAAGTTTTTTTTCTAAATAAAACCCCCTGTATATTATTTTATTTTTGGATTTTTCGATCAAAATAAGTGCCTATTTTAATAAAGTTTATAGTACCTAAACCTAAAGGATTTAGAAATAATTTGAATTTTGACAAAATCTAACCTAATTTTCATGTTTCAAATACTTAAGAAGTATTTTAGTTATGTACTTGAAATTTGCAGTGAAATGTAAAAAAAATCATATTTTATATCCCAATTATAATAAACTTGCTATATTATACAGGGTGTCCAAAAATTATAACTAATCAAATAAGAACTTTAAGTGACCATAACTTGATTAATTAAAATAGAACGCTATACTTTTTAACTTATCAGAAAATGTACTTTTTAAATACCTATCTCCACGCATTGCGTCAATAGCAGGGTCCTTCCACCAATTTTTGGCCCGATTGTTAGATTGAACCTAACCTTATTATTTATCCTCCGTTGTTTGTTTTATGCCAGTTTTATGTTTTGTGTATGAAATTGGCATATATTCATTATTTGTTAGACATTTTATTTCAGACTGTCGACATAATAGTGATAAATGAAGCGTTGTCAGATGTCACGAAGAAAGATTAAAACTTTGACAGAAGTTCGCGAGCAATAAGTTGACAATGTATACGTTGTTGCTAAGTCTCATATAATATTTATGAATTAAATATTATTAATTATTGCAAATATAACTTTAAAAAATGTTTTATATGCTTCAAATACAATCAACATATTATTGTCTTGAGCAATTTTATGTTCGATTACACAGCACGACGTGAAATTTGTACATTTAATGAGAATGGAACACGACATAGAGGACATACAGTACGTCGATGAAAGACTCATTCACGTCATCCTAAACTTACAACCAGAAAAGATGAATATCATAAGCGAGACTTCAACTCAAGACTAGGTAACGAACCCATTCCGGGAGTAATGCAGAGATATAATGAGGTAACACAAATGACAACGGGGAACAACTCATACAAATGTGCGACCAAAACGAGATGAGAATAAATAGCACCTTCTTTTTACATAAGTGGCAATATAAACGGACATGGGGAAACATCCGAGAACAAGAATCAACCATAGACTACATAATAACGAACAAAAAAGTGTTACCCCACCAAATACTCGATATCAGAACTCTGAATTCGTCAAACCTGGGAAAAGACGACCACCGACTAGTATTATGTAAATATCGGTCCCAACAAAGTATAAACAGAACGCACAAACAGAAACATACCTTTATTGAATACAATACCGAATCATTCGCTAACGATAGCACAAAAGTATTGTATCAGCAGAGACTCTCGGAGAAAATAAAAGCTAATACAATCCTAGAAAATGACGGAGTGGAGATAGGTATAGGGGCGTTCTATAGCTAAGTCTTCGCGTTTTCATAGAATACGTCAAATAATCGTTTTTTGAACCATTTTGTGTTTTTTAAATAGATGTTCTAATGTATCTGGTTGCCGATGGCATTTAGAAACGTCAGATAAATCATTTAATCTGTCAGTTTGGTCTGAAAAGCCTGTTGCTATAATAACGGTATTATTTTTTGTAACTGCGAAACTTCATTTATTGAACTGAATTATTTGAATATTGTTGTGTTATGAATGAAGATTTATCCAAAGGAAGAGCGTATTGATATGATTTTTATCCATGGAGAATGTCATCAAAATTATTTATTGGCTTCTCGAGTCTATGCTCAAAGGTTTCCTGAAAGAAACCATCCTAAATCAATCGTTTTTGTGAGATTATTAAACCAGTTTCGGGACAGTGGAAGTGTCAGTTATGAAAAATCTGTCACTGAGGATGAAGAAAATGTTTTTACTGTACTTGGTTCAGTGATTGAAAATCCCAATATTAGTCAGAATCTTATATCTGAAAATACTAACATTACTCAAGCAAGTGTTTCAAGGATTCTTAACAAATACAGATTTCATCCTTATAAAATTCAGCTTTATTAAGAGTTTCACGGAAATGATTTTGACAACCGAACTGAATTCTGCTTGTGGGTGTTAGAAAAAGTGGCAGAAAATGAACACTTTTTTGATAATGTGTTGTTTAGTGATGAATGTACTTTCCATCAATTCTTTCGTGAATAGTTCAAATCCGCATGAATAGAGAGTTATGAGAAACTAGAATAGGTGGTCGGTTAATTTGTGGGGAGGAATATTGGGTCCATACTTAATTGGACATTACTTTTTTGAAGGACCTTTAAATTGCTTGATATTTCGCGATTTTATTTTACACCAACTTCCAGTGTTTTTGTAAATATTAGAATAACTATATGGCTCCAACTGATTGGAGCTCCGCCTCAATATCATCTCGAGGTTCGGCAATTTTTAAATGTCAACTTTCAAATCAGGTGGATTGGCAGAGACGGATTTCAAAATTGGCCCACGAGATTTCGGATTTAACTCCACCAGATTTCTTTCTAAGGAGATACATAATAGGAATTGTCTATAATGCGCCCCCGACAACACCACAATATATGAAAATACGCATAAGAGACGCTTTTCAAACTGTAACTCCGCAAATGTAGTCCAGAGTTAGCAGTGGTTTCCAAAAAGGAATACGCAAGTGTTTGGAAATGAATGGTCGACATTTCGAACATCTACTATAAATATTTTGTTTCTGTTTTGTGTTATCATCAATATGTTATTAACATTACGGCTGTTATAGCCTGTTGGACGACTATAAAATGTGTTCCGAATTTCTAAACGTTTGTAAAGATATTCCTGAATATTATTCTTATAGTTTCAAATTTTCTGTCATTACCAAATGCCATGGGCAACTAGATACATTAGAACGACTATTCAAAAAACACAAAATGGTGCATGAATATTAAAAATTGATAATTTTTGTATATTTAATTTATTATTTACATTTTTATGCTTATTTATTTCTTTTTAGGTATTTGTGGTCGTTGCGCTGATATACCCTATATTAGCTGATGAGCGCTTTTATTGATATAGAGATCTAGATAAAAAAACAAGTAGAGCTTCCTCTAACTAGATGTGTTCAATCAATGCTAAAAAGCGGAATCATCATTGAATTAATCGACATTGAAGTAGCTACAATCACCATAGTCAACGGATGTTTCCAAGGGGATGTTCTATCATATTTGTTGTAGGTCTGGTTGTGGATAGTTCAGGATATACAAAGCAGGATTGAATTAATGAATGAATGAATAAGAGCGTTGATACTCGATCTTTGATACTTAGCCCTTGTTGGGTCCATTACATCCCATCATGGCTGTAGGTCATTCGAGGCCGATCGCCTCTGAGAATCCAAGCAGTCTCGTTACTAGACATTCGGGTGACATTATTGTATCTCTGAAATGTTTCGGCCTTAGTCCGTTGAGTTCATCCCCCTCTAGGCATCATCCGCGACGCCAATCCTATAAAGATGGCAGTCAGCAATTCCATCACAATCCGCAGTTCTTTCCTCTTCAGGAAAAACAGGGTTATACTGACAACTGAGTGTTTACTATCAGAGGCAAACCTGAAGAAACTATCACAGTTATGCCTACTACATTTAATCAAATTAGTAACTCGTGCATAGAGGAATTAGTAGATGCTATTTCTAACAAAACGGTCTTCGTGCCATTTATGAGGATACAAAAACTAAATGCAAATGTTCCAATTTTAAATGGAACTATATTGAGCTTTTCCAGAGAGATAACTTATCAGGAAGTAAAAGTAGACCAAAAACTGACCTGAAATAATCACTCCGAAAAGATTCTTCAAAAGACAACAGCAGTAATTTGGAGTTTGGGACCGAAAATGATTTTTTAGATATATGAAGCCGTGGTCACGTATTCCCTCCTAGTATGGTGGCTAAAGATACAGCAAGGAAAGCTGCTTCTGTAGAAGGAACGAGGGCTATACAATTATATTCCATAGTTGCAATAGAAGAGGCAATACTGACCTTAATGAGGGCAGCAGCAACAAATGCCTTTAAGCTGTTTCAAAGAGAAAATTTCAAACCTGGTCACTTTGTTAGGTTCTGGGTACAATTTTAATAGATTTCATATCAAAACTAACAAGCTGCATGTGTATAAAGTACGATCTTAACGCGAACTGTGAAGTAGTAACTGACTGCCCCTATAATTAATGAAAATTGACAACTTGGTGAAAGCCAATTTCAAAATCTGGATATTTAAATTTTTGATCAGGTTTTGTATTTAACTAGTTACTTTTTATACATTTTAGTAAATGAATAGAAATGTTTTATCTATTGGATGATGGTACACAGACCTTTACTAACACAAATAAATTTTATGCCCTATGTGTTCCAATTAAATTTTAATCATCTTTATTAGGGAGAATACTATTTCATGATCAAGTTTTGAAATTTAATTAACATGCACTACATCTTCAACATTAGATATATTACTTGCTAGCATAAATGCAAAAGCCGACTTTGCCAGTGAAGTTGTGTTGCTCGCTGTAGCCATAAAATTTCCTTCTTTACAATCTGAATTAGCAGTTACCCGTCGTGAGTTCGCAGGAGCTATAATTTTAATATTTACTGTAATCAAATACTTCACGAACGCGATTTTATTACAACAATTCATTAAAAAGAAACGTAATATTATATAGAACATCTTAAAGAATGGAACAGTTGTTTCTAGATTCTAAAAATGTTGTTTTGATACGTATCTTTTTTATATCTGCTTGAAACATTATGTTTTCTATTGTAAATTTGTGCTGAGGACTCCCAGAAAAATTTCATTTGACCCCTTTTAGCATGTGTGTTTGAAGAATAAAAAATTATCCATTTTTCATCACTAGCGATGATTCTTTTCAAAAAAAGATCAGTTTTATAGCGAGTGAGATGCATATGGCAAATATTGACTAGTGGAGTTAAGTGAATCTCTTCCAATTCATACTGAATACAAATATCGCGCGCCCAAGACATTTTAGGTGATTTTCGAGGGTGAAGTGTAATAAATTTAACCCCTCCGCAATCTCGCGATTCTCTTCAGTTATGGCTTTGATTTGGCCATCATCAATTTCAGTAGGTCGACCAAAATGTTGGTTATCTTTGTATGAAAAATCTCCAGAACGGAATTTTTTAAACCAGGTGTGTCACCATTAACTTCACATATCTCTTCGTGAACCCCAACAGTTTTTTTTTCCTTTACGGAAATATAGAAGTAAAATATGCTGCACTCTATGTTAAAATTAATCTTAAACTAATAGCTACAAACGAAGTTACGAACACGTTTGTTCCAAAGTAACCTATATGTGACTGATATTAAATGTCAAAAAAAAACAAAACCTCAACATTGACAGAAGTTATTCAAAACAATGCTCTCTTTATGTGACAACCAAAAATACTTGCTTGCCGACCTAATATATAGGTTTTGGCGTTCTTAGTATTTCTTACCGATCTTGTCTGGTTGTATCATCTTCTGTTTTAGGTTGGTTTATTATCCCTTTATTGTTATTTACATATTTCCTGAGTACCTGGAGTTTTCTTCTATTTTCTTCTTCTTCTGCTTCCCCAATATTAGTTATGATTAATAGGATTGATGAGGATGATTCCTCACAAAGAGACTACAGCAAATAAATGCTATTGCAGAAGCAAAACAAATTTCTCCATTATATTTTGCCATGAACCATTCTTTCAATAAATTAATATTCCTGTGACCGGTCCTGTCTGTTAACCAGAGGCGGATTCAGCGTCTTTTTTTTTTTTGGGGGGGGGGCAGTGATATCACAAAAGTACAATATGGCCAGCGAAAGCAAGTTATCGACGGGGGGGGGGGACACCAGCAACAATCATCCCATTTCTAGTGTAAAATGCAGGATCTGGTCTATTTTTCTGAATTTGAACCTCTTGGAGAGGGGGGGGGGGCGATCACAAGAAAAAACAAGTTGCCGACGGAGAGAAAGATGTCAGCAGCATACACATTCCTAGTATTGGAGGTAGAATCGGGTCTATTTTCTTGAACTCAAAGCTCCTGGGGGGGCTATCGCAAGAAAAACAAGTTATCAGTGGGGGAAGGGGAGCGCCAGCAGCATACACATTCCTAATACAAAAGACAGAATCGGTTCTATTTTCCTGAACTCAAAGCTCTTGGGAGGGCGATCGCAAGCATACATATTCCTATACTCTATTCAAGTACTAGAGAGAGTAATAAAACTATTATCGAAACCTCTGAGGACTCCCGTAAATCTAATTAGATTTAATTATATTTAAATATTATAAGCTTTTATAAATTTACTGCAACATTAAAATTTCTCATAGTTCAATTAAATGTCTGGCAGTGAGAAAAGTACACCTTACAGCGTGTCCTTAGTGATTTATCTTGTTTGCACTTGTTTTCATATATTATTTGAGATTAGTAAGATACCCAAAAGATATGGCTTCAACCTCTATATTTATTCCAAAATCGTTAAACCAGGGCATTTTTTCCTCAACGAAAAACTTATTACGATGAATGTTTATGATGCCTTAAGATATCAATATCTAGATAATAATGTTAAAAGCTCTGTTGAGATGTGTTCCAATATGACAGGAGTTGGAAAATCTACAATGTACCGAATATTGAAGGAGAAAAAAATGATTGGAATTGTTTGTACTCTCAAGCCACATTCGATCACAAGCAGACGAAAAACCTCGTTGGAAGAAGGGATGAAAACTGCAATAAAAGGAGTTGTACATACATTTTATTATGCTGCAGATCCCAACCGTCGGCAAAATTCTAACTAAAATCAATGAAGGTCGAGATTTACCTGAAATTAAAAGAATTAAACTCTGGAAATTGCTCAGAGAACTTAATTTTTGCTGGGAAAAACCAGATAGGAAATTTGTTCTTGTAGATCTTCCGGAAACTGTCCGTTAGAGAAGGAAATATCTCTCTCAAGTAAAAGGTAGAGTTGCTAGAAATAACACAACTTACAAAATTAGTATTTTAACTGAACTTTTGAAAAATTTTTTTGTATAAAGTTACTGTGGAAAATTGTGAAAATCTATATAATAAGAGAATAAAACAAAATGTGGAAACTCGATCTCATGATCGGTGAGATAGAGGAACCAATTATAATTAATTTGAGCGAAGATAGCTTCACTGACTGATTACGAATTAGATACGTAATGTTTATCAGTATAAACACAATTTATTATTTATTTTTGTTTTTGTTGTATTTTATTGTTTTATGTTGTTTATATATTTTTATTTTAGTGTGTCCCACTCTTTAATTTTATAAATATTTAATTCCAATTAGCCGCAATTTAATATATAATATAATAAATTATAACTTAGAATTTTTTGAGAGAATAAGGCTACGTTTTAGTTTGAATGTGTCTAAAATGGTGTCTATGCCAAAATCAAAAATAATAAAAATGCAGTCGTGGTTTATGTTACATATGGAAAAATTATCTATGTTTTGTAATGTATGTGATTATTAAGAAATCAAAAGAAATAAAATAATATTATAAAAACCTTTTGTTTTAAGTTTATGACCGAAATAATATTCTAAGCCATAAATACTTAGTGATAAAATAAACCTCTTTCCGACGCCTATGACAAGGATTAAAATCCATTTTAACATTTTACACTTCCAAATATCTATTATTATCCAACCCAAATAGTCCATTATTATGTAGCGGTATTTTTGATTATAAAATTTCTAACCCATTCCTATGAAAAATATATATGTCTAACAGATTTTGCCAAAGACACCGGACTAAAGAACAGAAATAGTTTGCGAAGAAAAAAAGGGTAAAAAATAATTTATCACTCTCTCTAGTTCTTGAATAAACTATAGTATAAGAGGCAAAATCGGGTCTATTTTTCTGAACTCAAAGCTCTTGGGGGAGGGCGGTCGCCCCCACCGCTCCCCCCCTTGGATCCGCTCCTGCTATTATCCCAGGTGTTTTAAGAAATTTGTTTCTATTAATGCTATGATAAGTTTTTCTAGGGGTTTTTATACATGCATAGAAAAATTAATATGTTAACGAAGACTCTCCGCATTTTATGGAAATTTGATTTATCAGGTGATAAAATGTTGCTTAACCTTGCCACGATATCCTGTAGGCCCGTGGCTATTAAAACATTTGATTATTTTGGTTTGTCGGTTAAATATTTTAAACAACGGATATCTGTAAAACTGTTTAAAGTACGCGTTTGGCAATGGAAAAAAGGAATTATTGTAGAATAATAGGCAGCTTTCAGCTTGTTTATAGACAGGAGATTTCTATATGCTTTATATCTGTATTCAAAAACTTGTGTTTAAAAGAAAAAATGAGTGTTGATTCTAAACACAAAAAATAAAAGATGGATCGTAGGAAGTTGGTAAAAAGGCTTTATCTTGGGTTTGTGCCTCGATTACACAGGCTTCGGATTGTGAGCAAACTTGCTTCACTCGCCTGTCGGCTGTGTGGATCTCGCTAGGCCTAGATTATGCGGGTTTGTGAGCAATCTCGCTTCTTTCGCCTATGCGTTGCATTTGGAACGTGGCTCTCGCTGCGCCCGAGTTAGGTATGTTTAGGAGCATTGGTTTTTGAACAAATTTGGTTCGTTAGTTAATATTTTCAACAGTAGATATCTTAGCGAGAAAAAAATATAATAATAATAATAATAATAATAAACCTGTCTGGCCGGCAGTGTGCTGCACCCAGCAGTATACTTGTCGCTACTGTAATACGTAGACAGTACAGCCAGCAACGCCAGTTATCCGCTGACCTTTAACCATTTCCTTTCTTTACCTTTTAAACCTTCCTATGCCCTGACCCACTTACACTCAATTCCTACATAATTCCTTAGGAGCCACTTTCTTTCAGCTTTCCGACTGGACCCGGCAACGAATAGATCCAGGGTTTCCCTCAACCAATCGTAGGAGGCAATTAAATGGGGAGAACTTTTAAATAATGAAATGTCGACTGCAAAACATAATGTACCCCAGGTGGGTAGGACCCATGGTCCACAATCCCACACCGCAGAAGCGGTCTGCTCCACGGATTCTGGGGGGAGCAACATTTCGACATCGCAAACTTCAAGTGGCAGAGTGTTAAGGAGGCGAACCCCTGTCGCACAAGAAGCTACAGCCCAACAACAACATGAGAGCCAAACAACAACGAGACCTCCACCCTCCGAAGGTGCTGCGCAGGAACCTCAGCCAACGCTCACTCAGGCGGGACTTCCGAGACAGCGCATGAAATGGACAACATCCATGAATGAAACAGTAATGCGCATTTTTTATAGGGTGACTGAACTAGGACGGGAAACGATCGGCTATAGACAACAGCTTCATGCCGAATTTTGTAGGGAATATCCACACCTACAAGTGTCACAACAGAGAATAGCAGATCAATACAGAGCTATTCTCCGAAATAAACTAATCTCAGAAGCGCGACTTAACATCATCAAAGCGGAAATAGAACGAGAGATAAGAAGTACCGATGATAACAATGAACAAACCCCAGAACCTGCGCCATAGCCAGACCCAGAGACTCAAGAACAACCAGACAACGACATGAGAGCTGACATCGCTGTGGACAGGCAACAACAACTACATCAACATGAGGGTCAGATAACTCCAAGAGCTCTACCCGCCGAAGATGCTGTGCGGGAACCCCAACAAGCTCTTACTCAAGCGGGACGACCAAGACAGCGCATGAAATGGACTGTGTCCATGAACGAGACAATAATGCGCATTTTTTATAGGGTGACTCAACTAGGACGAGAGATGATCGGCTACAGACAATAACTACATGCCGAATTTTGCAGGGAGTACCCACACATGCAAGTGTCCCAGCAGAGAATAGCTGATCAATATAGAGTTATTCTCCGAAACAGCTTAATTCCTGAAGCTCGGCTTAATAGCATCAAAGAGGAAATTGAACATGAAATCAGAGGCACTGACAATAACAAGAATCCGATTGCTGAACCTGAGCCACAACCGGAACCTGAGGTCCAAGAACAGCTAAATGACGAAGCCCAACAGGACCACACTGAACTTTTTTATCAGAAATTGTCAACGGAAATGAGTGCTGCGGTGTTGGAGTATGATGGAAGCAATCCGTTAAGAAGACCGGCACTGCCAAAAATTAATTCATCCAAAAAACTGGGTGCCATGTTAGACATCATGAACAATCGGATTTTACCAGCATATGTTTCGGATGCCTACACTCTGGAGTCCTTACATATGACCATCTACTGTGCCGCGACTGCTATAGCTAGAGCTCTAGAAATTAAAGTCACAACAGAGCGTCGATCAGCAAGGACAGAACCCAACATACCACCATGGGAAAGACGCCTAAACAAGAAAATTGAAAATCTTCGAATAGATATAGGACAGCTGACGGAGTACATCAGGGGCACGAGAACTAGTCGACTGCAAAGGCGAGTTGAAGAAATCATGAATCGTGTCCGATATCATTCGCAACAAGATCCAGCGAATGTTACTGCTCAGCAATGCCTTGACTCGCTGAAACAGAAGCTCTCTGTTATTGCAGGACGGCTAAAGAGGTACAAGACCAGCAATAACCGAAAACGAGACAATGCGCTCTTCCAACGATCAGAAAAGACTTTCTACCGTAAGCTAAACTCTCCACCTAATATAGCAGATAATAGATATCCCAATAGAGAGCAGGTAGAAGAGTTCTGGGGAAACCAACTTTCCACACCAGCCGATTGTAACATCGCAGCTGGCTAGATCAATGAAGAACACCAAATCTGCCAAGATTACAGCCAGATGCAGTTTGAGCCATTTACCACCGAGGAAATTTCAAGAATAATCAAGGAATCCCATAACTGGAAAGCTCCAGGTCTTGACGGGATCCAGAACTACTGGCTCAAAAAGTTCTGGTGTATGCACCATCAGCTGGCTAATCTTATTAATGATGTTTTTCTTAACCCAGCAAAAATGCCATTGTTCTTGACCGAAGGTATTACGTACCTCCTACCAAAGGACCAACACAACACACATGACCCAGCTAAGTATAGGCCAATCACCTGCCTACCCACACTGTATAAGGTGATCACCTCCTGCTTGACCCAACGCATCTATGCACATTGTGAGCAAAATAACATCATTGCAACTCAACAGAAAGGATGCACGAGGGGAGCAATGGGATGCAAGGAACAATTGATTGTTGACTCTGTCATATGTAACCAAGCCTGTACCAACCGAAGAAACCTCTTTGCTGCCTACGTGGATTACAAGAAGGCCTTCGACTCAGTACCACATGAGTGGCTCAAAACTATATTAAGAATGTACAGGGTCGACAATAATTTTGTTTCCTTTTTAGAACGCATCATGTTAACCTGGAGAACTAGAATCCAATTGCAAGTGCCATCCAGCGACACCATCAAAACTAACACCATTCCGATACGAAGAGGAATATTTCAAGGCGATTCACTTAGCCCATTGTGGTTCTGCCTTGCAATGAACCCACTATCACGCCGTTTGAACTCCACTAGACACGGCTTTAGTGTTAGAAACAACAACGAAGAGATAGTCAGAGTGAATCATCTTCTATACATGGATGATCTTAAACTGATGGCTGCTACCGGAAGCCAGCTGGAACAAATGCTTAAAATTGTAGAGGAGTTCTCCGGGGATATCGGAATGCAATTTGGACTTGACAAGTGTCGTATTTTGAACATCGTTAAAGGGAAGATACAACCGGGGGCATTTGAAATGCAGAACGGTGAAACTATAGCTGCAATGGAAGTAGACCAAACATACAAATATCTAGGTATGAAACAGGCTAAAAGAATTGATCATGGGACTATGAAGGCCAAATTGACAGCCGAATTTGTCAGGAGTGTAAAGCGGGTATTAAGAACTAATTTAAATAGTAGAAATTTGTTTAAGGCGCTCAACACGTATGCTTGCTCTGCGCTGAGCTACTCTTTTAGAATTGTAAAGTGGAGCAGGACGGACATCCAAAACCTGCAAAGAAAAATAAGGACACTCCTAACAAAATCACAAAAACATCACCCTCGGAGTGCTATTGAACGTACAATGCTTCCAAGACACCAAGGAGGAAGAGGATTGGTGGATATTGGTAAGCAGCTCGACCAACAAATAATAAACTTACGTTCATATTTCCACAGGTTAGCGGACTCTTCCACACTCCATCGAGTAATATGCGAGGCAGACGATTCAACGCCGCTACAGTTGAGGGAACAAGATGTTGCTTCTCACCACCAAACAGATCAAGAGAAGTTACAAGCCTGGCTACGGAAGCCACTTCATGGACGGCATCCAAATGAGGTCAATCAGGACAATGTCGACAACTCAGCGTCGAACTACTGGTTGATTTCAGGACAGATGTTTCCGGAAACGGAGGGCTTCTTGTTTGCTATCCAAGACCAGGTTATTCCGACGAAGAACTATCGGAAGTTCATCATTAGAGATCCCTCAATAGAAAATGACCAATGCAGATATGGCTGTCGAACATCGGAGACAATTCAGCACATAACTGGAGGATGCCAAGCGTTTGCCGCAACCGAGTATAAGGAAAGACACGACTCAGCCGCTAAGATACTCCACCAAGAGTTAGCAGAAAAGTTAAACCTATTACAGGTAGGAAGGGTGCCTTATTACAAGTACAATCCGGAGGCTATTCTTGAAAACAACCAGTTCAAGTTATATTGGGACCGAACGGTTCTGACGGATCAAACAGTAGCTCATAATAGACCAGACATTATACTAGTAGATAAAATTTCTAGGCGAACTACACTAATCGACATTGCTGTGCCTAACAACAACAACCTAAGGCCAAAATACAACGAGAAGATCGCCAAATACAGAGATCTGGAGGTCCAAATCCGAAGACAATGGGCAATGAACAGCGTCCAAATGATTCCCATAATACTGTCAACAACTGGAGTGATACCGAAGAATCTCCTGCAGAACATCAAGGGACTGGGCCTTAGTGAGCATCTTTATAAACCGATGCAGAAAGCAATTCTCCTAGCAACCGCGCGAACCGTCCGAAAATTCATGGGAAATGCAGCAGACAACGTCACCTAGGACCCGATAACATGGAAAGGGTTCCCACAGAGCTTCATACTTTTGGTGTCTTTGTATGCCTGGTATGAGTGAATAATTCCTGGAGGGAGTGCGAAGCCGTTTGGCTTGTAAATCAAAATAATAATAATGTCTTTTTATTAGCATAAAAAATATAAACTGAACAAATACAATAATGGACGGCGAGATCTAGCATAGCTACTCATCTAACTGTCTGTTTTCTTAAATTAAAAGTAAATATAATCTAAGATGCAATCTAGGATACAAAATTTACATCGGAGCTTCTAACATGTGATGTACTAGTGTTTTTAACCTTATCCGTTCCTTTCTTTGATTTTATTGTCATTCTGCTACTGGAAATTTATAAAATTTACACTTTTTTTCCTCATATTTTAAAAATTTGCAACACGACAACTCCGCTTGCTCATTATATTGATTTAAATTATTAAAAAAAAAATTAAAATTGACACGTGAATTTGATACGTAAAACGTACAAAATATCTCCCTGAATATTTGAATTATCCGTAGCTTTTGCTCCCCTTTCCATAAAATTTCTTTCTCTAACTTTTGCATTTTTATATGGTTCGTATATATGGTATTATTAGTCGCTACGAAGAGTTGTCGTGTGTTTTTATAGTCTCTAATCTCTGTCGGGTATGCTCAGAACCCTCCTCATCCTCTCCCCCACCGCTCTCTTGCTTGGGAAGGGAAAAAAATAGAAAATAAAAAATAACTATTGAGAATAAATATAACAAATAGTTGTGTGTGTTTTTATTTAAATATTTTAGAATTAAATGAATTAATTAATTAGTGGTAAAGTCGAGTAAATATAGAATCAGCAGTGTATGCAAATATTTTGATAAGAAATTAATATAATTTTTGAAATCTCTTTTCATACACATATTGAAAATCGACCATATGAAACAATTGTCACTGCTGACCTAAATAAAATTGTTTTCATATATTGATTAAGGTAGACTCAGTGGGAGACATAACGAAATGCGAAGGTAAAAAGGGTTTTCCCTTTCGTTTTTTAGTTGACACTAGATTTACATATTACGCAGTACAATCCTGAATTTTCGAGCCTAACTTTCTTTTTTGCGTGCGTTAATAATGAAATAATTTTATTGTCCAGTGTCTGAAATTAAGTTTTATATCCTCTTGTCTCGAAACTAGAAAATAATTAAAGAACGAAGTTATATACAAAGAAATTTTGTCAACGAATTCCTTCGTAGAATTAATTTATCGTCAAAACTAGGGATAGTTGTATGAAAGCTGAATAATATTTGGAAAGACGTAGATAAATAATGCGAATTATTTTATTTATTAACACCCCAACCTACTTTATTCTCTCTTTTTGATTGCATTATTGAATTTGGTATAACATGCCAATCGGTACAATAATTCGTGAATAAAGTAATCAGGTAGTTTTTATGTTATTTTTAATATATAGACAATAACTAACAATATTGTTGTGGTAAGAACATCCCACCGTTATTCTCTGACAAATTTGGCTTAAGTAGGAATTTTAAGTTGTGGAAAGCATAACAAGGATGTCTGGAAAGGCATCGGTGGATCCCACTGATGAGTCCACCATCGATGCCGGGACGAAACATTTTACCATTTTGACGGTGGTCGAAATAATTTGTTAGTTATATGTCCTTAACATCAGGGACATTATTACAATATGGTGCTCGAGCAGGGATGGCGGAAGACAAGGATCTAAACCGCCGTTGGCTTTGATTAAGCCTGACCCGATAGTTGGAAGACCACCTAGGATGTCCATTTCACATTTCTCTTATCAGGCCTGTGCTTCTACAGTTTGGACTTTCTACAATAGTCAAAGTTAGACAAGCAAATGTGTTAGGGGGGACATGTTGTGGTAAGAATATCTCACGGTTGTTCTCCGACAAATTGGGCTTAATTAGGAGTTCCAAGTTGTGGAAAGCATGACAAAGATGTCTGGTAAAGGCAACGGTGGATCTCACTGATGAATTTACCACCGATGCCGGGACGAAACATCCTAACGATAAACGACAATATCTACCGACAAAAATTATTTTTTTTAATCATCATTTTGTTGATATTAATTAAAATACTTAAAAAAAAGTCCTCCTCATACATTAAAAACAACGTTCAAAGAAATTTATTGCTAGTTAAATTTACCAGAATAATCGACGATTTTTGTGCATAAAATAACTGTATAAGAGATGTTACTTGTTTATATGATTATGCTACAAATTTTGAATCAACCAGCCTTACGAAATATACCACAGATTTGGTTTGAACAAGATGGAGCTACATCCCATTCCATTCGGTCAATAATTCCGCTTCTAACGATATTGTGTGGTAAATAAAGATTTTAAGACGGTCTGGAATTCTACCATGTTTGTCCGATTTGACACCCGTTCGTTTTTTATGCAGTTTTTTTAAGGAAAGACTTTACTTCAATAAACCTAAATACCGTAAACAGCTAAAGGACAATATTTGAGCAAAAGTCAGGCTCTTAAAGTAAGACATTCACCTCCCTTTAGGGAACACGCAGTAAAACGACTCAGAATGTCTGTAACATTTGTGAGAAGGTATTTTTCGTTGATAATGTAAAACATGATGAGAAAGGTTTGAGAGTCGACGGTTTTTATTTAAGTCAACTTTGTTTCGCCGACGATGTTGTTGTCATGTCTGGCAACCCAGAAGAGCTAAAACAAATGCTTCAAGATCTCAATGAAGAGGCGAGAAAAGTTGGACTTAAGATGAAGTTGCGGAAAACTAAGTTAATGAGCCCTGACGCAAATGTACAAATAGAGATTCAAAATGAAATCATAGAGAATGTCCAAGAGTACATCTATTTAGGCCACGTCATGAAACTGGGCAAAGAAAATCAAACGGCGGAAATAACAAGGAGAATATGGCTGACATGGGCTGCCTTTGGAAAGTTGCAGTACGTATTAAGAGATAGAAACAAACCAATCAACCTTAAACGGAAAGTATATAAAACGTGTGTCTTGTCTGTTGCTACTTACAGCATGGAAACGATAACACTAACCAAACAAAATGCAAATAGGCTCCGAGTCACTCAACGCTCCATGGAGAGATTAATGTTAGGAATCTCGTTACGGGATAAAATACGAAATCAAGAAATAAGATCAAGAAACAAAGTAGTTGACGCCATTGAACGCACATCACGACTAAAGTGGCAATGGGCGGGGCACATAGCTAGACAACAGCCCGATAGGTGGACGAGTAAATTACTGCAATGGCGACCGTGAGAAATGAACCGAAATCGTGGCAGGCCACAACGCAGATGGGTAGATGATATAAGACAGTTTGCTGGAAAAGACTGGCTCTAGAAGGCGAGAGACAGATCTCACTGGAGGACCATCGGAGAGGCTTATGTCCAGGAGTGGACGTCAATGGGCTGAGAAAGAAGAAGAAGAATGTAAAACAAGCTCATTAAGCTCACTAACTTTGTGCGAAGCCCATTTTAAAATATGAAATATATTTTTTCAAATTAAAATCTGTAAATAGTTCTTAAAGTAATAACTTCATCTTCTTCTTTCTAATGTGGTATTCTGCCATATGGGTGGGCTAGTGCCTATTTATTGCCCATACGTTCTCTCTCGAGAAAGAGGCCCAGCATTATTTCCATTGATTTCTTGTGATCTCTTTCACATTAGGTTGTTTAATTTTGCAGTTTTGAGTCGTGTGTCGTCCACATCCACTTTCCTATATCCTTTTTTCCGCATTGTTGTTTAATGTCTTCGTACCGTATTCTGTCGTAGAGTCGCTGGACTGGAATGCTTCTTAGTGTTTTGATTTCGACTGTTATAATCATTTGTAGGGTTTTGGCTGTATCTGAACTTGATTATGCAGACAATTTTTTTAGACATCCTGAGATTCGAGTTGCTTTCACTGTTTCTTCTCCTATTTCGTTCTGTAGGTTCGTTATTTCTGCTCCCAGATATTTAAAATGGTTTACCTGTTCGATTATTTTGGACTGGATTTCTAATTTACATATATATATATATATATATATATATATATATATATATATATATATATATATATATATATATATATATATATATATATATATATATATCCGGTTTCATAGCGTTCTACGCCTTCCGGTTTTCAGTCTCCATTGTTTTCGGTCTTCCCAATCCCCTGGAAGTAAGTTTCTTTCGGACATGCCTCGGTTAATGCCCTTATTCCAGGTAACTTTTGGTCTTCCTCTTTTTATTTTTTAATTTGGTGTCCATTTTAGGATTTGCTTTGGTAGACGTTCGTCCGTCATTCTCTCCACATGTCCATACCATACCAGCTAACGTTTTTCGATTTCATCGAGAATAGTTTTCTTTTCGCCCATAATCTCTCTAATTCTCTCGTTGGTTATCCGTTCGATCCTTGACTTTCCGGCAGATCTTCGCCAAAAGTCCATTTCAAGAGCCAGCAGTTTACGTTCTAAAGTTTAATTTATCTGCCATGTTTCACAACCATACAATACAACGCTTTTAAATATTGCATTGTATAAAAGATGTTTTTTTTCCTTGGAGATGTTTGTTGACCATAATAGTGAGTTTAGGTATCCGATAGCTTTTTTCCCTTTAGTTATTCGCTCCAATATTTCTTCTTCAGTTCGTCCACTTTGATTGATCTTTGTTCCAAGGTAGGTATAATCAGAACAAGATTTTACTATGATATTGTCATCCACTTCCAAATCTCTTTCTTCTCCACCGATACACATATATTAGGTTTTACTGCAGTTGACGGTTAATCCCCATTCTGCGTATTCTTTAAATAGTTTCTTCGTCATAAATTCGAGGTCTTTTTTATCTTGGGTCACTACCACTTGGTCATCTGCAAAATGAAGCGTATATAAATGGGTGTCATTATTTAATTCTATTCCTATTCTACTGCATGATCTTTTCCAATTCTTTAAAGCTTCCTTGAGGTAGATTTTAAAGAGAGTTGGTGATAGACAACATCCCTGACGAAGGCCTTTGGTCACATGAAAGCTTTCTTATAAGTTATTGCCGATGTTAATTCTGGCGAATGCTTGGTCGTATGGCTGTTTGATGGCTTGGATCGCTATATTGTTAAGTGGAGACTTTTCCATCACGTGCCATAATTTTTGGATTAGCACCATATCATATGCTTTTGTGAGGTCAACAAAAAGCAGATGAACCTCTCTATTTCTTGCCACCTTCTTTTCATTAAGTTGGGTTAAACTAAATATATGATTTACGCACGATCGGCCAGCTGGTTACAGTTATACATCTGTAGTTTGAGCATTCGTCGCGTCTTCCTTTTTTGTGGATTGGTGTTATCCAGCCTTCTTTCCATATAGTTGGGATAGGGTCATCATTATTTAGGAGTCTGTTAAATAGTTTTTGAAGAAAGGACGTTAGTTTTTCAGTACCGTTCTTTAACAGTTCAGCAGGTATTCCTTCCAGTCCAGCTGCTCTCCTATTTTTCAATGAATCCACAGCCCTACATACCATCTCCTTTGTTACCTCTATATAGTGGCCTTGTACGTTGTACCGTCTTGGGGAGTTAACGAGATACTCTTGTCGGTCTTCGGTAAGCTGCGTTTGATAATAGGTTATCCACTTTTTGATTGGGATTGGTTGTAAGTTAATCTTGTTTGTGGTGTCTGATCTTAATGTCTTTATTAATTTCTATGCTTCTGATGATCTTGTACCTCCTACATGTGTATTTAGTTCAGTGCATTTCCTGTCCCATGTGTCGTTTTGGTTTTTGTTAATCATGTTTTCAAATTTGGATTGTTCATTTTTGTATATGTTTTTATCTTGTGGATCTTTTGAATTTAGCCATTTGTTGAAAGCTTTTTGTTTTATCTGTTTTTGTTCTTCCAGTGTCTTGTCCCATGTAACATTCTTGTTTCGTCTGTTCATGTCTTTCGTCTTAATTGCTAGAGCTTCTTGTGCTGCGGAGTGTAGAGAGAATAGGATGTGTTCATACTGTTACTCCTCCCCTTCACCTTTTCTCAACTTGGCTTAGGCCAGGCTTTGGCGGGGTTTCTAATTTACATCTTATCGGTTATTTAGTTGGTTTGAAGCATTTGGTTTTATTAGTGCTGATGAGTTCCTTTGCTTTGATATTGTAAGCATGTAGTAATCTCTGCAGAGTCTTCAGAGTCTGCAATAAGTACCGCGTCGTCGGCATATCACGCAGCATAAAAGAATATGTTTTCCATCCACTTGGAGTAGATTTTCCATTATTCTATCCATTATTAAATTAAATATGAAGGAGCTAAGTGAATCCCCCTGTCTAATTTTTCAGATATTTGTTTAATAATGAATACTACATCAATAGTAAATCTATTTTTTCGAAACCCTTGTTGATCTTTACGTAATTATGATGTTTTGCTATTTTTTTCCAGGATGGTTCTTGTGAGTGTTTTTAGCTTCGATCATACTCTAGATTTAAACAATAATAGATTTGTTTGAAGGCTGTTTATGGTCGGTGGGGGAGACGCTTTTTTGATGTTTGACAGATATAAACATGTTTAATTATCTTGTCTTTCAGTTTAATTGCTTCTCGTGACTTTTTTCGATGTTTCTGAGTGTTAAAAATTACTATAAATGAGAAATTTACAATTACTATTACCAAAAAGAGGATTTAAAAACTTATTTTTATTGGTAAATATTCTTTACATATTGAAAATAACAATAATAATAATTTATGATGATAATGATTACTTCTCACCACCAAACAGACCAAGAGAAGTTACAAACCTGGCTACAGAAGCCACTTCATGGACGGCATCCAAATGAGGTTAATCAAGACAATGTCGATAACTCAGCGTCGAACTACTGGTTGATTTTAGGACAGATGTTTCCGGAAACGGAGGGCTTCTTGTTAGCTATCCAAGATCAGGTTATTCCGACGAAGCACTATCGGAAGTTCATCATTAGAGATCCCTCAATAGAAAATGACCAATGCAGATATAGCTGTCGAACATCAGAGACAATACAGCACATAACTGGAGGATGCCAAGCATTTGCCGCAACCGAGTATAAGAAAAGACACGACTCAGCCTCTAAGATACTCCACCAAGAGTTAGCAGAAAAGTTAAACCTATTACAGGTAGGAAAAATACCTTATTACTAATACAATCCAGAGCCTATTCTTGAGAACAACCAGTTCAAGACATATTAGGACCGAACGGTTCTGACGGATCAGACAGTTGCTCATAATAGACCAGATATTATACTAATAGATAAAGTTTCTAGGCGAACTACACTAATCGACATCGCTGTGCCTAACAACAACAATCTAAGGCCAAAATACAACGAGAAGATCGCCAAATACGGAGATCTGGAGGTGCAAATCCGAAGACAATGGGCAACGAACAGCGTCCAAATGATACCCATAATACTGGGGTGATACCAAAGAACCTCCTGCAGAACATCAAGGGATTGGGCCTTAGTGAGCATCTGTATAAACCGATGCAGAAAGCAATTCTCCTTGCAACCGCAAGAACCGTCCGAAAGTTCGTAGGAAATACAGCAGACCAGCTTCATACTTTTGGTATCTTTGTGTACCTGGTATGAGTGAATATTCCCTGGAGGGAATGCGAAGTCGTTTGGCTTGTAAATCTTAATAATTTATGCAACCATATATTCATACTTTATGTATTCAGAATTAACGTACCGATTATCATATGATACTTGTTTAAATAATGCAATTAGAAAAGGATAGCATAAAATCGGTATGCGTGTACCAAGAAATTAAATATCTACTGTTTATCAACTCTTTTCCAAATATAAATAAAAATATTATTACGTTATTCAGCGTTTAAATAACCGGGCCCTATTTCTGACGTTATGCTGATTCTACAAGGGTATGTTCGAAGATTATAAGAATGTTATCGAGTAATATCCCCTGATAGTTTTCTGGTAGTGTTTTCTGTTCTTTTTAATAAATTGGTATCGTAATATTATTTTCCACTGGTTCGTCATCTTTCATTCTTCTCAGTTCTCGTTGGATGTTTTGTCGGCTCTTCTTATTTTTGTTTTTTGGTTGGATTGTATGGTACCCTTGAGTTTGAATTAATTGTTTTTCAGCATTCTCCATGTTATTATTTGACTTCCATACATATTCTTTTTTAACTCCTTTCTGAATTTTTCCCAATGGTTTTCTTTTATATCTTTTATATACGCGTTTTATCTCGTTCCGTTGTTAAATTTTTGTATTTAAAAATGATAATAAATAAATATATAAGACTTAGGTAGTTACCAGACTGTTCTATGAAGAGAGGACTGTTCCTGTGGATACACTCATGCAACATTGCAAACCTTCAGAAATAACAGGTTTATTTGGTTGGTCTTAACAATGCAGACGTAAATTGTTGTCCTGTTCTTTCTAAGCTACTTTCTAACCCAGACGAGACAACTCTAAAATCTAGGTTAAATGTATTGTTTACACTACTTTTTAACATAGTGAGTGTCATGTAGTAGGTGGCGATAGAGGTACTATCAATTAAAAATATCAACGTATATAATCTACAGAAGTTTTTATATAAAAATTTTTTTGAAGCAACCTGTACTACCAGGTTTACCTGCATTTTTGCTGTAAAGCCTTTAAATTTATTTCAATTATTTTGCCTGCCAAGTAATTTTCTTGAGCATAAAACTAAAACAATTTTATGGGCCTCAATCAATAAATCCGCCCATTTTTATGACACCAGTAAAAATAATTATGTTAATTTCATTTAATTTTATGTAGCCGCAAAGTAGCGGTAAAATTACGTAATGTGCACACAAAACCAGAAGTATTATTTAAAGTCATAATTCAAACTTTTTCGTATTTTCCACTGTATGTTCACATTAAGTGCAAAAAAAAACTATAAAAAGGAAAAATTGTAATTCTCAAAATTAATTATTATTAGAAAATTGACATAAAAATCAATGAGCAGTAAAAAAAATTAATGAGATGCCCGAAGCTGGTCGAGTTTTAACAATTTGTTAATATTGGATTACATAATATATATATATATATATATATATATATATATATATATATATATATATATATATATATATATATTTTTTTTTTCTAATATTTTCTTGGGTATAGGTTTTTCATTAGAGAAACAAAGGACGATAATTTTCTTTCTGACGTTTCGCTCTACATAGCGAGCTTCTTCAAAAGAGCTTGGTATATTTATTTTACATCTACAAAAATTACAGAATTTTCTATATAATAAACATATATCACAGAAATTACATTTTTATATTTTTAATTTAATTAAAATTAATAAAAACAAAACAGATTTTAAAATAGTCTTAAAGTTTAAAATTTAAAATTTAAAACAATACAAACAGGTTAAAATAGTGAAAATTATAAAATAGTACATACCTTGAAAGTAGTTTTGTGTGTATGTTTAAAAATAAATTCAATTATGATCTTTGGTATGCGATTTGTATAGATAGATTTATTTTTATAAAAAGCAAAAAATAGGAAAAAAGATTATTATTTATTTTTTAATGACGTTCTTTCACCTGTATGAGTGTATATGAAATCGTTCCAAGCATCATTACATTATTTCTCATATTTATTATAGAGTCGCTTTAAGCATGTTTTATTCAAAAATCAAATTATAGTATATCTGACTTAAATTTTTGACATCTTGCTTGTCATTTACAACATTTTTATCTTTTTTTATGTGTATCATTTCTTTGATGACTAATTTATGATAATTTCTGTCAGTATCTAAAATATGGGTGTTTTTAAAATCAAATTCATGCTTAGATGTTTGTTCATGCTTATGTAAAGATGTCGATGCGTTTTTAGTATACTTGTGTCCATTCACTCTATTTTCAATATATTGTGTCGTCATGCCAATGTATTTCTTAGGACAATTTAGGCATGGAATTGCATATATTACGTTAGATCTTTTTTTGGTGGGAACTTTGCTTTTTAACTTCGTATAAAATGACCCAAGTAAATTGTTCGCCTTATGGCATACCGTTATGTTATGTTTATCCAAAATATATTTTATTTTTTCAGACAGTTGGTATATATACGGTAATGCAATGAAAGTGTTTTGTGTTTTGGTATTGTTAATTTTATTTTTTTTGTTTGTGTTATAATGTAAATAGGTTCTTTGTTTAATTATTTTTTTTATGAGTAGTTTAGGAAAATGGTTCATTATTAGGGTCTCTTCCACTTTTTTTAGCATTTCTGGGCGAAATTCGGGTGAAGATAATTTTATAGCTCGATCAACTAAGCCAATTATGACACTATTTTTTTGTTTATTTGGATGTTCAGAGTTAAAATTTAAATACCGGCCCGACCAAGTATCTTTCGTGTACCATTTTGTATGCAGACTATTATCCGTCTTATTTCTGTATATAGTTAAGTCTAAAAAGTTTATTTTTTGTTCTATTTCAATTTCAGCTGTAAATTTCAGTTTTGGGTGGAAATTATTAAAATATTGTAACAAGCTATCTATTTTGTTTTCGGGTACAGCAGCCAAACAGTCATCTACATAGCGTTTAAAAAAGATTATATTAAAATCCAGTTTTTTCAATACTTCTTCTTCTACATATTCCATAACTATTTGTGCTATTGTTGAGGAGATTGGTGAACCCATAGCACAACCGTCTAATTGTTGGTACAAACTATCTTTGAATTGGAAATAATTATTATTTATTGTAAGTTCCCACCAAAAAAAGATCTAACGTAATATATGCAATTCCATGCCTAAATTGTCCTAAGAAATACATTGGCATGACGACACAATATATTGAAAATAGAGTGAATGGACACAAGTATACTAAAAACGCATCGACATCTTTACATAAGCATGAACAAACATCTAAGCATGAATTTGATTTTAAAAACACCCATATTTTAGATACTGACAGAAATTATCATAAATTAGTCATCAAAGAAATGATACACATAAAAAAAGATAAAAATGTTGTAAATGACAAGCAAGATGTCAAAAATTTAAGTCAGATATACTATAATTTGATTTTTGAATAAAACATGCTTGAAGCGACTCTATAATAAATATGAGAAATAATGTAATGATGCTTGGAACGATTTCATATACACTCATACAGGTGAAAGAACGTCATTAAAAAATAAATAATAATCTTTTTTCCTATTTTTTGCTTTTTATAAAAATAAATCTATCTATACAAATCGCATACCAAAGATCATAATTGAATTTATTTTTAAACATACACACAAAACTACTTTCAAGGTATGTACTATTTTATAATTTTCACTATTTTAACCTGTTTGTATTGTTTTAAATTTTAAATTTTAAACTTTAAGACTATTTTAAAATCTGTTTTGTTTTTATTAATTTTAATTAAATTAAAAATATAAAAATGTAATTTCTGTGATATATGTTTATTATATAGAAAATTCTGTAATTTTTGTAGATGTAAAATAAATATACCAAGCTCTTTTGAAGAAGCTCGCTATGTAGAGCGAAACGTCAGAAAGAAAATTATCGTCCTTTGTTTCTCTAATGAAAAACCTATACCCAAGAAAATATTAGAAAAAAATATTTAACAAAAGGTTTAAGATACAAAAATAAATTATATATATATATATATATATATATATATATATATATATATATATATATATATATACAGGTGTGGAAAATTCAAACTGGAATCTGGACGATTCTTAAGTAATATAAAGAAAATACTATCTTATTAATCAAATCAGAATGAGACAGAATATAACCATCGTAAGCATAAACTTAAATTTAATAAATTACCAGTTTGGCCCTAAGATGAGGGGTAATAAAATGCTGGCGCGGTGAGAGCGGGCGGCAGCATACGCTACGCCCTAGTACAACAAGATTATTAGGCGGTACTATTTTGGTAAAGGTATGGATAAGATAATCAGCAGATTTGCATTTACGCGCGAAAATCATCTTGTTCCTTCAAAATCTAGAATTTCGGAAATTATTAAAAAATTTGAGACAACTGGTTGTCTAAAAATTTGTAAAAAATGCCCCGATAATAATGAGGACCAACCGGTTCCTCAAATTACTGAAGAACGAGCAAATCGGGAGACTGACGTTTGTAGTTTAGCAAAAATTAATTTTCCTTGAAATAGTACAGCAGCGAAGTACTTGATATGAACCCTCAAATAGTTCGGAATATTTTAAAGCAGAACAAATATCGCTGTTACAAATTGCGAACAACTCAAGAAACTTTTACGGAAGACCAAGAAAAACGTATGATGTTTTGTGAGGACATGATGGAAAGGACTAATAGGGATATAACCCCTGAAGTTTTGGCAAATACGCGAACTGTATTTTACAATAGACTGGGTTATTGTCTCGCTCAAATGGATGCCTCTTTGAACATCTCTTGTAGACTTTTAGGTGTTTTTGTTGATATAAATTGAATTTAATTATTTGTTTATTTACTTACAATTACTGAACGTGTTACTTTTAATTTTTACCAGAATCAAAGTTTATTTTTGAGAATGATTTTTAATTTTAAAGTGGTTTATTAACTGATTTACTTAGAAATTTCCATTGCGTTTCACTAATACTTTTATTAGAATAAATATTTATTTTGTAACAGAAATATAAATTTTCTTTGCGCTCAACGGCCAACAAAAAATAATTTTTTTGCATTTCGACTATTTGATGCGTTTAAAACAATCAATGTATCAAATAGTCATTAAATATTCCAAATTCAGTCGATTACGTTATAAGTTTAGAGGAAAAGTAAATACATCTTCTCATTCGTTCCAAGGTACTATTCGTCTTCGTGTCGCACGGAAGTTAGCGGGGGTAATATTGCGATAGGCGTTCCCTACGATCTTCTGTCCCGAATTAACCCGAAAGAAGTTAGAGGGGCTTAGTGGGTCAGAATTTGAGAAAACGGGCCAAAATAAGAAATTGAAACTAGAAGATTGGCTATAGTAGCGTTTCTATTAAATCTCGGTTATATGAACGACCAGTCTTTTTTTTCTAAAGTTTCGTCGCAGGTCAAAGGCAAACAGTCTTGTGATTGCGTCGCACCCAGTTACAGTTGTGGGCCGCTCTTCTATTTGACATTGGATTGTCGAGAGATAAATATCAACGATTACGAAATTCAGCTAAACAGAAAGGCAATAATATATTTTCGCCGTACTCTGGTGCGTAAAATACGAGTATCTAACCTCCACTAAATCAAAAGCCGAGGTTAAATTCCAGGACTTATTGGATTACACAGTGGATCGAATTATATTGCTTCAATTAGACGCCCTTGAACAAATCGATAAATTAGATTTGTAAATATGAGTTTCATTTGCAAATTGGGCTTCGATGGAACGTCATGTCAGAGCCAGTACAAAATGAAATTCACTGATCCGAATATTCTGATACAAACTTATTTCTCACCTCTCTTGTTCCCTTTCAATTAGCAAACTAAACAAGAACAGATTCTGTTGTACAATTCCAAACCCTCCTCTACTATGAATTGCGGGCCTCCGAAATTTGAATTTATTAAGGAAACCGAACAAAAGTTTTTAAAGAAAACAGAAGATTATGAATTCGAACTAAACAACTTCTACTATATAAAAGAGTTCTCTTTGCCACCCCAACTTCAATACAGTACAACTTATCTATGACGATGATAGACGGCTACCATCCAACAGGCTTTTAAGGAGACAGATTTGGACTTCTTGTTGATATGCCAAAGAAAGGGTTAGGAAGCACTAACGATGGCAACACAGCTCGAAGTCTCTTCGAGAATAGTGATGAGTCAGCTATTATAACAAGAGTAAAGCGAAAACTGATCCTCTGGTTTCCCGTGATTTTACAAACTATTGGAAGCAGACATTAAACTGCAATAGAGAAGATTTGGGAATACACACTTCAAACCACAAGATTGGTTTTCAAAGGATATTCTTGGTACAACATTCCAACAGGAATCCACAAATGACTTACTTCATTGACCAGATATCATTTGCAATATTACCGATAGGTAAACTATCGAAAGATGTACAAAAATCAACGGACAAGTTGATAGAAAACTGTCGCCTAGACTTTGCCCAAAAATCTTGTCAAGAAAAAATATGGAGGATGTGTTCCAAAACTTTTGGCGTAGATGTATTTTTGACATAGTAAGGATTCGGATAACAATTCGTACGTATTGGAGAATGAGAAAAGAGCTGTTAACAAAGAGGGCAATGATTAAAAAGTTCTTTTTATTGTTTTTATTACAAATTATTTGCATTGATATTAATTAAGAAGTCTTAAGCATAGAGGAAAAAGTACTTTCGCCTTTTTAACGATTATCGATATCCATGTATTTATTATTTTAGTATTATATTTAAAATGCTCCTTGAAGTCAAGCGCAATATTTTATTCATGGAAATATAATTATTCTTTTTATTTTATTTTTAAAGCGTTGAACCACTTTAAATGTTTTTCGAATTTATTTTCATGATTTTAAAGATTTAGTCTGCTATGTTGGATCTGATTTTTTTTTTAATATCAAATCCGTGCTTTCGACCCACTGTGTTTTGACGACCCGAAACCAGCGAAAAGTCCTTGCCCGAAACCATTTTTTCTGGAAACCAGGAAGCAAGCTACGATACAACAGTAGGCTTTATTTCGCTTCTTCCATAGAGCTAAATGGGTTGTCCATCTCTTTCTGTTACATTTCCATTATTTAGAGGTTCTGTTTTGGATTTGCAACACCTGTATATATATATATATATATATATATATATATATATATATATATATATATATATATATATATATATATATATTTGAACCTTGGCACTATATTCTTAGTTTTTTTTGGGAATAAAGTTCATTGATACTCCAGGATCTTATGGATTCATTTAATTGATATAAAATACATAAATAAGACGTTTCGACTATTATATAGTCATGACACAAATATATTATAAAAAAATATTAATAATTAAAATATAAGTAATTAATTAATAAGTTAAAAACTTGCACACACAGGTAGTTAAAATGGTATAGTACCTGCGTCCAATATAAGTGAATACAAGTTTCTTAAATCGGGATAACAGTTTTAATATCACTAGGTATATATATTTTCTTCTTTTTTTCGCTTTCCACATGATATCGAAAGTTTATATTAAATTTATTTTTATAAGATAGTTTTTATGTCAAAATAAAGTTGACACGTCGGCGAAATCAATCTATTTCACGTTTTGGCTGCTACACCAATAAAGTTATTTTAAAGTTTCAAAGTGCACTGCACCCGATTCTAAATGTCAGGGAGATTTAAAAGAACAATCGGTATTTATGATATTTATAGAACCTAACACACAAGTGATGCAACAACGTACTGCAATTTATATAGAATTTAATGAGGTGTATAAAAATCAACACTGTAACATTTATTTTAGGTCATATTGTAAAAATAACCTGTATTTTTATGTAAGAATATAAATCTTTTTTAAGATAAGGGGGTAAAACTATATAATTTTTTGAAAAATGCTTAAAATTATTAATAATTAAAATGAAATTATTAATTATTATATAAAACAATTAATAAGAGTGAAAATTTTTTATTAGATTTTCATCGTGTTGTTCTAGGCACTCCCATGGTGATCCCGTGAATGTATTTACACAGTAGGTTTATTGAAAGGGAGTTAAAAACCTGAACAAATGGAAAAAAATTGTTAGTGATTGAATTTTTTTAGCATTACTTTTGAGTGTAATGAGATTTTTTGATACGGTTTGCATCATATCGAAGGGGTGTTCTCAAAAATATCCTGGAAAAGATTTCTATGGTAAGTTTATGCAAGCAGGTTAAAAACTGAAAAAAAAAGTTATTTTTTGCTCATATCTTTTGATAGAGTCTTGGAAAAGTGTTGGAAAAAATGTTTATGGTGCGTTTATTGGAAGGAGGTTAGAAAGAAAAAAAATTGTTGGTTGGCGAATTGTTTTACATGTATCTTATGATAAAAATAACATCTTTTGATATGGTTTTCAAAAACGTTTGCACAACAGGTGTATTGCAAGGAAGTTAAAAACTGAAAAAAGGGTAAAAATTATTTTTCTGAGAATCTTACTAATGCCAATTTTAAATAAAATGGGACTAGACAAAAATTGAAATCGTTATACTGAATCTGCTGTTTTGAATTTTCAGTTTTCGGGTGTCCAGTGTGTTTGCTGAGCCCTTTTCAGAACTGACATTTCGGTGAAATCACATTCATCATTTTCAAAGCTCACTGTAGGCATCTGTGAACGAACTGTTCGCACTCAGACGGGATATCCGAACGAAAACTTTCAATTACACATTACACCCGGAAGAACATCTTCAGATTAGAATATTTATTTTTATTTTTTTGGGTATAGGTTTTGGTAGTACTTCAAAATTTTTATTTTCTTAACGTTTCGCCCATTATACTGAGCTTCCTCAGAAAGATGTATATTTTTTTTATATTATCTCACAATAATCTCGAAAATAATTACTTATTTCTTGTAAAACTTATATTGTTGTTAATGTGGGTTTGTACTGAATTCAGTATATAGTATTGGCTTTTATTGATTATATTTTGTAAGATGTTTTCTAGGAATTTTTACAGGTTTTCAAAAGGTGACTGTATGCATGATACAATGGGATGTAGTGGTATGTCATTTTTGTAAAGTTTGGGTAAGCCATAGATTATGAATGCTAAAAAGTTGTGGATTTTAAGTTCTTTAGCAGTTTTTGGAGAGATGAAAGTTTTATTTTCCCATCGATTGTTTAGTTCATTATTTTTTTTTTGATTTATGTTAGTGGGATCGTTTTTCATTTTTTTGGAAGTGATATTATCTGCAAGTAAGTTTTTCATTTTGTTATCATATTCCGTAGAGTACATTACAACAGTTTTGTTGGATTTATCAATTTTTAAAATTATTGGTTCGGAGAGGTATTTTAAAAGATTTTTTGTTTTGTTTATTTTATTTTGAATAGTTTTTTGTTATTATGTTTGTTAAAGTTATTCCTGTAGTTGGTTATGCTGTTCCAATATTTTGCTCCAATGTCTTCCTTCGAGACGGAATCAAGAATTACAAATGCTGTTTCAATATTATTCGTCACCTTTAGGTATATTATCCTTGTCTATTAATACAGAGAAGTAAAAACATTATTGAAAAAAGTTAATTTTCCGGCATACAAGTTCAGTAAAATTTATAATTTTAAAGTGTTTGTTCTGTCTCCATTTTGTTTTATTTGTGAGGGTTCAAATTAAGGTAGGATTAATTTTTAATTAATATCTATAACAGCAGTGTGTTTAAACGTCATATTTGTTGTAGTATTTGAATGTACAATGTTTGGAAAAGGTTAGGGAAGCTCCAGCCGAAACGTTACATTGACATGTGAATATGTGTTCCAAAATAAGAAAACTTTGTTGTATTTTAATTAAAAAAAAGACTGAAAATACCAAGAAAATCCTCCAAATAATGTATATATATATATATATATATATATATATATATATATATATATATACCTAAACTATTTTAGATATATTAAAACTGTCACCTCTAATCGGTAAAAAAATAATATCGCATTTCTTCTTCTTTTTAGGGTTCTTTTTCTATCGTTAGAACTGAAACTAAACCACCCAATAGGTTTCATGTCTTCGTACATTTATTTTTACTTTATCCTCCCCTATGTGGATAGTGGTAACAGTTCTTTTCTCTCTTCACAACATGACCCAAATATCCGAATTTTCTTTCTTTTATTGTTTTTAATTTCACACATTCCTTCTTTAGACATTCCAGCTCAATGTTGATCATTACTCTATCCACTCAAGGCATTTTCAACAAACTACGATAACATAATATTTCAAATGTTTGGAATTTTTGAGGTTGTCTTGCTTATCATATCGATTATATTTCAACATTGGAGTTCTAATCGCAAGTTGATATCGTGACTGCCCAAAAGTTTTCCCATTTCAGTAAATGTGCTTCTTGCTATTTCAATTTGCGATCTCATCTCTCTTGATTGGTCGTTATCGCTACTTATCCATGATCTCAGATTTTTGAACGCATACACTTTTGCTATTAATTTGTCAAAAAAGTACAGATTCTCTTGCGCTTTTATTATAAACATATATTTGGACTTTTTCAGATCATGGTGAAGCCTGCCATAATTTCCACAGGAGATATTTAAATATTCAAATAGATTTTCCAGTTTTTCCAAATTATGGATACATTGGTATCGTGCTACTAGCTCTGCTACTGCTTCATTAAATATAATCTCGCTATATTTTGCATTGCATGGTAGACAAAATACAACCCAGTTGAACACCAAATAATCTTCTCAACGTCTTCGGTTACAGTATTTTCCACTTTAAGATATTAATCTTATATTTCAACTATCAAGATTTTTTAGTATATCCAGCAATTTTTCTTGTCAGACTCTATCCAATGCTTCTTTAAAAACTCGAAAATGCGTCAACGACAATCAATTTGTAGAATGGGATACCCAGGAAATCACTAATCACCATTTAAAATATGAAATTTGTTTTGGAAAATTAATACGAGGAGAAAAAATATCAAATATTCACTATATTGTACACTATGTAAACATAACGTTTCTAATTCATAAATTGAACTTAAAATATTATTTTCAGTCCTCGAATCTCTAATTTACACCTACCATTACTTACTTACTTACTCCGTGGCGTTACAACCCTGGGTGGGTTTTAGCCGACTTTACGACATGCCTCCATTCATTTCGATCTCTCGCAACCTCCATCCTGTGTTCGATGCCCATAGTTTTGAGATCTTTTGTTATATTATCTCTCCACCGGAGTTGGGGTCATCCCAATGGCCTTCTCCCAGTCAGTGCTTCCTCCCAAGCTAGTCTTATTATTCTGTCGTCAGGAAGCCTTCTGATATGTCCTGCCCACTGAAGTCTTCTGGCCTTTATTTCTTTTACTACACCTGTATCTGGGAATAGTTCTTCTAGTTCCTTGTTAGTTCTTGTTCTGTATTGTCCTGTCGTTTCACCTATCGTTGGTCCCGAGATTTTCCTCAAGATTTTTCTTTCAAAGACTCGTAGTCTCTCTTCGTTCGCTACCGTTAGCGTCCATATTTCGCAACCATATATAACTATCGTTCTTATAACTATTTTGTATAGGTCCATCTTTGTTCGTCTTGTGAGGTGTTTCGATTTCATCAGATCTTGCAGTGCGTACAGGCATCTATTCCCTGCTTGTATTCTATTGTTTATTTCCTGTGATCCGTTGTTATCTTCGCATATTGTTGTTCCTAGGTATTTAAATTCTTTGATTCGTTCAAAGCTATATTCATCAATGGTGATGTCTTGACCTATTCTGTCTCTGTTTCGGCTCTTCCGACTCATGAACATGTATTTAGTTTTGTCGTCGTTGATTTGAAGTCCCATCTTCTTTGCTTCCCTTTCGAACCGTATTAGAGTTTCTTTCATTTTTATTCTACTACTACCAATCATATCGACATCATCTGCAAATGTCAACAGTAGATTTGGTCCATCTTGATGGAATATAGATGTCGGTGTTTCAATTTTCGAATTTCTGATTATATATTCCAGCGCAATGTTAAAAAGTTGTGTTGAGAGCGCATCTCTTTGCTTAAGACCGTTGTTTATTTCAAACATTTCAGAGTAGTACTGTACCACTTTCACTTTGCACTTCAGCCCCTCCATTCACATCCTTATTAGGCTGACCAGTTTTTTGGGAAAGCCAAGCTCCTGCATTGCTGTCCATAGTCTCGTTCTGCAAACCCTATCAAATGCCTGTTTAAAATCGATAAATATCTGATGTAGTTCACGATCGAATTCCGAGCTTTTCTCCATTATCTGTTTTATGGCAAATATCTGGTCAACAGTTGAGCGATTAGGTCTAAATCCGCATTGGTATTCCCCTACGATTTCTTCTGTATATGTTTTGGTTCTTTCCAGCAGAATGTTCGGAAGGACTTTATAGATTGTGTTCAGTAGGGTTATTCCCCGGTAATTGCTGCATTGTTTCTTGTCGCCTTTCTTGTGGATTGTCACAATGACTCCCTCCTTCCATTCATCTGGAAAAATTTCTTCCTGCCAGACTCTGTATTAGTTTATGGATGGATCTGTGGAGTGCATCCCCTCCTTGCTTTAGACATTCCGCTAGCATATTATCACTGCCTGTGGCTTTATTGTTTCTTTTATCTTACCATTGTATATTAAAAATTTTGTTAGATTTCTTACTAATGTTCCCATAAAATACCGCTGTGAGATTGCTAAACCTAAAAAATTCTGTAAAATTCTTTTTTTTTGACAATGTCGCGTAAAATTTATACATATACATATATTTTTTCTTAAAACTCGTCAATGAGTCAACTTCAAACTGAAAGTTTCTACTGAATTCGATTTATCAAAAAAACGATTTCGATAAGTCTCGCTTTCACCTAATGACATTTTCTATTACTTTCTTCAAAATAATTTGTCATTTCTGGAATATATATTAGAACATTTTACTGAATATATTGGACTCATACCCTAATAATAGGTAATTACCAAATTGAGGCTAATTTTTTTCTTTTTCGTCATTTGTTTTACCGACTTGACTGTTATTTCCTGTGACATGTTTGGGGTTAAATTTTTTATTACCACGGATTAACCATGATTATTAAGGTTGACGGTCTATTTGTTCATGTAATGCTTTGTGAATGTAATATGCTTTTGTTTACACGACAGATCTTACAAATCGTTTTTTTCTCTGATTAATACAATAAAAAAGTTTTGACAATATGAGTAATGAATGAAATTATATTTTTACAGCTACAACCCATGATATTATTATTAGGCGTATCGAACAACGGTGATAAAAGAAAACAGTATAATTTTATAACTATTTTAGTTATATAGCTACTACTATATAGTAACGAACATGACATATAAAACTGGACTGCTCATGAAAATAATTTTTGACCCCCCCCCTTATTGGTCGCCATTAGGTGCAATGATTTGTATGGCAACATTGATTCCCTGCTAGTTTCTTACATTGGCGTGAATGTGTCGTGTATGAATGTCAATTCTATTATTCTAACAATTTTAGACAATAACTATCTCTTTCTATACTATATCTAAAACAATAAATCGCTCTTCTTTGTTTTACTTGACAGGTTAATTGAGTATATTCAATGAAAAAGACCAGGATAATTGTTTCTGTAAAACAATATTTAACTTGAATTTCTACTTTTAGTGGAACCTAACATCTTACCACCGCTTTCCGGCAAAACTGGACTTAAATAGAGGTTCAAGTTTGTGGAAAGTACAAGGATGTCTGGGAAAGATACCTGTGGATCCCACTGATGAGCCCACCACCGGTATCGGGACGAAACATCCATACATTTACTACGGTCGAAAATAGATCGCTAGCTACATGTCCTTACTGTCAAGGGCATTGCTAATAGCGACATTGCGCCCAAGCAGGGAAGGCGACAGACGAGGGTCTTAACCGCCGTTGGCTTTGATTAAGCCTGACCCGGCTATTGGAAGACCACCGAGGATGTCCATTCCGCTTCCTTTTCAGGCCTGTACTTTCTAACGGCTTGGACTGTCCGACAATTTAAGCCGGAAAGCAAATGCCTTAGGGGGGGCATGTTGTGGAACCTAACGTCCTACCACCGCTTTCCAGCAAAACTGGACGTAAATAGAGGTCCAAATTTGTGGAAAGTACAAGGATGTCTGGGAAGACACCGGTGGATCCAACTGATGAGTCCACCACCAGTATCAGGACGAAACATCCATACATTTACTACGGTGGTCGAAAATAAATCGTTAGCTACATGTCCTTACCACCAGGGGCATTGCTAATTGCGACAATGGTGAGCAGTACTTTAGCATAGATCGGGTAATGTTGTCAGATCCAAAAGCATTTGATCTAATATCATATATAGCTTGGTTAATTTTAAGACAACTTGTAATTGCTTATTAAAAAGTGAAACAACATTGTCAAACTCTTCTATTACTCTCCTGCAATAATCTGAAACAAAATAGTGATTTGTCGCGTTGACATGAAACAGATGGGTCTTTTGTGTACACAACTTTTTGACTTCTGTTGGTCTTCATCCAGCAAACACCTAAAATATTACGAGTATTGACTAATTGTATGTATTCCCTTGTTTTCATTCTAGTAGAGAACAACAATTTTTTTCTGAATTTATTTCCTAATGAATCATTTTCAGTTATCGCTGTTTCGACAGTGTTTAGTTTGATCGTAATTTACTAGACTAAACAATTTTTAACTTTATGGAAACTTCTATTATTTTAAGAAAAAGCCTATTGACGTTGGATACGGGACTGTTTATAATATTTTTTTATATAACAACAATTTATAAATCTTTGTTATTTACCTTTTAGATTTTTGCTGATATTTTTGTATTGATTTTTCTATATTGATAACCAACTTAAAAGAGCGAGAAGGATGTGTAATGGTATGTATTTTTGATCTTCAATAAAACATAACTTTTGATAGAGATAAAATATTTCATGTGGTTTTTAGCATGTTTTATGGGACTTCCCCAAAGGCTTCACGGTAGGCTTATTGCAAAGAATTAAAAGCTGAAAAAACTCTTAGTTATCGAGCTTTTCTGCTCAACTTTTGATAAATGTGAAATTATTGTTGAGGTACTAATAAAGATAAAATATTTCCGCGTTGGGTTTGTTGCTAAGAGACTAAAACCTGAAAACATTGTTAACGAAATAAATAAGAAGCACAATTTAATAGACCCAAAGTATGACCTCATAAAATAGAGCAGTAAGCCAGGTTCCACCTGGGTCGTTCCTGTGTTTATCATATTTTCAGCCTGGTACAATTGAACGAGTAAAATGTAGCAACAAACCGAAAATTCTCCCTCTTTTCCGTTGATCTAACAAGGGCGTATGACACAGTTCCAGTACAAAAATTCTCATAGGTTTTAGAGAAATTTCAAATAAATAATATTATAATAGCAGCAATTTAACAACTCCATAAATATTCAACATCTAAAATTAAATTAGGAAATGACCCTACCTAGTTTTTACAGTCACAAACAATCTTAGGCAAGGCTTTTGTCTTTTACCAAGATACGTGGGCTATTAGATCGCTCTCAGCAATGGAGTGTATTTTAGACCTTCCTCCACTCTATTCAGTGATTCAAGGAGAAGCAAGAATGGGACTTCACTGACTGCACCACTCAATGTAAATAGCACAAATGCTGATGACAGGACATAAAACTATATACAGCAAAATCAGTCGACCTGAGTTGGAAATATACATTAATTTGAGAGCCAAGCAACCTGAACGCCTTTAAGGGTCACAATGTATCATCTATATTAGTTTGGAAATGTCAGAGTGAACTTACAACTCTTGTAAAGGACAACAGAATTATGTTAAAGTGGATACAAGGACACGAATGCATACATGGAAATGAGCTGGCGAGATCATCTCAATATATTGGTTCAGAACCGGCTCTTGAGGTATCACGGCATGCGGCACGAGAAACTTTTAAACAATGAATCAAAAAATAGCACAAAAATCATTGGAAATCCTTAGCAAGGGAACTACTCTAAATGAGCAGGGACTAACTAATGGCAATCATACGCATAATAACGGGACGCATGGCCGCCAAAGTTCATCTGAATAAAAATAATCTTTACAACAGAGAGCTCAGCTGCACACTATGTGACCAAGCCGAGAAAACGGTAAAGCACATCATGTGTGATTGCTAGATCGAAAAAGACAACCAACCTTCGGGCCAACAAATTTTGAACCGAATGAAATACTAATTCACTCTTTAGCGGACCCAAATAGGCCTATACTAGCCGCAGTGCATCCGGCTTCAGGACGGACCTATAAGAAAAAAAAGACTATTTAAAACATACTGGGATGAAACTTTGAAAAAATGGAAGCGATCATGTTCTGGAAAGAGAATTTCATTAAGTATTGTGGCTACATTACATAAGCTTCATTTCGCTGACGACCAAGTTGTGGTAGCTCAAAATAAGAAAGATCTAGAACCTATAACAAGAAAACTATTTAAAAAATATGAAGAATGGGGTCTCTCAGTAAACTGATGTAATACAAAATATCTACAAAGTTTGTATAAAAAGCATCGGGAAAATTTTCTTGATGTGACTGTAGGTCGCAGCGCACTCACGCCGAATAGGCTGGGTGTTGGGAGGTCTGATCTTCAGAATGTGCCAACCTCACTGGCCTTCGAGCGTTTGTTCAGACTATATCGAGTTTTTATGGGGCCCCTATCGAGTTACTCGGTGCAAGCTCAAAATGCAGCGAACGATTGAACAGCGGTACTCCATTAAATTTTGTGCTGGACTAGGGAAGTCGGGTACGGAGATATTCAGCATGATTCGCCAAATGTTCAAGGATGAAAGAATGTCACAAACTATAGGTTTTAAGTAGCACAAGCTCTTTAAAGATGACTGACAGAGTGTGGAGGACGAGCCCCGCCCTGGATGTCCCTCGAAGTCAAAAACTGACGACAATCTAAGGAGCAGACATTAAATGGTCTTTTTCACCTAGAAGTGCTAAGAAGACTGAAGAGAAGGGTGAATCAGGTGAGGATGGAAACTGGAAACTTCATCATGACAAAGCACCTAGCAACGCCTGCTCCAAAGTGACTGACTTAGCCCCAGCAGATTTTTTTTATTCCGAAAAGTGAAATCCACCTTCGAAGGATAACACCATGGGACTCTTAGTGCTGTCAAAAAGTTTGTACGCATACCCTTAAGCCGCTGGCAACAGTATGTTGACGTTCAGGGGATGTACTTTGGAGAATTTTGAGGTTTTGTAAAATAAATCTATTTTTCTAAAACTTTTCCCCATACTTTTTATACAAACCATGTATCTACTGGAGAACCCTCAGAATATCTCATTTTGGAAGCAGACGAGAAGATTATGCAGGGAACAGAGTGTGTATTTTGGAAGAGTGCTGAACTCTATTGAATGAACGGAAAACGAAGTGAAATAGCGAATTGTGAAGATTCAATTCCATTTTTAAAAGTATAGTGCGGTACGCAGGAACGTGTCAAAGAGGGAGATCGGGGCGATTGCCCTTCCCAAGAGCTTGAATCCAGAAAAATAGACTCGCTTACCTGCTGCATTAGGGACCCGGATTTCGCTGATCACCTGTTGATGATTGCCATACTGTCAGTGGCGGATCCAGCCTCTTTTTTTGGAGAGGGCGGTGATAGTGAAAGCAAGTTGGCGATGGGGATGGGGAGACGCCAGCAGTTCTGAATTTGAAACACTTGGAGGGGAGCGATCGCAAACGAAAAGGAGTTGTCGATGGGAGGGGGGATGCCAACAACATTCACATCCCTAGGTAAGAGGCAAAGTAGGATATATTTTTCTGAATTCAAAGCTCTTGAAGAGGGGTGATCGCAAACGCACGCGAGTGGTCGACGGGGGTAGGGAGATTAACCTTCCTAGATTCTTATCTACTACTTCTCTTGGCAGAGTCGGGTCTACTTTTCTGAATTAAAAGCTCTTTGGGGGTGAAGGGCGATAGCAAGATGTCGACGAGAAGAGAAAGATGCCAACATCATTCATATTACTAGTGTAAAAGGCAGAGTCGAGTCTATTTTCCTGAATTCGAAATTTTTAGGGACATTATCGCGCTCTTTTCTTGGATCCGTCACTGCATACTGTACTGTTTTGTATACGAATGAGGTGGAGGCTCCTGCTCCACCCCCCAAGAGGAAACCTGGATCTGCCCTAGGTGGTACGGATGTGGATCTTAACAATTAAATAAAAATTAAAGCGATATATTCTCGCCGGGAAAATGACATTTTAAAGAATATCGGACTACATCTCAAGGATAGAAAGAATCTCAAATAATTGAGTAAATTTAATGACGATTCTTGAAGAAATGCAGAGGCGGTGATGATAGTCTGGTATGGTCACATGGAATGAATGAGAGAAGAACAAACTTAGATGGAAACCAACAGAAAAGAGGAAAAGAAAGAGACTTAAATCCACATGGACAGAGGGTAATACAGAAAGCAAATGTCGAAGCGCAATATACAATAATTAAATGACGAGTATTCATCGTTTGGTGATTAATTTTTTTACGCAAGTAGTGATGGCAGCAATATTGCATAACCTTGTTGAAAAATTTTCAATTTTTCAACTAATTAAAAAAAATATGGCATTTCAAAACTTAAGAAGTGTCATTTAATATGTCAAAAATAGAAATATATTGTTTCGTAAAAGACCTAAAGTGGCGCTAATGTATTGAGGACAGTTTACCGTACTTTTAAAACAAAAAGTTTGTCCGACATCTGGAATTATTTCTATTTTAACGTTATTTTGCAGTTCGGAATTATTTTTATACCTCATTAGAATGTTTTATGTTCGCAATATTCCTAATACGGACGTTCTTCGATTAGTCATTTGCGGCCCGTTTACGATTAAAAGCCGTTCTTTATATAAATCAACACATTTTTAACGTTAATTTAATTTTAATTTCAGTTCGTGGTCTAATAACTCTTCAAATATGTGCGGTACATTTGATCTTCAAATGGATTATGTTGGCGATGGTGTTTTAAATTATTAGGACCAGTGGCGTTGGTCAAGGAGGGCTATATTATTAGCTATATGACAGCATTGTTAATATTAAATGACACGTACTTTACAGATTTTGAGAAGACCATTACTTTCATTTTAAAGTCATTCAAAAGCAGACCAAACCTTTCAGTGAGTGGGACAAGTCAATCCATGATCACCTGCAAATCATTTATGCTGTTTGCTATGATGTGTCGCAGATGGCGGCACATTCAGAATCTGGTTTATAGGTTGCGAAGCAAAAAGGTTTAAATATGAGTATGCAGATGTAGAAAGTGTACCAAAGGTGTCTGAGGAAAGCTCCGACGGACACACTGATGAGTCCACCGTCGGTAGCTAGGACGAAACACCTCTTTTAGGGTCTAAAATTAGATTGTGACGAACCGATCGCTTCGACACGGGTGCGGTCTCGTTTTACACCAGATGACAGTGTCGTCAGCGTATCTTATGTTGTTAAATAACTTTCCAATGATTTTTAGTCTATCTGTTGTTTCCTCAAGTGGTTCTCTGAATATTATTTGTATACAGATGTTAAAGAGAGGGGGGTAACATAACATATTCTTGTCGTAAACCTCTATTAATGTTAATATCTTTGTTCCAATAAATTTCGGTGACAATATCTATGCCATTTTTGTTAGTTCCAAATGATTTAAATATTTTAGTCATTTTTTCATGCTTTACAGAATCAAACGCTTTGCCGCAATCTATGAAACATGTGTATACATCGACATTCATGTCTCTGTATTTTTGCGTGAACACGTTTAAGGAAGAAGGGTGTTCCGCGTTTCCACTCTATAGCAGAATCCAAGTGTGGGTGGTATTGGGTCTTTCTGTTCTGGTGTAAATTATTCACAGAAACAACTTTAATACACATGACATGAGACTTATCACGTAAGTTGGCTTTTCGGAACTAAAGGGTACCTTCCCTGTGCTGTGTATTACATTAAAAATAAATTTAAATATTAAGATTTTAATAAGAAATAAATAAATCTATTTTTCTGCCTTGTTTAAATAGTTGCATATATGTGTTCTTCCTTTAGGCATATATTCAAATGCAAATACAAATCTGGTACTCTCTCGATATGTGTTTTGATCACCTTATGGTTTTGTCATTGGAGCTGTATCGAACCGAGAGCAACATTCGCAGGAAACCACTGTTATATAAAATATAAGTTACAAAGTATGTCGGTAGGATATTAAAAACCCGCTCAGTTCGATGCTAGAATGAAAAATATCACCAGTTAAACGACATTTATACAATCACCTGAGTAGTGCGAAATTTTTGCAAATTTCAGTTCGATACAGCTCCACTGATGAGACCATAAGATGGTCGAGACGCGTATGGAGAGAGGACCAGAGTTGCATTTGCAGGAAACAAACTGTTTGTGTATATTCTGTCCTTTTCTCTGCTTGAAAGGATAAAACATATAAACTACTATTTAAATACGCCAATTAGATTTCTTTATTTCTTACTGAAATTTGGATTTTTAAAACTGTCGTACTACTCCGGTGATTGTATAGATGTCGTGTTTGACAGGCGATATTGTTCAGTCTGGCATCGAGGTCGGCAGGTTTTTAATATTCTACCGGTATACTTAGGAATTTTTAATTTATATAGCAGTTGTTTCTTGCAAATGTTGCTCTGGGTTCGATACAGCTCCACTGACGATGTATGTATGTATGTGCGTAGAGTTCGGGTCTGTATACTGCGACCTGGTAGATCTATTGTGCCTCTCTACTGCTTCTAAGAGTTACCTTATCGGCTAGAGCAGGTCTTCCAGTTCTATTTCCCTCAGGAACCTTAGGATGTTGGACGGCTTCAAGATGGGTAGTTTACCTTCTTCGATTTGGTGTGCTCCCAAGAACCGCATCCTAGGTTTCTGTACTCTGCAAGGATATGAATAGAGATTCCCGCCTCCTCCTCACAGAATCTGAACTCTTTTCCTTGCATCAGTCCGAATTTATTGTGCCCCTTCAGGGAACAGTGCGTTGTTAGGACCCCTGTCAGATATCTGAGTTAGTTTTTACTCAAGCTCTTATGCATTCTTTAAATCTCTTCTAGTCGTAGTTCCTCGGAAGTTTCTTCGCTTGTCTGAATCCTTGCAGCTCCGTCGAATATTTCGATCTTCTGCGTTCTTCTTCTATCTTTAGTTTTTCCAGCATTATGCTGCTACTGCTTCCACAGAAAAGCTCTGGCCCCAAAAAAGGTATCTCAGCGGTTTTCTTCGCGAGCCTGTCTACTATTTCATTCCCCTCTATCCCGGTATGTTCCGATACCCACATGAGGATGACTTTATTAATCTTACTGTAATCATTCAGTTCCTCTAGGCATTCCCAGACCATCTCGGAACTGATAACTTGGGGGCTCAGAACACTGATGGCTGCTTGACTATCCGTCATGATGATAACCTCTTGGCCGTGATAGTTTTTTTCCTTGGTAAATTGAATACACATCCTAATGACATGTATTTCTGCCTGGAAAATGCTTGGAGACTTACCCAAGCTTTCATAGTGTCTGGTGCCGGGTTCACACACTCTTACTCAAGTTCCCTCCGTTGTTTTGGAGCCATCTGTATACAATATAGTGGATTTCTTGCTGTATCTCAATGGGGTTACTCCCAGATATTTAACCTCTGACTTCCACTCAATAACATTTCCATCCATTTTAATGGTTCTCAGATTGAGGTTTCTTTTCCTTGCAACAATTACTAGGGTGGTTTTGGTGGGATTCATGTTTAGTCCCATCATCTGGCACCATTCTTTAATGTATTCAAGCCCTCTTTGAACTATGTAACAGAGAGTATTCTCGATCACGACCACATCATCGGCATAGCCCTGACAACCCTGAAGGTTTGATACAGCTCCACTGACGATACCATAAGGTGGTTGAAACTCGTATGGAGAGAGAACCAGATTTATTCTTGCAGGAAATCTGTTTGGATATATTCTATCTTTGAAAAGAGAATACATATAGGCAAGTATTAAAGTGCGATATTAACAAATTAAAATCTTTTTATCTTGTTTGGTTATGATCTTGAGAATCTCGATAAATATGCAATCTGTACCGGTGGCTTTTCTGTTCTTCTGTAATTTTATTGCATGTATTACATAACTTGCTTTACTATCATGGAAGAGAGTCTCTACAAATTCTTTTCATGTTCCAGATTGGCTTCTAGCTTAGGTATTATTTTATTGTTGTTACAACCTTCAACCCTATAAAAATATCAAATACCTTTTCTTTTAGAAAATAGATTACACCTGGGTGACCTACAATTCTAAAAAGCATTTTTACACGAATGCCGTATAAATTTTAAGAGCTTAACTCTGATTTTTTTATGTTTTGACTGCACAGCAGGTGACTTTATACAAGTATTATAAAATTTATTTAGGTCGAGGTAAATTTCGTTATAGAATTTCATAAAATTCAAGTGTCTTACGTTTTATTTGAGAATGCATTTTTATCATCTGTTCTGCAAAACGTGTAAATTTAAAAATTTTACAGGATGTCCTGAAAGATAAAGCCAATCCATTTCTTATGACTTGATTTAACACACAACAATATAAAACAATGAAATATCTTAAAAACTATAATTTAACTAAAATTATTTATAAGATAAAAAAGTTAAGGACATGATCAATTTTCTATAAAAAATAGGTGTCAAGTTCATCGACATGCGTCCGAAAAAGTGGGAGGTTAAAAATTGTTGTTTAATAATTGTTTACAAGCAAATTTTCATAAAATTTGTGCCTTAATAAAAATATATCATTTTAATATCCTAAAAGTCGCCTGAGTTATAAACAAAAATGTTTTTTAACAAATTTTAGGCACTCTGTATGGTAAAAAAAGCATCATTTTGATCCACAGAATATATGGTTAACAAATTGATCTCCTTTTTGGAGACTTTGTATATATTACACTGGGAATACTTTATGCTCCCCGATTTTATTAAATGATTTATTAAATTATTAAGGAAAATGACAAGGAAAAAGTATTGAAAATAAGTAAAAAATTAAATAAGGATGGCCAAAAGAAAGACCGAAGTGATGTGTAGAAATTAAAAAATCCTTGACATTTTTTATCCAAAATATTTATACCTAGCCGTTTCTAAGAGAATTGTATTTAAATGTTTTAATGCGCACTGAGACTTGTCGTAACCCATCTTCACACTTTATCTAGACTTACGACTGTTCCAAAGACTTTGGAGCGTGTTTAAGGTCCAAGAGGCCAACAACGACAAAAAATTACATAGCAACGAGCTGATAATGATAAGTATCGTCTTCGGTTACAAAAGAGTATCGTCAGACTATTCAATCTGACAAAATTTTATAGTTTTATTTTAAAATTTATCATTTAATTCTTTAATTTTTCGCTATGGCTCAAGATTTTAGTAACGCAGAAATGCCTGATATGATATTAGTTCACGGTTATTGTCAAGGAGATGGTCGAGAGTCGGTGAGTCTATACAGGAAAAAGAGTTCCGCATACCGAACTACGAAATATTTGTCACTATTTAAAGGTGTCTTCGACAAATCTGTAGTTTTGCTTCTGCAACGGTTGATTATAGACAAAGATTTTATGACTAGGACATCGGAGATTAAGGAAGAAATTTTAGAACGAGTCGAAGAAAATCCGAGCCTGAGCCCTAGATACTTAGTTTTGCATGCATTCCATCTCCAGAGACTCTAAGTGCTTTTATCGCTCAACCTTTAATTGATACTCAGAACGGAAATAAAATTTCATAAAAAAGATGATGAGTTTTGCTCTACAACCAGGGGCATGACAAATTTACATAATAAACATGACTAAGCTAACGAAAACCTGCAGACAATAAATTCCTGCATTATAAACATGAATACAAAATTAACGTATCGGCATGGATTATTGACATATTAATTATTTAATAGCCTATATGTATTCTTCTCTTAAGCAGATAAAGGAAAGAATATATACAAACAGTTTATTTCTTGTAAATAGAACTCTCTTTCTTTCTCCATACGCGTTTCGGTTTTGTCAGTGAAGCTATATCGAATCGAGAGCAACATTTGCTAGAAACAGTTGTCTATATAAAATATAAATTCTGAGACATGTCGACAGAATAACAAACTACTAACTTTTCCATATCAAATTGAAAAATTTCGCCAGATTGAAAAATATCGCTCATCAATGAAGCTGACATGTCTTGGAATTTTGTATTTTATATAGACAATTGTTTTCTGCAAATTTTGCTCTAGCTTCGATACAGCTCCACTGATGTTACCATCCGGAACGTGTATGAAGAGAGGACCAATGTGATATTTGCAGGAAACACACTCAAAGATCACAGAGTAGAAGCAACGAAAGAATTGTGGAATATACTTTGTGGGAACACCACGTAAAAAAATACGCCTTGAACTCTATCTACCTCTACGGTGGTGTAGAAATGAGTCTACATATATATTGCATTGTCTCTATAATGGTTGTTTGTCAGAATTTAGTACACTAACCCTTGACATATAATAAAAACTATATATATATATATATATATATATATATATATATATATATATATATATATATATATATATATATATATATAACGACTGAAGAAAATTTCCGAAGCTCTTGCTTATGCCCTGCAGATTTAGATAGCCAAACAGACCTTAAGAAACCAAGAAAGAATAATAAGAAGAGCCAACGTTCCCAGGATTATCGCAAGACCAACGAGGAAAATTTCATGAGGCTAATGAGGGCGCTGCAAGAGTTTTTGAACAAACGAAAAACACACGACAACAAAGACACAACATTTCGTAGCAGAAATAGAATTCGTTGTTGAAAGTGTGGCCAAGAGGGACATGTACAAAGCCACTGTTCCTGATAAAGATTCTGATGGCTATCGACTATTGCTAATGTAGGTGATGAAGTTCGAAGGAGCGACTTGCAAAAAGTCTTTGCTCCTTATGGTGAACTTAAAGAAGTCTGGTCAAGTAATAGTATATCCTGTTTTGGATTTGCTGTTTACAAAGGTAAAAAAGGGTCAGGGACACCGGTATCATTCGAATAACAAGGGTTGTTACCAGTGCGGGTACAACGGCCATTTTTACAGAGAATGCCCGGAAATTATTGCTGGTAGAGGCGATAGAAGAAAGGACCATTACAGAAGAGATAGAAGGAATACTCGCAGCGACCGTAGAGAACGAGACGAGAGGGACCGTGACCGCGAATAGGGCTACGGAAGCTACGTCGTACAGGTCATCCTCAGATAGGTTCAGAGATGACTACGAATAGAAAGCGACAGAATGAAGACCCGCTATGACCTCAGAGCCAGTACCGGTGGATTCATGGTTGGTGTACAACGTAGTGATCCGACTAAACGATCTGATGTACCTAATTCAGAAAAATCCTCATCCAAAAATGAAAGTCGTGCATCTTGACAGATGGGCCCATTATCAGGATCAAGAATGTTGATTAGGACTATCAAGCTTGGGAAGGAGACCATGTAACGAACTGTATAGCGTTATAAATTTCATAATATTGGTTTGTGTTTGTAGTTTGTACGGTTTAAGGTTTATTTTCTACGAGTTTATAATGTATTTATTTAATATTACCTTTTGTTAATTTCCTCATGAGACGTCGATCAAAGAAGGTCTAGAACTTTTAATAAATTCTATTTCCTTATTTTGAACATGGACATTAATGACAGAAGGTCTAGAAATCGCCAAATTACTCTCTTCTTCATCTTCGTTACACCATGTATTATGAAGATACTTGTAGAAATTTAGGGAATCCTTTAGTAATGACCAAAAGGATATATAAAGGGTCCAGATCGGCTTTCGTAGACAGTTTAGTTTGAGACGTTGTCAAAGTAAGTTGAATTGTTTGACAAGTGTTAGAATTGAAGTTGACAAGAGCTTTTGAAATAATAGAGTGTGGCCGTCCGGAAGAGTATATATATATATATATATATATATATATATATATATATTATATATATATATATATATATATATATATATATATATATATATATATATATATATATATATATATAAGGGGGGGGGGGCTTAAAACCATAGAGAAAATTTTCCTGTTACCACTACTAAGAAAAAAACCTAGACATAAAGCTTTGGAATTGGATAGAATTGTCTTTCCAAAATCAATAAAATATTCCTTTTGAATTCTTAAGGTTTAATGTTTAATTAATTTATTATTTCAGAGTCAATTTAAACCCTTTATTTTCGACTTAAATTAGTTTTAAAGTTGGATCATGTTAGTTAATTAGAGATTAACATTTTATAGTTTTAGAGCCGTGCTTTGAATCCATTCACACAATAAAAAATTCTGCCTTTTAGCTTTTTAAAGATCCACCAAACAAAATATAATGAGGAAATAAAGTAACTAAAAAATCAAAATCAGTAATTTCGGAGTGTTCGCGAACACACTGTCATGAATAGACAATTGTATTTTCAAATAAATTATTCAGTAGCGATATTGACATTGACACACTTTTTCCATTTTAGTGGAAAAAATATCACTGGCATCGCAGCACGTGCTTAGATTTCGTTGCTTGATATCAAAACTGTTAAGTTAATAAGCTAATGAACATTTGCATGTTGCATCCTAATTTATAACATTTGGACTTGTTGCTTTTTTGCCTGTTATTTCTTTATTAAAATTATATGTAATTATTTTTGTTCATAATCGATTTTAAATAAATGTGAGGAGCATGTATTTTTTTGATTTTGTAGTTGTAAATCATAGACGTGTAGTTTGACCCGTTTTTTTATCTTTTTCAATGCAGGAACAAGCTTTCAATTAATCCAGAAATAAATTTGGGATATTTAAAGAGTGGACTCTACAGAAATAAAACAAATATCATTGCAGAGATGAAACAGGAAATTCGTAGCAAAATAACCGACATTGAGCCTGCAACTTGCGAAAAAAAATCTGGAGCATGCATACAATTTTATTGCAAGTGGTAGCAACCCCGTATCTTTAAATTTTTACCAATAGTTTCTCATTGATAAGGGTAGAGAGGTATTTGTTGCTACAAATTAAAATAGAGGGTAAGAAACATGACAAGAGGGATTTCGGAGGAAGATATATTTTCTGGTTGAGTAATTTGAGAAAGTGGTACAAATGTTCAAAGGTGCAATATTAAAAATAAGAATAGCCCTGTTAGGTATCAACCTACTGAGAAGAGATAGCGTCTAAAGAAGAATCTTCTTCTTCTTTAGGTGCCATGCCTGTATTCAGACGTTGGTGGTCATCATGTTTACAATTTCCTGAAATCTTTCTCTATCGGCTGCTGCACGAAATAGTTCTTCTACCGTGCAATCACACCACTGCCTGATGTTACGCAGCCATGAAAGCTTCTTTCGGCCTATCCATCTTTTTCCTTCAACTTTTCCTTGTATTATAAGGCGAAGTAGCTGGTATTTAGGTCCTCTAATTATGTGACCGAAGTATTCTGTTTTCCGCCTCTCTATAATGTTCAAGAGCAGTCGATCTGTATCCATCATTCTGAGAACATCCTCGTTGGAGGTGTGCGAAACCCATGATATCTTTAGGATTCGACGGTAGCACCACAATTCGAATGCTTCCAGTTTGTTTAGCGTTGTGGTTTTTAGTGTCCATGCCTCGCAACCGTATAATAGAATAGACCATACATAGCATTTCAGGACCCTTTTACGAATATGCATTGATAGGTTCCTGTTACATGTCATAAAGACCTTCCGCGATATTTCTATCCTAGCTATTATCTCTTCATCTGAGTCCCCATTTACATTCAACCAACTGCCAAGATATTTGAAATGGTTTACGCGCTCTATCCTCTTCCCATCGAGCCAAAGTTGACATTCATCTAAGTAACCTTTCCAACTGCCATCCACTTTGTTTTTGAGATGTTGATTTTAAGGCCTCTTCGGCAGCTCGCTTCATTGACTAGGTTTACTAATGTTTGGAGATCCTCGATGCTTTCCGCAAGAATGTCCGTATCATCAGCAAATCTAATATTGTTGATTACTTCTCCGCCTAGTCTTACTCCTTCTTGTCTGTTATCCAAAGCCTCCCTAAAGATTTCTTCAGAGTATACATTAAAGAGACAGGGTGACAGAACGCAACCCTGTCTTACTCCACGTTTGATGGGTAGGTTTTAAGTATGACTGTTTTCAATTTGGATAGAGGTTACTTTATTGTAATACAGATGTTTTAGCAGTCTTATATCGTAGTGGTCTACACCTGCTGCATGTAGGCACTCAAAAAGTTTAGCATGTTGTACTCGGTCGAATGCCTTTTCAAAGTCGAAAGAAGAATACATAATTACATTTCCAGTTATTCTATTGGAGTAGGATTAATATGACAACTTAATACTATCTATTATCTAAACTTATCTATATATACTTCTTACATACAAATTCGGTGCATTCTTTCTTGTGTCTTGCTATTCTTCCTGTCATCACTCATATTTTCCCCTCTGCGTCAACATATCTCGAAGAACTCCATCGGATGTTTGTCTCAGCAGTCTTCCTTTTTTGACTCCCAATCAATTCAATTCTCTCTCGTCTTATAAGTTTACTGTGTTTTATTTTTCTAGGTCCTTTCTTATTTTTGTTTGTATTATTCTCTTTTAATTGTGACATATTCATCTCTTCCGAGATACTTCATTAGACAGCTTGTATTTTATTTTTCTGTCTCGCCTCCAATACACAAAATTCACACTAAATCTCAACATTTATCTGTAAATTGCTTTAAATACATTAATTTGTTCTTTTTTCCTGGAGATGTTTTTGTCTATTCTGTTATAAATTTTCTTTTCTGTTTCCTCTGCTATTATTTTTTTTTGTTTCCTCTGAAATATTTCTTCTTTATAAATGTCTGTAACCCAAATGAAACTTTTTGCTTCTCGACGTAGTGTTCTTATTAATCCTTTTTTTTTTGGTAAAAATGTTTGTGAAATTTTATTCTGGCTAATGATGCGGTTGCTATTATTTCTATTTTTATTATCTTATTGTTAGTTCCTCTTCAGCTTAGAAGTCTTCATAGCCTTTCTCGTGGTACTCTTATCAAAATCCTTTTGAAGATTAATGAATCCATATATAATTTTTTGTTGCATTGCAGTGATTTTTTAATTATTTTTTTCACTGCATGAATATATGTTTTTTCAATCTTTACGTATTTGCTCTTCCGTCTATGTCCTATCATAAATATATAACTAAAAGTATTTCAATAGCTCTTTCTCTCATTTTTTATAACTTGCGTCTTATCATTCTATAGTTCTTCTATTACTTCTTGCAGTTATTTCAAGGCATCACCACCAAACATTTCTTAGAAATATTTTTTCCATGTATTCATTATTTCAAAATCCAGTATTGTGAAAACAAATTATATAAGCTGCCGCGTGGAAAAAATATAAACGTTTCAACAAGTGGCTTAAAAATTCTTTGTAATTATTAATGAAGTCAAAGCAGCGATACTTTAAGGTATTATGGGTAATAGGTATAAAAATAACGAAAAATATTCTTTGTTAGTTTTATATTATGTTCTAGATTCTTAGTAGTCATTTAGAATATTACTTAAACTTACAGAATTTATAAAGTATAAACTGTGTGAATTGCTGCAAACCGTGTTTTGCTTGTTCACAAAACAATACAAATGCGGTTGAATGATTCCATTCAAAATTATGCAAGGAAAATAATCAAAAAAAATAAAATGTTTTCTCTCTGAAATATATTATTTTAGATCCCAAAAAACTCTACACATATTTTGCCGTTGTGCGAAAAAATCATTTTCAACTGTAATGGAACAAATATTAATTATTTTACACTGTTCAATGTACTATATTTTGTTAAAATGAATAATTAAATAATCACTCTGTGAATAGATTTCCCGTGGGAATAGGGTAGTATATATTTTTTATTAATATCCAAGAAAGTCAAAGAAAAATAAATCAGTTATCGAACTTAACTTTTACTATCTTTATCGTTTAAATGTTTTTTTTTAAATACATAAACTCAGTCAATTTATGAAGATGTAATAAGACCCTCTCTAAGATTTGCCTATAAATCTGTCGAGATAATCCTACTCTGGTTATGTAAATAAAACCGAAGTGATAAGGGTAGCTTTTTTAACATATGATATATGAAATACCGTTAAAATGTATTAAAATATTATAAACAAAAGAAAAAACAAATACATAAATAATCAAATAAACTCATTATACTGTAATATAACGTTTGACCTGTGAAAGGAATTAATATAGCGACTGTTTTTCCTGATTGCAAGAAAGAATGACTTAAATACCAGCAATAGAAATAAAAGGGCACTCAGGTTTTTTTACAGAGGTTATGTTATCTTATTCTTTTAGTTATAGAAAGAAATAGAATAGTTTTATTAATTGTGTTTATATAAAAATTACGGTTAAGACGCTCAAAGGCCAATTCGGGAATCAAACATCCGGTATAGTATAGCTGACGCCCTCAGTAAGAAAAGACCCAAACCTTTGAACTATTAGGGAATGAAATTTACAGAAATTTACAGTTACAGGGACACATGGGGATGAAATGCGTACTCGAGGGGTACAGGGCATACAAGCCTGGCCCTTCAATAAGTACTAAAGTTCAGTTATAATTTGAAAGTCGTTAGATCGGTACCGTGAGTACCATTGCCGCAGAATAATTACGTCACGGGTATAATCGTCGGGAATGAAGGTTTTCTTTGCTTGATTTATTTTTGATTTAATTCGGGAAGTTAAGGGAATATCATGTATTATTTTAGTTAGGCATTTCGCGATTTCCATACAGTTTGATTAAGAAATATAAATAGCTGTTTTTCGCGATTTATTTCTCTTTCTGTTTAATATTTTAGCAAACTATTTATACGTGTTTTTTCAAAATTGGGTTTTACATTTTTGGTTAAAAGAACGGCCAAGAAGAGCAATTATGTTAGTTTTTTCGTAATTGTTATTCGTTTTAAGTTTCTCATTGTAAATAGTTCGTTTTTTCTATCTATTTTTGTTAATAGACTAAGTGTTTTGAGAAACTTCTTTTGTTTAATTTTAATCAAAAACCTTCTCACGGGAGCGCTGTTGCGAGAGGTACAAAACAAGAGATGTCATCTGACCAACTAATAAGAAGCCTTGTCTGAGTCCTGAAGTTCTGAGTTATGGTTTTGGTAAGCTTAAATAACCGTAGTTGTTTGGTACTAAAGCTGCAAGAGAGAAGATGAACGTCCAGACCTCCAGAGTCTCTTTATTACTGTAAAAATTTAATTATAGGTGATCAAAATAGCTACTAATTAATATGAGGCAGAAAAAAGTGATTATAGATAAAATGGTTAACGCTACCACAAAGTATCATTTACAGGAGTCTATGATCAAATTCTGTCACACAACGAAGTTATCGAAATTTTGAAGTTGAGATTAGCGGTTTTATATTTTTATAACTAATCAACGTAATCTAATTTGCTCTTTTGATTGAAGTCACATGAGTTCTAAACTTCAAGAAACAAATTTTAAAGCAGAAAAATTTTCCAAATTAACAAAATGGATGCCGTTTCTCGAAACAAAATCAAGAATTGTTTACTGTTGCCTGTTATATACTTCATTACATAATTATCATTTTTTGTATTTAAAAACCTTTTTAGATATTGCCAAAATTAAGTACGTAGGAGTGGGTAGATTCACGATATCGGCCCATTAACATTACTTGAATTAATTATCCCGGATATAATAACATCGGTATTAATTAACATGCGTATTTTTATAAATATTATGAAAAGTATTGTTAATGAGTTTTATTCATAAAGTCTGGATTAAAATTCTAATTAAAATATTAGATAAAACGTAAGTGAAAACCATTTCGTAGTACTATTTCATTATTAAATTCTTTGCTCCCTCATATAGCTTCTACATGACCACCTGTTTGTCTGTAAGTTATATTTATTTACTAAAGACTGCCATTTTTTGGGTCAGAACTGTATGTATATATATATATATATATATGTATATATATATATATATATATATATATATATATATATATATATATATATATTCAATTGTAAACCCCATATTTTACTTTAGAATCAGACAGGGTACATTTTTTTAAATATGAAAACGTAAATATCAGTATTGCTTACATAAGAAAATTGTCAAGAAAAATTATTGTAAAACCTTAAAATATAGAAAACACATTTTGGTACCATGTAATTTAAATGTTCAAACTTGGCCCTCACTGGTACGGAGTAGGTTTGGAGTTTCTTCAAAACGACTTCATTCCTGCACTCATAACCTGGTATCCAGACCCACAAGAACCCGATATGTCCCAGGTTGACCATTTTTTCCAACAAGATGCCATGTCCGTGCTCATTAAGATGAGGTTTTTCGAATCGTTCAATAGGCAGATTTAGATGTAACTACTTTACCATAATTTTTCTGGACAATTTCCTTATGTAACCAACATCGATATTTACCTTGTCGTACGTAAAAAATGTGCCTTTTCTGTTTCTGAAATGAAAAATGACATATAGAGTTGAAGAAAATATCGATGACATCATACTTCTTAAGTAACCCTGTATATTTTCGTATCACGCAAAAATCTCTAAACTAAAAATAAAATTCGACGGGTCCGAGCGTTTTACATTGAATTGAATGAATGAAATATAAATATATATATATATATATATATATATATATATATAATCAAAATATAAAAAAATATATATTTATAATCAAAAAATATAATTTTAATGTCTTTTAAGAAATAAACACGTATAATATACAGAAAAATACCTACAAATATGTTTTTATTTTAAGTAATTTTACGGTATTTGTAAGTCCTTTATTGTCTGTCCCCAAAAAGATATTTTACAAACTTGAAAAACTTTATGATAAGTACGTTAAAAGATCTAACACACAAGATGGAGTTTGGTTTAAGGAAGTAGCGAGAATTACATATACCATTCAAATTTTCCGTGACAGCTGCTTGACTGTTATTACATGCTTTACTGAAAATCCAATATATTTGAAAATATTTGCATTTGAGAATTATGAACACAATGAGTCTACCCACATATATTTGTACTTCTACCATTATTAAAGTTCACTTACTTTGTATATAAGATTCCTCTAAAACAAAATCATTTACACTTGTCGCAATACCATTGAATTACACGTATATATATATATATATATATATATATATATATATATATATATATATATATATATATATATATAGGTAATTTAAAGGTCAACTTCAGAATTTTAAAATGGAACCCCCAATTTCGACCCCGGAAATGAAAAAGGTGAGAAATTTAACCATCGAACAGAACCTTGAGCATTCAGGGTGGATGTCAAATATCAAGGTCATTTCAAGGTCAAAACAAAAGGATCGCCGTATTTCGTTAAATGTTTCGTACAAAAGTTGTTGGATGGCACAGGGACTAAGTGGTAGCGATCTTGAAAACAACCTTGACCTTTAAGGTCATTTAAACCTCAATTTCAAAATTTGTAAAAAGGAAACCTCCAATTTGACCCCCGGAAATGGAAAGACTAATAAATTTCATAATAATTTCATCGCTAGATATCACCCTGACTTCAAGGTTAATATCTAATATCAAGGTCATTTTAAGGTCAAACGGAGATCTTCAATGTCATTATTTTATAAAATATTTCATATTAAAATGTAAGATTGCAAAGTTGCTATAACATTACCTTCATTTCGATCTTAAGGGCTATTTGCAGAAATTCATTCGTTCAGAACTGTTAGAAAAAACTGTACTTAGTACGAGTATGTGCATGATTAACCACTTTTAGCACTACCCAGGAATAACGACGTGGACGTAGTAGTTTTTGTTCTCTTCGGGTTTTCGGTAAAGCACCTTGCCTCTTACCATCAGGGTGCTTGTTTTTTTTTGTTTTTGGTGAGTTCTTACGCCTCTCAAGATCTGGTGCTTATTTTCGGTGAGTCCGATTGCCTCTCATCATCGAGGTGTTTATTTTCCGTGAGTTTCCTATCCTCTCATCATCGGAGTGCTTGTTTTCTATAAGTCCCCTCGCTTCTCATCATCTTGTATGATTATAGTAAAAGTTTCATAAGAATTTATTTCAATAAGTACTTAAAATGGTTACCTTCAACCTTAATATACTTATTGACCCGCACTTCAAAAGATTACACACAACTGCGGAGCATTTCAGGTGTTATTTTGGCTCAAGGATCTCTGACTTTCTACTTCACGTTTTCACAAGTTGTTTGCAAGTCTTTATAAACTGCGCTCTTCAAATAATCCCATAAACAAAAATCTGGTGACGTAAGATCTGGCAATCTTGCGGGGCAATTTACTGGATCTCCTCTACCAATCCACCGTCCGTTGAATTCGCGATTCAACACTTAACAGGCTAATTGAGAATAATACGCTCAATATCCACCATGTTAAAACCACATTTGTTGCCTTATATCTAAGGATACGTCTTCAAGCAAAATTGGAAGTTGATTTTTTAAAATATGATGATATTTTGCGCCGTTCAAATTACCTTTAAGAAAGTATGGACCCACAAGCTTGTCGTCAATTATTCCACACCAAAAGACCTTGAAGACCTAGTTTAAGGTTATTCCAAAGACCACTACCTGTTAGCCCCCGTGCCGCCCAACAACTTTTGTACGAAACATTTCACGAAATATTGCGATCTTTTTTTTGACCTTCAAATGACTTTAATATTTAGCCTTCACCTTGAGGCCAAGGTCACATTCGATAGCTAAATTCTAAAGTTGACCTTCAAATGACCATGAAAGGCAATTCCAAGGTCATTTCCAATTTTTGTATAAAACATTTTTCGAAAAAATTTGATTCTACCGAGATATTTATTCCGTTGTCTCAAGAAAAATGCCGCACCCTATATATATATATATATATATATATATATATATATATATATATATATACTTCTTTCTCTTTTCTTGGTCATTCGGTGGAATAAAAATTAATTTATTTCCTCATAGATGGTGTATTTTTTTTTATTACAAACGTTTCGACCTTATTTCTTGGTCTTCATCAGTGTTTTCTACAAGAAATTTTTTTAAACAGTCAGCAGTTGTTTTACATGAAGATTAAAAATATTATGGAACTTACCTAACAATATCAGTTTATAAAAACATAAAAACACAAATCCTTAAAAGTTCCTCACAAAAGTCATCACATTTTTAAAATTATATACTATAATATATTATATTATATATATAATTATATATATATTTGATGATTTGCGTTTTTATGTTTTTAGAAACTGATATTGTTAGGTAAGTTCCACAATATTTTTAATCTTCATGTAAAATAACTGCTGACTGTTTAAAAAAATTTCTTGTAGAAAACACTGATGAAGACCAAGAAATAAGGTCGAAACGTTTGTAATAAAAAACAATAAACCATCTATGAGGAAATAAATTAATTTTTATTCCACTACCGAACCGAATGCCTAAGAGAAGAGAAAGAAGAATATATCTAAATAACGGTTCAAGAAAAATAAAAACAATAAAGTAATTTAAGTATATATATATATATATATATATATATATATATATATATATATATATATATATATATATATATATTTATATATATATATATATATATATATATATATATATATATATATAAATATATATATATTTTTTTGTGATTAATTTCTTGGACTGTAGGTTTATATATTTTATTTGGATGGTTTTTGTTGGGTTTTTCAGTCCTTTTTTTAATTAAAATACAACAAATAAGTTTTTTTAGTTTGGAACATATATTCACATGTCAATGTAACGTTTCAGCTGGAAATTCCCCAGCCTTTTTCAAACATTGTACATTCAAATACTACAAAAAATATTACGTTTGAACACCATGCTATTATAGATATTAATTAAAAATTAATCCTATCCTAATTTGAATTCTCAAAACATCAAAATAATAAAACAAACGGAGTCAGAACAAACACAAACACTTTAAAATTATAAATTATACTGAACTTGTATGTCGGAAGATTAACTTTTTTCAATAGTGTTTTTATTTTTCTGTATTAACAGATAAAGATAATATACTTAAAGGTGACCAAAGGATGGCTGTTTGCCAACAGCTAGCTATATTTAATCATAGATAATGATTACTAAAAAACTCACAACTTTCAACTTGAATCGAAAATAGATATCGATGAAAATCAAATAGAAGAGACCACCTCGTATAAATATCTAGGCCACGAAATACGTGTCAGTGTAGATAATAAAATATACGAACTTTAACGAAGAATATGAGTGACTTGAGCCGCCTTCGGAAGCTCACGAGACACACTGAAAACAGAATTTCTCATATATCTTCAACGGAAAATTTGCAATCAATGTGTCCTGCCTGTTTTCACATACGGCTCAGAAACTCTAACTCCGATTAAAAATACTGTCAGTGAGATACGAACTGCACAGTATGTAATGGAATCAGCAATGTTAGGCCTATCTGTTAGAGATAAGGTTCCAAATATAGAAATATGCAAAAGAATAGGAGTAAAAGATGCGGTGGAAAGAATAATTAGCCTTAAGTGGAATGGCCACATGTTGCAAGAATGGAAGTCAATAGGTAGAAATAGAGGACGTCCTCCAAGATAGACCGACGATTTGCGATGCATACATTCAAACTGAGTATAAAATTTACAGGATGGAGAACTGTGAAAGCAGTGAAGAGAGGTTTATGTCCAGCTGTGGCCAAATTTATAAGCTGAAATGATGATGAAGCTAATGATTACTTGCTACGCAGCAAAAGAATGAGAATTAAAATGAATATAAATGAATGAAAATTAAATATTGAAAATGAATTCTTCTTATTAAATGCTTTAGTATAGGTGGTTATTTTTTCGGTGTTGATCGCTCCTTCTTTTAGGGTAGTGCCTAGACTAGCATGCCGGAGATTAGGGGGGGTTATATAAATTCAAAGCGCCACCTGTTTTAGGGCCGTCGGTAAGAAGAAACAATGATGTTAACGAAAACAGGAAACAACTAGATCCGAAAATAAAACATCCCGGTTCCAAAAACAGTTAAAATCTATATTTAACAGTAAAAAAAAAAGATTCTGTTTTACCATCTATGTGAATTGCAACTTAAACTAAAGAAATATGTGACTATTTGCTAAATGGATTAGAACAAAAAAAACAAAGCGGTTTAGATGTAGGTCCAGCTTTAGATGTACAGTAGTATTTTGCACTAACAAATTATCTAGTATGCCGATTTAGGAACTAAATTAAAAGTGCTGGACTTCTAATGGGTGAAATAATGTTTTAAATTACCTAGTGTATACGTATACCTTCGGTTTACAAGGTAGTTTACCTTAAAAAGTGCCCTATGATCGCACGCAGAAAGTCTTATTAGTTCCCAATTACAGAGGAAAAATGAAAGCATACGATAAATTAGGTAATATCACAGTTTATTAAATATAGATAATACCTGAAGTGTGGTTTTATCACTGAGTCTAAGTACTTTCAGCAAGCAGTATAATTTGTGACTTCTTTGGGATCAATGGAGTGTTTTATGCCAGGCTCCGGCATGGAATTCCAGTTGTTAAGTAGAAAAAGAATATCCCGGTTTAATAAAATCTGTTTGTGGCGTGTACCTGTTTATCTTTACGGGTGTAACAAGTATCAAAGAGTCACAAATATGGTGTGTTGACCTCTTAGAGGTGATAACTTTCACAACACTTTACTTAAGGGTAAACGAATACAGTTTTAACTTTCTTTCTCCCCCAAAATCTGGCAAATGTTGCTCCAAAACACTAAATATGGTTTAATCTGTTTACTGGGATAAATAGAGTTCTGTATAATTAGAAAAATTAGCCAAAATATTGCCTTTTGAGCTCATGCCAGTTTTCCCAACCAAGGCTTGGCCTAGAATCTTTCTACTGACCCTTTTACAAATCTCAAGAGTGCCAAAAAGAAATGAAAGATTAACTAACTACACCCTTGATGAAAGTGGCAAAAGTGGAGTGTTTGATACATTTCTAGGTACACTTGATTTTTTTACAAAACCGGTTTTGAACGTGACAGTGACAAAAACTTTAAGCTTTTATTTTATATGTATTTGTTAAAGAGACTATTTGATGGAAATACGGGATTAATCTCTGGTAAGTATTAGCTTGATTGTTGGTATTCTGGTAAAATTATTTATAGTTTTGTTCACAAAATAACAAAACTGTAACATACTTTGTCAAATCCCAACGTAAATCTTTTCAAACCCTGTGGGTGGGAACATTCTTAAAAAATTGAAATCGGATCGCGTTTAAAAAAAGGTTGGGAACCACTGCGTTAGAATATGCTATAAATCGTATGAAATAGTTTTCCAACAGTTAGGCTGAACAAGCATTACAAAAATGTACGCTTCGAATTGAAATTTTTGAGGTAGGTTAAAAATAATAAATTGTTAAATATGTATGCACAGTTCATTCAAAAATTTCCGGGGCAATTTTTTACCATTGAAATCAAGAGTTTAGAAAAAAGATTTTATTTAGTTTTCAACATAATCCCCTCCTAGTTTTACATAAATTTACTACGATCGTATAGCCGGTTTAGAACGATCTAGAAAACTCCTCTTCTAGAATAGCTGTCAGAGCACTAGTCACATTCCTTTGAATCGCCTCAATGTCTTTATAACGTTCTCCTTCATCGTCATTTTCAATTTAAGGAATAAAAAGTCTGCCGGAGCAATATCTGTCTTGTAGGGTGGGTGATGAACCATGTAGACCGACTTTTGAGCCAAAAATTGTGTGGGTATTGACAAATAGGCTGGCGCATTGTCGTGTAACAGAAACCAGTCACCAGTGCGGTACGTTTCCGATCTCACGCGACGAATTCGCCTCAAAAGTCGATCTAAGACACTTTTGTAGAATTGTGCTTTCACTACTTGGCTCTGGAGGTTTCTTTCAATTTTAAACAAAATTTGATTGGGGCGCGTTGCTCCATAGCAAAAATAGTGACGCAGTGGCAAAACACGTCTACTTTAAACGAACGCAGCTGGATAATAAATGAAGTTACAGCACTCACATCTCCTCTGTGGGGAACTAAGACATGATATTATATAGTTTTGCCGTAAATTTTAGACGTCTCGGAATTTTTGAATGAACTGTATATGACAGAATTGGTATGAGGTTTTTCCCTGAACTGCACCATTTATATTATTCTATAAATATTGTTTCACTATCTTACTATAAAATTATTTACCCTTTTTTATTCAGACACTCTATCAACTAAGAACAAGTATGTTTTCCGATAATTATAATTTTTCCAGTTGTCAGAGTGTATGTACTTTCCTTCCGGATATGGCGGATCCCTTTCACATAGGCATAAGTTGAACATTGAAAAGGTCAAAGGTCGGGCGACCTATATATTTTGTTAAATGAAATTTAGAGGCACTAACTTTGGTTTTATTGATGGGTAAATTCGTTTAGTGGCTTTTTTTATTGTTTAGAAGAGCTTTGAAGTTGATATTTATTATCATTACTTTTTCCCGGTTCTGCGTTAATCTCGTTTAGATTCGTAAGATGGCCTAGATATTTTTTCTGGTTTTAACATTGGCTGTGTGGTAAAATGTGCAACGTAAACGAAATAACCATCTTTTTAATTCAGAAATTAAAGAAATCGAAACAGCGGTTCTTAAACTGTGGATGTGTTTCGAAGAAATGGAAGGAACTGCCATTTTGTAAGATTCTATTCTATTCTCACATTCTGGAAGATTTTTTAATGCGTGACTCCTGAGTACAGGAGATACAATAGATGTACGTTATGTAGCAGACGAGATAGGCCAAAAGTGAGTTCTGAGCGCTTTAAAAGTCAAACAATATCAGCAAAGGGGTAAGTGGACCTCCGGTGCTGAAATAACAGCGATCCATCTAGAGGAGTAACTCTCATCATCTAGACAGAGAATTGAGCAATGAATTAGCAACTCATATATTATATAATGCTGAAAAAACCGAAATCAAGCGAGTTGGATTTTATAATTAAATAAGTTATAAATAATACAATTTTTCTACAAATATTTGGAGATATAATATTTTCGGAGACGAGAGCATGATGCTTTAAAATGTAACCGTTAACATGAAAGTAGTGGGGCGGGAGAAAGAAATATCTGCTCAAACTGGCTTTTTATTTATTTATATCTGTATTTTACGAATAAAATAATTTAAAACCAAATTTTTTTTTCAATTTGTTTAAACAATGATTGTTTAAACAATTTTGATAATTAAAGTAAATATATATCGTTATGGTATGGTCAATTATATTAATAAACAAAGATTCGCTTGGAAAATCTAATACTATAAGGTGCAGTATCCTGTAAGTATGATGCATAAATATCGTCATTTGTTTATAACAAAATGAATGCATCATGGGCACATGGCATTATGATATTTGAGCTCCATTATTCGCGGTACGTCGGTTTAAAGAAAAAATGATCAAAATCGCTGCATTAGAAGCCGAGAAAATGAAAATTTTTTTCAGATATGTATTTTGAATCTTCCAATTCAATTTTAAAATGAGAGCTCCCCAACCTTTTTTTTTTTCATTTTTCACGGGTGTGGGCGATATTTTTTTCATTTTTTATTAAAGTTTCCGATAACATAAACATTTAAATATTTGTTTCAAAAAAGAACTCGGCAAGACAAAGTTTTTGGTTCAAGAATCAGGTCTGTATGGTTTATAGATTCACCGTAACAAGCTATCACTTTTGACAGTTTGTATCTCGGAAACCAACTGACGGATTTGAAATTTTTTTTCACGAAAAGAAGCATCTTTCCAAGTACTTTCAAACCATGTATTGCAAAAAAAAATCCAATGAAAATCCGCTGAGATAATCTATTTGTTTATAAGCAAAAATATCAACAATGTTTTTAAACAATTCCTGAGGGTGTCCAAATCATCCGATTTTGATTCTGAAAAAAGCGTTAGAAAACTTGAGTTCCCTACTATATGTCGAAAATAAATTTAAATAGGTTAACGTGATATTTTGGACTCAGACAAACTTGAAAAATGGTCAATTTTTATAAACGAAATGAGATTGCAAAATTATGGTGCAAAAACTATCGATTCGATCCTAACGAATTTTAGCGTGCTATTTTATCATGGCATAAAGTTTTCTCAGAGAAATTTAAATGGTCGAAAAAAATTGATTAAAAAACTGTTTTTTAACCTTTTTTTAATTATTGCTATTTTGCAATAAGGAAAGTATATTTTTAGATTTCCGACTAACCGTATCTTATGGAAAATTTAATTACAAAACTTTTTTTCCTCTTCAATTTTTCTCTAAAATGAATATCTTTAAAGTTACACGAGGGAAAATTTAAAAAAAATCGTTTGTTTTTCGTTAATTTTATATTTTTATTAATAAAAACAATGTTGTCCAACTTTTTGAATTGACGCATACCAAATTGATGATTACTCGGGTTATTCTGAAGGCTCTCATGCAAAGATCTCCATGTTCCATTTCACATCCACCTAAAAACAGATAAGCCCTGGTCTATAACCTATTCGCTAGTTTTTCTTCTGGCCACAAGTCTTTTAGATGGATCAATCTTTGAAGGTGTCACCAGTAGCATAGAGCTTAGCATTTGAAGATGCTGTATCGCCCACTTCGTCAGGTAATGTATATGTTGGTTCTTCATTATGGATGCCCATAGTGTGTAGATGTTTTCTTAAGTTGGAGTAACTAATCCAGTCACAGTCTAATCTGTTGTTTGCGTAAAAGCAGGATTTCGCGGTTTAATTTGCCAAATGATTTGCTGTGTCTATGGCACGCAATGTGGCTCCAGTGAGTCTGGTTTTGATGATTTATCCACGAGGACCACCCACGAATTCTTAGTAATGCCAAATGTTGTTTCGGGTCCAATAAGTGTGGTAACAGACCCTTGCCTTGCAAGTTGACATGCTTTTTCATTGCCCAGAATGCCCTTGTATCCTGGTTTCCACATAAGAGTACCTTTGTTGTATTGGACCAAAGAGATAAGGTTAAGATAATCCCAGACCTATTTTGATGTCCCTGTAATCCATCGATGGATTATCTCAAAGACAGCTATTAACAGGATGTATTTCTGGTTTACTGCACTAGTGACTCACTTATGTTGAGTCTGGGTGTGACTCGGTGTATTAAGGCTCCTGTACCATGGTCAATCTGTAAACCAAACTAGATTTCCTGGCGGACTTTGTGATTAATCAGATCCTGTCAGTCTGAATAGTGTAGGACCTGTCAAAATTATAGATTCCTAGCATGGTGTCATTGTTTATCTCCAGCAATGACTTCGTCACCATGCCTTTGATGCTGTTTTATCCGAGGGTAGGTCCAGTCTACCAAGCCTTGTTTTGTTTCAGCATCTATGTCCCTATCCTAGCTTCATCGTCGATTATTATTATATATCAAGGGGAGGGAGATTTAGTTGGGTTTTCATGGCTACTGTCGGAGTACTTCACATGGTTACAGTGATGCACTGGCAGGCCGAAGAAATCCATAGTGGCCCGCCTCTATGTGATCTTTGTCCACCATATAAAAGAGCTAGTTATCATGGGTCTTATCACTGCAGTGTGCAATATGTAATTTTATTCGCCACGTTCTGCCTAGTGCCCTTTTTGCTGTTATGATGGGCATTTTACCTTTGGGAATAGGTGTTGGTTATCTATTGCATTAAAAGTAGAGTTAAAATTGCTAATTAGGATGTCAGTGATATTGAGCTAGTCTGGCGTTGGAATTGCGTAGTAAATGATGCCGTCATCGGCGTTTTCTTAACTGAATATGACTCTATACAGGAGTTTATCAATACTTATCAGAGATAATTATTAGAACAACATTGACTGAATTAAGTATTTAAACTATAATTATCTGAGTATATATATGAACAAATGACTCTGGACAAACAATTTTCAAATATTTGCACACCGCTATGAGAGACATAAACAACTACTGTAGAATACAATAAAGACATCCAAGAAAAACCTAATAAAGGAAAGAAACTTAACAAAAAAATACCAAACAAAAAATAAAACTAGAAAAAAACACAGAGAAAATTATATAAGGGGGATTTTTTGACTCAAATTTGTGGCATTATCTTTACCTTATTGTTCTAGAAAAAGGCATCAAATACTGTTTTTATTACAAGCACGAATGTCTGGTATTTACTGTAAAACGTACTAAACATACCTTAACTATTTACATTATAAACCAAACAAAACTGAAAATGTGTTATTTATATTTATTCAAAGCAACGAAGTACGTATATGTATAAACAAGACAAAAATGAATGATTATAAACAGAAACCTAAAATACAATTTCCAGAAATTCTATAAAATTTAAATATTAAATAGCGATAATAAATGGATGTGAAGTTTTGGATGATATGGATAAAGAAGCCCTGTTCAAATTCCTTAAAATACAGCGTATTCGGTAAGTTCATCCCAATTTATCAAGAGCATATAAGGGGGGGGGGGTCAAAGTAACCCTACTTTTCCTAAAATGCCCCTTAACGGAGATACAGAGCCCTAAAGGGGTACCCAGCGATTTACCTTGCCGGCTCTAAGTTTTGAGCCGACTTGTATAATTGAATGAAATTTTAATATTTTATAGAGGTCATAAAGACTCATTAAATCATATTACAGTAGACGTTTTAGATCTTCAGAGAAGTCAGGAACGGACTTGCACCCACACTCGTTGTGCCTAATTTTTAACAGGTATCATTTTACAGAGCTGAAAAATAATTTTTTAAATACGTTGGTCATTCCTCTTCAAAAAAGGTACTTTTAATTTATTTCGATAAAACTGGCGGTTTTTAAGATACATTGGCTTTTATGCGAAACACGCAAAAGTTATTAATGCTAAATATAAACAGGTAAAAATCAGGATATTATTGTTAATAATACTATACTTATCAAAACCGCCTTCAGGTAAAAAAAAAACCTTAAAAAATTGGAAGAATATTCTTATGCAGAGTATGCTGATATGCATTTAATTTATGGTGAAACGCTGTCAAATTCTTCGAAGACAAGAAGACTTTATGCTGAAAGATTTCCAGCTCAAACATTGAACCTGGACAATAAGATTTCCTCTTATACCCGAAGCAAAGAGTATTTTCAATAAGAACTCTCTACTCACAGTATCAAACGCCCTTGTTAAGTCAAACACTAGATATATCACATACTTGCCCTTGTCGAGTTCTGTATATACAAAAGTAAGTAAACTACAGCATGGTGTTTTGATGAATTTGTTCTTCCTGAAGGCAGGGAGTTAAAATCGAATTCTGGTTAAGAAAAGTTCTGAGGACCATCCTTTCTTTTTACCGACTTCTAAAAGAAGGAGGTTTTCAATTCTTCGAGTATGTATGTTTTTTTTATGTATGTACACCGATTACTCCGGAACGGCGGCACCGATTTGAATAAAATTTTTTACGTTATGTTCAGAAAGTTACTGCGGTGATCTCATATTTTTTTGGACGAAATTGGTACAGTAATATCCAAGATGGCGCTGAAAATATGGCGACAAAAAAAATTCATTTTGTTTGACTTTCTCCAAAATTGGTATGGGAGAATTTTTGGAGTCGTACACAACGAATCTGAAATTATTTTAAAAAAATTCAATACGGCGGATCCAATATGGCGGACAAAAAAAACAATTTTGTTCGATTTTTTTCAAACTGGGTACGAGGGAGTTTTCAGAGTCGTACATAACTAATCTAAAATTATTTTAAAAAAATTCAATATGGGGAATCCCAGATGGCGGATTAAAAATTCTGCATCTCCCGATTTTGTCTAAAATCAGTATTGGGGTATTTTTGTTAGTGTTAATTATGAATTTAAAATATTTTTTAAAACACTCAATCTGGCAGATTCAATATGGGGCCCTAAAAATTTTACATTTTTCGATTTTCTCCCAACCTGATATAGGGGGTTCTTGAGGGTGTAAATTATGAATTTAAAAGTATTTTTCAGGATTCAATATGGCAAATCCTAGATAGCGGACTAAAAATTTTATATTTTTCTATTTTGTTCAAATCGTTTTTGAGGATGTAAATAGCGAATATAAGTCTAGAAATTTAAAATTTCCGGTTTTCATCCAAAATTGGTACTAGGGGGCTTTGACAGGTTTAGATTTAGATTAGATTAAGACCTAAAATAATTTTTTTGAAATTCAATATAGCGGATGCAATATGGTGGGTAGAAAATTTTATCTTGTTCGCATTTTTTCAGATTTGGTATTAGAGTGTTTTCGGGGTCGTGTATTACGAATATAAAGTTAATTTTTACAACAACTAGGTTGATAAGATACAATATGAGGGACAAAAAATTTTAAATATTCCGATTTTGTCTAAAATTGATATTGTGGGGTTCTTGAGGCGTATACAAACTCCATATGCAGTATAAAATATATCGAGCTAAGAAATTTACATCTCAGGTTCTTTAAACATCGATATTGGAAGGTTTTGGGGCCTATATTACCAATTTAAAATTAATTTGAAATTTAGCATAGTGGATTTACTATGACAGACTAAATATTTGTTTGACACAATTTTACTGATATTTGGAAACTCTAAGAACCAAAGAATTTTTAGTGGTTCATTTTAGGGCGATTTAGAACTTTGGATAAAATGGGTACTTTTTGCCACCTTGGAGTCATTTCAAGGTACACTAATCTCGATTAGTTCTTAGTTCAAATAATTTATGGATATCATAATGAATTCTAAAACTGAAAACAGAAAAATAAAATTTTTATAAAAAAATTGAACCGACTTCTAAAAGTACGCTAAAAAGTGTGAAAAATAACAATAAATTTTTATATAAAATTGAACTTTTTGAAGTCGGCGCCAAATTATTTGAAAATGAAATAAATAACTACTAATATATACAAATTACGGTAAGAAAGCAATTAAAAATAAAGTATTTTTAATCTGTTTATGCAAATCACATTTTGTCAGGTATTAGTTTGGCGCCGACTTCAAAAAGTTCAATTTCATATAAAAATTTATCGTTATCTTTTAGTTTTTAGTGCACTTTTAGAAGTCGGTTCAATTTTTTTACAAAAATTTTATTTTGTATTGGCGTTATTGCCGCCTGCTTTAGTATATGAGGAAAAATACCCTCTGAAAGTGATCTGTTTATATGTCAAAAGAAAAGCGACTGATTCAGAAATTAATTTTAAAATTTGAGAACTTATTCAATCGGAACGAGAGGAGCGGTTATTTTTAACTACATACTATTCTTTCTTGGGCCACTGCAAACACTACCATTGCTTGTTATGCCAAACTAATAAATTACGACTGACAATATTATAGAGATGAAAAACGATATCAATATAAATTCAAGTAGGTTTTGAAGGAGCATACTAGTCTTTTTCTTCTTCTTCTTCCTCTTCTTCTTCTTCTTCTTCTTCTTCTTCTTCTTCTAGGTAGAACCAAGTTCTATTATCAACACAATGCCTCATCGATCCTCGTTTGAGGTCGAAATCCAGCTCTCTCTCCATCTTTTGGGGGGCCGTCCAGGCGGCCGTTTGGTGTTTGGTTTCTCTCTCATCACGATTTTTGCTAGTATGTCATCGTCCGTTCGTTCCACGTGATCTCTCCACTGCCTACGACGGTTTCGAACCCACTTCACAACATCCCCTACTCTGCTGTCCTCGCGTATTTTTGCGTTTCTTATTCTATCTCTTAAACTTGTTCCCGTGATCATTCTCAGCGTTTTCATTTCTGTGGTTCTCATAATTTGTTTTGTCTTTGTTGTTTCATTTCTTGTTTCTGCGCCGTAGGTCAGTATCGGTCTTACACAGACCTTGTAAATTCTTGCTTTGCTCTCAATCGTCATATGTTTATTGTTCCAGATTATGTCTCTTAGTTGGCCTGATATCAGGGCCGCTTTGTTGGCTTGTGTGCGTACTTCTTCCATTACTGCCCTGTTACTTGTTATATGTGCTCCCAGGTATTTAAACTTCCCAACCTGTTCGATATGTTTGTCATCAACCATTAGTTTGCATCTTACCGGTTTTTTTGCTATTACCCTTGCTTTGGTTTTCTCCACAGATATTTTCATATTATACTGTTTGGCTGTTCGATTGAGATGGAAAATCATTCTTTGTAAGTCGTCCTCGCTATCTGCTGTCAAGGCAACATCGTCTGCAAAGCATATAATCTGAACGGTGTTGTGTCCCATTGGGTACCCAATATTTGTGCTTTTTACCTCATCAATGATTTCGTCCATGATTACATTGAAAAGTGTTGGACTTAGGCTATCACCCTGTCTTATTCCTATGGAGCATACTAGTAATTTCAATTATCAAATGTAGTTTGGCGTTAAATTTTAAACTTAGTCTATTACATAACCTCAGGAATATCGAAAAACCATCATTTTCACAATTTTAGGTTAGACTATTGCGAAAACTTTCAGCAGTAGGTCAAGCGTGACTTCAAATTCAGATTTAGCATGTCAAAAATCTCCTGAAAAGTATAAACTGCTTTTTCGTTTTGAGCGTCAAAGAAATTTTGTAGGCCTTTGTTATTAACATTTCAGTTTTGAGAGAACATACAAAAGTTTCTCGACATATTCCCAACAATCGACGAATCCATCATTATGATCTTGAAACTAAAAATCATAGTGTGGAATGTAAATATCGTGGCCCCCCCGTAATTCAAAGATCAAACAGATTATGGGCTCCGCTGGTTAAAATACTTAAGGGATCAATTTTTGATTATTTAACGATTTTTTTTAAATCGCTACATCTTCGACATAATAATCCAAATTTTATCTTTTAAAACACAAAAACAGGTCTCAGCTGCCTTTAAGTTAGAAAACAGTTTTTTGTGCTAGACAATATTAAGCTGCTTTTAGATGCCAGCCGCTCGCTGGGAGCCACTTTAAAAAAATTAGGGTAGCTACAGCGAGACTGGAGGCCCTGCCTAAAAACGATGAAAATAATAGCCAGCTATTACTTCCTTTGCTAAAAATAATGAATTTGTAACGAGGTTTTTTCATTATCTCATCAATTGATCGTTGACTACTGTATATTAAATAGATAAATATTTTATTAAGATACATTAAAAGCTCGCAAGTTTATTATTTATGTTCAGAAGTTAGCTAAATTAATCAATAATAATTCTGTATCGTACGAGTCAATTACAACTCATAAAATATTTAGCTACCAAGTTAGCTGCATTTTGTTATAGTGTGATTTTTAGACATGGGCGTCGAAATTTGAAAACTGCTGACGAAACAAAAAAAAAATAATGCTACCTCTATTACATAGCACAACGGGAAATTTGTAGATTGAATAAAAACAGTCATTTTTCGTAGATTTTGGGTCGCAGAATTCGAATACTGAGAATTTGAGACATCAAGTTTTTTAAATATCCTAACCTAAAAATGCAAAAAACGCGATTTTGTTCTCTATTTGAAGTTAGGTATTATGGCGACATTTTTTTTCTCAAAAAACTATACATATCATTTTAAATTATATCTTACTCTTTCAAATACCCGTTAGTTTGCTCAAATATTTTTCTGTTTCTTCGAGATATTCAATTTTGAAAATTTCAAATTTCATTAGTTTTCCAAGCTTTAAAACCTGCACCTTTCGTGTAAGCTTTTAAGTGAAAATTTTGATAAACGATGGATGTTTTAATGATATCAAAGCATCGCTCAATCCAAATTTATCATCAGCTTTGCAAAATAAATTTGTTTAAATAAATGCTTTCATGGCATCTTACAAAAATAAATAAGAAAAAAATTTTTCTAGAAAACCAGGGAGTGTACGAAATTCCATGTGGAGAATGCAGCTCATGTTACGTAGGCCAAACCAACCGTAAAATAAGCGCCAGTAGAAACGAACATATAAACGCTGTCAAGCAAAAAACAATTTCTTCTGCACTGACCCAACACTTGTTAAACACAGGAGATAAGATCAATTTTTCAGGGACAAAAATACTATCGAGATGTTCACAAGAGTTATAAAGGAAGCCATTGAAATTTCAACAACTTAAATAGCAGAAATGATAGCCAACGTGTGCCTAATACTTGGAAGAGTCTGCTTACGAAACATCAACCAGTAGTAGATATTAAAGAAACGGATTAGAACTCGGCGACACGACCCCCAACACTGGAAACAGGGCAGATGACACGCAGCAGAGCTCGCAACCTGATTGGCCAGAACCATCCAGCCAGCGAACACACCCCACCTACACACGGAAACGAGAGCACCGGAGTAGCAAGCATCAGTTCGCCCACAGAGGCCATAGAGGGCGCTTTGAAAATGATGAATGAGATTTCACAGAAACGTCAGTTGCTCTACAGTCCCGAGAAAGACTCAGCATACAAACGGGAAATATATATATATATATATATATATATATATATATATATATATATAATAAAGGTCCAATATCGAACACTGCGGTACTGTACTGTACTAGGCTCAAAAGCTCTCCATCATATGCGAGTACCTGCCTACTATTTGACAGAAATCTAGAGGAAGGAAAATCTGAAGTTTTCTAATTAGAAGATCGTGAAAGACACCAAGGCACGACTAAGGTGACGTAGTGTAAACCTCACGTACGTAGTAATCGCCCGAATAGTTGAAATATAAAAAAGAAATTATCATATTTATTATTTTTTTAGTATTATTTTTTTTAATTCTTACAATTTTGATAAAGTCTAACTATATAAAGTGCCTCTCTTTGTTTCGAAAAAAATAAGAAAAATATAAAGAAAAAATTTAAAAAAGACATGTTGAATATCTACATAATCATCTTTTCCATTTAAGACCATGAAAGTTGCAATCTATTTCAATTAGCAAGACAATCTTTCCCTTTTAAATGTAGTTTATAAATTTATAAACAGTATTCTTTTACATGAATTTTTTATATGTCTGCTTGATCTTTTATATTCCCTTTATTACTTAGATCTTGTCGGAGCCCTATGAAGCCATTGTCCCGTAAACTGAATTTTTGTTATTTTTCTTACAATAAAATGACTCTTTCTTAGGACATTTGTGGTCTGTTACTCCAGCATAACTAAGGTAAGGTTACCCAGATATGTTCATGGTAGTAAATAGTTTATCAAATTGATATTTTGTAAATTTAACGGTGTCATTCTCAAACGTAAGTAATTTTAAATGCCACGTGATGTTGTAAAAAACGAAGATATAAATAGCTGAACAAAAATAGGTTATGAATCGTCCGCGTGCACCTTTCAAAACAACTGAACAATGCAAGAGGGTGAACGGTTAAAATAAGACCTAAATATAAATAGTAAATTAATTTTGCATCTTTTAATTCTTCTGTAATGCTTTTGTGACTTTTAGTTAACTTTTGTTTCCGTTACTTACCCTTCCACTCGAATCAGTTGCATTCAAGTCTGCCTCTCCAATCCCCACCGCCAAGGCCCTACGTAGTTGCTCTCTAAGGGCTTGGTCGTCTCCATCGCGGGCCGCCCTTAGGAGAGCCTGCCCCCCAGGGGACACGGGCGGCTCGTGGGGGGCTTGATTTGATGTAGGGGACAGCGTGCCTTTGATGTAACGTCCAGTGGGGTGAACTCGGTGTCTAACTCCTGAAAGACAATTTCTTTATTATAATTAGTAATATGAAAAATATTTTTTGAGGTAGAAACAAACAGTTCTTGGGTTTAGGTTTTTTATTTAATTAAAAATCTAAATAATTGACGTTTCGCCCTTTATTTAAGATATTTCCAAAATTTTTTGTTTTTTGATTTATTTAGCTTCCTAAAAATATTTTTTATATAATTAAAAACATTTGTACAAGAACATATCCACAATTTTGAAAAACAGACAAACACTTCAAAACACTATTCAGTTTTTTAAAAAAAGTAGTTAATTTTACTAGTACACACCTTGACATTTTCTTTATTAATTAATAATGAAATTCAACTTTTACATTTAGGTATTGAGGATACAAGGAATGCGAGTGTGTTTTATTATTTTTATTTTACAATGCACCAAAAAAAACCCATACATTTAATTTTATGTTTAAGAGGATATTCAATTTTTGATGTTTATTAACAGGATCGATTACTTAATATTTTTGTTTAAAATAGGCTGGTGTGAATGTGGCTCCAATTTCCTATATCCGTTCTGTCGTTAACACTGTTTTTAGCTTTTTTAATTTCTATCATTTTCATCTGCAATTTCTGGTAATTCATATGTTTGTTTTTAATTAAGGTACTGTTTTGAAGCGTTTTTATTATATTTATGGCTATTTAATCTGTTCTTTAATAATTGGCTAGTCGTGAAAATGCCTTAAATAAAGGGCGAAACGTCAATTGTTTGGATTTTTTTATTAAATAAAGAACCTAAACTCAAGAAAAGACAAAATATAAAAAAAGGATATAATCTATGGTTCAAGAATCTGGAAAATTTAATATACATATATGTATATATATATGCAATTTTTCAAAAAATTAAATATAATGGTAGATGTCCTTTATTGTTTTTGATATCTACCGCATATGTTTTCTTTCTTCACCCACCTTTTATTTTAAAAATGGAAAAAGTTTAATATAGAATTAAACAGAAGTAAAGTAAGAAATATTGTTAGTAAAAATAATATAACTCTGGATTGCCTTAATAATTTTTGCAACAACACTATATACATTTTAGAGTTCACTTCCTTGTAATAGCAAAAGAGGCACTAGGATACAAAAAAAAAAAGGAATAAGCGCATCCTACCTTACTTGTGAGTCAAAGAAATCGGAACAGACATACAGGAAAAAAGGGACAAGTATAAAGCATATCTAAGTCCTAAATCAGACGGGAACAAAATCAAATCACACGCTTTAGTACATAGAAAAATAAGCCAAAAGAAAACTTAAATGCGTGAAAGAAAATGCTCCAGAGTAAATACCTTTCTGAGAGGAGAAAAATGCACCTAGAGGTGGAAAGTAATAAGATCACTACGTCAAGAAAAGAAAAAAATATTATAACCTCAATCTCAATAAAAGAGTAGGAGTAATACTTTGTTGTTGACGTTTCGGTGAAATCTCATTCACCATTTTCAGATCTCACTGTAAGTCGTCTGTATACGCACAGAAATGCTGTTCAGTGAGTTTTAAAAATAGTGAATAAAATTTCATTAAAACGTTTTTTTAATAATTTTTCTTCAACTTTCGTATATTTTTTATTTTATTATTGGGATATCTTTTAAAAGTTCATTTTTTTCTTTCTTATATTTACTGAACTTACATTTCCAGTATGAAAATAAATTTTATCAGCAACTCGACGAATATGCATCGAGCTCTCCGATTTCTTCCACAGTGGTACAATTAATTATGGAATATTTGGAAGAAAACGTAATTAGTAAACTTAATTTCAATATAATATTCTTTAAAATATTTGTTGGTGACTGCTTAACAGCCGTACTAGAAGAAAGGACTGATGCCATAATGACTGCTTTCAACTGCGTCCAGGAAAAATTGCAATTTACCGCCGAAACAGAAAAAAATAATGAATTAAATTTTCTAGATTTAACTCTAATTAGAGATAGACAGAGTCACAAAATCGAAATTAAATGGCACCCTAAAGAAACTTGGTCAAGTCGTTACCTAAACTATAATTCAAACCACCCAAAAAGTCAAAAAAATAGTGTGATAATAGGTCTAGCAGATCGAGGTATTGCTTTAACCTCCGCAAAATATCGTCAAAAACCCTAAAAAAGGTACAAACAACTCTCATAAACAATCACCTTTCAAAAAAATTATACCAAAATAATAAAACATAGAACACATTTATTCTATAATAAAACAAAAAGACAAAAAATAAAAATTAAGAAGAAAATAATAACTATAGCAGTATGCCTTATACGAATGGAGAAAATAAAACACATTTTATCAAAACAGCATATAACCCTTTGTCATAAAGCACAAAATTTACTGAAAGATTTATTTACCCCTTTAAAAAGTAAGGTACCTAAAAAGAAAAAATCCAACTTTATTTATTCAATACCATGTCTAAACTGAAACAGATGAACAGAAAAAGTCATGAACTTGTTGTATACCCTGTACTAATTCTATAAAATATTCCTGACACTGTATATAGTAAAAATTTTTTTCAATATAAAGAAAGAACTACCCAAAGAAATAGGTCAAAAATAAATTCCATCACATCAAATTAAGACATATTTAATAATTTTAATATTCTTGAACTAACAAACTCCAAGGCTATTTAAAAAAATTTTTAGTTGTATGTGTTGATGATTTTAAAATGAAATGTTATATGTTATACAAAACTTCAGCGTCTTAAGATGCTTGAATGTGTTTTAAATATTTTTGCCTTTAATAAATATAAATCTTCTGTTTAAGGAAAAAAACACTTGAAAAAGCACAACACGAGCTGCGAAACGTCGTAAGTAAATATAAGAAAGAAAAAAATGAACATTTGAAATTTATTTTACAACCAATCACCAATATAAAAGGTGTTTTTTATAGAGGTATAGAACTTTAAGTTGGCAACACTTTTTTAACTGGCGGCCATTTTGTCAGCTGTCAAGTGATTTATGTTTAGTTCGATTTGGCATTTCAACATGAATAGACTGACGCCTGAACAATGCTTCCAAATTGAGCAAATTTATTTTGAAAATCATGGTTCTGTTCGAAATACGTATCGCGAACTACGTCCATTTTATGGTCAACATAATCGTCCATCAGAGCAATTAATTCGATTAACTATGGAACGTTTTCGCACCACGTTTACTCTAAATGATAATACGCATCAAAGAGACGTCGTACAGTGCGTACAGAAGAAGTCATTGCTGCTGTAGAGCGTAGCGTAGAGGAAGACCCGAATCAGTCTATCCGCCATCGTGTACAGGAATTGGATACGTGTTCATCCACTTTATGGAAGATTTTGCGGAAAGATCTTGGTTTGCGTGCTTACAAAATCCAACTCGTGCAAGAATTGAAGCCACACGATCACCTAGCAAGGCGTAGATTCGGTGAATGGGCCCTAAACAAGATTGCCGTTGATCCCGATTTTCATAAGCGAATTTTGTTTAGCGATGAAGCTCACTTTTGTTTGAATGGATACGTCAATAAACAAAACTGCCGTATTTGGAGTGATGATAATTCTCAAGTTTATGTTGTTACATCCAGAAAAACTGACTGTTTGGTGTGCTTTATGGGCTGGTGGAATCATTGGTCCGTACTTCTTTAAAAACGATGCTGGTCAGAACGTTACAGTCAATGGTGATCGCTATAGAGCCATAATTATTGACTTTTTCGTTCATCAATTGAACAACCATGATGTGCAGGAGCTGTGGTTTCAACAAGATGGCGCAACATGTCATAAAGCTCGTGCCACAATTGATTTATTGAAGGAGACGTTTGGTAACCGCATAGTTGCACGTTCCGAACCCGTGAATTGGCCTCCAAGATCGTGCGACTTAACGCCGCTAGACTATTTTCTGTGCAGATATGTGAAGTCGCTAGTCTACGCCGATAAGCCCGAAACGATTGATCACTTGGAGGACAACATTCGCCGCGTTATTGCCGATATACGGCCACAAATGTTGGAAAAAGTCATCGAAAATTGGACCTCCAGATTAGACTACGTCCGAGCCAGCCGTGGCGGTCATATGCCAGAAGTCATATTTAAATTATAATGCCAGAAGGTTATCCTTCGAATAAAGTAAATTTCATGTCAATTTAAAAAAATTAACTTTATTTTATTCCATCTAAAATTTCTATACCTCTATAAAAAACATCCTTTATATATATATATATATATATATATATATATATATATATATATATATATATATATATATATATATATATATATGTATATTAAATAAATATATAGTTGTTTTTCAAGCCTGAAAAATTTACCTTCCCAAACACGTTGGATTTCTGAAATTACCACTTCAATTATTTTTGAATTGACTCAATTTATTAAGATAGAAATTTGTTATTCAGACGATTTTGTTTACTCCCTGTTGATTAAGTCACCCTTTGGGTAATTATTGACTAATTGTTTGGATAACGTCAACAACTATGCGGCCGCATTATAGGTAGATGGAACTGCGTTGTAAACTTGTAAACATAACCCCTTATTGACACTAATATTTTACGGTCCCAGGCGGCGCTTTGATGTACTAAGATTTAACATTGTTTTGAACAATTTATGGTGTCTCGTACACATATTCGGACACACATATTTATTAGAGTTTATGTTTTAAATAAAAAGAAAACATTTTATTTAATAATTTATAAATAAATTATTTTTTCAAAAAAATTAAAACGACTTCGAAAAATTGCACTCACTATAAAGAAAAAAATAAATAAAAAAACTATTTTAGATTGCAAGCAGAATAATTTCTGTAGATTTACCGATTAAAAAGCCCTTTTTACAAGTTGGCGCAATAGTAGTTGAATTTAACCTCGATGAATTGATATTTTTAACCAATCTCATGTCTGTATTATTACTAGTAGGTACCCGTCGCGGCTTCGCCCACATTCAAGGCTCTCCGGTATTTTAAGAAAAAAGACCAATGGAATTTTGTTCAACCCTATTCTTACGTGCCTCCCTTTAATATCCTTAGCGCAAATAGATCGGTAATTTATCAGTAAAACTACGCAAAAAAAATTAGTTTACTTGTTGTATTGTAATGGAACAAATGTTAATTATTTTTCATTGTTCAATGTCAACTATATTCTGTTAAAATAAATAATTAAATAATCACTCTGTGAATAGATATTCCGTGGGAATAGGGTAGTTATATTTTTTTATCATTATCCACGAAAGTCTAAAGGAAAAATAAATCAGTTATCGAGCTAAAACTTTTATTATCTTTGTCATTTAAATGTTTTCTTAAAAATATATAAACTCAGTAAATTTATGAAGTCATAAAACTAAAGGACCCTTTCTAAGATTTGGCTATAAATCTGTCGAAATAATCCTACATTGATTATGTAAGTAAAACCAGACATGTGAAGGGTAGTTTTAACATATGGTATGTGAAATACCGTTAAAATGTATTAAAATATTGAACGAATTTCCCATTATTAGGAAACAAAAGAATAATCAAATAAATTCATTATACTGTAATATAACGTTTGATCTGTGAAAGGAGGTATGTAGCGTCTGTTTTTCCTGATTTCAAGAAAGGATGCTTTAAATACCAGCAATAGGAATAAAAGGGCACTCAGGTTTTTTCGCAGACGTTATATTATCTTATTTCTTTAGTTATAAAAAGAAATAGAATAGTTTTATTGTGTTTATAAATTAAGAGTAAGATGCTCACAGACCAATTCGTGAATCAAGCATCCGGTATAGAATAGCTAACGCCCTCAGCACGTAACGATCAAAACCTTCGAACTTTAAGGGAAAGAAATTGACGTTTCAGGGTTCCATCGGGTAATATGGGTACAAACGGGAAACAGAGGGGTGTAAAATTCGAAGACACTCTTTAAGGAATAGTAAATTTCAGTACCAATCTGAAAGTCGAATTAGGGTGATCGGTACCGTTCATTAAGTCCAGTGCTGTAGTGTATATTCGGCGGGAATGAAGGTTTTCTTTGTTTGATTTGTTTTTAATTTAATTCCAGAAGATAAGGGAGTATCATGTGTTATTTTAGTCGGGCGTTTCGTGATTTTCATACGGTTTGATTAAGTAATATAAATAGCTGTTTTTTTTCGGGTTTTATTTCTTTTTTTTTGTTTAATATTTTATTAAGCTATTTATACGTGTTTTTTTTTCAAAATTGGGTTTCACGTTTTTGGTTAAAAGAACGGCCAAGAAGCGACTATGCTAGTTTTTTCCGTAATTGTAATTAGTTTTAGTTTCTCATTGTAAATAGTTCGTTTTTCTATTTATTTTTGTTAATAGACTAAGTTGTTTTGAGAAACTTGTTTTATTCAATTTCAATAAAACCTTCACGCGAGTTAACTTGCGGCCACGCTGTTGCGAAACCTACAAAACAAGAGATGTCTACTGACCAACTAATTAGCAGCCTTTCCTGAGTCCTGAAGATCTGAGTTATGGTTGTGGTAAGCTTTAATAACCGTAGTGTTTGGTACTAAAGCTGCAAGAGAGAAGTTGAACGACCAGACTTCCAGAGTGTCTATATAACTGTGATATTTATTTGTAGGATATTAAAATAGTTACTAATTAATATGGAGCAAAAAATGATTATAGATAAAATGATTAACGCTACCTCAATATGTCATTGGCCAGAGTCTATAATCAAATTCTGTCACAGTATCTTGTATAAAAAGTGCATTTTTTATTGCTAATTTTGGGGCGTTGAACACAAAAATGACAATGGAATTAAAAACTTAGTTGCAATTTTCAAGAAGGAGTTTTTTTTTTATTTTATTTTTAATAAAATAATAAAAAATACATACTTTTACACTTGTAGATACACTAAATATCCCGTCTTTTTGCTTTTCTTTTGTGAATTGTTTTTGGAGCATCTCTAACAAGAATCCAACAGTAATCGGTAAGCATGGAAGCATTCCACTTTCCCTGGTACCTTATCTCTATTGTTGATATATCTTAATGGAATCGTTCGCCGTGTTCATCACTTACAACTCCGCCGTTGTAAGGAAAAAAGTCCAGATGTCAGGAAATTGATCTTTAGAGACATATTGCAACCCAGTTTTTGATACGATTACAGCATATTTTCAACAAGAGTAACGTAATTGTCAGCTTTTTTATTTCCAAAGAAGTTAATGACTACGAGGCGAAAGTCATTCCAAGCATTTTTTTCAATACTTGATAGAATGCTGTCAAAAAGTTTGTCTTTCAGAATATTTGGAATCTGAGGCCCAATAAAAATATCTTCTTAAATTTTTGCTTCACTTGGCTTTGGGAATTTCTTATGCCGGTACTGAAAAGCGGGCTCATCTGTATTCAGTGCCTTAACAAAGTTTTGTCAGGATTTTTTTGAAATTGAAAGGGGAAAATATAAGTAATTTTCCTGACATGTCTGGAATTTTGACCCTCTTTAAGGGAAACAGGGAAAGAGGTAAATATAAGTAATAAAAAAACACCGGCCGCACGACGCACGAAGTTTGCATTCTTAGGCTACAATGCGGGTGTAGTGCATGCGCGACGCGGGAGATATCAAAATTAGAAGCGCATATCTCGTTACTTTCACATACTACATGCAACATTCAGACAAAATGTCACGAAATTTACTGAAAAGACAGCGATTATTTAATTATTTAATCTGGTAACCCTACCTGTGTCATACTTAAATGATTCATTCATTCATTCATATCAGCCCGTTTTCATCCACTCCTGAATGTAGGCCTCTTCCATATTTTTCCATTTCTGTCGGTCCGTAGCGATCCCCATCCAGTTTTTTCCGGCAATTTTCTGGATGTCGTCACGCCATCTCTTTTGGGGCCTGCCAACACTTCTCTTGTTCTCTCTTGCCCGCCATGCTGTTATCTTGTATGTCCATCTGTCTATGTCATGTCTTGCGATATGTCCAGCTCATCTCCATTTTAGCTGCGCTACTCGTTTGCTCACATCTGTTATTTTCGTTCTTCTTCTGATTTCTTCATTTGGAACTCTATCTCGTAAACTAATTCCCAGCATAGCCCTTTCCATTGCTCGTTGTGTAACCCGAAGCTTATCAATGACTTTACATGTTAGGGAGGTTGTTTCAATACCATAAGTAAGAACTCGCAGGATGCACGACTCGTAGACTTTTCTTTTCAGACTTATGGGGGTGTTACTGGATTTAAGAATGAATCCGAGTTTGCCAAAAGCTGCCCAGTTGAGACTTATTCTTCTAGGAATTTCAGCCGATTGGTTTTCCTTCCCTATTTGTATTTTATGACCTAGATATATGTATTCTCTTACGTTTTCTATTATTTTATCTTCAACTTTAATTTGTATTTGTTCTAGACTTATTATTTTTGTTTTTGACAAGTTCATTTTGAGTCCTATTCTAGATGATGCTTGATGAAGTTCTTGTATCATACATTGGAGTTGTTCTGGTGAATCACTGATTATACCAATATCATCAGCAAATCTTAAGTGGTTTAGTCGTGTTCCGTCTATGTTAATTCCCTTGTCATGCCAGTTCAAGCCCTTAAATACATCTTCAAGTGCCAACGTGAACAATTTTGGAGAGATTGTGTCTCCCTGACGTACGCTTTTTTTTATAGGTATCCTGGAGGTTTTTATATCCTCGTCTATTGTAACTTGCATGTAAGCGTTTTCATATATATGCTGAATCAGAGCAGAGTATCTTGAATCAATCCGAACATTGTCCAGTGCTTTGAGAACTGCCCATGATTCGATAAAATCAAACGCCTTCTGGTAATCAACGAAAGCCACATGCAGAGGTATATTATATTCCGTGGTTTTTTCGATAAGCGTGTGTACTGTCTGTAGATGGTCTATTGTACTGAAGTTCCTGCGAAATCCGGCTTGTTCTGAAGGTTGGTATGCGTCCAACTTTTGCGTCAGTCTGTTAGTTATTATTTTTGTAAGAAGTTTGTACAAGTGGGACAGTAAGCTAATTGGCCGATAATTTTCTATGTTATTTCTGTCGCCTTTTTTGTATAATATGATGACTTTTGCGTTTTCCCATGCCTCGGGTATTTTTCCATATATTAAGCACTCGTTCAACAAAATTCTAACGCTTTCTCTTAGTTGTTCTCCCCCTATTTTTAACATTTCGGCGGTTATACGATCCTCGCCAGGGCTTTTATTATTTTTCATTTGACTAAGCGCTTTCATTAACTCTGCGGTATTTATTTCGGGCATCTCTTCTGAACCGACATTTCTTACTTTCTTTCGTAGTAAGGACCTTGAGTTTTTGGACTGTATAACTCTGTATAAAAGTCCTGGACAGCCATCGTGATTTCCTCCCGGGTACTAACTAATTGGCCTTGTTTAGTTTTAAGTCCGGAAATTTTTTCCGGCCCCTACCCAATTGAGATCTGAGAACCTTCATTGATTTGTTAGTTTCTATCGTGTCTTTAATCACTTTTGTATTATGCTTTCTTATGTCCCTGCTTATGTTTTTGTTAATTTCTTTATTTATGTCCCTATATCCTTCACAGTTTCGGTCCAAATTACTTCGTTTTTCTATGAGGTTCTTGGTATACGGGCTGATTTTACTACTTTTTTCTTTATTTCTAAAGCATATCTCTTTTGTTGCTGCTCGTATGCTATTATTAATGTGTTGTGTCAATTAATTGATGTCCATTTCTTCCTGGTCTTCTTTACTTTTAAGTTTATTCTTTATTACGTGTTCGAATTTTTCCTTGTTTTGTTTTAGTATTTCGTTTGTTGGAATGGGTTTTCTTCTTATCAATTTATTTCTTTCCCATCTGGTGTTAATGGTAATCGCAGCTCTGATCAAGCGGCGATCGCTACTGGTGTCGAATTGGTTAAGGACAGTGATATCTTTGCAAATGTTTTTTTGGTTAGTTATAATATAGTCGATTTCGTTTTTTGTGATACCATTCGGGCTTTTCCAGGTCTATCTCCTATTTAAAGGTTTTTTGAAGAAAGAATTCATACAATACAAGTTTTCACTTCTACAGTAGTTAATCAGCATATCTCCTCTGGAGTTTCTCTGACCCAGATCAAAGCGACCTATATTTGGGATATTGTTGTCGTCGTCGTGACCCATTTTTGCATTAAAGTCTCCCATTAATATTATGAAGTTAGCTTTTCCTCTCGTTTTTGCTGTAGTTATGTCCTCATATATCTGTTCAACCTCTGAGTCTTCTGAAGAGCTTGTTGGGGAATACACCTGAATTACCTGAATGCTATACCTTTTATTAATTTCTATTACTATGTGGATAACTCTGTCAGACATTGCTTGCCTCTTTGTAACTTTGTGTTTTAAACGTTTATTAACAAGTATTGCCTCTCCTCCTTCGTAGTCTTTTATTTCGCTGCTATTGTGATATAGCAAATGTCCCGATTTTAATAAGGTAGTTATTTCTCCTTTGAGTCTCATTTCACTGAGACCTAAGACGTCCCATTTAATGTGATTAAGTTCTTCCTCCAATCTTTCGAGGTGTTCGTCTTGTCTCAGTGTTCGTATATTATAAGTAGCGAAGTACATTTTTCTGCATCTAGAGGATTTGTTGTTGTTTTGCCGGGGTTTAAGGTTAGTCGAGTTTCTGCCTCCCCCAGAATCCATGAGGCTGACTGACGAATCAGTGTGGGATTCAAAACGCCGTTCGCCACCCACCTGGGGTACTTTATTTTTGATTAAATGATTATAAGTTCATATTCCTTACCCATATTTTGGAATACCATACATTAAATTGTTTTAAATACGATTTTTTACAAAAAAAAATCTTAGGACACGCTGTATATCTTCGACATGTAACATTTTCAAAAAACTTATTCTACTTAATCAGCCCATTTTGATGTCTAGTATCTTCAGTTGCTCCATGCGACACCCAGTATATTTTTTAAATTTTGTTTTGTCTTTATCTTTTATAAAGCTTTAAGCGTATCTTTTTATGAATTTGTAATTTATTAAATTAATTTCACCCTTGTTATTTTTCTCATGCCCCGAATATAAAAGAAGATCGACCCGAAATATTTTACAACATCCTTTTTTCTCATGTTTATACGTGGACCTCGTACAAAAAAGGTCTATAATTTACTACTCTTTTCTCTCGACGTTAACATTAAAATCGCTCCGTAGTCTCCCAGATTCTTTTGGGACCTGTAAAAGGTATATAAAGTCTACAAATCGATTTTTCTCTGTTGGTTGTTAGAGTTTTTGATATTAATTTAGGCTGTTGACAGGTTATCAAGATTATTTATTATTTTCTCTGACAGTAAAAAAATGTGCGTGAAACCCATTTCTTTTGGGTATTGCTATTGTTTATTTTAAGGTTACATATTGTGGTTTTTGTTACCAGTTGGCGAGATTTTTACGTGGTTTAACCTTAACCTATTAGGTACAAAAATTGTACCAGATTTTACCACATAATTGCCTCCAGTCTTTGTACAATTTTTCCGAAGGAGTACCAACATTACTTCTTGGAAAAAACATGCTTAATGCTTCTCAAACTACAGGGTAGTAGGCCACGATGAAATAAGAGACAAGTGTTTTTTTGTATGTGCGGAAAATCCTTTAATCAGTTGTAAATTTATTTTTATGAATCAATCGATTGAAAAGTAAAATATTACACTAAGAAAAACCAATTGTAGTCCTAATTACAAGACCATTCAATTTATTGACCTAAGCATTCCAGTCATATGTCTTGCTGAGGTAAAAGACATTGCAAGACCCTCTTTGCTATAGTCAATATAGCCAATGCGGTATTCCAATCAGGCCATTTCCCCTCGGATAGGCTAAGATAATTCTGATTAGGGAGAAAGGCGAAAAGGCCACAAAGATCAGCAGCTACAGATCTATTAGCCTGCTTTCCAATCTAGGAAAAATCATTGAACACATTATTCTAAACAGATTGTCTAATTTTATGACCTGTTACAGTTTTGTTATTTCATGAACAAAACTATAAATAATTTTACCGAAATACCAACAATCAAGCCAATATTCACCATAAATTAAACTCTTATTTTCATCAAGTAGTCTCTTTAATACATATAAAATAAAAGCAAAAAGTTTTTGTCACTGTCACACCAAAAACCGGTTTTGTAAAAAAAAATCAAGTGTGCCTAGAAATGTATCAAACACTCTACTTTTGCCACTTTCATCAAGGGTGTAGTTAGTTAATCTTTTGTTTTTTTCTTCTTGGCGCTCTTGAGTGTCATTTTCATTTTAATTCTCCTTCTCTCCCGTGACGTAGCAGACCGAGAGGAACATCTTGCCTCAGGAGCAAGTCAACGTCAGGAGCGACCATAACAGCGTTCAGCAGACCACCAGACTGGCCTCAACGATAATTCAGTGTTTCAACACACACTGGTGCTATCTTCTTTGATATCAGCAAGGCCCTTGACAAGGTGTGACACAATGGTCTTGTAATTAAGCTCATAAGGCTGGGAATCTCAAGGTATTTAATAACACTAGTCTCAAGTTTCTTAGAAAAAAGATCCTTCATGGTGTCATCAGACGGTGCTACTTCCGAAGTTAAACATGTTAGAGCTGGAGTACCTTAAGGCTTTCCTCTATCGCCAATTCTCTTTAACTTGTACACAGCTGATATTCCGGTCGACAACTGTAGCAAATTATACCTGTTTGCTGATGACACATAATCATGATCTTTTCGTCTTATTATTTTTCATCTATAACGTCATATAAATAAATTAAAAAGATGGATGGCCTATTAGAAGATCAAGTTGAGACTTGACAAGACATAAGCTGTCATGTTTTGAAAATCAAGAATTCCAACTCCTAAAGATCGGCTATCCATCTCGAATACTCGGATTCCCTGGCGAGCGAGTGCGAAATACTTGGGGGTAGTCTTCGATAGAAGACTGAATTGGACATTTAACACGAACTATATCCTAGCGAAGGCCAAATCTTCTTCTTTATCTCTCTATTCGCTGCTTAACAAGAATAGTAAATTAAATTCTTATTTACAAACTTTTTCTCAGATCTGTTCTGTCCTTTGGTGCTCCAGCCTGGATCATCACAGGCAGAACGAGATTTAAACGGCTCGACAGATTTGAATGATATACGAAGCCCCATACTTTCTCAGAAACACAATCATACACAGAGACCTAAGTTGTGATACCTTCGACACCTTCACTAAAAACACTACTATACAATATACGAATAGAACCGCTAACGCTACTAACATGTTTATACAGGAATCCCACGACAACACTATAAATTCCTCCGAGACTGGCTACTGGACCAATAACTGCGGTAATTTTCCTCCTTAAATTGATGGCCTAAAAGTCAAATAGAATCTTATCATATTCTAGCTTGTTCAAAGTCCATCCACAGAGCAAACGAGTCTATAGGTCTATCCTGATTTAATGTTCCAAAGAAGTTCCCATACTCTATTTGGTTATTGGCAAAACATTAGTTAGAACCTGAAGTATATTAAGGAAACTTTTCTTGGGGGATGAAATTTCAGTTCACGGGTGATTACAAACAAATATTTTGAAAATGGCAACTTCAGTTTTGTATGCATTTAGTAAAAATACTTTCTCAAACTATTTAGAGCTCTTTTTAATTTTTTTATACAATATAAACAAATGAGTTCGAATTTTTAAAACAAAAATTAGGGGTTGCAACCCCATTACGGTTTAGATTGCATCAAATAGTTTAGTTTTATGTTAAAAGTAATATGCAATTTGAAGATTTGCAAAGTATCAATCAGAAGGTGAAACGTACTGATAAACCTTTTTTGGGGGATAATTTTTCGTTTAAGGGCGATTTAAACAAAATAATCTAGAAATGTTTAACATTATTTTTGTATTCAGTTAATGAATTACATTTTTCTAATTTTCTTTAGCTCGTTTTGAATTTTTTTGTATCCAAATAGACACAAAAAGTAGATTTTTCAATATAAAACATAGAAGTTCCAATTTTTATGGTTGAAACTGCCTCAGTTAGTTCCACATTAGCATAAGAAGTAATCAGCAATTTCTTTCATCGCAAAATTCTAATTAGAATCTGAGATATACTGGAAAATCCATTTTCGAGGGTAAAATTTTTGGGTCTGATTTCACCCTCTTAAAGTGATTTTTCGCAAATAAAGAAAACACGTGTCTTTTATTTTATCATGGCCTAGAACCACGAACTTGAGATATAAAACTGGACTGCTCGTGTTCCATATCTCCCTTATAAAAATAATGATGGCAATAATGAATTCCCTAAGTTTTTATGATATTAGTGAAAGGGTATTTTTGATATTGACTGAATACTTTTCATTTTGACAAAAATTTATTTTTGATTTTGCTATTTTATGGATTTTATCACATTTTATGTAACTTTTTACTGAAAATTTCAAACCGGAATGTGAACTTTAAGGTTTTTTTGTATTTTAAAAAATGTGATTCTTCATCGTAAGACGTGCAAATACCTCATCTGGTAAATTGGAATTTATTTAATTGATAAGTTATAAAGCATTCAATAATAATTATATAAAATTTTACCTTAGAATCAAATTGTAAATCTAAGGATAACAAGTTTAATCTTATGGATATGATATATGATAATTATTAAATGCTATCAATATTTTAGTTTTTAAGAGAAAAGAATCTTCAAATTCAAGAGATGAAGCAAATTGGTCATGATCATAATTCTTTTATACATCAGATAAGTAACTCTGTTCAGAGCATTTTTCTAGAAATTGTTTTATACAAGAAGATGAGCAAAAAGTTTGTGTTGTGCTTCTTACAAATAAACTGCCTGAAAAAAACTACGAAGCACTGTTTGATATAAACATCTTGAAGCAACTAAACTTGGACTTAATATCATACACTGGCTCTACAAAAAAAAAGTCCTGAATTAGGTGTGCATTAACCAACAAGATTATCGTTTTACCATAAAGTTAATGTTCCACTGACATATAAGGCTGAATATCGAAACTGGTATGGTGTTAAAATTTAAAATAATTATACGTTTAAAAACCAATATGTCATATTAAAATAGAAATAAATGATTGCATATAATATGAAATTTTTCAATATTATTAAGGATGTTTGAAAATTTCATAAATTTTACTTTTATGTATTTGTTTTGTCTAAAAATAAAATAATAACCTTTTGTTTGAATATGTTGTTAATTAATAAAACAAAAATTCTTGATTTTAGCTCACATAGGAATTTTGTGTCATGAAAATCGTTTGTCAAAGTAGTGAGAAGCTGCGATTGATTACCATTTCAAACATTCAACTCTAGGAAAGATCAATTCCAGATCCTTAAACAGTTAAGTCAATTGAAAGTTTGACCTAATGTAAAAATTAAGAGTTGCTAGTAAATCTTTATGTATATATTTAGATTAAAAATGATTGTATTAATGTCAGAATTCTCTTGTATTTACAAGCTTCTTTATATTTAAAGTGTCTTAATAAATATTGTTTTGTTTACAATTAAATATAAACTGCTTTAACACTATTCCATTTAGAGTTTATTTTTTTTTTATAAAAATGGTTTAGTACATAATGTTACTTTACTTCATTTAAATTAAAGCTCCGTTTTTATGAAGGAAATATCAACATATCAGTTCCCTAAAAGCATCGAGGAGAAAATAATTTTAACAAAGACTCAATCGAAGCTATTTTTAAATGATGAAACTATCTTACTTTGCAATAGATTATGTGGACATTTCGATACCTTACATTAAACAATATACTATATTAATTCATGATATAAAATTTTTAAAAATAAATGCCTTAATACTTTTTTTCGTTAACTTCTTATACTCTACGTCCGAATAAGGATGTTTCTAAAACAGATATTTCAAAAAAAAATTAGTCTCGATTTGTTTTTGGCGCATATTTCACATTTTAGCTATTTTGCTAAATAACAGTTTTATTGTAAAAAATAAAATATGTAAACAGTCATAGAAAAAGTATTTTCGTTTATTTATAAGAACTGACATTTCATGCTTGTTATCTAAAAATAATAAAATTGTTACATATTTACGTTGTTCCAAAGAAGTTAAAAAAATTAGCTTAATATGAGTTGCTTTAAACAGAAAAATTATAATTTTGAGGAAACTAAAAGTAGAAATTCAAGTTAAATATTGTTTTACAGAAACAATTATCCTGGGCTGCGATTCTATAAGAGTAAAGGGAAAGAGAATGTCATAATAAGAATCTTCTATCTTTGTTCAGTCTGTATTAACACATAAGTATATCACTGTCCTAAAAGTGATAAGGAAAGAGAATGTCAAAAAATATGCTTACAGAATCGGAGCTCTGATCTTCTTTATTGAATATACTCGATTAACCTGTCAAGTAAAACAAGGAAGAGTGATTTATTGTTTTAGATATAGTATAGAAAGAGATAGTTATTGTCTAAACATGTTAGAATAATAGAATTGACATTCATATACGACACATTCACGCCAATGTAAGAAACTAGCAGGGAATTCAATGTTGCCATACAAATCATTGCACCGAATGGCGACCAATAAGGGGGGGGGGGGTCAAAAATTATTTTCATGAGCAGTCTAGTTTTATATCTCAAGTTCGTGCCTAGAACATATCAAAAAATGTATGAAATCGAAGGCGTCGAGCTGGGACCTTTCAAATAATCCGATGTAAAAAATAGGGGTTGCAACCCTTATGGTCGAAACTACACATTAACATCAGAAGTAATACGTAATTTGTTTTATTGCAGAATTCCAATTAGAACCTGAGATATATTGGAAACTCTATTTTCAAGGGTGAACTTTTGGGCCAGATTTTGCCCTCTTAAAGTAATTTTCCGCAGATAAAAAAACATGTGTCTCTTATTTTGTCCTGGTCTACAATATATCAAAAAATTATTGATATTGAAATCGTGGAGTTGGAATACCTTCCAGATCTTTCAATGCCAAAAATAGAGGTTGCAACTCTTATGGTCGAAATGGCATATTAATATCAGAAGTAATACGCAATTTATTTCATTGCATAATTCTAGTTAGAACCTGATATATTTTGGCAAATCCATTTTCGAGGATGAACTTTTGGGGCAGATTCCACCCCCTTAAATTATTTTTCCGTAGATTAAAAAGAAACACGTGTTTCTTATTTCATCGTGGTCTACAACAAAAGGAAAAAATTATTGAAATTGAATGAGTCGAGTTGGGATACCATTCTTGTTTGAGTTGTAGTAATGGATTTGTTGCATTACGAATTTTTCCACCAACAAATAACAAGAAAAATATTCCGCAAACCGCATTTTTGGTTATAAGAGATTTAGCGTAGGAAACTGGACACTCAATATATATCCAAAACGTCTCTGTAATAAATTTCAATTGGTATAAAACATTTTGAGCCAATCGCCAACCAGCTTTTATATTAATAAAAACGATGATTGCTTTGTCTTAAACATTAAACTACATTACTACACGTGCAGAAAATACGCTTATATACAAAGAACTTTTATCTTAAACACGTTTAAGATTCAATTGTATTTCCTTAACCAGTACTAATGCGCTCGGGCTTAATTAAGTAAAGTCATTTATGCAAAAGAGTTTCCTTTATTTTCCATAAACAACACGGTTTAAATGTTTTATTTCAGACGCGTTCCAGTTTCTAGAAGCTATCTTGAAAAGGTCAAATGTTATAGTGAAAGATAATATTATTTTATTTATTGATTTATGGTAACTATACATTAACCCAAGTAATACAGTAATTAAAAAGATATAAATAATTAATATGTAGATAATTTAACAATAATACTCAAATAATTATAAGAGAAAGAAAGAACAGGGCAGGCACTGTCCAGATGGGATTTTTGCGGAACCCAAGAATGCACCTTTATTTACTGCATCAAATGCTTTTGCAAAGTCAAAGTAAATCAAATCGACTTTCAACGAAAGATCAACGACAGCACTTAAAAAATTAAAACAAACTGCTAAATTAGTTTGGTATGGTTTTCCATACTAAAATCCATGCGGATGATCCGAAATAATTCCAAGGAATGCGAAAGAAATGTCATCTGTTACCAGCGACTTCAAGATCTTACCAAAGCACCACAAGTAAGATATAGTACGATAGTTTAGTATTTCCGCGCGGAAGAAAAGAACGCTAAATTAAAGGAACATTTGTATATTTCAGTCAGTTGTACAGCTAGTATCACACAATAGTTCTTCATGAACACTATAGGAATCCCATCAGGGCCAGCACCTACACCAACATCAAATTACTTATAAATACAGTAGCGCTGTTCACCAGCACAGGGCACATATTTATGTTGCTTAACGGCAATCGTTGTGCATAGTCTGTACTTCGACAGTCATTATTATCCACCACATACACAGTTCATTCACAAAGTTCCAGGACTTATTTTTTTTACGAATGGAAGTAAGAATTTAGAAAAAAGATTTTATTTAGTTTTCAACATAATCCCTTCCTCGCTCTATACCAATTTTGATACGCTCATAGCGGCTGGAACGACCTGAAAAACTCCTATTCTGGAATAGCTTTTAGAGCTCTGGTCACATTCCTCTAAATCGCCTCAACGTCTTGAAAACTTCAATAAAAAAAAGTCTACCGGGTCACTAAGTATTTCTTAAAATAAAATATATAAAACAATATCTCTTTCAACTATAGGTTCTCTAAAATATTGCAGTGCACCTCTGTTTAAGATTAAGAAATTAAAATTAACTGTAACAATAATTTTTTTTGCAGTAGTAGATATCTGTTGGACTTCCATTGTCTTTATTTTTGTTGAATATCATGACGTTTCGGCTAGTAGTTATCTCTAGCCGTTTTTCAAGTGAAACTGATAAATCCGTTTGCTACATGACTATTTATACTAAAAATAAATACAGTGGAGTGTGACAGAGATGGGTGCATTCATGCCTGTTATGGCAATATCCCATTTTTTTTATGCTGCATTTAGTTTTAATTTAAAATTATTAAGAAGTGGTTTTCACACTTCTCGTATATCTAAAGATGGTTTACTAAAACAACTCGGGTTCTGATGTATAACCGCGGCTTCTTTGGATTTCCGTTTTCTCCAATGTTGTTCTTTGTGTAGTGTAGAGGAAAACTCACTACTTGCCAAAGGTTTTAACTTCATGGTTGCTTCAAAAGAGGTTCCCATTCTTGATATAATTAGCGCCGCAGACTCAGCGAACATCGAAGACCCTTTTACAGATGAGTTCAGGTGGAAAATAAGAGAAACTCTACATAAATCTAGAAATACCGAACCAAACATCAGCAAAGACGAGAAAACTGCCTTAGCGAACCTACAAAAGGACTCCAGTGATAAAATTCTACCAGCGGATAAAAGAAATGCCATAGTCGTAATGAATGCTGAGACATACAATCAAAAAAATTGACGAAGTTTTAAGGAAAGGAAATTATACATCTCTTGCGAAAGATCCCACATCTGCAATTGAAGAAAGAATTTATCGCGTTCTTAAGAAACATGAACTGAGAGGATCCGGACTCAGTTGACGCCACACCATAGCAAAACTCCACATCTTTATGGACTCCCGAAAATACATAAGCAAGACATGCCCTTACGACCTATCACGAGTTCCTGGAACTCTCCGACTTCTGAACAGGCCAAATTTCTTCTTCCAATCCTGAGTCCATTACAAGGAAATACATCGTCCTGGGTTAAGAACTCGCAACATTTCGTAGAAATTATACGTGAAATAGAAGTACAACCGGAAGATTATTTTATTAGCTTTGACGTGGAAAGCCTATACACCAACGTTCCAGTTAAGGAGTCACTCAAAATCATAAGAAAGAAACTTGAAGAAGACCAGATCTTAGCAGAAAGAACATCTTTACCACCGCACGTCATTATGGACTTGTTGAAAAGTTGTTTGACTAATTCCTATTTTCAAGAAAAGGAAAAATTCTACATCCAGGACGATGGACTACCGATGGGATCTTCACTCTCACCGGTGGTCGCAAATATTTTCATGGATTGGTTCGAGACGTTTGCATTTAAATCCACAATTAAGAAACCAACGTTATAGCTCAGATACGTAGACGATATTTTTATTATTTGGAGTAGAAATGACGAAGAAGTTCGAAACTTCCTTTTTCATCTCAACAATATCAGCCCAACTATTAAAGTCACCATGGAGAAAGAAGTAGAAAATAAATTACCATTCTTAGATGTCTTGGTTGAAAGAAATGGCAGACAAATTCGAACTTCGGTTTACAGAAAAGCCACACACACAGGACAATACCTTAATTATCCATCTAATCACTCCAACAACACCAAACAAGGAATTATAAGAAATCTCGTAGATAGAGTCTTAACTCTCTGCAACTCCAACGAGAGCTTGATGAAAGAGATAGATTACATTAAAAATGATCAGACAGCCAACGGACACCCAGTATATCTAGTGGATAAATTTCTAGAACAACGCAGAAATAGGACAATATCGACAACGAATGAAGAACGAAAACCAGTATTGAACATCCCCTATGCTAAAGGCATTTCAGCAAAAGTTAGAAGGATAGGAAAACGATATAAAATCACCGTTGTTTTCAGTTCCAATAACTCTCTGAGAAGGCGGCTCACTAGGGTCAAACCAACAACTCAAAGAGACATGAAAAATCAGATGCCATGTGAATGTGGTAATTCCTACGTTGGCGAAACAAAAAGACCTCTTGACGTAAGGATCAAAGAACATCAAAAATGCACATCTCGAGGAGAAACAGTAAAATCTGGTGCCGTCAACCATGCCTGGACTCATGGACACCACATAAAATGGTATGAAGCTAAAATACTACACCGAGAACAACATTGGAGAAAACGGAAATTCAAAGAAGTCGCAGTTATACATCAGAACCCGAGTTGTTTTAGTAAACCATCTTTAGATATAAGAGAAGTGTGGAAACCACTTCTTAATAATTGTAAACTAAAACTAAATGCAGAATAAAAAAAGGGATTTTGCCATAACAGGCATGACTGCACCCATCTCAATCACACTCCGCTGCATTTACTTTTAGTATAAATAGTCATGTAGCTAAGAGATTTATTTAGTTTCAATTGAAAACGGCTAGAGATAACTACTAGCCGAAACATCGTGATATTCAACAAAAATAAAGATAATGGAAGTCCAACAGATATCTACTACTTCACAAGAAACATCGTTGTCTATGACCTTTAAACAAATAATAATTTCTTTCTCGCATATCAATGAACACAGGCATTTGAGTTTGAAGTTGTCTATATTATATTCTTCAATACAAGTATTCTTTAATATTTCATCAATTTTGTCAGTTTCATTACAAGAGTTTTCAATACTGTTCAGTTTATCACATTCAAGTGATATGGATATATATCTTTAGTGCCAATTTGACATTTTGTCTTTCCAAGTTAGATCGATAACTATTTTGGACAACTAGAAAATTTATTTCGTACACTGTATTAGTCTATTCTTAGTATATTTAATCTAAATGAAACAATTTCACCCGTTTTAGAACCCTGTTGGGATATCGGCCTGATAAAATTCTCTTTACTTACTACACTTTCAGAACAAGAAAGTTAGAGTAAACTAACAAACTCTGCTATTATCACTGGGCACAAAACTTTCATGATAAATAACTTTCGCAAACCGTCCGACCCTTTGAATAATTTATCTTACAACCGGGTACATAACATCTATTTCTCATATTAAAAGTATTTAAAACACTATTTAAACTTGTAAAATACAAATAAATACAAAAAAATCAATAATTTCAAACCACGATCGACAAACATAACGCCACCGAGAAAACCTAAAAGTACTGCAGACTAGATAGAACTCTTGATGAAATATCAATATATCGACATTGGTTTTTGAAAACGTGGTTATTTATGACTAATATTTTCTAGTATTATATATCAATAGTAAAATGTAGGTCGCGACGTTCAATATTTTTTAAAATAACTTATTATTTCCGTTTTTTCTCATTAATTATTTAAACTATATTATCATAAATTATTTAAATTAAACCATCCTTTTCCGAATATTTTTTTTACCTATGTGTTCTATTGAAACAGAATATAATTGCGCCTGCATTCAATAAGTCGAATTATGCATCATTTTTCCAAAATGCTTAGCCCAATTTTACTTTAACGTGCTCTTTAATATTTAATATTATTTGTTCTAATGCCCTTGGTGTGATTTTTAGTTGGTATACAACATTTTTGTTTAGAGCCGATGTTTCAGTTGCATCAGTGAGAATTGCTAGGACACGGTATCTGGAATTTGAAAAAAACTATATATATATATATATATATATATATATATATATATATATATATATATAGCGAGTAACGAGACGACCGCACTTGAAATGCCAAATGAGATTTTGGCGAAACGTCGTGAAAACGATTTTTTGAACGAACGGATTGAAACCCGGAATAACCAAACTATTCATTCTACCATCCGTGAAAATCTACGATATAACATATATATATATATATATATATATATATATATATATATATATATATATATATATATATATATATATATATATATATATATATATATATACATATATATGCCATCCGGCGGGAGATCGGCTAAGCCGCGTTTAGTGTTGCATACTTCCTTCCGATCTGTCCTTTGCACAAACAGGTGTATGTTGGCACCATGATGAGTCTAGTAAGAGACGAAACATGTACCTCTGCCGTATCGCTGTAGCAGGGAGGGTAAGTTTTACTTTCTTCTCGGTGTGTTGGCACACCATCTCTATGGTGGTGGAATAGGATGGATTGTGTTTTGTAGCAATTCACCCAAACTTTGCAACCTCTAACACGGAAAGGAAATGATGGAGCGAAGTTTGCATTCACTGTTCGCATTTTACTTCATGAACATACGGAGATGTTTATAGTTTTACGTTTGCTAAATGTGATTTTAGCACTACAACGGCATAATGTGGATATAACCACTGCTATTGCATCTCACATGAAAACTGCATAAGCATATGTGAATTTGGCCTATTTCTTTATAATTAGCTTGTGATTCCAATATATTTTTAGGACAGTTTGCACACGTAACTGATTATACAATATTGGAGGTTTTTATAATTGGTATTTTGCTTTTCAATTTGGTAAAGATTGAGTTTAATTGGTTGTTACTTTTGTGGCATGCAACACTTTTGTCATCTTTAAAATATATTTTAGTTTTTTTGAAAGTTCTGTGTTTAAAGTAATACTATGAATCGTTTTTGTGTTTCCTGGAGTGGGTATAAATGTACGAAAATGCTACTACAGCATTGACAAAGCATGAAAAGAATGAAAAAATACTAGTTTAATTTCTAAGACACGAAAATAATTGATAGAGATAGAAATTCTCAGAAATTAATAATCAAGGAAATAATAGCCATTAAAAAGAAAACACACACCGTAAATGACATCATAAACATCCTTAAAAAAGTATATATTTGTTCTAAAGAAAAACAAATTCCTTTCATTTTTTGGTCATCATATTCCCGAACGTAAAATGCAAGTCCTTAATAGTTTGTTGATATTAACAATGGTTTTGACGAAATCTAAAAGTGCTTAAGATTTGTTTAGTTACCTTTTAAATAATTAATTTTCCAGTGTATGGATTATTATTATTTACGCGTACATGTTCATAATAATAATAAGATCTAATTTTAGACAATTATTTCTGAAAATAATATATTTAATATGTCTGTCATTATTTAGATTTATATTTTTAATCATAGATCGTTTTAAATTTTTGACAATTATTCTTTGAAAATGTTTTAAAGAAGGACAAAATATATATATATATATATATATATATATATATATATATATATATATATATATACATATATGATTCAACTTTTTCGATTTTTTGTTGGGTCAATAATATTCTTTAGTTCTGTTATGTTTTTTGTTTAATTATTACATTCTTCTTCTTCTTCTTCTTTCTCAGCCCATTGACGTCCACTCCTGGACATAAGCCTCTCCTCTCCTCCACTGGGATCTGTCTCTCGCCTTCTGGAGCCAGTCTTTTCCAGCAAACTGTCTTATATCATCTACCAATCTGCGTTGTGGCCTGCCACGATTTCGGTTCGTCTCTCGCGGTCGCCATTGCAGTAATTTACTCGTCCACCTATCGGGCTGTTGTCTAGCTATGTGCCCCATCTATTGCCACTTTAGTCGTGATATGCGTTCAATGACGTCAACTACTTTGGTTCTTGATCTTATTACTTGATTTCGTATTTTATGCAGTAACGAGATTCCTAACATTTGTCTCTCCATGGAGCGTTGAGTGACTCGGAGCCTATTTGCGTTTTGTTTGGTTAGTGTTATCGTTTCCATGCTGTAAGTAGCAACAGGCAAGACATACACGTGTTATACACTTTCCGTTTAAGGTTGATTGGTGTGTTTCTATCTCTTAATACGTACTGCAACTTTCCGAAGGCAGCTCATGTCAGCTCTATTCTCCTTGTTATTTCCGGCGTTTGATTTTCTTTGCCCAGTTTCATGACGTGGCCTAAATAGATGTACTCTTGGACATTCTCTATGATTTCATTTTGAATCTCTATTTGTACATTTGCGTCAGAGCTCATTAACTTAGTTTTCCCAAAGTTCATCTTAAGTTCCACTTTTCTCGCCTCTTCACTGAAATCTTGAAGCATTGGCTTTAGCCCTTCTGGGTTGCTAGACATGACAACAACATCGTCGGCGAAACAAAGATGACTAAGATAACAACCGTCGACTATCAAACCTTTCTCATCCCAATTTAGTTTTTTAAAGACATCTTCCAAAGCTAGCGTAAATAGAGAGATGACGTCTCCCTGACGCACACCTCTCATAACGTTTATTTTTTCGATTTTTGTGTCTTCGTCGATTTTAATATGTATATGTTCTGTATGATAGTGGTATACCTGGAGTCAATTCTAGCATTATTAAGTGATTTCAAGATCGCCCATGTTTCTATAGAGTCAAAGGCCTTATGAAAATCTACAAATGCCCGGTGTATTGGAATGTTATATTCCTCGTTTTTTTCTAGAACTGTGCGTAGGGTTTGGATATGATCTATCGTACTAAATCCAGGTCGAAAGCCGGCTTGCTCCACATGCTGGTAATAGTCAAGCTTTTCAGTCAGGGGATTTGTCAATATGCGGGTGAATAGTTTATATAGGTGGTTTTCTATATTTGTTGTATCCCCTTTTTTGAAGAGAAGTACGACTTGTGCGTTATACCACTGTTCTGGTACTCTACCTTCATATAAGTATTTATTCATCAGTGTTTGTATCGCTTTTTTAAGACTGTCTCCGTCTCCACCCATCTTTAACATTTCAGTTGTAATTTGATCCTCGTCCGGGCATTTTCCATCCTTCATCTGTTTTAGTGCTCTTTTTATTTCATCTAACGATATCTCCGGCAAATCTTCCGAATCTGCATTTTTTATTTGTCTTACTGTTTTTGTTGGATCTGGATCCGTATTGATCGAGGAGTATAAGTTCGCAATTATTAGATTATCTTTTGTAATTCGTTTTATCTCTTGTTATCAATACGATATCATCAGCAAATCTTAGATAATTGAACATTTCTGCATCTATGAGTATAACTTCTTTTTCCCAATAGGCTTTTTAATATAATCTTTAAGAGAAAAGTGAATGTGAATAGTTTAGCTGCTATTGAACCACTTTTCCTCACTCTCTGATTTCTTTTTAAATTGTTAATTGTTTCTTGAGTTGTTTTTTATTATATATATATATATATATATATATATATATATATATATATATAAAATAAAATAGAATAAAATATTGGCGAAGCGGACGTGAAAATTTGTCAATCTACATGATTCTCGTATTAAAAATTGCGGAGCACTCCAAAATATGGAAAAACTCCGGGTCCGACAGATGGCGACAGCGCTGTTTCGTCCTAATATGGGACTCGTCAGGCCACCGCAGTCGGTACAAACCATCATCTCGCCTTTGCATCGTATAAGCCACATTTATAATCAAAATACGGCAAATAAGACGACAAAGGCGACATCTCGATGGTCCACTACAAGAACCACACAGATTAACAAAGTTTGTAAGAGAACCGTCATATGGTGGCGCGACGGTGAATTAAAACAGAAATATGTAAAATCGAGTACACGAAACGCGCTGCCCAAAAGATAGGGGTCGCATTTTTCGGTACTGGCAAGCAAGCCTGCCGCTATTTAAGCAGCCAAAGCCACGTGCCGCACCAAACGATCCCACCATGAGAGCATCGTTTAGCGTGTTTCAAAGCCAAACAAGTAAATAAATATGTAGATAAGTTTTTGTCCGCTTCGCCAATATTTTATTCCATTTTATTTTAAATTACACGGACAAAAACTTATCTACATATTTATATATATATATATATATATATATATATATATATATATATATATATATATATATATATTTAATCAGGTTGATGTATCTGCTGTCAATTCTTCAGTTATTCAGAATATTCAGAACTGTCTAGGTAGCTATCGGGTCGAAGGCTTCTTTTTAGTCTACTAGTGGTAACCATTTATTTCTTTTTTTGATTTATGGGGTTATTTTCCGAAAATCCATCTTTAGTGGTCTCTGTATCATAAAAAATACATTATATTGGTATGAAGTTTAGATAAAACGGACCAAATATGTGTTGAGAAGAATTTCTTAAACTTCTTGTAAAATATCTCAGTTATATCCTTTTACAGCTGCCAAATGGTGGAATAAATTCATATCGTTTTAGGTTTTATAAAGAAGTTCTGTTTGTTTATTCTAGTTTATTTAAAGTTTAAATTTTGTAAATATACAACAAATATTTGATAGCCAGCCAAGTAACCACGGCTGTTTTTTTTTTATCAAAATACCACAAACTATTTTTAAAATTATTATCTGTAACTCAAATTAAAGAGTCAATAAAAAAATAAAAAAAGGAATTATTTAAGATATTTTTCAAATAAATCGACGACATATAAGAAGCCAGATGGAGCCGTAGCATTTAAGAAAGTTTTAGTAACTTTACTCATTTTATGTGAAGTTTCATTAGTATGTCATTATTTTAAACACCAGAAATTAGGCTCTAATTTGACAATATATCTTAGTTTATTATAAATTACTTTATAAATCTTTTTTTATGAGATTTTTTTAACAAATATTGTTTAAAACCAAAGTAGCAAGCGAACAGATTTAAAAAAATGTTCAAGCATTTCTAACTGGTTAATTCTGATAGTTTTAGGAATTAACATGTCTCAGTCAAAGTGAACGTTAGTGAAAAATTTGTTCAAAATATTTTATATCCTTGAAATTTTATAATGGAACAAATGTTAATTATTCTTCATTGTTCAATGTCAACGATATTTTGTTAAAATAAATAATTAAATAATCACTCTGTGAATAGATATTCCGTGGGAACAGGGTAGTTATATTTTTTATCACTATCCATGAAAGTCTAAAGAAAAAATAAATCAGTTATCGAGCTTAACTTTTATGATCTTTGTCGTTCAAATGTTTTCTTAAAAAAATACATAAAGTCAGTTAAAATATGAAGACGTAATAAGATCCTCTCTTAGAATTGCCTATAAATTGTTTTTTCTATTCACAAGAAATAATGAGTTAAGATGTTTATTGCCAAAACAGCTACAAAAAGTGAATAGTTTTTTTACAGTCTTTAACATATATTCTTTTCATTATAGGAAGACGTAGGTTAGTTTGTTTTACTATTCTTTTATATAAAAAGTAGGATTAAGATGCTCAGATGCCAATTCGGGAATCAAACATCCGGTATAGTACAGCTAACGTCCTCAGTAAGAAAACTCCCAAATCTTCGAACTTTAAGGGAAAGAAATTGTCGTTGACCGGGTTCCATCTTGTAATTTGGGTACAAACGGGAGACAAAGGGAGAGGGGGTGTAAAATTCGAATACACTCTTTTAAGGAATAGTAAATTTCAGTCACAATTTGAATGTCGGTTAGAACGGTACCATAGTACCAGTGGCGTAGAATAATTACGTCACGGGTATAATCGTCGGGAAAGAAGGTTATCTTTGTTTGATTTGTTTTGATTTAATTCGGGAAATTAAGGGATTATCGTGTGTTATTTTAGTGGGGCATTTCGCGATTTTCATAGGGTTTGATTAAGTAATATAAATAGCTGTTTTTTCGCGTTTTATTTCTTTCTTGTTTAATATTTTATTAAGCTATTTATATGTGTTTCTTCAAAACTGGCTTTTAAGTTTTTGTTTAAATAACGGCCGAGAAGAGCAATTATGTTAGTTTTTCGTAATTGTTATTAGTTTTAAGTTTCTCCCTGTAAATAGTTCGTTTCTATTCTATTTATTTTGTTAATAGATTAAGTTGTTTTGAGAAACTTGTTTTATTCAATTTAATTAAAACTTTCACGCAAATTAACTCGCGGGCACGCTGTTGCGAGACCTACAAAACAAGATATGTCTACTGACCAACTAATTAGTAGCCTTTCCTGAGTCCTGAAGATCTGAGTCATGGTTGTGGTAAGCTTTAATAACCGTAGTGTTTGGTACTAAAGCTGCAAGAGAGAAGTTGAACGACCAGACTTCCAGAGTGTCTTTATTACTATGAAATTCAATTATAGGTTATTAAAATAGTTACTAATTAGTATGGGGCAGAAACTGATTATAGATGAAAGGGTTAACGCTACCACAATATACCATTTGAAAGAGTCTATGATCAAATTCTGTCACAATTTCTAATCAAGATGTTTCGTACGTGTATCATATGTTCCCTTAAGAAAGATAACTGACTGCATCTAAGAGACAACAATCATATAGTTTTGCAATTTTTTTTTTAGTAAAGGTAGCTCTAAAAATTTGATGAAAAATATTTTCAAGTTTCAACGATTGCCGCTAGAGGATAACACTGGTCACAAACTACTAGAATAGGTCAATTCGTGTTTTTGAAATAAAAATATTGTAATAAAAGGATATTTCATCTACTGGTCTTATTTGTTGAACACATTGCGATTCCCCATATTCCTGAATGCGACCTCCTAGGGGTCGCGATCTACAGGTTAAGAAACGATGCTCAAAGATAAACGAAGAACTGGAAAGTCACCAAATGATGAAGACTTCAAAACGAATAAAGTTCTTTTGGCTGTGAAGATTTCACATAAATGTGAGAAATTCCACATTACGCTTTGAATACTGAAATCGTACATCACTTTATATACATTTCAATAATCTTTAATATCTGCCAAAATCAATTTCTGAAATAATTCTTTGTTGCTTGCAGATTTGGTGCTTAATTTCCAAGCATCCTCTCTGAATTCCATTTCCATAGAATTGGTGATTCTTTTCCACTAGACTTAAACATAAATGCTTGATATAAAGCTAGACGCTGCTTTGAAATTTCATAAATTTTTCACTCCCTTTATAACAACATTTCCTATACAACAGTTTATTAAAACTTTTAATAAAACATCCCACGATTCCTCGGTATTTCTCTATAAACGTTTATATAGAGACTTGAATAGTTTAGTTCGTAATTTCCCATTTACAATCTTTTGACAAGGGCGCAGTTAGCGATGGAACGGCCTCTATTGTAAAACATAAAATAATAAGAGAATACTGTCAGTCTAGCCTTCAGACGATCAATGTGTTTTCAGTAAATTACCCACGTTTACAATACTGATAAAGTAATTTCAGTCTTATGGAAATCCATTAGTATATATGTATAGTAGTTCGATATTATTCTGTAGCTGTAAGAGTATTAGTTTGGGAGACAGTAAACATTTTGGAAAATCCTTTTATTAAACTTCGTTTTTCATTATACATTGAAAATGAGATAAGTTTACTCTATTAATATACACTCTTAAACAAAAAAGCTGGACTGTATTATTGTTGTGCTTAACAGTAAAAGTCATAGAACGTTTAGTAACTTGGTGAATATGAAATGAAAATTTTTATCTGGCCAACCATTATTAATAAAATCAAATATCATTTGTAAAACAACGTCATTTTTAGTAGTTAAATAATTAGATAAAGGTAAGTTATTCAATGAGCGTGGTCTTGAACCCCACACCTGACACTAAGGATGATTATTGGTCTTAACAATACAAAAAGCAGTAGAACTTTTGATAACTTTATTTAACAAAGTATATTATAAATTATAACTAATATATTACAGACGAAATTATCCATCAGCCATGTTGTTACGTCATTAGTGCTTCTAGGACTAAGATAAGTATACACAAGATCACACAATTAAAGGCCCATTCATAATAAACACTACCTAATCATACATGCTTCCTTTTTAAGATATGTCACCTACACATAAATGCATATCTATTTAATACCACTTTACAGGATCAATTTTTTCGGATGTTTAACAGAATGACCAGATCTAGTTGTAATACATTTCATCGTAGATTTAGATTCAACAATTGAAATAGTGTCAGGGTTCATGATGTCGCTAGGAAGATTATCTTTAGAACTAAAATTATTTTTGGATTTTCTCAAGTCAACAAGATCTTACAATGTTGCAAATACTATCTTTTACAATATTCGATTTTTAACTATTTATGAATAATTGGGCCAGGTTCTCAAAATTCATTACAATATTTATAAACAGTTGCACTTTCTGAAAGATCTCTAGCAGTTATATAATAATATAACTTATTTTAATTTAACTTATTATTTAACTTATCCATTACATTTTCACAAAAGGTTGGTCTTAGTAGATCTGCTGAGATAGGTACTTTAGTTCTACAGACTCTTTTCATTAATTACTGTGCAGGTGAATAATTAATATACTTCAATGGTGAATTTTTATATTGAAATAATGAATCAAATAAATCGTTTCCTTCGTCAGTCGATTTTTTTCGGCAATACCCATTGCTTTTTGAGTAAAACTATTTGAATACGGGTAGTTTGGGCTTCTTGGAAAAATAATAAAATCTCAATCCAATGCAAATTCTTTAACTGAACACACAAACTTAGTGGCCAGAACACCCAATTTATAAAAAATCATTTTAAAATTCAGATTACTTCCTTAGCATTTTGATCATGTAATAAAACAATCTCTTACTAATTTATGTATCCATTCCCACAAGATTAAAATGATTTGCGTAAGAAAAAATATCTGCCCCAATGCTTTTCTAATGCCTTTCTGGTAGCGGATAAGGTGTTAAAATTTCTTTGATAGCCTTTCTTTCATATTTTCCACAAATTCTACATTTCTTGATAAAAGTCTCAATATAATTATTTAAAATAGGCCAATAAAAAATTTGTCTAGCTCACGCTTTGACTTTTAATATACATAAGTGACTTTCTTGAACGTTTTCAAGCATTTTCTTGCTTAAGCTCTTAAGAACTACTGTTTTATTTTTGAAAAACAAAATATAATCACATACTACAAGATCTTCTTTTAATTCAGAATAATTGTGAATATGAAGGAATTTGATTTTTATTTGACCAACCATTGTCAATAGAATCATATATTATTTGTAATGTAATGATTTTTTTTTCTTCAGATAAATGTAATTTATTGACTCTGCGTGGTTTGGAACCCCACACCTGACACTATGCATTATTGTTGTGCTTAAGAATAAAAAGCCATAGAGCTCTTGATAAATTTATTTAACAAAGTATGTTATAAATTCTAACTAGTGTATTACATGTTGTTGCGTCACTACTGCTTTTAAGATTAAGTTAGGTGTACACAAGATCACAAGGTGCATTCACAATAAACACTACCTAATAATACATGAACCAATAATATTTTGATCAAATTCAATCTGCATTAACTTCCTGAGAGTTGCATCGATTATGAAATATCTGTGTCAAGCTGTTGGATATAGTGATATAAGTGGTAGAATTAAAACAACATACTGTTATGTCCGTTTATTGGATTTTTACTTTGATTAGGGAAGAGTTGACACTGGCATCAGGCTATCTTGCGCATAATTTATATGTGAAGTAAAATGCGTCGTTAAAAAGGTGGAAAATATTGGAGTGATAGTTCTATGGCACGATTTGTATTTTGGGTTTAATTTGCGAATCCCGAGTGAAATAATTATTTTTAAGAACTGTGATAATATGGTAAATTGTTCTGTAATAAATTGCTGAAGCTGTAGTCAGTAAAAACTAGAAGTAGTAACTTTCAACAGGTAAGAATTGGTGAAAACATTCTTCGTATTCCCCTATTTCTTACCACTTTAATAAAACTGACTTTAAATAACTATAAAAACTATATTTATATATATATATATATATATATATATATATATATATATATATATATATATATATATATATATAAAGTAAAATACGAACAGTAAATGCAAACTTTGTTCCACATTATGCTGTTGTAGTGCTACTTCATTCATACACGGAGCTGCATATAGTTGTACGTTTGCTGAATGTGATTTCAGCACTACAACGGCATAATGTGAATATATCCACTGCTATTGCATCTTACACGGGGGAATCCGTGAAAGCCGCATAAACATATATACGCCATCTGGCGGGAGGCGTTCAGTATTTGAATGCTTCCTTTCGATCTGTCCTTTGCACAGCCAGGTGCATATCGGTGCCCTGATGAGTCTAGTAGAGACGACACATGTACCTCTGCCGTATCACTGTGGCGGGGAGGGTAAGTTTTGACTTTCTTTCTCGGTATGGTGGTACAGGTAGGCCATCATTTCGATGGTGGTAGAATAGGATGAATTGTGTTCTTTAACAATTTATTCAAACTGTGCAACCTCTAATACGGAAAGAATATGGTTGGAACGAAGTTTGCATTTACTGTTCGCATTTTACTTCATATATATATATATATATATATATATATATATATATATATATATATATATATATATATATATATATGTATATATATATATATATATATATATATATATATATATATATATATATATATATAACTAGAATAAAATTTAAATGCTTCTCCAGATTGAATAGTCCCAGGTATTTTGTATAAAAGTATCTATAAATATTAAGGTTAATGAACTTCTCTTCTCCAACTGACTCAATAAGGAGAAATTTGTGGACTTGGAGTGTGAATATGGAGGTTTGGGAGCCTTCTAAAAGTAACCGAATCTGTTCGACTCACTTTGGAAATAAATATTTTAAAGAAAACTTCAGATAGTTCATCAATTCTAATGATAACCAAGCCTCATTATGGTGTCGATTTAGTGGATTTTTATTTTGACAAGAGAAGAGCGGACACTGGTATTAGCCTATCTTCCGCATGCTTTATATGTGAAGCAAAATCTGCTATTATAACGGTGGCAAATATTGCACTGACAGTTCGATGGTACCATTTGTATTTTGTGTTTAATTTGTGATTTCTGAGTGAAATATTTATTTTTGAAAACTGTGACAATACGGTAAATATATACATATATATGTATATATATATATATATATATATATATATATATATATATATATATATATATATATATTAAACTAGAATAAAATTAAAAAGCTAGTTCAAAGATTTATTAATTCCAATTATTTTCCACAAAAGTATTATCATCAACACTTAAAGTAAATAAACTTCTCTTTTCCAACAGACTCAATAGGGAGAAATTTGTGGGGTCGGAGTGTAAATATAGAGGGATGGGTGCCTTTTGAACGTGACACAATCTGTTCGATTTACTTTGAAAACAAGAAACCTTGTGCTGGTAAAAGCTGTTACAATTTACTAGAATTCTAAAGATAACCAGGGTAAATAGACAAATGTCAAGTAGTTTTTTTATTTTATGTTTTTATATTATTATCTGTATTTATATTAGAAATTAAGTTTAAGTGATTTTTTTAACATTGGAATATATAAGGGCATTGAAAGATCCAAAACTAGAAAATTGTCAGCATCTGTTTTGGCAAAAAGCTTGACCATCAAAATTTCAAAAAAGAGTATCGTCATCTTACGCTTCTAAGAAGGTAAAACTAACACAACAATTATTGGTAACTGAACTATCCAACCGTCAAAAAACAGGAGATACCAGAAGAACTTACTTCATTGAAGCAAGTAATTGTAGGTTTAGAAAAGAAAGTTCTAATTTCTGTAGAAAATTCTAATATGGCTACTTTTATTAAAGAATTATTAAAAACCAACCAAAATACAAAGTTGTATATTTAAGAGTACACATTGAAAAGTATTGTATATACGTAGTTTTTGCACATGTTCAGAATTGAAAATATTTGTAGAATCAATACTTAATGTTTATTGTTTTTTCTCTTTAGCAGACAGCTTCAGTTAAAGTAACTAAGTTTAAAAATAAATTTGTTTGCGAGTTTTTTTATGAAAGCAAAAATATTTGGTTATTTGCCTATGCTTTAAATAAATACTCTAAAATTTTATTTCCTTTTTATTCGATTCCGTAGTCTATATTTGCCAAAGTTTTTAAACTTGAGATTTTTTGTTATCTTTTACGTACTTTTTTTCCTGAAAAGGAGCATACAGAATTTGTTGTGTTCGAAATAAAAATGCAATCATTTTTTTTTTAACTTCAGTAATCTATAATCCACACATTACTACGTCTGTGGTACCCCTGAAAGGGTGACGCATTGCTTCACATGACTGGTCACCATTACGAGTCCCTCTCCTCCATAGTCTAAGGATTTTTAAGTCTCATCATGAAAACGATCGCATTTAATTTCAAAATTTTGAGTTTCGACGATAATTGGGAGGTGACTCAAATGGATGATCCGCTTTCAGATTCGGAGAACAAGATTTTGAAGAAATGGCGTAATCTGCGAGCGAAGCCTAACTTCAAAGGATAGAATTAGCGTAAATTGAATCCCAAGTTACTGCTCTAGATGGTATCTCTGCTATTTAGATGCGTTGTTGCCATATCCTCTAAAAATTCCTTGAAAGTGGGAAAATTAATTAACTTCACATGGTGTGATAGTATTGATTGGGCTCCTCCCACAAAACTATTATGTGATATGAATATTTATTACAAATACAAACTAACTAAGGTCAAAATTACATAAAATACCCATTAGTTTCTAATTTGCACCCCTATAAATAATCTATATAATATTTTGAGTATTGTTTTTATAGAAAAGTATAGTTTTCATTGTAGAGGAACATTAATGGACAACACAGTAAAAAGAGGGTCTGAAATCAGAAGTGAAAAATAACAAAACAGAGAAAGTAGCAAAAAAAAGAATTTGTACCTATAAGTTCATACAAATTATTAGTAAAGGATTATGAGACACTAGTAATAAAAAAGTTTGAAAATGGTAGAAAAGAATTAATATGGAGATATTTTAAAAGTACAATAATTGAGTGAGCTGAAGAAGTATGAGGAAGTAATAGAAAGAGTTCTAATACAATGACATAAAAAACAAATAAAAGCAAAAAGAAAGAATTGAAAAATGCATTTAAATAATAAAACAACAGAAAATTACGAATTATATAAAAAAGGAGGAAAGTGAAAAAAGTATATGTTGAAAAGCAAAATAATTAGAAAAAAACTGTTGAAAAGAATATAAAAAATTGTTCTATAAGATATTAAAAGGAAAATCAAAAATTGCTGTATAATATATTAAAATTAAATGCAGAAAATATCCAAGATATGGTATTGGTTATGAATGAAAATGGAGATCTACTAAGAGAAAAAATAAGATAATGAACACATGGAACGAACATTTCCAAGACCTGTTGGGTACTGACGGAGATTAAGAAAAGACAACCACATAACTTATGTTGTTCAAAAACATGAGAGAAAGGGGTATGTAAATACTTTTAGACATATGCAATGGAGTATCGATTGAAGAACAGAAGAAAAAAGGATGAATTTAAAACATACTTTTAAATCTGTAATACAGTATTGAAGAAAGTGAAAGTAAACAAATTACTGTATTATAAATGTTGCATTGTAGGTTTTCACGGATAGTGGAATGGACACTATGGTTTTCAATCCATTCGTCAGTAGAATAATCTTCACGACGTTTCGCCAACATCTCAGCTGGCATTTTCAAGTGATGCTTCCTCGACAGCTACTCGGCGTGAAATGAGCGTACTGGTTCTCTGTCAGTCTTTTTATAGTTTGGCGTAGGTTATACCTTGGTTCTGTCTGGTTGGTTAAGATATTTTGTGCATCATCTTTCTTCTTAAAGTTTTCAGTGCCTTCTATTTCGAGAGCTTCTCTGATGATGCGCGTTCTATAGTGTTTTATGGGTGCGATCTGTTTGGTTTCCTGGAAATTTATAGTGTGTCCTGTCTCCTGGTGATGTTGGAATAACGCTGCTGTCGTTCCGGTACTTATTCACCAATAATAATATTCTGATATCTCTAGTGAATAACTGAATATATATATATATATATATATATATATATATATATATATATATATATATATATATATAGCACTTCGACCTGTCACTTGATTGAAATCTTCTATTATTTTGATCCGAGCAGGTTACTGAGAAAGTATATTAATCTTATTTTTCAGGAACAATTTCAGAAGTTAAAGCTGATCCAGAAGAAGATAATCTGAAACAACAGCCTGCTACAAGTTCAGAAATTATACAGCCTCAAGGACCAATCATGAATAATGGAGGAAGAGACACCACTAATGTAAACGACATTCAGAAGCTGCAGCAACAATTACAGGACATCAAGGAACAGGTTAGTAAAGGAACTAAGAACTTTGTGAGCTAAAAATTAAAAAATTTGAATTGCACTCACTCATGGACAAAATTATCGATTATTTATAGTAGATAGTAGATCAAAAACACCATCAATAGTGATAACAAAAAAAAGTCAATAATTTTGTGCTTGACTGTATTTTTATGTGTGTAAAATCGCTAAGATTTTCAAAATTTATGCTGCTTTTATGTTGGACCCTGGTAGAAATTCTTCTGTTTGTTTGGACAACATATTCTTTTTCACAGTCACTACATGAGATACTGTACACTCCCTGGTTTTCCAATAGTATTTAGTATGGTTGTTTGTGGCTTGTAAATTGTCTATATGTCATGCTTCCTCAGAATTCTTCCAATTACGTCTGTTATATCTTTTGTGTATGGCAGTGTGGCTTTCACAAAAACGATGAAAGAACGCGTAACCAAATAGATCACATTCTTATAGATGCAAGACACTCTAGTAGCATCATTAATGCACGTAGTATGAGAGGAGCAGACAGCGATCCTGACCACTCCCTGGTTAAAACCAAGTTGAGAACAAGAATAGCAACACAGAAACCGGAACACAATTAGCAAAGAGAAAGATGGGACTTAGAAGCCTTTCAACCACTAAATAAAAAAATTGAGTATCAAATAGCCATAAGTAACAAATTCCAATGTTTAGAACATGAGCTGGAGAAAACCTGGCAGCAATTGGCAACAGTCATAGAAGAAGCAGCGACGGAGATCATTGGTAGAAAGAAGAGACGCCCAAAAAGAAAGTGGTTTGATAATGATTGCGATGAAATGCTAGAAGTAAAAACTCGAAAAAGACTGATAATGCTAAAAAACCCCACTGAGGAGAACAAAGAAGAATTTCAAAGAATAAGAGCACAGACAAGAAGACTACTTAGAACCAAAAAGAAGAGCCACCTGGAGCATCAGATGCAGGAAATAGACAGAAATAGGAACATGAACCAAGTAAGGAAATTCTTTAGGGAGGTAAAGACTGTGAGACGGGGTGGAAATATTGGAGAAACGAAAGCCATGAGAAAAGAAACAGGAGAGTTAATAATGACGGAAATATAAATTATCGAGCTATGGAAAGGATATTTTCAGCATTATTGAAAATGGGACAGAGGAAGAGGACATTACATTCCATTCCGCAGATATAAGAGTGTCATCACCAACACTACGATGCTATAGCATCATTCAAAGATCACCAAGCACCAGGCAGCGATGGTATAAATGGAGAGCTGTTAAAAAAGGGAGGAAACGGTCTACATCAAAAAATATATGAAATCATTTTGAAAATATGGGAACAACAGAAAATGCCTGAGGAATGGAATGGAAGTGTCATAATACCTATATATAAGAAAGGAAACTAGGAATAATTTCGAAATTATAGAGGTATACATCTTATCAACACAACATACAAAATCCTGGCAATTACTCTACTAAACAGACAGACGCCTTATGCGGAAGATATTATCGGCGACTACCAATGCGGTTTTCGTGCTGGAAGGTCAACAATAGACCAGATATTTACGATCAGACAAATATTGGAAAAAAACTGGGAATTTAACCGAGATGTCCACCAAATCTTTGTGGATTTCCAGCAAGCATATGACTCCGTGAAAAGAAGCAGACTATGGCTAGCAATGCTAGAAATGGGTGTACCAAGAAAATTAGTCGATCTAACACAAATGTGCGTGACAAACTCATATGCACAGGTAAGGGTAAGAAATAGAACATCAGCACCATTCAGTGTGACATCATGACTCAGACAATGTGACCTTCTGTCACCGTTGCTTTTCAATTTTGCCTTGGAACATGCAATGAGCAGGGTTGCGTCGGGACTGACAGAGGGTTTTGCGAACCAAGGTTCAAAACTGGTGTTGGCCTTTGCTGATGATATCGATACAGTGGCTCATTCAACAAGAGACATGCGAGAGGTATTTTCACAACTCATGGTAGTAACCAAGAATCCAAGACCTCGAATCGGGCAGAATATGTCACTGAATGAACACAACTTCGAAGTGGTTAAGGAATTCAATCTAGGAGCGGTAATCACAGACGACAATTGAGTTGAAAAAGACGTCTCAGCGCGAATAGCGGCAGCAAATAAGGCATTATACTCCCTCACAACATTATTGAGATCTAAACTGTTAAAAAGATAATCCAAACTAACTCTGTACAGGTCAATTATTCGCCCGGTAGTTACTTATGGCAGTGAAACTTGGACCCTCAATCAACGGGAAATAAATAAATTACTCATATTTGAACGAAAGGTTCTTAGAATGATATTTGGATAGATGGAAGGATGCTGTCAAAGCTGATTTGTATAGGATTGGACTCCAGCAGTGGGAAATGAAAGCACAAGACCGTAGGAGATAGAGGGCGATAGTGGATGCGGCTAAGACTCACCCAGAGTTGTAAGACCAGGAAAGAAGAAGTGTGACTTTTGGTTTGCATTTGTCATCTTCTTTTTTTTCTGCTATTGCATTTGTGTTCTATTTTATGGTCTTTTTGATATTGCGTTCTTTATAGTTGTTTTGTTTTAGAGCTATTGTGATATTGTTGAGTTCTTCTTGGCGTTTTGTATGTTTGGTTAGTCGCAGGGATGGGTATTTTATGTAAATTTGATCTTAGTTAGTCCAAAATTGACGAACGGATTAAAACCGGAAAAACACTGGTGCATATATATATATATATATATATATATATATATATATATATATATATATGGATAAAAATCGAATATATGAGAAAAGAGGAAAAGTAAATCAATAGAAATATAGAAATAACACTAAAAGTTGCAATGAATAAAATATTTATAAAAAAGGAAGAGATCTCCAAAAAAAAAACAAAAATGAATGAATATAAAGGAGTTTTTAGATCATTCATAAAATTTGGGCACTGTTCTTGGGTACAACTTATACTCTTTATAGCCGTAAATAGCGGCAAAATTGTTATGCGGCTTATTTTATTACAATAATTTCTAATTAACTCAGTCTTTTATACAACGTATTGTAAACAACAGATTAATTTCAGTATGTCTTGCTCTATAAATGGGACTCGAGTGAGAGCTTGTCATATTACATTCCATTAAGAAAAGTAGTTCGTCTCCGTGAATAGAACATAATAACCATAAAAAAAACCTTTCAGTCTTGTTTTCAAGGTATTATAATTTCAGTTTGATATATCTAAGGAATTTCTTTACTACTTTGGGTTTTATTCAATGATACATAATAATACATGTAGACTACTTATTCAAATCGTGTAATAAAATATAAAAATTTTGGTGAAGTGCGAGTGTGCTTTAGGCATCGAGTGGCAAATTTGCAAGAAGTTTGTACATAACTTAAATGACATTTGATCTTGATGATTTCGTTTCTCCCAGTAACTTAAATCATATAAGTGTTTCGTAATATATATATATATATATATATATATATATATATATATATATATATAGGGTTTCGTAAAATACGGGTTTAACATTTGATGGGCATAATCTTGACGTTAAAATGGCCGATGTAGGCCAACTTACAATTAGTTATATCCAAGAAAACAATGATTTCTCCTAAATTTTTATTTAGATGTCGAGAGCAAGTCGTTTTTTCCGGACACCTTGTATAACATATGTTGCCTGAGTGACTTTGGAGAATGATAATTTACTTGTATTTTAGAAGTA